>CM053580.1:301582439-301628103 GCA_028627135.1 Pseudochirops cupreus
CCCAAATCGCTGGGATCCGCCCAGCTGCCGTAGCTCTCAGGAAGGTGCTGGGTCCCTTTCCCACTTCTGGCTCACTGGATAATGAAGACTCCCAGGACCAAAGCCCAAGACTGCAATCTGGATCCAGGCCACTCAACACGAGAGCACTTGGCCTCTGAATGATCGCTTAGTCCCCCTGCAGTCTGCAGGCCAAGGGCACAGAAGCTGCAATGCGGAGGTGGGTGCAAAACCTCTGCCTTTCACTTTCCAGCCCTGGAGGTGTTTTGGCTGGACTGCTTTTCTCCCAAGACCTCACAAGTCCCACTGACCTAGTTCTGAACACTCCCGCAGCTGCTGCTAATCTGCTGAACCGAGTCTCCGAGGCTCCTCCCATCCAGCCGCCCCTGGGGCTCAGCCAGGGCTTCAGGCCAGGCTGGTTTCAGTTCACAGTGCTGATATGGTTCCTTGTAGCCAAGCCGACTTTAGTGGAAAGTATATTTGTGTGCATTTTGGAGTTCTAGGATTAGTTTAGAGTCATATTTTATGGGTATTTGGGGGTGGCTATGTGAGAGCTGCAATATGTTGCTGCTCCTACACCGCCATCTTGGCTCCGCCCCTAGAGTGTTTTCTTAAGCTTATAGATCTGTGAGAAGTGCTAATCCAGGCAGGAAATATTCTATCTGACAGCAGGGGAAAAGAGACATTACACTATGCAGTTACTTTGACCCACTTATGAAGACCCACTTTGATATTAGAAATGTAAGATGTTGCAGCAGCTAGGTGGTGCAGTGAATAGAGAACCAGCCCTGGAGTCAGGAGGAGAGTTCATATCCAGCTTCAGACACTTGACACACTTACTAGTTGTGTGACCTTGGGCAAGTCACTTAACTCTAATTGCCTTGCCTTCCCCCTCAAAAAAAAAAGATTTAAAAAATGTAAGGTGTTGCCTTAGGCAAACTCTTCTTTGATGATAGAGACTGGCAGGAACTGTAATGGCAGAGAGAGGCATTCAAATTGGAACATCCTAGTGTAACATATCAGTTAAACTGAAATGCTACCACAACCAAAAAAAAAAATCTAAACTACTCTCTTCTGCCATACCCAGATGAGCTCTACAATAGGTTTTTCATCTTCAAAAAGGGAGGCCCCTGCTGGGAATTGTGGAGAACTGCAGGCATAGTGACAAAAATGAAATTGACACCACCAGCTAGAAGCTGACAATAGCTACAATAAGAGTGATGATGATGATGGTGGTGATGATGCTGAAGATGACGACAATGACAATGCCAACTAGCATTTATACACAACAAGGTGCTGATTAGTGCAAGTAAAGTATCTCCTGAAGTGGTTATGCCTATTGAAATTTGTACTATTTCAAGTTATAATGAGGTAAAATATGGTAATTAGTTCCAGTCCAATGGAAATATGCAGCACAAAAATCAAATATTGTAACCACTTCAAATGATACATTATTTGTACTAATCAGCACTTAGCTGTAGAGCTTTAAGATTTGCAAAGTGATTTACAAATGTTATCTTCACCACAATTCTGGGGATGGTATAATTATTATTCACGTTTTATGAATAATATCTTCCTTTAAATTCAGGTCTTCCTGACTTCCAGCACAGCATTTTATTCATTATACCACTAGCTGGGAGAGCTGTAGCACATGCCACAGGCTGAGGAACTATAATGTGCTGAGAATAATATCTAGTGTATGGGTATAAGCAATTAAGGTTGTACAAGTATCTGGGGAAGAGTCACTCATTAACAGGTATTGATGTTTTCCATAAACTTTGTGTTGAGCTCTATTTATCTTTTCTTTGACCTGTGAGTAACCTTTTTCTTCTTTGGGCTTATAAATAAAGGCAATTAGTGATAGCACATCATATCATAGAGTGAAGTTCCAAGATTATGCAAGTGCAGATAACAAAGCACAGAGGTGAGAAATTTACCAAAATGGTTCTGGGCCATTCATGACCTGTGAAAAAACAATTTTGTGCACATGGCTTCAGGACCATATTCATTTCAAAAATGGGGCAGCTGCCTGAGTTGTAGAGGAAATATATTGTAGTAAAAGAAATCTAGACCTGTAATTAGAAGATTAACCTTTACTGCTGTGGGACCTGGACTGAGTTATTTAAACTCCCTGAGTTTTCATCTCTTCTTTTATAGGAAGGGAATAATACTTTCACTACCTATTTCACAGTCATGAGGAAACTATTTTACTTGGTAAATTTTAAATCAGTATATAAATGTAAGTTAGAGGACCACAACTCCCTACCAACTCCTCAAATCTCCCAAAACATTCCCTAATAATGTACTCATTACTATGAGTTAAGCATTCCCTATAAGTAGCCCCTATTAAAATGCAATTATGTTATATGAGTGTCAAGGCAGTGGATAAAGGACTATGCAGGAAGTTTGGAATGCCTTGCTTTAACGCACACCTCTTGCTGCTTCTTAGATGTGTGACCTTGAGTAAGTCACATAACCTCTATAGACCTCAGGGTTTTGTTTTTTTCATCTATAAAAATCAGGATGTTGAAATGGGTTCCACCAGATAGTATCTAAGCCCCTTCCAGCTCTAAATCTCATGAGTGTGTGATTCTCTTCTCCCAGACTTCTCTCCAGGGTGGAGTGTGCAGCCCTGTACTTGTTGGTTGTACTGGAATGTGGGTACAGGGATGAGTCACTGTGTTATATAGGAAAGCAGAATGAAAAGAAGAAGAACTGTGTTTCCACAGCATACCTTTCAGGTCCATAGGACAACAGCAACCAACCAGAAAACATTTATTAAGTCTTATTATGTGTCAGACACTATAATAGTCACTGGGTGTAAAAAGATGAGACTGTTCCCAGAACTGACATCTAGTGGGAGAAAATGGCATGTAAATATAGTGTGTAAAGTATATGCAAAATAGATACAAAAGAGACACAAGATAATTTGGATGGAGAAAATACTGAAAGTTCAGGTATTTGGGCTGAGCTTTGAAGGAAACTATGGATTCCAGGTGATAGAGGTAAAAACGGAATGCATTCTAGTCTTGTTCTTATTCAGTCATGTCTGACTCTTTGTGATCCTATTTGGAGTTTTCTTGGCAAAGATACTGGAGTAGGTTGCTATTTTCTGCTCCAGCTCATTTGGCAGATGAGTAAACTGGGACAAACAGGGTTAAATGACTTGACCAGGGTCACACAGTTTTCCTGCATCCAGGCCCGCCCTCCTACCCACTGTGCCATCTAGCTGTTCACATTCTAGTCATGAGGGAAAGCCAAAGCAAAGTCATGGAGATGGGAAATCAAGTGCTATGTGTAAGAAATAGTTTGGTTGAACTGTAATTTGTGTGAAGGGGAGTGATGTATATGTAAAAAATCTGGAAAGGTAGGGTGAGGACAGGTTGTCAATGGCTTTTGATGTCAGACAGAAGAATGAATGTTTGATCTTGGAAGTAATAAAGAGACATTGGAGTTTTCTGAGTGGGGAAGTGGTATGCACTGAAGAGATCACTTTGGTAACTGAATGAAGGATGAATTAAAAGCCAGAGACTTGAGGCAAGAAGACTATGAGGTCATTTGAATAGTCTAGAAGAGAGTTGATGGAGGTCTGAAATGGGATAGTGGCTGTATAAGTTGAGAGAAGAGGATGTATGTGAAAGATGTTGTGGATGTAGAAAGAGCAAAATTTAACAATGGATTGAATATGTGGGCTGGGGGAGAGTAATATGAAGGAGACGACACCAAGGTTGCAAACCTGAATGAAAAGAGAGAAGTTCAATGAATGGGACTGGTTTGAGAGAAAGAGAAAAAAATTTATTTTGGAGATGTATTTGAGATGCCTACATGGTGTCCAGTTCAAAATGTGTTCTAGGTCATTTGGGATATTTGACTGGAACAAAAGAGAGAGACAGAGCAGAGGCTTGTTATATAGATATGATAGTCATTAGCATAAAGATGATAAGTAAGCCTATGTGAGCTAATAAGGTGCAGATGTTGTCATGAAAGCAGATAGGGTGATGGTGACCAGTTGTGATGATGTTACTAAGGTGAGCAACTACCTAGCACCTGGCCACTATTGTCAAGCACACATGAAATCCTTTTCTAATATAATAATCCCCTAAGAAAATAACCCCTAAGAAAAACAGGTTTAGAGATCATAATTTAGAAACAGACCAAGAGATTATAACTGAAGTCACACCAGGCCAATATTTTCTAGTGTAAGGGGGCAGTGTTGGTGTCATGTCGGTTTTATGCCCAGTTGGCATCAACATCAGAAAAAAACAACTTCTTGCCCAACAAGCATCAGGCATCTACAAATTCTACAAACTCCTGAAAGGACACAAACCTTCAGCCTTAGCCAGGTGTCATTTCTTTTCAATTAGATAAATATTAGATTTATTTGATCGTAGACTCCTTGTACCTGTTTCTCTGTCCTACCTATTTATATGTCCCCAGTCATTAAGACAGAGCATAGAGAGAGAAGAGAGGAAGGAGGCAGAGCCTTCGGGCACATGCACAGTCAGGGGACAGGCCAAATATAAGCAATTATCCATTGAAGGAGACTGAAAAGGAGCTGTCAGGCATCTACAGCAATGCCACAAAAAATCAGAGGAGTGTAACCAGTAGGACAGGATCAACAACAGTGTCAAATGTAGCAAAGTAGAGAAGTAGGAGGATTAACAAAAGCCTTTGAGGTTTGTTGTTTAAGAGATCCTTTGGAGTACCTTAAAGAGCACCCATTTGAAAGAAGAATTTCTTTGTGTCATGATGTTGGAAACCAGATTGCAAAAGTTGGGAAATAAATGAGAGGAGAGAAAGTAGAGGCAATTAAGGTGAACAACGTTTTGTTAGGAGCTTGGCAGGAAAAGGGAGGAGAGCACTATACTGGACCCCACGACCTGGGAACATTATCTTTTCTTTTCTTATCAGAGGTCATCTACCCAACTCTCTCATTTCACATTTACCCAGAGTCATACAACTAGCCAAGTCAGAACCACAACACAGATGTCCAAACTCAGATCAGTGCTTTCAAAATTTTTTTTTAATGATACCTTTTATTAATTGCCAAATAACTATGTCTTTAGCGCTAAGCATCCTCCCTCCCTCCCCAACTGACCCCTACTTCTCTAGGTCTTTCTTCTGACGTAATAGTTATTTGGGTACTGTTTACTCCTTTTGACTTTCCTCCTAGGGCCCATTTTCCAGTCCATTCAAACTTCCCAGATATGAGTTTACCGGAAGCTACAGAGGCTCCCCCAAGGGGTGCTGCAACATCAGGGAATTTTACTTCCATTCTACCCAAAAGAAGATTCTGATCTCACGCTGAAAGATCATTTGCTCCCCAAGGTATCTGATGCTGTTTTCCTCCATTAAAGTGCAGTTGGCCTCATTAATGAGGCTCGAGGGGAAGAATTCACAGTCAATGATGCCTCTTTAGCTCCAGATGCTAATTACAACCCCACACCAAAACTCCTGAGGGTTTGTTACCATGCGTTCCTTTCCCTTTTTTAGCATTGTTTTGGCTCTAGTGTTGAGAAAGGATGGTTCCAGCATGGGGCTGTGGTGGGTTTTGGATGGCAACTTTAGCTACACAATGCTCACTGTGGGTGAACTAAAATCAAGAGGACAACACATATACACACACATACATATACACACCAAGACTATACTATGTGAATGATCAAAATTCTGATTAATTGTGATGCATATTCTGGCTCCTGGTTCACTGATAAAGACACTTTTCCTCTCCTCAAGATCTGAGTGGAGTCTATAGCTGGGAATTATCCACTATATCATTGACATTCATTGTAAACCAACTGTTTATCTTTGAAAGAGCAGCCCTGAGGGTCATCCCCTCCCATCATGATTTTTTCTTTTTTTCTAATTAAAGGGACCATCCCTTGACTCACTTCTTAAAAAGGCCTATTCCCTGAATGGGTGAGTACCTGAAAAGACCTTAGCCTAAAAGGGGCAGGGTCTCCCATTGCCTCCTGGTTCATCTCCAGTCATCCTGATGAATACCTGGTTACTGAATCCAATGCTTCTGGAGGAGAAAGTGAGGCTGGTGACCTTGCACTGCCTTCCCTCACTCAAATCAAAATCAACTGCAAGTTATGTCATCATTTCCTGATGTCATGGTCCTCTTTGAAAACAAAAGACACACACAACCTTCTTCACCAACAAAGCTTGTTGCTGCGTAACTTGGTTTTGTTTAAATGTTTTCTTTGTTACCATGACAGGTTCACTGATGGGATAGGGTTAAAGGGGAATTGATTCAAAATACAAAAAGCAACAATAAAACTTTAAAAAATGCTAGATGCTAATGTACTGCGTTTTATTTAATCAAATAGGAACAAAAATACTCATCTCCATCGAAGAGAATTATATGTAAAGAGGTTGGCAACAGTGGGGTAGTGAAATGAACACTGAACTACAAGTGAAGAGACCTTGGTTCTTAGCTGAAATCCTGCTACTGACTAGCAGTGTGACCTTGAGCAAATCAACTCACTTCCATCTATAAAAGGAAAAGGTAGAACTAGACCTTGAAGATACCTTCCATCTCTCAGATACCTATCATCCTATGATTTATGATCTTATAAATTCCATTCCATCCATGACATGCTGTGATAAAACATACACAGGTTTTCTCATGTACACATGATATGTATACACATTTACAGAGGCTTTAACAATCACCAGCTCTGGCAGCAATCATTTTATCGGCCATCAATTTACCTCTCAAACTGTCAACCACCATATTTCTATTGAAATCTGACAAGTCTGAGATTGAAGGAAATCTCAGCATGTCATAATAATTCTTTGGTGTTAGAGGAACAAGATAGCTTTAAGAAATTAACCTCTTCTTTGCTCTTTCAAGAGATATCTTTCCAGTGGGAGCTGGAGGAGAAATATCAACAAAGGCTCTTTTCCTCCACTCTTTATTTCTTGAGTTTTGAAAGGCAGTGCTCCTTGAAGCTAAAATATTTCTGAGGTGTTTTCCCTTAACAGACTATTTCTTTTCCTCCCTAGAACATTTTATAAAATGTTTTACACATGTCATTATTATTTCTACTTCAGTGCCTAGATTAGCCCAACATGTTATTGTTTTCCCTCAAAGTGACCAAACCAACAGAAAAAAAGCTTACAAAGCAGCATTTATACCACAAGGAAGAGTAAACTATAGAAACTTATAAATTATTAATTCTCCAAAAGAGGAATACAATTAAAATCAGCACATCTTATCTGGTTTTCACTTCCTAAAATACTGGTTATATGTCCTCTCAGTTTGTTATCATGATTCCCTAAAGAAAATCCCAAAGCAGCTCTGGGTTTCCCTAGCAACTGAATCAGGTGTTAACTGTGTTCCTGTAACTCCAAACATCTGTATCCAAGCAACATACTAAACTGTGTAGCCAGCTGATGTATGTACAGTCTGTAAGGCTGATGTTAGGGAGGAGAAGAGAAAGGAGGTAAAGAAGAAAAAAAAAATAAACCGTGAGCAGTTTCTTTTGCCCTAATTGTGATTTTATCGGTGTGATAGAGTCCAATTGTGCAAACTCCCTCTACCAGTTGCAACCTGAGTGTAATTTATAGTGCCTTCCTGCCAAAACATTATCTTGCATTTGTTTTACACATGCAAGGTGTCTCTAGTGATTAAAAAACACTAAGACTTTGAAAATAATCTGTTGTTTGGGGACACATATTATCTCTTTTAGTAGACTGTGAGCTCCTTGATGGCAAGAATTGTTTTGTTATTGTCTTTGTATCCCAGGGTCTGTCACACAGTAGAAATTTGGTATATCTTTGATTGATTGGTTGTTTGTTTGGTTGAAATAGTTAGAGTTTTCTGGGATTCTTAATATTTTCATTTTTAAAAACTGCTCTCCTCAGTTTGGGGAAAGTGGAGAGGAGCCTGATCAGATTAATACTGTATATAAACTACATAAACTTACAACACTATATATTTTCATTTCTGAGGATTTAGTCACTCTGAATCTTAGTTTCACTTACCTCACATATAGAATGATGGATTTTTAGATAATTAGATTATTTAGATAATTAGATTATTTAGATAATTAATTTAGATTAGGTAATTTAGATTAAATAATCCCCAATGTCCCTTCCTATCCTAAATTTTATGAACCATGAACCTCATAGCATAAAGCCAATGAAGATATTTGTCTACGTTCTTCCTCAGTTGGCCATCGTCTCCTGTAAATTAAGTGTATAGAGGTGTGATAGTTTTAAATTCAAGAGAACTATTCTGTGACAAAAAAAATAGGATGTAACAAATTAATACTATGCAAACCTTGTTCATGAGTGCTAAGACCTATGAAGCAATAAAGTAGCCAAGCAGGAGGAAACAGTTATTTGTTCTTAAAATGTCTCTAAACTCAATTTCAAATCTAGCTTATATTCATTGTCCTAATTCAGTCTGCCTCTGAGGCTTTTTTCTCTTCCCAATGAGTAGATTTGGCAGGTTCATATTTGTTTTTCAAGTATTCCTTGGAAATTTGAATTCACTATAAATTAAGACCTTATTTATACACATGCATTCCAGGTTCTCAAAATTCACAGCCATAAGCATCGACATCAATGTACTCATAGAAATTGACTCTTCAAATCCTGCAACAGACACAGATAGACAATTCTATAATTGTCTTACACTTCTGATACAACCACCTAGAATCATAGCAAAGAATGAGAGAACATTTGTTAGGGGTGAAAGGCACCTTAAAGATCATCTAGGCCAGTTCTTAATTTTTCTTTGGGTCATCAGCCTCCTTGGCAGTCTGGTGAAACCAACGGACCCCTTCTCAGAATAATGTTCTCAAATGCATAAAATAAAATAGGATAGTAAATGAAAGTAATTATATTGAAATACAGTTATCAATTATTTTTGAAAGAAGTAGATGTTTGACACTATTCAGTTGTGAAAATAAGCACAAACTACACTGCTTTTTCTTACAATATTCAACAGAAAAAGAAACTAACTGTGAACTTCCTGACACCAGATTGGGGAGAACAGACCTAGTATAACATGTACCAGGCCTGAGAAGTTAATGGTATACTGAGGAATCAGCAGCAATGAAAGTACTTAGATCCAATAATACATAAGTTGCAACTCAATGCATTGCAAAATATGTATACATTGCCATATGTTCAACCATTTGAAGCTCAGATAGGATTGTACTTTTTGGTGCACATATACGATGGTCATGTCAAATACATATTACATTGTGGCGGATCTCTTGGATTTTCCTTGCTAAAAATACTTGAGTAAACAGTTATCATCAAAATTAAAAGCCTAAAAGAGGACCTTCTTTATCAGTCAGGAAGCAGCCATTCAGCCTCTGAGGAGTTTCTGTATCAGGTTCTCTTAGACAAAGAAGAAATGGATAAGAAGTCGAAATGGTCTTCAAAATATTTTTTAAGAACAAGTTTACAGACCGCAGGTTAAGAATCCCTGACCTGGTGCATTTCTTCATTTTACATAGGAAGCAGCTAATGTCCAGAGTGAAATGACCTTTTCCAAGGGCATAAAGCTTATTACTGACAGAACTAGGAAAAGATCTCAGGTCGGCAGAGATCAAATGAAATTTTGTTTTAAGCATAACCAGCAACAGCTCTTAATTCCCTCAAGATTCAAGTGCTAACTAACATTTCTGATAAACTAATTTATGCTAAAGAACAGAGCTACAGGGGCCCAGAAAAATGCCCATTTTAACTATAGGTTTCTAGAGACAATGTACAATACTTTGCAGTCTAACTTATCCCAATTCTAATGGAAGTGGGATGGAAAGAGGGGAAGAGGAGAATGAAGGCATCTAGAAAAGGAAGAGGGGATCACAATAAGCCAATAGGACTTCACTAAAAGCAGATGAACCAGAGTAATCTCAGACAATCTTACTAGCCTGGAAGTACAAATAACAAACATGCACAAAGCACCTTACCATATGGCAGGCACTGTGCCAACTACTATACTTAGCAGAATTTCTCATAAATGCTATAGATTTGTCTACATTTTTACAGAGGATTTGGCAAAGTTACACCATTCTTGTGGAAGAGACAGAGATTTGACAATATTACCATTCACTGGATTGAACTGATCAGTTGATCCCACTTCAAGAATAGTAGTCATGAATAATTTGATGTAAACTTGAAAAGAGGTTTCTAATGCAATTGTCTTCAAGTATTCTAGCTGTTGTACAAAGGTAGAATTAGACTTTTTTCCTGGTCCTAGAGGACAGAACTGGGATCAACAAATGGATGAAGGTTATAGAGAGGGAGATTTAGACTTAATGAAAGAGAAATATTCCTAATGATCAGAGTTATA
Source organism: Pseudochirops cupreus (assembly GCA_028627135.1). Taxonomy (NCBI): domain Eukaryota; kingdom Metazoa; phylum Chordata; class Mammalia; order Diprotodontia; family Pseudocheiridae; genus Pseudochirops; species Pseudochirops cupreus. The sequence continues at coordinate 301,592,755 of CM053580.1, forward strand.
TGAAAGTGAAATGGACTGCTTGAGAGATAGTGTATTGCCCCTCACTGGGGTTCTTCAAGGAAAAGCTGGGGTGTAGGGAGTGAACATGGGGGGAGAGTTCTTGTTTAGTTACAGGTTGAAATAGGTGCCCCAAAAGGCAATCCCAACTTAGGATACTTAGATTGTGTGAATTTCAAGCCAGGCAGAAGAGGTCAGGGCCACCAGGGTAAGCTTTATGGGGGTGGGGGGAGGGGAATTTCAAGGAACTTTTTAGTGCATCAGATCATATCCCATAGGACTTGCTCTGTCCTACATAATTTGAATGATTAGGTGATAATAGAATATGTCATTTAGTTATCTAGCTTTTTCCTAATCCTTTCCTTATACTGGTACTCTGCCTTAGAATTGGGCATTTCAGCTTAGATGTTAGTGACACTTCTCATATCCTTGTACTCCATTCATCAACCTACTCAGTTCTTAGGATCTGTACCTTCATCCCACCTTAGTCACAAAGAGGGATGGTCATACCCATGATTTCATCACTTATAAGTGTTCTACCTTAACAATCCATTACTGTGACAATAATTTCTCTTCTTTTAGCTCTCCCTGTGCTTTGCCCCACCCATTCTCGGTCCTCATCATAACCTTTCATCATTCTATACACTTTACCTACCCTTTCTACTTTCTCAGATCATTCTTATAGTAGCTACACTTGCACACCTTCAAAAATCTCCCCTCTTTCAGTTAACCAGTTCAACTTTATGCTGTCATCAACCTCTGCAACCCTTGCCCCATGATCTATCACTGCTTATCTTTTTCCTGACCATTGTATGGTTCCCATCATCTACCTCCTCTGCTCCTACTCAGGTGCTGTTGAACACTACTAAAGGGAATCATACAACTGTACTGACTGAGTCTTCTACAAATTTTGTTGAATTTAACCTCTACTGAGACCTCAATTGTCAATCCTTATACTCTTACCTCATTAACTCTCTATTTATAATTACCACGCCAGCTAAACCTTATTTCTTCTAAACATACTTGTTCCACTTCCTTCCCTTCTTCCTCTCTGTGGGAGACCTTGCTTCATACTTCACTGAAAAGGATGGAAGTCTTCCAAATTTAGTCCTTTACATATACATACACACATGTGTATGAATACATTTACAATTTCACACTTCAAATCACCTCAGAATCATATCTATCCTCTCCTCCTTTGCTCTAGTCCCAGAGAATAAGGTGGCCCCCTTCCTTGCCACTATCTACTCCTTTACTTATGTCTTTGGGTGAAAGCCCCTTCCCATCTTCTCCAGAAATTTTTCCCTCTCCCCAGTTTTCAATCTCTCCTTATCTACCAGCTTCTTCCATTTGCCTACAAATACTCCTAGAGCTTCCAATTTCTTTTTTTTAAACCTTCTCATTTGTCCCCACCATCATCTCAAGCTACAATTCTATATTCTCTTTTTAACAGCCAAACCTCACATATGAAGTCACCAGCAATCTCCTTCTTGCTAAATCTGAAGGCCAATTTTCAGTCTTTGTCTTTTTTGACCTCCCCACCCCCTGCTCCCAACTCCAAGATGTGTTCTTTTCTCTGGATTTTCATGGCACTGCTATGTTTTTATTTCTCTTCCTACCTATTTGACTAATCTTTCTGTTTCCTTTGCACTTTCATCCTATTTTCTATAGTTCAGTGTGTATATCAGGCTTCTACTCTAGGTCTTCTCCTCATGTCTCTTTACCATCTCCCTGATTTCTTCATCTCCTATTAATAGAAATAAACAGTTCAAACAGATGGACACATTCAAATATACAGCCTCACTGTCTCTCCCCATTTTTGCATTACCAAACAACCTTCTTGACATTGCTACCTAGATGTTCCCAAGACATTTCAAATACAACCAATTCAAAACAGACCTCATTTTTCTTTCCCTAAAACCACTCCTCCTCCTAAATTACTTATTTATTTTAAAGGCACCATTATTTTTCTGGTCACTCAGATTTAACACATAGGAATTATTCTTGACTCTTCATTCTCCATCACATCCCATATCCAACCAGTGACCAAGTTTGTCCAATTCTAGTTGCCCATCTCTCTTATGCATCCCCTTCTCTCTATCTGCATAACCACCACCCTGGTTCAAGTCATCATCGCTTCCCTCTCTTTCTCCTTCCCTCCCTCTCTCTCCTCCTCTCTTTCTCTCTCTCTTCCCTCCTTTCTATTGACAGTGTCCTAATTGATCTCCTTCCTCCAAGTCTTTCCCTCTTCTCTTCTCCAATCCATATTCCACAAAGCTACCAAATTTTTATTTCTAAAATATTGGTCTGACTATACGCTTCCTTGCTGAAGAAGTGTCAGTGGATCTCTACCATCTTTAATATCAAATAAAAACTCTTATTTGAATATTCAACAATTGGTTCCAGCTTATCTTTCCACACTGGTTGTGTACAGTATCCTTCCTCATGCATTTTAAGCTCTAGTAAAGCTAATCTACCTTTTGTTTCCTTATGATATTCCATCTCATATCTCTATGACTTTGCACAGAATGCCCCTATACCTGGAATAGTCTCCTTCCTTATATCTACATCTTGGAGACCCTACCTCCCTTCAAGGGTCAGCTCAAGTCTCAACTCCTTCAAGATACTTTTCTTAATTCCTCAGGTTCTTAGTTGGCTTCCTCCAATAATTGTGTAATTATCTTGTATATATCCTATAGCCATGCTATCTGCAACAATGTTGTATGTCTCTAGTAGAATGTAAGCTCCTTGAGAATAAGGACTTCTTCACTTTCATACATGGATCCCAAGTGACTAGAATAGTACCTAGCACATAGCAGAGGCTTAATAAATGCTTATAGTTGGGTTGATTGAAATATTTGAGTGTTTGTCATTGTATAGACACAAACTATCACAGACTCACTCTTCTTGTTGAAAGTAGATCAGCCTTAAAAAAAAAAAGTAGGGGACTTTAATCTTTCCCTCTCAAAACTAGATAAATCAAACCAAAAAATAATAATGATAAACAAGTTAAAGAAACAAATATATTTTTAGATAAGCTAGATATAAGAGACAAATGGAGAAAAATGAATGGAAACAGAAAGGACTACATCTTTTTCTCAGCAGTCCCTAGTACCTTTACAAAGATTAGCTATATATTAGTACATAAAAATTTATTAAAGTGTAAATACTTAAGATTTGGGGATGAGAATTCATTATTTGGTTTAAAAAATTGTTAGAATAATGGAAAATAGTATGGCAGAAACTAGGCATGGACCAATATCTCACACCATTTACCAAGATATAGTCAAAATGGGTACATGACCTAGATATAAAGAGAGATTTTTAACAAGAAAATTAGAACATGAAACATATTTCTTCTATGAGACTTACAGGTAAATGCATAATTTATGAATAAACTAGGTGTAAAATGAATAGTTTCAGTTATATTAAATTAAAACAGCTTTGTAAAAATAAAATTAATAAAGTTATGATTAGAAAGAAAAGCAGAAAATTAGGGGGAAATTTTTATAATTTATCAGATAAGATGTCATGCTTAAAATATATCAAGAATTTATCAATTATGTAAGAATATGAGTCACTCCCCAATTTATAAATGGTCAAAGGATATAAACATGCAGTTTTTCCAAGGAAGAAATCAATACTATTTATAGTCATATAAAATGTTTTAAATTATTATTGGAGAAATGCAAATTAAAGCAATCTTGAGACATAATTTATACCTATAAGACTGGCTAAAATGAGAGAAGGGAAAAGTGACAAATGTAGAAGAGGGTGCAGAAAAATTGGAACAGTAATTCATTGTTAGTGGAATTGTGAAATGATCCAACCATTTTGGAGAGCAATCTAGAATTATGTCCAAAGAGTTATTAAATTATCTATACATTTTGACTCAGCAATACCACTACTTGGTCTATTTCCAAAGATGATTAGGGGAAAAGTAAAAGGACCTATATGTTCTATAATATTTATAGCAGTTCTCTTTGTGGTGGCAAAGAATTGGAAATCACAGGGATACCCATCAGTTGGGACATGGCTGAACAAGTTGCGGTATATGATCTTGATGGAATACTATTGTGCTATAAGAAATGATGAGCTCATTGATTTTAGAAAAACATGAAAAGATTTGCACAGAACAATGAAAAAATGAGCAGAACCAATATACAATATACAGTAACAGCAATATTGTTTTAAGAACAACTTTGAGTAAATAAGGTATTTTGTATATTACAAATACCCAAATTAATTATAAAGATCATTTGGGGAAAAAAAAAAACACTATCTGCATCCAGAGAAAGAACTGATAAATAAGTATGTATTGAATAATTTTACATATATATGTATACACACACCTATTTGTGTTCAATGGTAACCATTTCTCAGGTGAGGGGGGGGAGAGAAGAGAAAAAAGAAATTTACATGATAATTTTGTTGTATATTTGAAAGGAATAGAAAGTTGTGCATAGTAGATTTGCAGTTCCATATACAATCATCTTTTTACTGTACTATGTTATGGAAATGTTTGTTTTATTACCTAAATTAAAAAGAAGAGAAAAGAAAGCATGTAGACCAGGCTTCTGCAAACCCTTGGAGCTAGGTCAACATGACATCCAGAAATTTAATTGTGGTACAATTGCATTGAGAAATGAGAAATACTGGACTCATTTCATTGATTTAAAGGGGAAATCACTGCGAGCTAATCATTACTCTTCTCATTTCTCCATACACATATATTATCCTCCCCTGACCTAGAAAGTATCATAATTTCTTTCCAGGAATTTCCTAGCTTTCTAAAAGTAATCTCCAAGAGAGTAGGGCCTTCATCTTTTCTGAACTTCTTTTTTAATCTCTCTCAGAACCTAGCACAGTCCTCTGTATATAATAGTCACTAGTTAAATGTTTGAATAATTATTTAATATCTTTCATTTATTCCAGCCAAATATGCAGTAACCCTTCACCAATAGCAGAAGCAAGTGCAGGTTTTAGTAAAGACAAGTTTCCTAGCAAGGAAGCATGATTCAATGGAGAAAGAACTGAACTTGGAATCACAGAACCTAAATTCAAATCCTATGCGACCTTGGGCAAGTCACTTAACATCTCTTGGCCTTAGTTTCCTTCTTTGAAAAATGAGGGGCTTTAACTAGATCTGACTTCTAAGATTACTTATAGCTCTAAATATATGATCTTAAGGTAGAGGAAATTTGACATCAGGGAGTTCTGGAAGAAAAAAAAATGTCAAGAAATTTCATTTCTTTGTCAAACAAAGAGTAAATTAGCACAGTTTGTCACCTAGCCATACATTTGACCTTCTTCCACGTACATGTTTCTTTGCTGTCTGGGTTCAGTATAAGAGAGAAAAATATGGAACAAAATAGAATGAAGAAGCTCTGTAAAGCTAGATATTAATGGGCTCTTCTTAGCTAATTTCTCTTTCAAAGCCACATATTCCAAAGGTGCTAGTGGGTAATTGAGTAACCAGATTCTTTGAAGTGATAAAAAATTCCTTGCAAAATGAGTATTTTTCTTGATCCTGATCTACACTTAAAGATGGTGGAGGAGAAGACTTGTCTCTTGCATTCTTTGTAGCTAGTAGAGATAAAAAGGGCTTGGGGGCCTTGACCCTTTGTGCCTTTTTGCTCCATCCGAAGAAGGTTTATTAGGGAGATGAACTATAATATGCTTAATTTTTTTCCTAGCTATTTCAACTCCTTCTCAATTGTACTTTTGAAGTTCTTTCAGCTCTCTGGGGTACCTGCTGTTAAAAGAAACAATAATTGGCACTATTAGTATGGCCATAATATAAAAGCTGCACTTTTCTTCGGCCACCTGGCAAAGAACCCAAACTTAAACAACCCATGATTATATTCTTAGGTTAGAAAATGCATCTGTGGGTTAACTGCTCAGCTGACAGCTTAGCAGCAGCCCAGGCTTTCTGTTCTGTTGTTTCTTAAGCCCACTACTCTCTGAGCCCTGTAGTGCTGAGTGTCTATGGAGAGCACTTTTCCCTGATAATGACGGTTTCAGAGGAATTTTCTTCTTTTTGAAATACTTAAAGTTTAGAGCAACTTTGCAACTCTTAAAAATAGGAAAATGAAGAGTTTTCCAGACTGTCTTCACATAACAGCAAACCAGAATTTTCAACAAGAACAAATCAGGACCAGCTATGTGGACAGCTGTCTTGCACGTCATTCATCTTTCTGAGCAAAGATGTGGCTGTGGGCAGTACAGGAAGTTTTATACTCACAATGTTTCATGAGCTGTCCAGGGTACTGAAAGTCATATCTTCTTCCCTTTATAAGTTACAATTTCATGTCTTAAGTCTTTGTCAATGTGCACTTGTGAGTATCTTCTATTAAACATTTATCTTTTTGTGGAGGAAATAGTTAGCCAATAACTGATTTATTTTATACAATGAGTACCTTTTACTCCCCCTTTTGAGGGAGACCCTAGACATTAGCTGAACTTAAAACTTTAAGAGATTATCCCCAGGGAATTAGCATAACAGTTTAAAGAGCTAAAAAAAAATTAGAAAAACAACAATCCACCTCTCTTTTTCAGACTCCTCTAGGACTACACTGTCATCTGCTATCACTGCAGCACCAGCTACCACCACCACTGTGCCAATCAGCTGCCACTAGTCCTTTCCATATCCAATAAGGATATCTCTCAGCTTTCCCTCCCTTCTTGTGGTCAAATAATACAAAGAACCAAAAAGTTTTCTGGGATCAAGTACCACAGTGAGGGTCAGAAAACATGTCTCTGGCCGTCTGTGCCTCTATGTTAAAAGAGAACTTTGATCTGGATAGCTATTTGGAATTTTGCAAGAAAAATAGCTCAACTTTTCACACACACTCCTTGACACAGAAAAGTCATAACTGGGTATATAACTCAAGAAGCGCAAAGACAGAAACAAAGTATGTATAAATATATTTATAGCAGTCCTTTTATGGTAACAAAGAAGCAGATATCTTTTGATGGGAGAATGGTTAAACAAACTATGGTCTATGAATGAGATGTAACATTGTATGATAGGAAATGATAAATATGAGAAATTCAGAGAAACATGGGAAGATTTGCATAAGCTATGGCAGAGTGAAGTAAGCAAAACCAAAAGAACATATACAATGTCTACAACAGTGTTTTCTAAAAACAATTGAAAGGAATTTTAGCCATGAGCATTTTTAAAGCAATTAATGGTATCAGAGAATAAATAATGAAATACACTTCTCTTGGCAGAAATGTGGTATACTATAGGGCAGAATGCTGTATACTTTTTCAGATCACTATATTGGTTTTGTTTGCTTAATTTTTTATTACCAAAAGAGTTCAATTCAGGTAAAACAATGTCAAGAAATATTTCTGACATAAAAACAAAAAAATCAATGTAACTTTTTATTTTTAAGAATAAATTTGAAAACTCAATCAAAATGATGGTTAGCTCAAGCTGGGTAAAGACAAGCCCTGGGTAGACAAATAGGGAAAAGAAGAAGCCTTCCAATACCACCGTACCTTTAATGTTCAATGTTTTAATTTCATTTATCTCTGTATACCTGCTCCCTTTTGCCTCTGCTCTCCCTACTCCTCTTGCTATCTGAGGGCAAATGTCAGGGCATTCCTACTATGGCACCCATTGATAACTATTTACATGAGAACTGAAAACAAGTCACAGCAACAACAAATAAGCTCTGATATTACTTTGCAGTCTTGGACAAATCTCTTCACCTCTTTGAACCTCCTTGTCCATAAAATGGAGATAACAATATTTGTACTGTCTGACTCATAGAGTTGTTATAAGTATAACAATAACAAATTCTATTTGAGTGTAGCAGTTGGGGCACTAGTCCTTTCCATATCCAATAAGGATATCTCTCAGCTCTGGACCCATGCATGCAGACTAACTTCAGTCCTAGAGGAGTCTGAAAAAGAGAGGTGGATTGTTGTTTTTCTAATTTTTTTTTTAGCTCTTTAAACCTTTATGCTAGTTCCCTGGGAATAATCTCTTAAAGTTTTAAGTTGAGCTAATGTCTAGGGTCTCCCCCAAAAGGGGGAGTAAAAGGTACTCATTGTATAAAATAAATCAGGTATTGGCTGACTATTTCCTCCACAAAAAGATAAATGTTTAATAGAAGATACTCACAAGTGCACATTGACAAAGACTTAAGACATGAAATTGTAACTTATAAAGGGAAGAAGATAAACATTTTATGGAGCACCTACTGTGTATGTGCCAGACGCTGACCCAAGTGCTTCTTACAAATATTGTTTCATTTGATTCTCACAACAACCCTGGAGTGTAGATGTGATCATTATCCCCATTTTATAACTTGGGAAACTGAGGCAAATAGATGTTGAGTGATTGACTTGCCCAGGGTTACCCAGATAAAGAGTTTCTGAGACTGGATTTGAATTCAGGTCTTCCTCACTCTGGGCCCAGGGTTCTATCGACTACACTGTCATCTGCTATCACTGCAGCACCAGCTACCACCACCACTGTGTCAATCAGCTGCCACTAACTGCCACTTTTAACTACTGTTATACTCTCCTAGGAAGCTGACACTTAAAATATCAAAATAGGAAACATTTTGAAGAACTTCTGAACAAGCATTTCAGCTTTTCCTCAGTTCTGTGCCAACTAAACAGCTCCCTCAAGATAGACATCTCCTGGTAAGCCAGACCAGATAGTGGGCTCATCCTCTGGCCAGTGGTTATGTTTTAGAGTACTAATCTTGGAGTCAGCAAGACCTGGGCCCAAGTCCTGTATCAGATACACACTAACTAGGTAACCCCGGGTATTGTACTTAAATCCCTCGTGTCTCAATATCTTCATCTTTTAAATGAAAGAGTTAAACTTCATGGTCTGTAAGATCCTTTCCAGCTCTAAAGCCATGACCCTAGAACACTTTAGTTAAAGATACTAGATCCCTATGAAGTATAGCTGCTCTGATTACAAACCAACAATGATCATTTGAGGTAGCATACAAGAAGAGTAAAAAAACTTGGATTCCAATCCCACCTTCCATGAACAGGCTGTGTGACCTCAGACAAATCATTTAAGGTCCCTGGTCTTTAACAGATAGAGGGTTGGACTTGAGACCATCTTGTTTTTAGCATTCTGTGAAAGCCACATGCTATTCTACAGACCTGAATTGCCACACCCTTCAATGGAAAGGAGAATCCAGTTACTATTGCTCCCACTAACTTCCAAGAATCTTTTTTCTTTTTTTTCTTGATCTTCCCTTTTCAGATGTCATTGTGATTCTTTGCAGAAAGTCAGTTTTCTCTCACTTTCTGTTAAACATGAAAACTTTTTCCGTAATGTTGCTCATAGTTTGCTTTCTTATGAAATATACTGTGGATCACTTAATAAGATGTTAGACTCAGAATTAGGAAGGTGTGAGTTCAAATCATGCCTCTCAATTTTAAAGGCTACATGATCCCAGGCAAGTCACTTCAACTTTCCAAGTTTGTTAGGTGATGGATGCACTGTAGTCAATCAACAAGTATTTGTTAAGTCCCTATTTTATGCCACACACTGTGCTAAGCACTGAGGATACAAAGAAAGACAAAAGATAGTTCTTGCCCTCAAGGAGCTTGCAATCTAATGGAGGACACAACAGGAAAATAATTAGATACAAACAAGATATTGACAGAATAGATCATAGATAATCAACAAAGGGAAAAGACAAGCACCTAGCAGCATCGGGAAAACTATGTGGTTAAAGACAAGATTTTGTCTAGAACTTGAAGAAAGTCAGAGAAGCTAGAAGGTGGAGCTGAGGAGGGAGAGTATTGGAGGCCTAGGGAACAGCCAGGAGAAACCTGTTAGAATTGGACTCGGGAAGACTGGATTCAAATCCTGCCTCACATACTTACCAGCAGTATGATCCTACACAAGTTACTTAACCTCTTTTAGCCACAATGTCCCCATCAGTAAAATGGATATAATAATAGAATGAAACTCAAAGAGTTATCAGAAGACCCAAATGAACTAATATAAGTAAAGCACTTTGCAAACATTAAAGTATAATATAAACATTAGCTCCTATTATTCTAAGTTTCCGTATCTATGAGACTCTGCTTTTACAGGCAATGATAAAAGTGCAGGAAGAAATGAGATAAACCTTAAAGCACTATGTAAATGTGGGTGATTATTATTAACCGTGGGCACCTATTTTCACATTTGTATTCCACAAAGTATATGCCAGATTACATTATAGCTTCAAGAATTTTCTATAATTCTTGCCATTCCGTTGTATCCTTCCAAATTACTGGTTAGGGTTTATACTCCATTGAGTATGGGTGTTTGGGATTATTTTTAGAGTTTCTTCACCTTTCTCACTGTTATGTCCATTCCAGGGGATATCTGCCGGCTGTTTGTTTTTTTTTTTTTTTGGTCTGTCTGTATTATTGCTATATCCTTCCCAGTTACTTCTAATTTAGCATCTTGGGAAGGCTTCATTAGTATGTACGCCTCCTTCTATTGTTTCCAGAACAATTGGAGGGGTGAGGGCGAGCTCTCTCAGTCTGGCCCTCACAGACCTCAGTAGCATCCCACTAAGTACCTTATCTCAGCTGAATATTTTATCTTTGCCCTTTTAAAAATGCTTCTGGTGTTCTCTCAGTCACTTTTGAATCTGTGTGACATATTCTTGTCCCAACCCTTTTTAACTAAAATTTCCAAGAAAAACATGACAAAAAGCTGTACAATTTTTGCCAGAATGGTTGCTATTGCTCTTAAGGATTTGAATCAGAAATCTACCTCTCCAGTCCTGATCTCTCTTCTTAAGATCTAGACCCCCAGCTCCTTCACCTACAAGACACCTTCACCTGTGTGTTCTATAGTCACTTCAAACTAAATGAGCCTAGAAAATAACCATAATATCTTTCCCTCTAAAAATACACTCTTCCTACTGACATCATTATATCTGTCAATGACATCACAATCTTTCCAGTTTCCCCTATTACTATGTGAGCTCCTTCAGGGAAAAGACCAGTTTTGCCTTTCTTTATATTCCCAGTACTTAGCATAGTGTCTGGCCCATGATAAGCCTCTAATAAGTACTCATTGGTCCATAGACTATTTGAAACATCTTAGATTCTTCCTCCTCCCTTATTTTTGTTATTCAGTGCCCATGCTAATTCTATTTCTATATTACCCCTCCAATAATAATAGTATTCATAATACACTTAGCACAGTATGCAGAAGGTACTATAAATGTTAGCTATTATTGACAATAGCTGATATTAATGATGTTTATATGAATGACATTAATAGATTAAACAAAAAAAAATGAATACTCCACAGGGTTTATCATCAGGATAGTTCATCTGTCTTTAAGAAGGTAGTGTTTAACTCCATCAGAACTAAAGTCCAAGCAAAGCTTAGAGAGATGCAGGATTCTTGGCTTAATAAGAAGGCAGATGAAATTCAGTTTTATGCTGATAGTAACAATCCAAAGGCTTTTATGGTGCCCTGAAAGCTATTTATAGGCCAAAGACCTATGGTGTATCTCAGCTACTCAGCACTGATGGAGCCACATTGATTAGTGATAAGGACATGATCCTGGAGAGATGGGTTGAACACTTGCATAGCATTTTCAACAGGCCATCATCAACCAATACTGAAGCTATTGAGCATATACCTCAGGTTAAAGTCAATCTCTCTCCAGCCAAACTTCCAAATAAAGAAAAGTTTATTTGGTTTTTTTTTTTACATTTATTTATTTGTTTCTTTATATATTTATATATTTATTTGTTTGTTTGTATGTTTATTAATTTTGGTTTATTTACTTTTAGTTTACAATTTCAGCTCCACAGTCCTTTGAGTTTCAGATTTTCTCCTCCTCCTTCTCCCCCCCCCCATCATGGCGGCACGCACTCAGACACAGGATCTACAAATATCTTCCCATTGATCATTAGTCAGGTTGTAAAGAGGGATTGTAACTGATGGAATGATCAGTGGGAGAGAGGAAAGAAAAGACAAGAAAAAGGAACAGAGCAAGTAGTTTGTTTCAATCTGCACTCAGACTCCGTGTCTCCTTCTCTGGATGTGGATATCTCCTTCAATCATGAGTCTTTTGGAGTTGTCCTATAACCTCGTATTGCTGAGAGGAGCCCAGTCTATTGAAGTTAGTCATCACACATATGTTGTGATTGTGTACAAATTTCTCCTGGTTCTTCTCTTCTCACTCAGCATCAATTTATATAAGTCTCCAGGTTATTATGAAGTCTGTCTGCTCCTCATTTCTTATAGCACAGTAGTATTGCATTACATTCATATACCACAACTTGTTCAGCCATTCTCCAATTGATGGGCATCCCCTTGTTTTCCAATTTTTTGCCACCACAAAAAGGGCCACTATAAATATTTTTGTACATACGAGTCCTCTTCCCACTTCTCTGATTTCTTCAGGATGTAACCCTAGAAGTGGTATTGCTGGGTCAAAGGATATGCACTTATTTATAGCCCTTTGGGCATAGTTCCAGATTGCCCTCCGGAGTGGCCAGACCAGTTTGCAGCTCCACCAAAAATGCATTAGTGTTACAGTTTTCCCACATCCTCTCCAGCATTTATCATTTTGCTATTTTGTCATCTTAGAGAGTGTGGCTGGTGAGATGTGGTACCTCAAAGTTGTTTTGATTTACATTTCTCTAATCACTAGTGATTTGGAACATTTTTTATACGCTTATAGATGTCTTTAATTTCATTTTCTTAAAACTGCCTGTTCATATCCTTTGACCACTTATCAATTGGAGAGTAGCTTGTGTTCTTATAGATTTGACTCAATTCTTTGTATATTTTAGAAATGAGGTCTTTATCAGAGACACTGGTGGTAAAAATTCTTTCCCAGTTTTCCACTTCCCTTTTAATCTTGGTAACATTGGCTTTGTTTGTACAAAAGCTTTATAATTTAATAGAATCAAAATTATCCAGTTTGCATTTTGTAATGCTCTCTAGCTCTTGTTTCGTCATGGTCTCCCCCGCTCCATAGATCTGACAGGTAAACTATCCCTTGTTCTCCCAGATTGCTTACAGTATCAAACTTTATGCCTAGATCATGTACCCATTTCAAATTTATTTTGGTGTATGGTGTTAGATATTGGTCTATGTCCAATTTCTGCCATATTATGTTCCAGTGTTCTGAGCAGTTTTTGTCAAATAGTGCATTCTTATCCCAAAAACTGCAGTGTTTGGGTTTATCAAATAGTGGATTACTATAGTCATTGGCTGCTGAGTCTCATATACCCAATCTATTCCATTGATCCACTGCTCTGTTCTTCATCCAGTACCAACTAGTTTTGATAACTGCTGCTTTGTAGTACAGATTAAAATCTGGTATGGCTAGGCCACCTTCCCTAGCATTTCTTTTCATTAATTGCCTGATATTCTGGACCTTTTGTTCTTCCAGATGAATTTTGCTACTATTTTTTCTAGCTCTACAAAGTAATTTTTGTATAGCTTGATTTGTATGGCACTAAATACATAATTTAATTTAAGTAAGATTGTAATTTTATTATATTTGCTCGACCCAGCCATGAGCAATTGATGTTTTTCCAATTAATTAAATCTGATTTTGTTTGTGTGAAAAGTGTTTTGTAATTGTGTTCATATAAGTCCTGGGTTTGTTTTGGCAGGTAGATTCCCAGATATTTTATAATGTCTACAGTAATTTTATTTTATTTTATTATTATTATTATTATTGTTTTTTGGAGGGCACTTGGGGTTAAGTGATTTGCCCAAGGTCACATGGCTAGTTCGGGCTAGTTCTTGTGTTGTGTCTGAGGCCGGATTTGAACTCAGATCCTCCTGACTCCAGGGCTGGTGCTCTATTCACTGTGCCACCTAGCCACCCCTACAGTAACTTTAAATGGAATTTCTCTTTCTATCTCTTGCTGTTGGATTTTGTTAGAGATATATAAGAATGCCGAGGATTTACGTGGGTTTATTTTATATCCTGCAACTTTGCCAAATTTGTTTATTATCTCAACTAGTTTTTTACTTGATTCTCTAGGATTCTCTAAGTATATCATCATATCATCTGCAAAGAGTGATAGTTTAGTCTCTTCTTTGCATAATTTGATTCCATCAACTTCTTTTTTTCTTCTCTTATTGCTACTGCTAACATTTCTAGTTCAAAATTGAATAAGACGGGTGATAATGGACATCCTTGTTTCACCCCTAATCTTATTGGAAATGCTTCTAGCTTATCCCCATTACATATAATATTTGCTGATGGTTTTAGATCAGTGGTTCTCAACCTTCCTAATGCCATGACCCTTTAATAGTCGTATGTGGGCGTGTCTGCATGTGGGCAGACCCACCTGGAGATGGATAGAGGAAGTTCCTAAGATCATCGAAAATATGTGTGACCCCTGTGACCCTTGTGAAAGGGTCATTCGACCCCAAAGGGGTCATGACCCACAGGTTGAGAACAGCTGTTTTAGATAGATGCTACTTATTATTTTAAGGAAGACTCCATTTATTCCTATACTTTCTAGTGTTTTTAATAGGAGTAGGTGTTGTATTTTGTCAGAAGCCTTTTCTGCATCTATTGAGATAATCATATGGTTTCTGCTAGTTTTGTTGTTGATGTGATTGATTATACTGACAGTTTTCCTGATATTGAACCACTCTTGCATTCATGGAATAAATCCTACCTGATCAAAGAAGGGGTTTTGAATGCCATCAGGTATGTCAAAATATCTTGTACTGATTCTATTCCAGCTGAGAATTACAAGGCAAGGGGTCCACTGCTTGTATAAAAGCTGGGTTCCATGGCAAGAGGTTATCCCCTAGGAGTTCAAGGATGCCTTTATTGTCCATCTCTATAAAGGAAAAGGAAATAGGTTGTCCTGTGACAATCACAGGACTTAGCCATTGCTTAGTCATGGTTAAGATTCATGCCACAGTCTCCCTTAATAGACTGATCCTTCACCTTGAAAATAGTCATCTACTTGAGAGTCAGTATGGCTTCAGAAGGTCTGAGGAATGGTCAGCATGGTATTTGCTGCCCAACAAGTTTAGGGGAAATGCCAGGAGCAGAACAAAGGTCTGTACACATTTGTCAATCTGACCAAGGCTTTTAATACGGTCAGTCAGGAGGGCTTGTGGAAGATCATGACAAAATTTGGTTGTCAATAGAAACTCATCAGTATTGTTACACTAGTTCCGTGATGGCATGCTTGCATGGTTTATGGACAATGGATGATGGTCTCACACTTCGCCATCACCAGGGAGTGAAGCAACGCTGTGTGCTTGCTCCCATGCTTTTTAGCATATTTTCAGTAACATTATCAGACACATTCTTGTCAGACACCTTCAATGAGGACAAAAACAGTATCAAGGTCAGCTATCACGTTGGCAATAAATGATTTAAATTAAATTAAATTGAAAAAAACTACAAACCAAGACTAAAATGGTAGGAAAATTGGTGTGCAACTGTTTGTTTGCATATGATTATGTGCTCAAAAATTAAGCATTTTGTGGCTGAAATGCAACAGATTATGGATTAAGATTCTTTGCCCTTTGTGTTAATTCTGGCCTGGCAATCAACACCAAGTAAACAAAAGTTCTCCACCAGGCAGCACCACACCATCCATATGTTGACCATTCAGTTACAGCAAATGGAGAAATTTTTAATGCTATGGTTAAGTTCACTTACCTTGGCAGTACACTTTCCAGGAGAGTACACATAGATGATGAGATTAACACACACACACACTGCCAGAGCTAGCTCAGTGTTTGGGAGGTTCCAAAAGAAATCGTGGGACAGAAGAAGTATTAGACTGTCTACCAAATTGAAGATCTTCAGAACCCTTGTGCTGACCTCATTGTTATACACCTGTGGAACCTATATAGTACATCAGTGCCATGCCGAGAAACTAAACTGATTCCATCTGAATTGCCTTAGGATGATTTTGAAGACCACCTGGCACAATAAGGTATAGATGTTAAGTTCCATTCTTGAGCTGAACTGCCAAGCATTCAAACTCTGCTGCAGAGAACACAACTCCAATGAGCTGGTCACATTATTCAAATGCTTTTGCCTATGTTTGTCTAAAAGACTATTTTATGGAGAACTCACACAAAGTAAGTACTCATGTAGAGGTCAGAAGAAGAAATACAAAGACACTCTTAAGGTCTTGAGACACTGGCACAGGACCACCCAGCATGGCATGCCTGCACCAAAGAAGGTGGTTCAAAAGAAATGTGAAATGCACTAATTTAGAGACAACTCCCCACCAAATATTCATATGGACTATTTATGTCTGACCTGTGGTTGAATCTTCTGAGCTCATATTGGTCTGATCAGCCACAATTGGACACATTATAACTTGACCCCAACATAGTGATGTTATTTTGGTCAAATTCATGTATGAAGGACAACAACCAACTACCAACCGTTATTAACTAATACAATTATAAATTATAATAGTATAACTTCAAGTATTGCAACATAATATTATAAAATATATTAATGTACTATCCTATAATTATGTGTATTGTTATAATTATTTATACTAGTTTCTATTAAAATATTGTAATTATTCATATCATTATAATTAATCATAATGTCATTAATGTTAGGTATTGGGGGAAGCAATTAGGGTTAAGTGACTTGCTGGAGGTCACACAGCTAGTAAGAGTCAAATGTCTAAGGTCACATTTGAACTCAGGTCTTCCTGACTCGAGGGCAGGTGCTCTATCCACTGCGCCACCTAGCTGCCTCAGTGTTAGGTATTATTAAATGATAATAGGTATATAGAATCTACGGTGCCAGGCACAGTGCTAAGCATCTTAAAAATCCTCACAACCTCCTTGAGAGCTATTATTAGCCTTATTTTATAGTTGAAGAAACTGAGACAGACCAAAGTTAAGTGACTCGCATGGAGTCACACAGCTAGTAAGGGACTCTCGACATAACGGAATGCACGTCTTTCTGGACTCAAGGGCCAGTGTGCGCTATCCATTGTACCACCTGGCTGCCTCCTTTCTGTTCCCACTAACACCACTCTACTACGGGCCTTCATTACCACAGCTAGGAAACCAATGCCTGACACATTCACTGTGTGACTTAGGTCAAGTCACTTCATTTCTCTGAAACTCAGTTTCCTCATCTGTAACATGGGGCAAATCATACCCATAGCACCAACCTTGCAGGGCAGTTATAAGATTTAAAGGAGAATATTTAAAGCACTTCGAAAATGTTAAAACTCTACATAAATATCAGTTATTAGTATTATTAATTATTGCAACCTCCAAATTGCAAAATTATTTCAATCTCCAAATAGGTCTTCTCATCTGTAATTGTACCTTCTCCCCCCAATCTATCTTTCATATTACTTCCCAATAACTTTTCTTACTCATAGATAGATAGATCTGGTCATGTCACTCTTCTATTTAAAAGTCTTCAGTGACCTTTCCTATCCTTTCCTCTAGGGGCCTTTCCTGTCAAGTAAAGATCAAACTTCTTTGTCAGGCATTCAAGGCCATCATTCAAAAGTAACATAGCAGTTTTACCTTTCCAGCCTTATCTCCTATTACTACCCTTCATACACTATATGCCCGTCAAACTGAATTATGTTATTTATCACTACCAAGCCCCAGCCTTTCCTACCTCCTTTGCTCTTACATTTCCCTAAGCTTGGAAGGTCCTCCCTCTCCCTCTCTGCTCGTAGAATTTTTACTGAAACATTGCCTCCTCCATGAGAGGCAGTATGGCATACTGGACGAAGTGCTTGAAATTCAGTTCACTTTTATGTATTGTCTTTTTCCCATCAGAATGAAAGCTCTTCTCCCGAGGTAAGGAACTATCCATTTGTATTTGTATTCCCAGTGCTAAGCATACTGGTGGCATATACTAAGTGCTCAATAAATGCTCATTGACTAATTGACCCTCATACACAACTGTTTATACCCCCTCCCATGAAAATGGTTCAGAGAGTTGAAGGTGTTGCCATGTATGTCTGGTTCATTAGCAAACCAGAATAATTTGTAGTTATATCTATTTGATTTGGAGAAAATCCCATTTTTGCAACTGTTCATAACTCCCCAATTGCATAAATGTGTTCATTGCATTTCTATAGGAGAGATTTTTAAAATAAGGCAATTATGTCAGCCCATCCCAAATCTTTCATCCCTTTATTACAAAGGGGGCCTTTCTTTGTTCTAGTTTACTCCTTTTCCTTCCTCCCCCTTACATTCTTACATGCTTATTTCTGAAGCAGCATCTCCCTTACCCTTCGTTAGAAAAGTGCTTTTGGTTTCTTTAACTCTTAGCTCCAGGTCAAGGCTGGTCCTTACAGAGATTGTTAACAGCTCCAATGAAGATCATCTTCCCTCCTCAGGGCCCAACTTATGTAAACACCATCCAAAAGAAACAGAATTACCTCCAGGAAATAACTGTTCTTGGTACCTCAGAAAAAAATAGCTTATCCTCCCCCTCCCTTTCTCAATCCCTAGATGCTACTCCCAGACAGCTCCAGAAATCACAGTGATCTCACATTCTGGCCTCTCCCTCTGCTCCCTCCTGGAGCCCAGCCAAAAGTCCAGGCCATTTGCTCGTACCTGAGTTAGTTACACTTCTTGCCTTTTCTAATGAGTTTGACCAACCACCTCCACTCCATTACTTTTATCACATACATTATACCCCCTTTCCAGTCATTCTAAGACAAGGAGATCAGGAAGATCTAAGGCAGTGGTTCTCAGCCTTCCTAATGTGCGACCCTTTAATACTTGTACGTGGGCATGTAGGTGGACCCTCCTGGAGACAGATAGAGGAGCAGCATCTCGGTTCCTAAGACCATCGGAAATATGTGTTTTCCAATGGTCTTAGGCAACCCCTGTGACCTGTGAAAGGGTCATTCGACCCCCAAAGGGGTCACGACCCACAGGTTGAGAACTGCTTAGATTCTAAGGGATCAGAAGCTAAGTTAGGTGTCTCCACAGAAGAGTAAGGATGGTGATGTTCTGGTAATTTAGGGAGGGGTAAGCTAGGATGATGAGTTCAGAAGCAGTGCCCAAGGCAGAAAAAGAGAAGATCTAAAACCCAAGCTACCCATTCAATTAAGGGCAAGATATGTGACAGAAAGGCCATGGAAAAGTTCATTTTCCCACATGGAAAATACACTCACTAGCTCTGGAGTCAAGAGACCTGGGCCCAAGTTCTGCTTCTATCACTTACTGGCTATGTGACCTTGGGCAAATCACTTTACTCCATGGGACCTACTTCCTACCTTGATCACTCCAGTGGAAGTAACCCAAGACCTTGCTCCCAAGAACACTGGAAACAGCAGCACCCAGCTGACCACCAGCACTGCTTCCAATCAGACCTCACCAGCCATCAAAGTGGGGGTGGGGACCACAATCCTTGTGAAGACAACCAGGGAAATGTCTCTGTAGGGGCTGTAGCCCCCACCTTTTCAGGAACTACTGAAGACCCAGTATTTGCCCTAAAATGTTCAGCATTTTCAAATGGTTCAGCATCAGAAATGGACGTGGTTTTATCAGTAACAGTATCACTGAAGAGAATGGATGCATCACCACCTGCCTTCCCAAAGAACGACTTCATCATTTCACCTTTCCCAGACAGAAGTATCCTCAATATTCTATTGCAGACATCAGAATATGAGCTCCTTCAAAATGGAAGTAAATGTTAAAAAATTAAAAAAATTAATTAATTTAATTTTTAAAAAGGAAAAGGCAGAAAAAAAAAGTGACCTTCCCAAGAGCAGAAACTGTCTTGCTTTTCTATTATTTCCTCAGCACTTAGCCAAGTGATTAATAAATTCTTCTTCATTCAGTCATCTATAACAATGGTTCTCAAACTGTGGGTCACGACCCCTTTGGGGGTCAAATGACCCTTTCACAAAGGTCGCCTAAGACCATTGGAAAACAAATATTTCTGATGATCTTAGAAACCAAGACACCGCTCCTCTATCTGTCTCTAGGCGGGTTCACCTACATGCAGATATGTCCACGTAAGAGTATTAAAGGGTCGTGGCATTAGGAAGGTTGAGAACCACTGATCTATAAGCTAGATGCCCTTCCATGGAGGTCAAGCAGCAAGTCAGCATAGGATACAGGGCTCTGGAACCCTTTAGTCCTCCCCCATTTTACTGCAGAAGTACTGTGTATGAGAAAGAGAAACTATATATAAGAAATGACTCTGAGAATCAGAAAACACAATGTCCTGCCTTAGCTCTACTACTGACTGGCCATGATACGTTAAATAAGACACCTCACCTCCATGGATCTCATGTTCTTCATCTATAAAATGAGAAGAATAGACTAGATGGATAAAATAGACATTTGATATGCTGGGAGCCTAATTCCAATTTGTAACTTTGAGGGAATGTTACAATAACATTGTGGGGTATGGGTTTCCCTCAATTTGTCATTGGGGGATAAATAGGTTCTGAATCCTAGTATAAGACTTGGAATGGCAGGAGTTCATCTCTTTATGCCATATTTCTGCAATCAAACTTATAGGACATGGCGAAACCCAAAGGATGTTTCTGTTCCTGTATCAGTCTGGCAGCAAATGGCCTAAGAGTGAGCAGGAAGTATAGCAACTTCAGGGAATACTTCTCCATTTCCAAGGAATGCTCTTGGGAACCCCTTTGTATGAAACAGGGCAGTTCATCTTATGTACCTGGAGTTCAGAAGGTGGGTGTCCTTGGGGTGGAGAGTCTCTTTGTGCCTTTGGGATAGAATTTAAGAGAAGTTTGGAGATATGTTGCCAGTACAATTTTCCTTTCCCTGTAGTTCTGACCCCACTTTGTGCATCCAGGCATGAAGGGATCTCTGGGAGTTTTCTCCTCTTTCAGAGGACATTTACTCTGCAGGGTATTAACTATGATGTCTATTTGGATAGCCCAAACTTGATATAGGACTTGAGGCTCTCAGCCTTTCTTTCTGGTGCCACCATGCATGCTAAGTCCCCTGTGGGAAAGGTAGAGCTGGGAGGCCAGTGGCATCATCTGCTCCTGGGTATTGAGATAGCACCTGGCAGATGGATCTAGGGGGATGGGAGGATGCTGAGAGGATGTGTCCTTTATTGCCATTGGCAAGAACAATGCAGTCTCTTTCTCCCTTATAAAGCTGACCAATGGAAAATCTGAAATTTTGACTGTATTGGTTAAACTAGAAGTTTTCCCCAAAGTCCATGTGATGGTAATCAGTATTCTCTCAATCATCCATGCCAATACAAGTAAGCATTGGTCAATTCAAGTCAATTCAACAAGCATTAATTAAGGACCTCCTTGGGATTAGGGAGTTAGGTTAGGCAGTCCCTGCCCTCAAGGCATTGGCAACGTAATGGAGGAGACAGAAGATAAACAATGTATAATCAATCATATACTGGATACGCAGGAAATAATTTCAGAGGGAAACACTAACATCAAAGAGCAATAGGAATGGTTTCTTGTAAAAAGTTGGATTTTAGTTGAGGCCTAAAGGAAGCCAAAGAAGCCAGGAAGCAGAGACAAAGAGGAAGAACATGAAAGACATGGAAGACAGTCAATGAAAATGCACAAAATCAGAAGATGGAGGGTCCTGCACAAGGAACAATAAAGAGAACACTGTCACAGGATCCCAGAGCAGATGGAGTAAACTGGAAAGGTAGAAAAGGCCCAGGTTACACAGAGTTTTAAAAGTCAAATAGATGCTTTTATATTTGATCCTGGGAATAATACAGAGCCACAGGTTCATTGAAAGGGAAAGGGAGAGATATATGATCATACCTGTGCTTTAGTAAAATTACTTTGATAACTGGAATATTGACTAGAGTGGGGGAGAGAGCTGTGGGGCCTTGAGGCTCAAAGAACCAAAAGGCTATTGCAATAGCACAGGAGGGAGGTGATAAGGTCCTGTATCAGAGTAGTGGTGGCACACTTAGAGGAGAGAGGGGGACATATATGAGAGATGTTGCAAAGATAGAATCAACATGACTTGGCAACAAATCTTGGTATGAGTGGTGAGTGAGAGAGTCAAAGATGATACTTAAATTGTAAGCCTAGTAAGTAGGGATGGAGAAGGAAGGGATGAGGGTAGTAACAGGGAAGGCAAGAAGAAGAGAAGGTTTCAGGGGAAAGATAATGAGTTCAATTTTAGATATATTGACTTTCAGATATCTGTGGGTCATCCAGTTTAAGTCCAAAAGGTTGTTGAAAATTCAGAATCAGAAGTCAGGAAAGAAGTCAGCTCCAAATAAATAAATCTTAGAATAATCTGCATAGGGAAGATAATTGAATCTGCAAGAGCTGATAAGTTTACTAAATGAAATAGTATAAGAGAAGAGGGCTCAGGATAGAGTTTTTGGGGACATTCACGTTTAGCAAATATGGTGTGGGTAAAAATCTAGCAAAAAAAACTAAGGAAGAGCCATCATACAGGTGGGAGAAGAACCAGTGAAGAACAGTGTTAGGAAAACCTAGAGAGAAGAAATTGTCAAGAAAAGAGGGTGGTCAACAGTGTCGAAAGCTACAGAAAGGTCAAGATGGATGAAGACTGAGAAAAGTCCACACATTTGACAATTAAGAGATCATTGGTAACTTTGGAGAGAACAGTATCCATTGAATAATGATATCAGAAGCTAAACTACAGAGAATTTAGGAGCAAGAGGAAAGAAAATGGAGTCACCTATTGTAGACACCGTTTTCAAGGCATTTAGCCACAAAAGGGAGGAGACATGAGATAGCAGGGATGGACAGATCAAGTGAGTGTTTTTGAGGATGGGAAAGACATGAACATGTTTGTAGGCAGAAAGAAAGTAGCCTTTTGACAGGGAGAGATTGAAGCAAGAGAGTGGGAATTACAAAGGGTCAACTTACTGTAGAAGACAGAAAGGATGGGTATCACTTGTTCAGGGTGGAGGGTTTGCCTTGGGAGGGAGAAAGGACACTTCATCATGTGAGATAGGGATAAAGGAAGAGATAGTTGGGGAAGGCATTTGAGTGGTATGAAAAGAAGGAGAAAGGGGGTAGAAGATAGAGCCATAGCAGAAGATAAGGCAAGGGTGCCAATTGAACAGTCTAGTGCCTGGTGATCCCACAGCCCAAACCAAAGCAAAAGCAAGAGCCAAGGCAGTACTTCAGAAGTAAAATTCCTGGTATATTTCAAAAGACTCACTACCAGAACTTATCAATTTCCATTTGCTACCTGTCAGGGTCACATAAAAAGAGAGAGACAATTCTATGTTTGGGGCTGTGCAAGGAGAAGGACAAAGAGATGTGTGCAAGGCAAAAAGCCAAGTGAAACCACAGGAGCTAAGCCCAAACCCAGGACCTCCTACAGAAATCAAGTCTAGCATTAGCAAGCATATCCAGGATCAAGCAAGATCTGCCTTCACCATCTAAGAGTATGGGAGGGAACAGAGTCTGACCCAAGGAAATATGAGTTGGGTTTTTTGGGTTTGGTTTGGTTTTGGTTTGGTTTTGCTTTTTGGAGGGGGGAAAATAGGGCAATTGGGGTTAAGTGACTTGCCCAAGGTTACATGGCTAGTTTTTGTGTTAAGTGTCTGAGATCACATTTGAACTCAGGACCTCCTGACTCCAGGGCCGGTGCTCTATTCACTGCACCACCTAGCTGCCCCAATATGAGTTGGTTTTTTGTTGTTGTTTTTTTAATGTTAAAGTAAATGTAAGATATTGTCAAAGACAATGAAGAAATTCAATGGAATGAAAGAGTCCCAAGAGGTAGATACAAAAGAGAGTGACTATAAGTCCAAGCAGAGCCTCAGAGAAAGAAATGTCCTGGCCACAAGACTACATTGAAGCAAGAGATTCCAGCTTTGCCTCTGACTTATTGACTTTGTGACCCTGAGAAAGTTCATTTAACCTCAGTACTTTAGTCAACTGCCAACCTCCCTTGGTAGAGCGAGTTTTCCCAAATGGGAGTTCCCTATATTAATTAATCACAGGTCTAATCTCTATCCCTTAATTAGAATAATACTGAAATGAAATCCCCTCCCAGATCACATAGCAACTGGAGTAAAGAACTATATTGGAGGAAAAAGCCAAGTTGGGATTTTGAAATTTGCCACATACAGATATTAAAGGTTGGAATTCAATATGAAGGGCTAATGTGGACACCATCCAAGGCAACTGAAGTACTGATGTGCCCAAAAAGCCTTGAAATAAGGTGACCTCCATGAAGGGATGTCCTGCTATAAATATAGAGAAGGTCTTTACAGGGACTATCATTCATTTAATCAATAAGTGTCATGCATTTCATTTTTCCTCTTATTCTAATCCAGTCCTGATGGCTGTGGCCTCACTACTGTTTTCCTTAATTTATAGGCCACTCCTTAAGTTCTGTTCCCAAAATATTTCCTCTCCAGCTTCTTTGTTCTCAATTTGAATCTCATTGGCATGTCAGATTATTTTAGATAATTTCCACAGATGGTATCAATTATCTGTGATTCTCAAATACTTAATCTCTTGCTTTGTTAGGTTTTTTTTTGTTCTGACTTAATATTACATAGGAATGTGCAGAGCTAGAAGTACCAAAAGAGGCATAGGAGATTTTCTACTTCCTATTCTACCTTTCTTCCTTTTTTTCTTCCCTCTCATTCTTTTCCTTTCCTTCCTTTCCTCTTTTCTCTCTTCCTTTCCTCCTTCCTTCCTTTTCTCTTTCCTTTTTCTTTCTTCCCTTTGTCAAAATATTTTGGAGATACCCTGTTTCCCAGAGCTAAGTCCCAGCAAACAGGCTGTGCCCTGAGCTTGGCATAACAACAATCCTTTGCACCCTGGATGATCTCACCATCTGATGAAGTGTATTGCACCAGGTGTTCATTTGCCCTATTTGCCAGGGATCTGACAGCCGATATCCATCATGTCCCTGACAGGTTCACAATCCCTGCTTATCGAACTGCCCTCCTCTTTCCATCACAGAACTCTGGTTCTGTGTCCCATAGAAGTACACATGACCCCTAAGACTTGAGACAGTACTGTTTCCACAGGACCCCTGGAAACAGTAGCAACTCAAGACTTAAAAATGATTATGGCAGTCCATCCCAGTATGTGTACAAGCATTGCCTTTAATCCAATACGTTAAACCCTGCCACTCAGAAACACTTCCACTTGCAAGTGTTTTCCTCATTCTGAAACTAATTAAAACGATATCTGATTCCTGACACCTACCTCTGGCCTGCTCAGTTTCAGCTCCAGTCATTTGCAGGTTAGAACCATATCCAGTTTGGGCTGCATGCAAAATTCTGTTGATACCTTCTTTTCTTCCTTTCCTTTCTTTCTTTCAGTCTATCCTTCCTTCCTTTCTTTTCCTTCCTCACCTTCCTTCCTTTCTTTTTTCTGACCTTTCCTTGCTTCCCTTCTTTCTATCCTTTCCTTCCTTATTTTTCTAATTTTTTATCTTTCTTTCTCTTTCTTTTTTCCTATCTTATGATGGATCATACAATTATAGAAAAGTAGAAGAATAGCATCTTATCATTTTAATATTGACAATTCATTTAACAAAAGTGGAAAAAACCTTCTTTTTACAAAATACAGTCCTAAAGTAGTAGCTTCTGAAATGAGTTTGCTAATAGCTTTCAGATATTATATCCAATTTTAACATTTTACTTAGTTGGGATCCAGTATTGTCCCCATTGATACCTCAGAATATATAGGGATATTTCTTTTGACTCAGAGAGACACAACCCTACAGCCTTGAATTCCTTGCTTCTAAGTGAGAATTCAGAAAAAGTGCATTGCAGAGAAATCTGATTTTTAAGATTAAGTTATTACAAAGTGACCAGAAAGAATAGAGAGTAGAGCCAAAATTCAGTTTCAGAAATCACCTCCACAGCATGAGTGCTAAGTGACTTAGCATCAGACAATTTGCAACAGACAAGTCTGTGACCTTATAAATTGATCACCCATGTATTTCTTGTTAGAGTTTTACTTTCTTCCAGTTCTTCTCACTAAGTTTCTTATAAGCTTTCCTGTGGAATAGTCATAGCAATCTGAGGATCATAAGGTTGTGAGCTAGCAGAAATCTTAGAAATTATCTAGCCCAACATCCTAATTTTTAAAAGATATGAGCAGACAAAACAAAAAATAGAGAGCGTTATAAGACTGTAAAATGGACAATTTTGATTACATCAAATTAAAAAGTTTTTACACAAACAAAAACAATGCATCTAAGATTAGAAGGAAAGCAGAAAACTAGGAGGGGGGAATTTTCTAGAATAAAGGCCTCATTTCTCAAATATATAGAGCACAGAGTCAAATTTGTCAGAATACAATTCATTTCTCAATTGATAAATGGTCAAAAGATATTAACAGGAACTATTTAGAAGAAGAAATCAAAACTACCTATAATCATATGAAAAATGCTCAAAATATGTCCTAAATCACTATTATTGTTGAGTCATTTTAGTTGCACCTGACTCTTCTTGACCCCATTTGGGATTTTCTTGATAAAAACACTGGAGTGGTTTGCCATTTCCTTCTGCAGCTCATTTTACAGATGAGGAACTGAGGCGAACAGAGTTACTTGACTTGACCATGGTCACACAGCTAGTAAGTGCCTGAGACCAGATTTGAATTGAGGTTTTCCCGACCCCAGGGCCAGCACTCTATTCACTGTGCCATCTATAGAAATGAAAACTAAAACAATTTTGAGAACCACTTCAGACCTATCAGATTGACTATTATGACAGAAAAGTGACAAATGTTGGTGGGGCTATGGAAAAATAGGGATACTAAAGCATCATTGATAGAGTTGTGAACTGACCCAATCATTCTGGAGAGCAATTTGAAACTATGCCCAAAGCACTATAAAACTGTGCATGCCCTTTGACCCAGCAATATTACTACTATGTCTATACCCAAGAGATCAGAGAAAAAGAAGGACTTATATGTAGAAAAATATTTATAGCAGTTTTTTTTATGGTGGCAAAGAAAGGGAAATTGAGGGGATGTCCATCAATTAGGGATTGGATGAACAAGTTGTGTTACATGATTGTGATGGAATACTATTGTACTATAAGAAATGATGAGTAAAATGCTTTTAGTAAAACCTGGGAAGATTTACATGAATGGATGCAAAGTGAAATGAGCAGAACCAGGAAAACATTGTACACAATAACAGCAATATTGTATGATGATCAACTGTGAATGACTTAGCTCTTTTCAGCAATACAATGATCCAACACAATTCCAAAGGACTTATAATGAAAAATACTATCCACCTCCAGAGAAAGAACTGGTAGAGTCTGAGTGAAGATTGAAGCATGCTTTTTTAAAATTTTATTTATTATTCTGGGGTGGGGGGATTTGTCTGTTTTCTTTTGCTAGATGGTTAATAAGGAAATGTTTTGCATGACTGTACATTTTTAACTTAAAACAAATTGCTTGCTTTCTCAAGGAGGGGAGAGAAGAGGCAGGGAAAGAATATGGAACTCAATTTTTTTGATGTTTAAAATTGTTGTTTACCTGTAATTAAATTGAAGAAAAAATAAAATTAAAAAAATTAAAAATTAAATACACAGCCTTGAAAGAAATTCCAAAGCCCCAGTTCCACTGTGCTACTCAAAAACCTGCACAGCTTACAGAAAGTCTCCAGACTTTTCAACATGATATAAGAGATCATCCAGAGCATCCCCACTTACATCTACAAACTGTTGGTTCCATACTCTCCAATATAAACTCTCTTCTCCATCCAAGTCAGTATATTCATTGCCCCTGTAATATGCCATGCTCATTACCAACACCAAATCCCTTTTACTGTTGCTTCTCCCATATACATCCCTTGAAGGCTCCTTTCGCTTCCTACCACCTTTAACCCTCCTCATCCTTCAAGGCCATCTCCAACCCCACCTTCTCTATGAAGTCTTCCCTGACTGTACTCATCCACAATGAGTTCCCCTTTTTTCTTATGCAATATTTATACTATGTTATATATGTATATATATTTATATTTATACTGAAATATCTAAATAATAACAGGATATGTTCCTTGCTTGTATATGCGTGTGTCTCATTTCTCCTGGCAAAACTGTAAACCCATGGAGGGGAGGCAGTTCATTTTTGCTTATCTTGTATCTCAATGCCCAGCAGAGTGCCATGTACAAACTGTATGCTCAAAAAATGCTTGAACAATTTGTTGAACAAATGGATGAGAGAGTGGATAGATGGACAAGTGGATGGATGTACAAATGAATGGGTAGATACATAGATGAATTTTGGCCTATCTGGAGCTGTTAGGCACCTGTTCATATTCAGTCCTGTAGAAATGGTTTGTGTTATCCTTATACATCTATTTAACCTTATTTTTTCCCAAATAGCCTTTTTTCTTGGCATTGAGAAAGACTCCTCATACCTTGACTTGAAATCTTTCCAAATGACAATGAAGCGGTTTTAAACCTTGACTGCCTCATATTCTCCATAAGTGATTACCAGTCTTTAGGAAATTCAAATACCAATTTTTTTTGTAAGCTTTCATATATTCAGTTATTTGATTTTTCAGTCACTGGTACTAAAATGTACTTATTTGCCTCTTTATTGGCTCACACAGGCAATTGCTGGTTTTAAACGTAGGTGAGTACTAGTTTAAACATGCACACACACACACACACACGCACACACGCACACACAACCTATCTCAATCACCATCATTTCTCTTTTCTAGTTAACTATACTTTCTTATAGAAAATTCATCAGTAGAACTTCATAAGTGATGAATGTACCTATAGTTTCATGTTGAAGTATTTTCTTATCTTCTTTCTTTGAGAGACTTTGGCAACAATTAATGAGGTAAAGTTTAAATAATAACACTCATCATGAACCAAGAGTTTTGCTTTGTTTGGTTTCCCAAAGCACCCTGCCATCCCTAATTACTAATAAGTCTATGGGCTAACGCAGGAGCTTTCTCCTATTTTTTATATACAGTGAAATCTCAATTAACTGAATCTCAATGACTATAATTAGGACTCAAAACTGATGAAATTTTTCTCTGTCACTACATTTTTAGGATAATGAATTTAAGTCATAAGAATATAAGTCATTATCAAGAATTTGTTTAACAGTAAACTTCTAGGATACGTTCTATAGTCATTACAAATTTTATCCAATCTTCTACACTTTCCACATCTATACCTGCTGTTCTTGCCAAGAGTTGTTACTTAAAAGCGTCTGGTGAATTTATTTGAATACTGTGTTCTTTAATCAAAGCAAAGACTGAGGGCAGAAAAAAGTAAGCAAGTGCCTAGGACACAATGTTTTTAAGTATTATACTTTATTATTACTTTATACAAATGCACATATTTTTAATGCTTAGGACTCCATAGTCAGTTAGTAGTTTTCTAACAAGTCAAGTCACATGTGAAGGCACAAAGGCTCTGATAGATAGTATCATACAGAAACCATAATTTTCTATTTTTTAAACTTTTTTTAGTAAATGGTATTTTATTTTTTCCAATTACATGTAAAGATAGTTTTCAACATTCATTTTTTATAAGATTTTTAGTTCCAAATTTCTTTCCATCACTTTCCCAAGAAAGTAAGTGATCTGATATTGGTTTTACATGTGCAATCATGTTAAGCATATTTCTACATTAGTCATGTTTAAAAGAAGAAACAGAACAAAAGGGAAAGGCCATGAGAAACAAAAACACAAAAAAAGTGAAATAGTATGCTTCAATCTGCATTCTGACCCCGTAGTTCTTTCTCTGAATGTGGGTAGCATTTTTCAGCATGAGTTTCTTGGAACTGTCTTGAATCACTGTATTGCTGAGAAAGGCTAAGTCAATCATAGTTGATCATTGCATAATGTTGCTGTTACTGTATACAATGTTCCCCTGGTTCTGCTCACTTCACTCAGCATCAGTTCATGTAAGTCTTCCCAAGTTTTTCTGAAATCTACTTGCTCATAATTTCTTATAGTACAATAGTATTCCATTACATTAATATACCATGACTTGTTTAGCCATTCCCCAATTGATGTACATTCCCTCAATTTCTGATCTTTGCCACCACAAAAAGAGATGCTAAAAATATTTTTGTACATATACGTCCTTTTCCCTTTTTATGATCTCTTTGGGATACCGTCCTAGTAGTGGTATCACTGGATCAGAGGGTATGCACAGTTTTATAGCCATTTGGGCATAGTTCCAAATTATCGTCCAGAATGTTTGAACCACATTCATTCTCTTTGAAAATTTTTACATTGCCTTCCCAAAAGATGAACCAATTAACAATTCCACCAGTAGTGCAATAACATGCCAGTTTAATCAAAGCTATGTTAGGCTATAATTTTAATGTCTTGTCTTTTCCACCTTGATGGAGTTTGGGTGGAATCACAGACTTCCATTTAGCCCTTCTCCCATCCACTGAGAAGACTAGCAAAAGGATTCAGTTCATTAAACATGTGAAGTCATACAAAACATATTTCCATAATAGCCATGTTGCAAAAGAAAACACACACAAAATAAGAAAAATGAAGTGAAAAATACATGGTTTAATTTGCATGCTATCATTTCTCTATCGGGAGGTGGATAGCACTGTCTTAGATTGTTGTATTGCTGAGCTAAATTATTCAGTTAATCATCATTCCTGTTATTGTGTATAATGTTCTCTTGATTTTGCTCATTTCACTTTGCATCAGTTCATATAAATCTTCCTAGGTTTTTACAAACATATCTTAATATAGATTTCCCAATTTAGGGATTGTGAACATTTTAAAATATGTACTTTGGTGACAAAATTAGATGGTGCAGCAGACACTGAAATGGGCCTGGTGTCAGGGAGGCAGGAATTAAAATCTGGCCTCAGACACCTGCTAGCTGTGTGATCCTGGGCAAATCATTCAACCTCTGCTTTGGTTTCTCTCATTTGTAAAATGGGTATAATAATAGCACCTGCTTCCCAGGGTTGTTGAGAGAATAAAACAAGATAACACTGATAAACTCTTCTGCAACCTTAAAGTACCGTAGAAATGCTAGCTAGCATTAATTATTATTATAATAGCTATCTTCTCATTTCTTACTCTTTATCAATTGAAGAATGACTCTTACACTCATAAATGTGTCTTTTCTGTTCCTTGTATATTTTATGAGATTTTATTCAGAGTTACAAAATTCAAATTTTTCCCAGTATGTCTCCTTCTTACTGGGAACATATTGCTTTTTTGGTACAAAAGTTTTTTTAAGATTACTTTTTTATAATGAAATCTGAGTTGGGTCTACAATTGAACAGGAGAAAGAGAGAAAGCTGAATTGTCTTTGGGAAATTGTAAAACTTCTTTAAGGCACCTCAACTTCTCCTTAAACAAAAGCCAATATGTTTAATACCAATATCCCATCAGTGCTGTTCTATGGTGGCAAGTCTTGGAACACAACAATGTCTGGAAAAAATTAAAATTAAATTTATTCAGTGGGGGCAATGGTGTGTGAGCAGGCAGGAGTACTAAAATAAATAAGAACCATGCAGACAAAACAGAATGAAAGATACCATTAAAGAAGTGTACCCTTTAGAGAAAAAAAAAAGATAGAATGACCATATGGTGAGAACTAGGAGTAACTTGTAGGTTGCCTACTTATACCTTCACATTAAACATTAGGCAAGTTGTAAAGAATTATAACCAGTGGAATGAATAATGAAGAAGAAGAAACAAAGCAAAAAAGAGAAAGAACAAGTAATTTACTTCAATCTGCATTCAGCCTCTGTAAATCTTTCTCTGAATGTGGATTGCCTTTTCTATCATGAGTCCTTTGGAGTCGTCTTATAACCTTGCATTGCTGAGGTGAATCTAGCAAAGTAGTCAGTCATCAAAGATATGATGGGTCTGTAATTGTCTACAATGTTTTTCTGGTTCTTTTTCCCTCACTCAGCATCAGTTTATATAAGTCTCTCTAGGTTATTATGAAGTCTATTTGCTCTTCATTTCTTATAGCACAATAGTATTCCATTACATTCATATGTCACAACTTGTTTAGCCATTCCCCAATTGATGGCATCCCCTTGATTTCCAATTCTTTGCCACCACAAAAAAAGAGCTGCTATAAATATTCTTGTACATAAAGGTCCTTTTCCCACTTGCATGATATCTTTGGGATACAGCCCTAGAAATGATATTGCTGGGTCAAAGAGTATGCACATTTTTATAGCCCTTTGGGCATCGTTCCAAAATGCTTTCCAGAATGGTTGGATCAGTTCACAACTCCACCAATAATGCATTAGTATTCCAATTTTCCCACATCTCCAGCATTTATCATTTTCCTGTCTTGTCATGTTAGCCAATCTGACTGGTGAGATATGGTACCTGAGAGTTGTTTTGATTTGCATTCCTCTGATCAATAGAGCATTTTCCAACAGATATTTTTAATTTCTTCCTCTGAAAATTGCCTCTTCATATCCTTGACCATTTATCAGTTGGTTGAATGACTTGTATTCTTATGAATTTGACTCATTTCCCTGTATGTTTTAGAAATGAGACCTTTATCAGAGAAACTGGTTGTAAAAATCTTTCCTAATTTTCTGCTTCCCTCCTAATCTTGGCTACATTGGCTTTGTACAAAACCTTTTCAGTTTAATGTAATCAAAATTATTCACTTTGCATTATGTAATACTCTTTATCTCTTGTTTGGTCATAAATTCTTCCCTTCTCCATAAATTTGACAGACAAACTATTCCTTGTTCTACCAGATTACTTACAAGCCTTTATGTCTAGATCGTGAACCCATTTAGACTTTATTTTGGCATACAGTGTCAGATGTTGGTCTATGCCCCATTGCTCCCATACTATTTTTCAGTTTTCCCAACAATTTTTGTCAAATAATAAGTTCTTATCCACCTCTCTATTTCTTAACCAGTCTCAAATTGTTTTGATGATTACTGCTTTGTAAAATAGTTTGAAATTTGGTACTGCTAGAGCACCTTCCTTCATACTTTTTTCATTAATTCTCTTGATATTCTTGAATTTTTTTATTTCAGATGAATTTTATTATTTTTCTAGACTTATAAAATAATTTTTGTAGTTTGATTGGTATGGGTAGGTGGTACAGTGGACACTGCACTACCCAGCTTCTACACTGAGGGATCGAAGGGCCTGGAATATGATATTCCGAAGATCAAGGGAGCTAGGACTGAAGACAAGAATCACCTACCCAGCAATATAATAATTAAATTAACTTAGGTAGAATTCTCATTTTTATTATATTGTCTTGGCCTACCTATGAGCACTTGATATGATCATGATTGTTTATATCTGACCTTTTTTCATGTAAAATGTCTTTTATAATAGCGTTCATATAGTTCCTGAGTTTGTCTTGGAAGGTAGACTTCCAAGTATTTTACATTATTTATAGTTATTTTAAGTGGAATTTTTCTTTCTATATCTTGCTCCTAGACTTTGCTGGTAACATATAGGAACACTAATGATTTCAGTGGATTTATTTTATATCTTGCAGCTTTGCTGAAGTTGTTAATTATTTCAAATAGACTTTAGTTACTTCTCTAGGATTCTCTAAGTATACCATCATATCATCTGCAAAAAAAAGTGATGGTTTTTTTCTTCATTGTCTATTCTAATTCCTTAAATAGATTTTTCTTGAAGTTGGTGGCATAGAAGTAGGAGAATTCCTCAGCTCCCACCATAACCACCTCAGATACCTATAAAATATGACTCTAAACAAATTTTAGAGCTCTAGAACCCACAAAATTACAGAAAAACACATCTCCTGCTGGGGCTGGCCTGGCAGGCAGATGGGAAGGGCTCATTGCAGAGCACTGAGAGCTGAGCCCAGCCCAGCATGAAACCGTGGCATGGCCCCGGGGTGGCCAGGACTAGCTGCAGCTAGAACACTTCAGAGAGTGGATCACTGGCAGTTTCCAGAATTTTCAACCCATAAGAAACAAGGACAAAGTGAAAGGTCAGTGGAACTCAGCTAAATCTGGGGGAGAAAAGCAGGTCTGGCTAACTGCCCCCAGGGCAAGAAAGAAAGCAGCAGAAGCAGTGGCCCTGCAGCCGCCTCCACATGGCTGCAGATTGCAGGGGGGCAAGCAATCATTTCAGAGGCTAAGTGCTCTTGCCTTAATCAGCCTGGATCAGGATTGTGGTCTTGGTCCTGAGGTGTGTGACCAGTGAGCCAAAACTTGTGGGGGCTGTAGAGATGGCCTCCTAATAGCTCCGGCGGCTGCAAAAACCCCAGTAATTTGGAACAAAGCTTTCCCCTTGGAAAGCAGAGTTCTACTATGGCTCAAAAATCAAATTAATTTACTGACAATATGAGCAGGCAAAGGAAGCAAACCAGGCTCAGCATTCTAACTTTAGATTTCCTTTTTGGGGACAAAAAGGATCAAAGCATGGAATGAGAGGAAGACAACACAGTCAGAACTCCCACACCAAAAGCTTCCAAGAAAAATGTAAGCTAGTTACAGACCATAGAGGAGCTTAAGAAGGATTTTGAAAACCAAATAAGAGAAGTGGAGGAAAAATTGGGAAGAGAATGAGAATGATACAAGAAAATCATGAAAAGAGCGTCAACAACCTGACTGAAGAAAATAACACCGTAAAAAATAGATTAACTCAAATAGCATAAGAGGCCCAAAAAGCCAATGAGGAGAAGAATGCCTTAAAAAGTAGAATTGGCCAGATGGAAAAAGAATCTCAAAAGCTCACTGAAGAGAATAATTCCTTCAGAGTTAGAGTGGAGCAAATGGAAGTAAATGACTTTATGAGAAATCAAGATATTATTAAATAGATCCAAACAAATGAAAAAATAGACGGCAATGTGAAATATCTCCTTGAAAAAACCACTGACCTGGAAAATAGATCCAGGAGAGAAAATTTAAAAATTATTGGACTACCTGAAAGCCATGATCAAAAAAAGAACCTAGAAATCATCCTTCAAGAAATTCTCAAGGAAAATTGCCCTGATATTTTAGAACCAGAGGGCAAAATAGAACTTGAAAGAATTCACCAATCACCTCTTGAAAAAGATCCCAAAAGGAAAACTCCTAGTAATGTTATAGCCAGGTTCCAGAGTTTCCAGATTAAGGAGAAAATGTTGCAAGCTGCCAAGAAGAAGCAATTTGAATACCTTGGAAAGACAATCAGGATAACCCAGGATCTAGCAGCTTCTATACTGAGGGATCAAAGGGCCTGGAATATGATATTCCAGAGATCAAGGGAGCTAGGATTGAAGACAAGAATCACCTACCCAGAAAAATTGAGCATAATGTCTCAGGG
Source organism: Pseudochirops cupreus (assembly GCA_028627135.1). Taxonomy (NCBI): domain Eukaryota; kingdom Metazoa; phylum Chordata; class Mammalia; order Diprotodontia; family Pseudocheiridae; genus Pseudochirops; species Pseudochirops cupreus. The sequence goes on from CM053580.1 coordinate 301,627,943, forward strand.
GAAAATATGGTCAGTCAATGAGGTGGAGGACTTTCAAGTATTCTTGCTGAAAAAACCAGAACTGAATAGAAAATTTGACATTCAAATACAAGAAGCATGAGAAGGTAAACATGGAAAAGAAATCATAAGGAACTTATCAAAGTTGAACTATTTACATGCCA
>CM053580.1:301628603-301670497 GCA_028627135.1 Pseudochirops cupreus
TGCTGGACATACTTTTAAGTTTAATCTGCACTATTAATATTTCCTCCTTTATTTCTTAAGTCTATATAATCAACAAAGCATTAAATCAAGTCTTGATTTATAACCTTTTCTGGTTTTAAATATATACATGCTTAAACTGAAACTTTAACAATTAGCTCTTGATACAAACTGGCTCCAATCCAGCACACCCTTGAATCCAAGGCCAGGCCTATCCAAAGTCACATATAATGCTTGAAGTAGTAGTAGTAGCAGTAGTAGCAGCAGCAGCAGAAGAAGAAGAAGGAGGAGGAGAAGGAGAAGAAGAAATAACATTAGTTGTGGTTAATTAACTCAAATAAGCAAAATATACGGTCTATTCAAATTCAGTGATAATAATATTAATCTAGCTTTTAAAGGTTTACAAAGCACTTTTCAACTGTTATCTCATTTGATGATAACAACATCCCAGGGCAGCTGGAGCTGTCATTTTATAATCCCCATTTCACAGACAAGGAAACTGACACTGACAGAGATTAAGTTGTTGTTTGTCCTTTGGACTTGAAGAAGACCATGAAATCAGGAAGGTGATGCCATGACTTGAAGGTGAATTGGATTTAAGTGAGGCAGGGCTGTGCAAAATCATCAGCCTCACTCTTAGGGAGCCCTCTGGGTCTAGTGGCCAGATATGGATCAGGGCGGCTAGAGATAGCCCTGATGCAGTGGAAGATCTTGGCTTTTTTAAGCTAAGGTCTTTAACGGGTCTCAGTTTGACTGAGCCAACATCCATTCAGTGATTGAGGCTAGGTAAGAAAGGAGGCAAAGAATGGCTTCTTTTACTTAGTCCAAAAAAAAAAATCATTCTGGGAGGTGAAAACCCTCAGGGCTCCTGGACAAAACAAAACAAGAAAAAAAAATTGCTGTTTATATTCACTCTGAGTCAATCACTCTGGCTGTCAGAGGTTAAATAATTTTTCCAGGGTCATACAACTTGTAAGTGCCTCGGGCAAAATTTAAACTCAGGTCTTTCTGACTCCAAGTCCAAAGCTTTATTCTCTAGCCCAATGGTATCAACAGAAATGGGGGCCATTGAACTGTATGTAAGGATCTTGGGGCAGTATATTGACTTATAAAAACCACAAATTAACATCTATATTCTATTGTATTTTTATTTATTTCATTAGCCTTTGTAGGTTCTCCTGAGACAGAAAGGATTTGATACAAATATGATATTGGACTAGTCATATAGAGTAGCTAGATGGCCAGGTCTAGAGTCAAGAAAACCTGATTTCCAATCTGGTCTCAGACACTTCCTAACTGTGCTACCGCGGACAAGTCACTTAACTATGTTTGCTTCAGTTTCCTCATCTGTAAAATGAGTTAGAGAAGGAAATGGCAGACTATTCCAACATCTCTGCTTAGAAACCCCAAATAGGGTCACAAAGAGTAGGACGTGATTGAAAAACCTGAATAATAATAACAATTGGACTAGTTGTGTGCCTGCTACTCCAGGGCCCCACAAACTCAAAGAGATTCATATCCAGCAAGATGGGCAGCACGAGAGGAACTCTTTTTCATTTTTAAGTAAACAACGATGCAGTGGACTGAGTGCTGGATTTTAATTTAAGAATACCTAGTTCAAATCCTGCCTCAGACACGTACTAGTCATGTGACTTTGAGCCAATTGCTTAACTTCTGTCTGTCTCAGTTCTCTCTACTGTAAAAAAGGGAAGGATAATAGAACCTGCCTCCCAGAGTTACTGTGAGGCTCAAAAAAGATAACATACGGTGTGTGTTCTACTGACAAGAAAACGCCATGCCAGTGCTAACTATTTGTTTCAGCTGCAGCAGCTCCTGAAGACTGTCTTTTAAGGTAGGGAGAGGCTACGGTCAGAGCCAGCAGATGGAATTGTGTATCACTGAAGCAAGCATGAATACTCAGTGAAAGATGGGCATAGAATCATATTGGGATTGCTCTGGGGAAAGGCAGGGCCAGAGTTAGACACTGCCTTGTATTTACTTCACATACATTTTGGGTACACTTATGTGGCTGGTGAAAGACAAAATGACTGAGGAAACAAAGGATTAAACATCCAGTTACACTGATTTATTAAGCAATGCTTGGCAATTGCTCAACAAACTGGGAACAGGGCCCTCAGCTTTGAAACTGGACCCCAAATGTAGAGGGAGACAGATTTTTATCCATTAAAAACAATCAAATAAGACCAATTAATTGAAAGAAAACAATTAACCAGGATAGAATATTAGGTGATCTGATTTCTATTGGAAGAAAGATTAGGGACTTTCCAAGTTGGGGGGGGGGGGAGGACAAACAGATACAATTCATTGAAATCAGAAAAAGGAGTGTCCTCCTCCCTCCCAGCATCTGTGTACAATCAAAGGAACATGAAACATTGACCAGCATGGGGCCAGTTTTCAGGTAAGCTATATAGTTTGCTTGAGAGATATAACTATAAGACAACTCCTTACGTCAATGTTCAGATCTGAGTTTCTGGTCAGCATAACCTCCGTCCGTAGTTAAGGGTCTCTAAGCAATAAGGAGAGGTGGTCCAGTTTCCCAGTCACCCAGGGCTAAGTTCAAACAATACAACAAAATCCTTTCCCAATTACCATAATTGAATAAAGTTTTCTCACAGGACAGAAATTGGACTAGACCCATAATTGAACAGAAATATAACGGAGTTAGCTCTCGAGTTGAGTCACAAGAGAGAGTCAGTGTGCTTCACTCAATTCCCATAATTAACCACTTGCTGCTCTAACTCCCTCAACTCCCTCAATTTCCCACCTTGGATTCATGGGGGAGCGGTGGCTCATACCTGCGTACGTGTTGTTTCTCCCAAATAGAACATAACCTCCTTGATGGTAAGACCAATGTCATTTTTGTCTTTGTATCTCTGGTGCTATTTATGAAAACATTTAGTGGAAACTACAGAATTTTTTTAGTGTATCTGAAAACCAGACTAAACCATATCTCTTGAAGATGCCTAGGTAGAAATTTGAGTTGTATAAGGCTTCATCTAAGTATGCTATCCCTTTAAGGTCTCAAACCCCTATTATATTTGGGGGATTCTCAGTTAACCAATCAATGAGCATTTATTAGGGGAGGGAATATTTCTTAAACACCTGTGTGCTGGGCATTGTGCTAAGTGCTTTAGAGATGCTATCTCATTTTATCTTCGAAACAACCTATGAAGTTGGTGCTATCATTATCCCCATTCTACAGCTGAGGAAACTGAGGCAGACAAAGGTTAAGTGACTTGCCCAGGAAACATCTTGGCTGGATTTGAACTCAGGTCTTCCTGATTCTAAGCTCAGCACTGTACCATCCAGCAACCTTAAACAGCTGTTAAGCAATTATTACACTCTAGGCATAGTGCTAAGTGTTGGGGTTACAAAGAGAGACAAAAGATGTTCCTTGCTCTAGGGAGCTTACAGTCTAATGGAGAAGACAGCTGAAAACTATGTATAAACAAGATCCATTTAGAATAACTGGAGATAATTAATAGAGGGAAGGCACTAACATTAAAGGAGGGTAGAGAAAGACTTCCTGTAGAAGGCACTGGGTTCATCTAGCCACCGGCACACATCTGTCACCCTCGGACGGACTATTCTTCCATGGGTTGTGAGCAGATGGTTTCTACCCTTAGTGCTATCAGAACAGCTTTAGTTGGGAAATTTTAAAGCAGCCCATGTACTTGATAAACACAATCTGCTAATAGGCCTAATGCTCATAAAACACCTTGGTTCTCTCTGCACTGTTCACATCTATTTTTTTTTCCATTTATGACCCCAGAAATTTTGTGAGCTAAGTCAGACAGCAGGCTGTTATCCCCACTGGACAACTGAGATCTCACGAAGTTAAGCAATGGATATTCAGTCTCACAGAAGACATGGCCCTTAGGGAAGTATAGATACTAAATTGTTGGTTTTTGTTTTAATTTGGAAAATTATGCCTTTGAAGGCTAATTCACATTAGGTTTCAAGTTGTAGAGCACAGATTTCGAACTGGAAGGAATTTTTTTGTCTAGCAATGATAATAATAGTCAATATTTGCATAGCTTGGTCATTACCCAGATCCTATTTCCTGATTTCAGGTGTCCCCCAAATCTCTTGCCTAGACCCTTTTCTCTTCTGTCTCTGCTCTCTGCTGTAGTGATGCTATCAGCTCCCAAGGATTCAGCTATTGTCTCTATGCATAGGACTCCCAGATCAACACATCTAGACCAGTTTACTCTACTAAGCCCTGCCAGCATTTCCAACTGGAGGGAGGGACAGAGGGAAGAAGGGAGGAGGGGGGAGAGAGAGGGAGGGAGAGAGAGAGGGAGAGAAAGAGAGAGAGAGAGATGTGTGTATGTATACATACACATGGATATACATAGGCATATATGTGTATATGTATTTATGTGTGTTGTATAATATACATATACACATGTGTGTATACGTGTGCATGTATGTATCTATATATCCAGTGTGTGTTTGTATGTGTATGTATATAGTGTTATGTATCACGTACTAATATAGAACATATATTACACACATACACATATAGTATTTTATATGTATATATAATATTCAATATGTCCAAAATGGAATTCATTCTCTTTTTCCAAAAACCCAACTCTTCCTAAATTCCTTACTTCTGCCAAGGGTGCTATCTTGACTTAGGCTCAATTGGATTTAAGTGCGGCTAGGTGGGCAGCCTTGGAGTCAGGAGAACCTGACACTTACTAGCCACGTGACCTTGGGAAAGTCACTTAACCCTGTTTGCTTCAGTTTCTTCATCTGTAAAATGAGCTGGAGATGAAAATCACAAACCTCTCTGGTATCTTTGTCAGGAAAACCCCAAATGGGATTATGAAGGGTTGAACATCACTGGAAAGACCAAACAACAAGAGTTGTACAAAGTCATCAGACTCACTCTCTCTTCCAGAGTCATTGAAGTCTAGTGACAAGACAAAAGTCAGGACAACTGATCAGATGACCCAGAATGCAATGTATGACCTTGGCATCTTCAACGTCTGACCAAGCTCTAAGCACTCCACATTATCTGTTTCAGTCACCTTCATGGCCATTGGAACAAATTGTTCTCATCTGTGCCTTCCTCTGGGGGAAGTCTTCACATGCTCAGGGCAGAAGTCCACCTGACTTACTGATGTGGTTACCCTCAACCTGGTTTGACCCATCTGCTGCAATGGTTTTATTGGGCTGTGGCTGCTGCACATGCTATAGGGCTTCTTGGAGCCACAGGTGAGAGTTGAGTGCCAGGTAGATACCAAAGGTGGATGGGCAGCCCTGCAAAGGGCTTAGTAAGCCCTCCCACCAAAAGTGTTAGTTCTGCTTGGATACCTTACACACCCTATGAATGAGGTCTTCCTTCCATAGAAATTTCCTGGCAGTCCTCGGGTTGCCAGAGATGAGGTTAAGGAACAGTCACTAAAGGTTTCCTTTCTGTTGTCAATGGTCCATTCATATACCAATCAGTCATTTTTTAAATGCTTGGAATTCCTTGGAGGAAATAGCTCTGACAAGATCTATTCCAATTCTTTGGTACCCCCTCACCTCCCAAAATATAGAAGGTGATTTCCGTAATTTCACATACATGTTCTCAGAACTTCAAAACCTCAATCTATTCCCAAAGACCATGTTACTTTTCTTGAATATAGTGGTTGATATATAAAATCTGATATCCTCCATTCATATAATTTTTTTTTCTTTAGGGAATCCATACTTACAGAATCAAAGACTCTTGCAGCTGGAAGAGACCTTCTCTAACCTCCTATCCAATGTATAAAGCCCTTCTACAACATTCTTGATATGTGGTCATTCATTACTTAAATACTTCCATTGGTATATAGCTTACTACTTTTAAAGTAACCATTTCCATTGGGGAACAATTAAGCTCTTATAAAGTCCTTTCTTTTGTTGGGCAAGAATCTGTCTCTCCATTTCTCTCGGCATTAGTCTGAATCTTCTCTTCTCCAACTTAAACATCAATAGTTCCTTCAATGGAATATTCATAGTACATGATTTCAAGTCCCTTTGCTCTCTACTCTTCCCACTCCTCCAGATTTTTTCTAGTTTGTCAATGACCCTCTTAAAATATAGTACCCATAATTAGCACAGTAATCCAAATGAAATCTGATCGTGACAGAATATAATGGGGATGCTCTTTTCCTTGCTCTAGCCATGTTTCTATTAATATAACCTAAGTTTACATTAGCTTTTCTAGTAGCCACATCACACTATTAACTCATTTTTAGCTTTTAGTCAGGTCAATCCAAATTTTCCCATCTCACATTAAGGTAATTTAACTTTATTTAAAAAAAACTGACTGCCTTTGTGTCTATTAATTCATTCCAGCCTGTGGAGAGTTTTGTATGCTGATTCTGTCATTTGACATACTATGAAACATGCTGTGGAAGCACACAGCACCAAGGTATCTGTATATGTTATTTATAACAATTAATACCATATATCATATATGTCATTGATCTGGCATTCTTAACCTCCCTGGACTCCCTTTAATCAGGAATCATATGAAGATAGGGTGTATGGGTATTCAAGGAGGACTAGCACTGCCATTGTGATAACTTACTGAGCCCTTTTCAGGGCTGCACATCCATCTTTGGGGTCCACCTGGAGCTCCACTTTCATCTGTGGCTCCAAGAAGCTGTAGCATGCTCAGCAGCCACACCCCAACCAAACCATCTCAGTAGACAGGCTAAACCAAGCTGAGGGTAACTGATGGGCCACAAACCCATCAGTGAGGGTGTCTACCCCAATCACATGGAAATTTCCCCTGATGAAATGAGCAAATGAGAACAATTTGTTCCAACAACTGTGAAGACAGCTGAGCTTGGTCAGATATTGAAGATCATCCTCTGCATCCTGGGAAAATGCCACTCATCCCATTTTTGTCTTGCTACTGGACTTCAGTGACCCTGGAAGAGAGAGGGAGGCTGATAACTTTGTGCATCTTGTTGTTCAGTCATTCTAGTTGTGTCCAGCTCTTCATGACTCCATTTGGTTTTGGGTTTTATTTGGGAAAGATAAGGGAGTAACTTGCCATTTCCTTCTCCAGTTCATTTTACAGAAGAGGAAACTGAAGCAAACAGGGTTAAGTGGCTTGCCCAGGGCCAGATTTGAACTCAGATCCCTCCTGATTCCAAGGTCAGCATTCCATGCACTACACCAGCTAGCTGTACTTAAATTCAATTTGAGCAAGAGTCAAGACATCACCCTGTGATGTCACTGGTCCTCTTCAGAAATGAAGGATGAACAATAACATATCAAGATGAGTGTACTCAGGGGCAGTTAGGTGGCACAGTGAATAGAGCACCAGCCCTGGAGTCAGGAGGACCTAGTTCAAATGTGGCCACAGACACCGAACACAAAAACTAGCTGCGTGACCTTGGGCAAGTCACTTAACCCTAATTGCCCCACCTTCCCCCTTCAAAAAAGCAAAAAACAAAACAAGATGAGTGTACTCAATTCCCTGAAGAAGTCAGAATCTAGCAATAGAGGGAATGCCTATTTGTAAAACAAAAGAAATATGACACTAATCAGAGACCAAATCAAGAGAAGAGGTGGCCCTTAGCACCAAAGTGCTAATTCTCTTAGTTTTCTGGGAAGACAGCTCTTTTCTAATGGCTTGTGTCAACATTTGCATTCATCTCTTTGTTCAGTAATTCTAAAAACCCAAGTGAAATTCGGTGCTTCTACTTTATCTTGCTATAAAATTCTTTCAACTTTTTTCCCCCTCAATTACGGCATAATGAGCTGGAAATTGCTTGTGGAGAGAGAATTTTTCTGATTTAGGTGAAATCTATGGATCAGAAATCTCTCTCAAAGCAGAATGCTTGTACATTAATAAAAAATATGTCTCTGGCAAATCTGACTAAAATACAAGGTATAGAACACTTTTCTTCCACGGTATTAGCTGTCCCTCCAAGTGTAGTGCCATTTGCAGGTTTGATAAGTCTATAGATGGGGAGGCTATAGGGTTCAATGCAATGTCCATGTCTGATTCATTTGTTTATATATCTATCCATCATTTTGATAAATATTCAGAGGGGTAATGGCTCCAGGGCCAGGAACTATCTTTGCTTTCATCTCGGTTGTTGATAAAAATGCTGAAGAATATATAGCTAAGGATAGTACCCTGTGACCAAAAAAAAAAAATGATCATATTAAATGGGCAGAACTAACTAATGAATTTGAACTTGCTATCTTAAGGTTAGCATGGTGTGATATGTAAAGCAATGGAACTGGAGTCAAAAAGACAAAGACTTGGGACAAATTCTTCTCACATAGTTATTATTAATAGCAAGTCATAATCTCTGTGAATCTCATTTTCCTCTTCTACAAATGGGGATAATAATATCTATTGTTTTAAACTTACAAAGTCATTATGTGGATCAAATGTATGGAGATAAGGTATGCCCTTTGACCTAGCTGTACCATTGCTAGGCCTCTCTCCAAAAGAGACCAAAGACAGACAAAAAAAAAAGTCCTTAATCTATGAAGAATGTTTATACCAGCTGTTAAAAAAAAGAAACTAAGAGGACGTCCAACAATTGAGGAATGGTTGAATAAGCTGCAATATGTTAATATGATTCTGTGCTATAAGAAATGAGAAGATAGATAATTTCAAAGAGATATGGGAAGATTTATATGAACTGATGTAGTGAAGTGAGAACCAGAATAATAATTTATACTATAATATTAATATTGCAAAAAGGAACACATCTGAGGGTTTTTATAAATTGGTGAAGAATAAAATGAGGAGAACAAGGTCAATAATTTACATGGTAACAACAAAATTGTAAAAAAAAAAAAAAAGCAACTCTGAAAGCTGTAAGAACTATGATCAATGAATGAGTGCTCTGATTCCAGAAGACTAATGATGACACATCCTATCCATTACAGAGAAGTGATGAATTTAGGGGATGGAATTAGATATGTGTACACACACCCACACACACCCACACACACACACACCCACACACCCACACACACACCAGATTTGTTTGTTCCCCACTCCCTCCCCAGTGGGGTGGGAGATGGGAGAAAGAGAAAATGAATTTCTTTCTAGTTTTTTTTTTTAATAGAGTAATAAGGTATGCTACAGGTATGAAATGTGCCATCCACTTTCAGAGGAGGTCACTGTACTGTTAGCTTTACTTAACTGTTTTGCTTTATTATAAGAGACATCTCACGAAGTGGTTGTAATCTAAATGTTTGTAAAATAAAAACAAAACATATCAATAAAGCTATTTAAAAAGAGAATGAGGGTATAGGTAAAGTTCTCTGTAAGCCTTCAATGCTATAGAAATGTAAGTTAATATTAGAAGTACAATAAGAATTTTTATGCCTGGGGCAAGAGGCAAGAAAGGTATTCTCCAGATGTGTGTGTCTATCTGTCTGTTTCGAGGCTCTTATAGTGATAGAGACCTTGAGAGAGCAACATAAGACACAGGAAGGAAAAGCCCACCCCTGTTAAACATTTAATAATTTCCAATCCAATCCAGCAAGCAAGTAGAAGCATTTATTACATAAACACTATGCACAAGACTGTGCTAAGTAATACCCCACAAAAAGTACAAGGGTACAATACCATTTGAGGAGACATAACTAAAAAGTGGAGGACAAGGGAAGGTTTCCTATAGGAGGTGCATATAAAATCAATCTTGAATGAAACTAGAGATTCTGATGAATGAATGGAAAAATATTATTAAGCAATATGTATGTATACATGTAGATAGACTAGATAGATGATAGACAGACAGACAGACAGACAGATAGATAGATAGATAGATAGATAGATAGATAGATAGATGCTACAAATCAGAAAGAAAGGTCCCATGGTCTTTACAGTACAGAAGTCAGACACATGTTATTGAATTTTCTGTAATGTCATTTCTGCTGATAATAAACCATATCCATGTCTGGTGTCAAACCATTTGACAGTGCCAGGACTTTGGTAGTGAGAACTTTCTTTTCCAAATCTTCAGGAGCTGTGGCTTCATGAGTAGACACAACTGCCACTTCCTCTACGCAGTCTTCCTTGATCTCCTAATCCCTATTGCCTTTATGTTGCTAACCAACTGTGGGGAAGTTTTTTGGTTTGTTTTTTTCACCTTGTTACCCCTCAGGCTACACTGAGGCTGGCTTAAATAGAACACAAACTGAAAGAAGCATCAGAACAGCAAGAAATTGGTGGTATTCTCTCTCTCTCTCTCTCTCTCTCTCTCTCTCTCTCTCTCTCTCTCTCTCTCTCTCAGGTCCTTGGAGGGAGGATGGAGACAGAAATACTGACAGAATTCCATCATTTGAAGAAAAAAATGTTTGCAACCCAGGCTTCAATCAGATTTGTGATTCTTTCCATTCAATCACATATTCTAAAGCTATAATGAACCCTGGAAAGCCATCCAGTCCAAATCTCTCATTTTACAGATGAGGAAAGAGGTTCACAATCAATGGTTAAGTGACTTGTCCAAAGTGACAGAGCTGGTAAGATCAGAGAAGGTGACCTAAGCCTCAGGCAACACAGGCAGCCATCCTATCCCTGCACTGATGAAACTGTGGCCGTGACTCCTCCCCCTGACTTTTGGTTTTGTTTCCTGAACCCTCTAAGTCTGAGACTTCTGGAAGAATTGTTTCTAAAAGATGCAACAGGATTCGATTTGAGAAATAGGGAAAGTAGGAAAAGTAGGGGGGGAAATGGACTTCAAGGTTCTGACTCTACTGAGTGACCTTGGGTGAGTCCCTTAACTTCTTGGGCCTGTTTCCTTAACTATAAAATGACAAGGATTGAACTAGATCAGCTCAATGTTTTCTTTCAGGTCTATGATCCTATTTCACACCTTTTAGAAATTTCAGCCAAATATCTACAAACTCTCAGCTAGTTGTGTGTGTGGTTTTTTTTAATTATTTGATTTGCCCTGTGATTTCACTGATTTAGAGAATATGACAAACCCTCTCTATCCTGCAATCCCCTGTGCCTATCCCACAATTTTTGATGTTAGAGAGGTAAAGTCACTTGTCCCAGGCTCTAAAGTCAGCATCTGTCAGATAGTATCTGTCAGAGGTAGAACTTGAACAAGGCCAATTTTCTATCTGCTACCTCTCTAGAGGTGAAAGAAAATTCTGGAAGTTATCTCATTATTTAGCGACATGTTTGTCTACACCAGCAGTTCTCAACCTGTGGGTTATGTTCAATTTAAATACATCCTGCATATCAGATATTTACATTATGATTCATAACAGTAGCAAAATTACAATTATGAAGTAGCAACAAAAATAATTTTATGTTTGGGGGTTACCACAACATGAGGAATTGTATTAAAGGGTTGTGGCATTAGGAAGGTTGAGAACCACTCTAAACTATTGAAAACACAAGGTCCTGGGGCACAGCACTGGCCCTAGAGTCAGAAAGACCTGAGTTTAAATCCAGCCTCAAACAGTTACTAGCTGTGTGACCCTGGGCAAGTCACTTAACCCTGCTTGCCTAAAAAACAGACAAACAAAAAGCACAAGGTCCTAAATTGTTTAGACTAAAATTACAAAATATTACTAGGTTACAGGCCTTCCTGATGATCACCATCTTTCTGAACACTATTTTCTCTGGTTCCATTCTCAGCTTAAGTGGAGATTTCCTACATTTTGATAAACTTTCTCCCCTGAAAAAAAATTGCAGGAATTTTTTGTGTGTTCCATAACATTTGACAATACAAGATACACCCTCCTCATCCCATTCCTCTGTTCCAGTGGAAAGCTGTTGTAAATTTCAGATATCTCGTCTATATAATGTCTCTCACTTTTCTGTTTATCCCTTTCGTTATAGTCCAGAAAAACTTGGGCCTCCTTTCTCTATCCAACTAGCTGGCCACACCCTAGTCTGGTCCTCTTCCTCCTGTCAGGCCCTTTCTCTATGCCTAGAAACTTCAAAGCCAGAAAGTTCCCTTTTCCTAACTGGCACCATCCTGCCTTCTGACACCAGAGGTGGGAAAAATCAATTAAGCCAACACCTCCCCATAAAACACCTCCACCAGTAAGTTCTCCTGGTGTGGAACATTGCATTTGTTTTTGGATGTTTTTGATGTATTGATCAGTTTTGCCTACTGCTTTTTTCTCTTTTTCTTCCTTTTCCTTTTTAATTTTAAAAATATGTTCTTTGTTATATGGGATGGCTCCCTAGGAAGCAGAAGGGGAAACTAGACATGGGGACAATTACATGACATAAAAATTAAAGATATTAGTTTAAAATTATTAAAATCCCTTAACTTCCTGGTGCCTCAGTTTCCTCATTAATAAAATTAGGACAATCATACCTATAGTTATTATTACTCTATGAAGTTGTTGAGCGAACTTTCAGCACATCTGTTCAGGTTTCCCATCTAGTATTCCCTTTCATGCACTCTCCATTCCAGTCAAATTGTTCTACTTTCTCATTCCTTTCTATAGCTGGGAATACATGAAGGTGGGGTGCCTGCTCCCCTACCATACACACACGTACACTCACTACAGAGCACTGGCAGATAGCCTCTGACAGTTTCCTGTCAGGTATGACAATTCTTTGGGGCTATCTCCATAGATCTCCTTCCCATTGACTTTCTTACACCATCCTTACACTGGAGTGAAAGAATGACTCTCTGAGCTCCAGTGAGGGAAGGACACATCCTACATGTACAAGACAATCCATTTCCCTTCTCCATGACTTCATATAGGCTGACCCCCAGACCTGAAATGCAATCCCTCTTCTGCTCAGCCTATTAGAATCTCTAGCTACTCCAAGGCTAAGCTTAAGATACATCTCTCATAAGAAGCCTATCCTCCTCTCCTTGTATATTTACCCTCCCCTTAGATTAATCTCATATTTCCTTTGGACATACTATAAAAAAAAAGAAGAAAAATGTATAATTAGGTAGAAAGATAGACTGGAATCAAATAGTTCAAGGCATGAGGGATCCAAAAAATCAAAGAAAGCTCTATAGAGCTTTTCTATAGAGTGAGATACATGAAATTATTACACAGGATTCAGAGGTCAAGAGGAAGGTGGACCAATTATCCTAATGGAAAGAAATGTAGCAACAAAAGGTTTGGTCTTATGTGCAGTTGATCTCATTGGCCTGGGTCCTGAAGGATGGTAGGTGATGTATCCATTGATTTGCAGTCTGGAGGAACATCCTGTCCAGAAATATAACATGAAGTGTGACCCTCATTTGAAGATGATGTGACTTAAAAAAAAGAACAGAGTTATGATACTTCCAAGAGAAATAGGTATGTTGCTGTAGTACAGGGTCTATCGCACAGGAGGAAGTGGGCCATTTTTGTTCAGGCAACTAGTACCTCCATGTTCATTGTTGCGGCCACTTAACTCAGTAGCCTAAGGGCCAGCCTCAGGCTGCATTCTCAGGAGGGACTGAAGAGACCAGCGGCAAGAGAGAAGCGTACAGCATCTGTCCTTTATTGTATTATAGCATCCTCCTTATATACCCTAGAGGTAACATGATTAAAGCATGATCTCCTCATGCACTGGAGGAGTGGGCCAATGGAGGACAGGCCAAGCCTGTCATCTCAGCTGCTGCTCATCAGGCCAGCAGTCTCGCAGGACCTCTCTGTGAGCTTAGCAACTGGGCTGTGACCCTCAGCACCACAGGTGCTTTTAGACTCACACTGATCCCTACAGTTCATATCATAGGTTCATACAGTCATAGCTCTAGGTCTGGAAAGGGCTTTAGAATCCATCTACCTAACACTCTCTTTTTACAGATGAGAAAACTGAGGCCCATAGAGTTTAAGTGTCTTGTAAAAGAATATAGAATCATAGAGTTGGAGCTGGAAAGGACCTGAGAAGCTAGCTGGTCCAAAGCTCTCATTTTACTTGCCCATGATCAGTTAATGCCTAGAAAATGTCAGCAGAGGGATTTTAATCTAGATTGTCTTCCTCCAGAGGGAGCATTCTTTCTACAGTTCTCTACATTTTACAAATGAGTAAACTGAGGCCCAGATAGATTCATCACAGTTAATAAGTAGCAGAGTTGGGTTTTTAAGTCCTGCTTCTCTAATTTCCTCTGGCTCCAAATGTAGTGAACTTTTCATTGGTCTACACTGTCCTGTAATGGTGGCAGATCTATGATGAAGTCCAAGGATGGCAAGGCCCAGAAATATTGTGGTGCCTTCAAATGTCCTTCCAGGTTCTAGGGTCCTTACCCTGGGCATCCATGATGCTGTGCTAAATAATATTGGGAATCCTAGGGAATCAAATGGTGATATTTCTACTGTCCCTCAAGACCTATTGTCTTCCCATCATGGCTAAGTTATAAAATTTCTTCCCAGCCCTACCTTGAGAATGTATAATAGGCATGCCTATGAGCAGGACATCATTAGAAATGGGCTCCTTCTCTGAAGAGGGTGATAAGCACCCACAAAAAGAGGACAATGAGTTGAATGCATCCTATTGTTGCTGTGCCAAAGAGGTTCCATCATCTCTAGCTCCAGCTGGGTGGCCAAGAAGTCCTATCCAGAGATAGAAGGGACCTTAGAAGTCACCTGGTCCAAGTCTCCTCTCCCATTTTATAGATGAGTAAACTGAGACCCATGAAGGCTACTTGACTTTCCCAAGGTCACAGGGGGTAAGCATCAGAGTTGAGTTTTGAATTCAAGTCCTCTGATTAGAGCTAAGACTTTAGGCAAATCACTAAAACTCTTGGGAAAATAAAGGTGTTGGGCTAAATGGTCTCAAGGGTCCATTCCAGTTTTAGTTTCTGCTAAACAACAATAATAAAATATTAAAATTATTAATCATTCATAAATCTAAAAATAATAAATATAACTCTTCACAACTTTAAAAACAAAACAGTGAGTTCAGGAACAAGTTAATAAAATGTTCTCACTGTTGAATAGACCTAATACAATTTTTACTTCTTTTTTTAAAATTACTAACTCAATAATAAATGTGGTAGGAATTAGTTTAATTGCTTTTGGCTGCCCTGTTTTGGAGCCAGTGTTTCTTTTTATTGGCTTCTTTATCTTAGAGTGCCAAAACCAGCCTTTCAGCTCTGAGAGGCCGCTCCCATCTGTGGATGGAGGATTCTATTTGCAAGCAACCCATTCCACATACATGGTGGAGGATGAGGTTGAGTTCTTCCTGGGAGAGTACAGAGGTCACTGACACACCTCTCTGGCTGAACTCTTACCCTGTGCAAAAATGAGATTTCCAGAAAAGTAAAACAAGTTGCTTTGGATTTTTGTTGTTATTATTGTTTGAAGCATTGAAAAAAGGAGGAAATTGTGCATAGTTATCTCTTCTTTCATAAGCCAAAAGGAACCCAAAGACTTGTAACTCTAACTGATTGGGTCCATGGAGGTAGGTGGAGCAATAAAGTTGGAGTACTTAGAGTACTTACTCTGGTTTACAGTTTGTTAGGTATATTTGGATCCCATTTATATACAATCTGTCTCCAACTAGTTATGAAATGCTTTGATCTGCTGTGGTCCTCCATTCTATAAAATACCAAACCTTGTTTTGTTTTTATGCTTCTCGAGTCTTATATTTAAAGATCAAATTTTATGTTCAGCTCTGGTCTTTTCATCGGGAATGTTTGAAAGTCCTTTTTTTCACTGAATTATGCTAGATTGTGCTAAATTTTCTGGGTAGTTGATTCTTAGTTGTAATCCAAGCTCCTTTGCTTTCCTGGAATATCATATTCCAAGCTCTCCAATCCTTTAATGCAGGAGCTAAATTCTGTATAATCCTTTTTTTTTTGGAGGGCAATTGGGGTTAAGTGACTTGCCCAAGGTCACATGGCTAGGTTTTGTGTTAAGTGTCTGAGGCCGGATTTGAACTCAGGTCCTCCTGACTCCAGGGCCGGTACTCTATTCAATGCGCCGCCTAGCTGCCCCAATGCTGTATAATCCTAACTGTGGCTCCATGATATTGGAATTGTTTCTTTCTGACTGTGCAGCATTTTCTCCTTGACCTGCTAATTCTCAAATTTGGCTATATATTCCTTGGAGTTTTCATTTTGGGATCTCTTTCAGGAGATGATCAGTAGACTCTTTCAATGACTATTTTATCCTCTGATTCTAGCATATCAGGGAAGTTTTCCTTGATAATTTCTTGAAAGATACTGTTCAGGCTCTTTTTTTTGATCACGGCCTCCAGGTAATCCAATAATTCTTAAATTATCTCTTCTGGATCTATTTTGAAGGTCAGGTTTTTTTAATAAGGTATTTTACTTTTTTATTTTTTTATTATTTTGTTGACTGCTTTTTTTATGTCTCATAGAGTCATTAGCTTCCACTTGCCCAATTCTAATTTTTAAGGAATTATTTTCTTCAATTGGCTTCTTTTCCATTTGGCCAATTCAACTTTTTAAGGAGTTGTCTTCTTCAGTCAATTTTTGTGCATCCCATTCCAAGCTGTTGGCTCTTGTTTCATAATTCTCCTGAATGACTCTCATTTCTTTTCCCAGTTTTTCTTCTACCTCTCTTATTCAATTTTAAGATACTTTTTGAGCTCTTCCAAGAGGACTTTTCAAACTTGAGACCAATTCATATTCCTCTTCAAAGCTTTGCTTTTAGGCATTTTGACATTGTCCTCTCCTGAGCTTATGTTTTGATCTTCCCTGTTATCATAGTAGCTTTCTATGATCAGGGCTCTTTTCTGTTTCTTACTCATTTTTCATCCTATTTCCTGACTTTCAAAGTTGAATTCTGCTCCTGGGAAAGAGAAGGCACTGTCCCAAGCTTCTCATGCTGGGGGCCAGTGGCCTGGTCCCTGGCTTTCCACATGCAGACCTCAGGTGCTTGTGGCTTGCCCACTGTGCTGGGGGTGGCCTGACCTAGTGGTGTCTGTTGTGCTGGGGTTCCAGGGCTTGCAATTTGCCAGGTGCACTGAGATTGAATGCTTCACTGCTGGCCTGCTGAGCCAGGACCAAGGGGCCTTGGTTACTGATCTGTGCCATGGCTAAGAGCCTCCTACTGGCTTGCCTCTACACCATCTGTGCTGGGCTATGCTCCCTTTTTACCCAAGTGAGACAGAACTTTCCTGAAGTTCTAAATTACTTTAAGCTGGAAAGTTGTTTCACTCTGTCTTTTTGTGGGTTCTGTCTCTCCAGAATCCATTTAGAGGCTTGATTTAATGTTGTTTCGAGGGAAACTGGGGAGAGCTCAGGAAACTTACTGGCTTCTCTCAGCCATCTCGGTTCCACCTGGACATAGTTTTTATTGTTTATCTGTGTACACAGTCATCTAGCTACCCCAACAGAGGCATAGGGCCTATTTCATTTTTGTCTTTGCAGCCCAGGACCTAACACACAGTTGGTGCTTAATAAATGCAGAATAAGCGAGATTATATTTGCAGCTTTATTTCTAGTTTAAAGCGTTATATAAATATCAGTTGCAGCTATTATTAAAGACAGCAGCTCAATATTTATTTAGGCATAGAAATAAAATTTGATAATGAAAGACTTTCCTTATGTTCTTCATAGCACCCAGTGCAATGGTATGCATATAGTAGATGCACTGTAGTGGGGAGAGAGCTATCCTGTGGGTTCAAGAGACCTGGGTTCAAGTCCTGCTTCTGACACATACTGGCTTTGCAACCCAGAACAAGTCACTTAGCTTCTCAGTTCTCTAAGAAGCTCCCTAAGACTGTAAATTACAGAAAAAAGGTTAACTTGCATTGGTGATGGGAATTTCTTTACCCTGCATGTTCTATATACTGATTTAATCACCAGGTCCAATCTTTACCCTTATTAATGATTTAATCAATAAATAGAACTTATACATTGAAAGTTCAGTATGAGGCCACAGTATAATATGGCAAATAATGCAACCTTCAACTGTAGTGAGAGAGGAAGAGTGTCTAGAAAATGACACTTTCTACCATAGTGAGATGATGTCTATAGAGTACTGTATTCAGTTCTAGGAACCACATTTTAGTATGGATGTTGATAAGCTAAAAACCTCCAGATGACCAGGATGGTAAAAAGTAGAAAGCACAGGTTATATGATAATGAGCTGAAATGACAGAGGACATTTAGCCTGGAGGAGAGAAGAATCAAGAGTTAGAGGGGACATTGAAGAATACCAAATCTCACCCATCCCTAATGGGAAAAAAATCACTTCTACAATGTACCTAACAAGACATTGTCCATCCTTTGCTTTGAAGAGGACTGATGATATCACAAGGGTAATGCCTGGACTAGGAAGTGAATTAGGTTTAAGTGAGGCAGAGTTGCACAGTTGTCAGCCTCACTCTCTTTTCCAGAGTCATTGGAATCCATTGCTAAGACAAAAGTCAGGAGAACTGGCAATGTCTCAGGATGCAGTGAATGGCCATGGCATCTTCTATGTCTGCTCAAGCCCTAAGTGCTCCAGGGGGCCTGCTTCAGTCTCCTTCATAGCCTTTGGAACAAATTGTTCTCGTTTGCCTATTCCACTGGGGGATGTCTTCATGTGCTTAGGGTAGACATTCCCCTAACTCACCAATGAGTTTGAGGTCTGTGGATTACAAGTGATCATCAAGCCTTTGAAGACCTCCCAAAGAAGCCCATTCCATTTTTTTTTGTTGTCCTAGCCACTAATTTATTTTTTTCCTAGCACCCAGAGTAAATTTGCAGCTCCCATTCTTTAATCCCTAGTTCTGCCCTCTGGTGCCAAGAAACATGAGCCTAATTTCTCTTCCACAAGACATCCCTTCAAACACTTGAAGACAGCTGTCTTGTGTTTCCTCCCATCTCAGTCTTCTCCCGTCCAGGCTAAACATCAACATTTCCCAGGAGTGTGCTGGGAAAATGTTTAATATATATTTTTCTGAAAAAAAATTAGGCATGACGAACTTTTAAGATTAATCTGCATTATTAATGTTTTCTCTATTGCTTTCTTAAGTCCAGACAATCAACAAAACAATAAACCAAGCCCTGACATGTATCACTTCTTGATTTCAGAGGAGTGAATGCCCATGTTGAAAATTTAATAAGTGGTTCTCTCAAAAGGAAGTAGAAACCACCTCCAGCATAGCACTGCCTAGTCCCTTTAGCCTGTCTTTCTACAGTAGGAAGACCAGGCCCTCCCCCTTCCTGAGGACCAATCTTTAGATAGCCTCCAGCTGGTCAGTTCCCTTCCCAAACTATGGTATCCAGAATGGAACACAGCATTCCAAGACAGAATGGTGCGTATCTATCACCACCCGATTCCAGGATTCAGTCCCCCTCTCATTGCATCCCAACATTGCATTCAATTTCTCAGTTGCCATGTCACATTATTAACTCACATTGACTTTCCAGGCCACATTTCTTTTTTCAGACAAATTGCTATCTAGCCATGCAACCCCCATCTTGAACTCGTGAAGCTTATTTTTTTAACTTAAGTATAAATCTTTTCATTTGTTCTTATGAAATTCCATGTTATTAAATTTGATCCAAGAATCAATTTAATACTGCAAGCATTTCTTCAGTGCGTACCACTTGCCAGAGACTGTGCTAGGTGGGGTGTAAATACAAAGTCAACAGGCCTTGTGCTTGAATAGCTTACAATCCCCTGAAGGGAAATGCTATGTATATAGATAAGTTAATACAATACATACACAAGATAAATAACAAGCAATCTCAGGGTTTGAGAACACTAAAAACTAGGGAAATCCAGACAAGCTTCTTGTAGCAGATGATACCTGAACTAAACCTTGAAGGGATGTGGGAGTTCCCAAAGGTAGGTGAAGGTGAAGAGAGAGAAAACACTCAGGCATGGAAGACAAAGGCATTGAGGCTAGAGATGACCTATCCTGAATGAAGAACGTTAAGCAGGTCTGTTAGACTGCCACTAGAATGAATGATAAGGTGGTTGTCATTGTTCAGTTGTGTCCAACTCATGACTGCATTGGGGGTTTTCCTGGCAAAGATACTGGAGTGGTTTGCCATTTCCTTCTCCAGTGCATTTTATAGATAAGAAAACTGGAACAAACGGGGTTAAGTGACTTGCCCAGGGTCACCCAGCTAATAGGTGTTTGGGGCCAGATTTGAACTCAGAAAGGTGAGTTTTCCTGACTCCAGGCCTGGCACTCTATTCCCTGTACCACCTAGCTGCTCAAAATGCAGATGAGTATGCTTTAGGCATCAACAGTTATGCAGAGGATGAATTAAGGAGCAGGAAAGAAAGAGAAAAGAGGCAGAGACATCAACACGGAGTCTCTTAGAATAGTCTGGGAGGTAAACGTAAAGAACATGCAAAAGTTGGTCAATGCAGAGAAGGGAATGCTACTGATTGATGCTGGGAAGGCAGAATTGACATGATTTGACAACTGATTCCATGTGCAGATGAAAGCTGCTGTAGGAAGGTCAGAGTCAAGTGTGACTCAGGTTAAGAACTTGGGTCCCTGGGGAATGATGGTATGCCAACAGAGAAAAGGGAAGTTTGGAGTAGGTGTGAATTTTTTTTTTTGCTTTTTGGAGAGGGGAGGGCAGGGCAGTTGGGTTAAGTGACTTGCCCAAGGCACACCTCTGGATTTGAACTCGGGTGCTCCTGACTCCAGGGCACGTGCTCTATTCACTTAGCCACCTAGCAGCCCCTAGCAGGTGTGAACTTAAGGGAGAAATAATGAGTTCCATTTTGGAGATGTTGAACTTGGAGTGCTATAGAATATACTAATGGAAGTGTCCAGCAGGACATGTAAAGGGATGAGAACAAGCATATAAGAAGGAAAGAGGAGACGGTTAATTTCTCATCTCCAGGCATTTCACTGGCTATCTCCCACATCTGGAATGTTCCATCTTCACCTCCTGGCTTTCCTGGCTCCCTTCAAATCCCAGCTTAAAATCTTACCTTCTACAAGATGTCTTTCCTGATTTCTCACTTCTAATGCCTTCTCTCTATTGATTATTTCCTGTATTTCCTGCATATAATTTATTAGCACAGAGTGGTTTACATGTTGTCTCCCCATTGGACTGCCAGCTCCTTGAGAGTAGGGATTGTCTTTTTCCTTTCTTTTTCTCTCCAACACTTAACACGGTGCCTAGAAGACAGTAGGTGCTCAATAAATGCTTATTGACTGACTGTCTTCAGAGGCGAGAGAAGAGAGAGAATGGGGACGATGTGAATGGGGGTTCAGAAGTGAGAAGTGGTAATTTCAAAAAGATTACCTCCATTTTTTTCAGTAAAGTATGAGGTGGGGTTATGAGCTATGAAGGAGAGGGGAAAGTTAATCTAGGTTGTTTGAGACGGTAAAAGAAGATTTGGAATAGATGCCATGGGGAGTATGGTAGAGAAATGAAATATGGGGAGAGATGAAAGCATGATAGTTACAGTCAAAGAAATTTCAGAGATTTTGAACACAAAAGTGGAACATTTACAGGTGATGGTCAGATCAAAGGTATGACCATCCCTTAGTGCAGTTGAAGCAGAAAATATAAGGAATGGGAGCTGAGGGAACTGATGGTGTTTGAAGGGACTTCAACATGTATATCAAAGTCTCTTTGTATATCAAAGCCCCAAGGATAAAGGCAAGCATTAGGACAGAAAGACAGACTGAACTCCTTGAGAAAGGAGGGGGAATGTCCTGAAGGCCTATAGATAATGGCCATTCAGACCTGGAAAATCCAGTGGGTAATGTATCTGGATGGAAAGAACCATAAATGGGTAAGTGGAGGCAGAAGGCCTGGAAATGGTGGTTAGAAACAAAACATACTCCTGGCCCATTGTGTAGGAAATCATGAGAGGAGATATATCCAGTTCTGGAGCGAGTGGCCAAGGACAGAGTATTTTTTTGGGAAAAGCTAGGTTTCTATGATTGCAAGAAGATTGGAAACAAGTGAGAAGATGAGGTCTAGTACAAAAAGCAGTTTTTCAATGGAACAAGGTTCCAAAGGACACAAGGAAATGGGAAGGTAGTGTAGGTTGGGGACGTGGTTGGCATAGTTATATGGGGAAGTCTGAGCACTTTGAGTGCATGGACAGGATCTTAATATCTTTGTGTAACACTACGGCTTGTTTACATTCATATTGGGAGCTCAATAAATGTTGGCTGCAGGGCTGAGGCTGCATTCCTTGAACCTAAACAAGCACCTAAAAGCTGAATCTTGTCAAGCACCCCTGTGTTTGGTCTCTGAAATGTCAAATCATCAGTTTGTCATTCTCCTTCCTTTATCAAGTCCAGTCTTCCATCTTTTTTCGTTGTTATTGAATTGATCAACTTTACAGTTTACAGATTAGCTTTACAGCTTGCAGGGACCTCAGAGGCTCTCTAATCTAGCACCCTCATTTTACATTCCACAGACTGAGTCCTGGAGATATTAAGTGACTTGTCCAAGGTCACACGGTTAGTGATGACCAGAATTCAAACCTGGGTCCTCTGACTTCAAATCCAGTGGATTTTCCCCATAATAAGACTTCAAAACTCTGGTCATTGCAGTGAACAGCTGTGATTTCAGAAGACAGAAAGTAAAAAATAGTATCACTTATTTTTGGATGAGAAATCATAGACTCTTGGTATGGAATGAAACATACACCATGAACAATGACCAATGTGTTGATTGATTTTGATAAACTAGGTTTCTTTGCTTCAAGGGAGGACTCTATTTGAAGAGGAGAGTTGTTGGGAAGTTATAGTAACGTAAAACAAAAAGATCATCAACAGAACCTTTTTTTATAAAAAATAAAGTTTTCCGATTGCTATAGTTTCTCATCATGGCAACTAGAAAAACACTAAAGCCTTCAGGCTGCAGCCCTCTTTTTCATCTCAAGGTTCAGACAGGATGCTGTAGCTGTCACTTTTTTTTCTTTCTTTTGCCTGTTTCCATGCTTTCCATCTCCCCGTGTCTCGCCAGCACTGCAAGAGCCTTTTTCTCTGACTTAATACAAGTCTAATGCCAGATGACATCCCTGGACTGCAGAACTGGCATACAATTGCTAGGAGGTTGTTTTATGAAGAATTATCCTAAATGCAAGTATTATGTGAATATGTAGCCTGTCCCTGAACAAACGACCCTTCTATAAGCATACCCTAAATTACACCAGGCCTCAGAAGCCCTTGACTTCTCAGGAGAAGCCATGTCAAGGGGCTCATGCAATCTATTCTGGTCTACTTCATAGATGCCCATGACAAAAAAAGGAAAGTACAAGAGATAGAAATGGGATAGAAATCAGATCCTCTTTATCCCATTGCCATTCCAAGGTCAATTTCTGATACCTGATGCTACTACACAGTGGCAATGTTTCAAAGATCAAACTTTTATTTCTACATGCTTTTCCAGGACTGGGATAGTTCGCCAAGTTCCTTCTGTTTCCAAGAAATGATAGTTATATAAAATGGATGGATTTTTTAAAAATAAAAGCTGAATTTAATGAATGGGCTCAATTAACCCTTCAGTGTCTAAAAGCTACTACTGCTATAAACTTCCAAATATGCAATGGAGGGGAGGGATCCCATCTGTCCCCTTTTTCTAATAACATGGTCTGTTTGGGTTATGTTTGGCTAAAAGTCAAGTTCTAAACCAGCAAAAATTCACTTAAAAATGAAATCTACATCTTATGATTTCAACCACTGTTCTTATGGCCTGTTAGCATACAATTTTAAGCAAAATGGAATTTAAGTGTATGTTAGGTGTGTCCCTGAGTTTGTATAAATTCAGCTTTTATAATGTTACATAATCTAAATGCACTGAAGCACTTTAAAGGAATCCTAAAGTTTCGGGCAAAATGACTATTTCTTCCATGATATAATCATGCCTCAGTTTCCTCAATTATAAAGTGAGGAAATCAAACTAGATAATCTTCTAAGGTCCCTTCTAGTCTCTAAATTTATGAGCCTACATCCTAACTGATTTGTTTACTCAGTTTAGCTTTGGGAAATATCCATCTTTTTTAAGGTGAGTCACATCTTACAGTATTTCTATAGCCATAAGTCCTTGGAATGATGGGAAGGGGGTTGAGAGATGGGGGTCAGAGTTTTTTCTATACCTGCTAAATTTTTGGAGGAAAGAGGTTAAGATTTGAAACTACTTAATTCACCACTTTTTAAATTTAAATGTTACATTAGATTTTATTCCTTCCTTAACTTGGTTCTTAAATGCCAGCTGTGACCTTGAGATCATGGTTGAGGTTCTCCTTGCTCACACACAAAGGATAAATCAGGACAATTTTAATCATGCTAAGATGTACTCTTAGAATTCTCTGTAACCTGCTCCTCTCCATCAACAGTGATAAATGAAAGAGGTCTCCATATCCTGGTGAAGGTGGTACATCCAAGCTGAGAGCATTTAGTGGTAACGAAAGAAGGAAGCTATTATTCAGTGAATTTCTTTACTACCAAGTGCTCTCCCTCTCCCCCTTTTAAACCATAAAGGATTTTTTTTTAAGAACCAGATTTTACAGTTCTGCTAATTTAAATGAGAGTGCCATTTGTCTTCTGGCTTTTTTTCCTCTCCTGCAACTGAGTTCCATGCTCATATTAAAGACAACTATACCCTGCTGCTCAGTGAGAGTTTTTAATGTTGTTAGGACAGAATAGTTCCAAGGGATGAATCTATTAACTGATGCCCAATTGGCATTTCTGCATGGCTGAAAAACAATAGTGAGGAAAATACTGACACGTGTCCTTCCCTAGGAGTCATCTGGAGCCGATATAATTTCTAAGAGAAGTAAAGGCCAGCATAAATGTATGTTAAATAAAATGAAATGCTGTTCAAATTGCATTTAGAGGCTCAGATCTGGACCAACATGACGTTCACTGTTTGAGATGGTCACCACGAATGCAATGAATGAACGACCAACATTTTCGTTTGTGGTCAGCATGATGACTCTGGACATTCTTCAGTTTTAGAAAATGGAAATTAATTCCTTTGACATACCAAGGGAATTGCAGAATTTGTTCAGATGATGAATAAGATAATATAAATAAATTGCTTTGCCATCTTTGACTTTCTTTACAAATGTTTTTTAGTAGTAACACAGTAGTAGCAGCAGCAGCAGCCAACAGTGGTAGTAGTAGTAGTAGTAGTAGTAATTGTTGGTGGTGGTGGTGGTGGTGTTTGTAGTAGAAGGTAGTAGTGGTGGTGGTAGTAGTAGTAGTAGTAGTAGTAGTAGTAGTAGTAGCAGTAGTAGTAGTAGTAGTAGTAGTAGTAGTAGTAGTAGTAGTAGTAGTAGTAGTAGTAGTAGTAGTAGTAGTATATGAAAGGAAGCTTGGTGAAGTAGGGTCTCGTTATAAAAGTTATCCTTGGAGCAGTTACATACGGTTAAACTGGACAGCTTTGGAATTGATACTGCCTATCTTAGGATACTTTTGATACCTCCAGTTATTATTCTTGAGGCACAATGGTTGCTTCCAAGGTGGCTAACAGAGTAATCCATTACTTTGGTCCAGGCCCATAATTTCATTGTCATAGAGACCTTCTAGTGAGGAAATTCCATGCAGGTAGGCAACGGCTTTGCAACTCCCAGTCTTAAAGAAGCACCTAGAACACTGAGCAATTAAATAATGTACCTAGGATCACACAGCCAGTATGTGTCATAAATGGCAAGACTAGAACCCAGATCTTCCTGATTCTGAAGCTAGCTCTCTATTTAATGTGTCATACTGCCTCTATATATAAACATTTTAACTGATCCCACAAGAAACAAAACTATCCAAATGGTTTATTAAGCAAAATCTTCTTTTATTATTATTATTTTAGAGGAAAACAAGGAACTCTTCATTTTTTTTGGCAACCCTGACTTTCTTGGTACTTTTACTCTGAAGTCATTCCTGACCTCTCTGAACCAGACTTCCATTAAGAATAGGCATGGATTGGAGCCATCTAAGAAACATGCCACCATTGAACATTAAAATACTTAGCTGGTGCCATATTTTAAACTCATATTCAAGGCATCATGTCCTATTTGGTGACCTTATTTATCCCAACTTGAAAAGCAGGCCTTTTAAGGGACCAAAGCCATTTTTCTTTTCTCTTCTCACTCATGGTTGAATAAAATCTAAAGGGAAGCTGGGTATATCTGGGGGTTATCAATCAACCACACATTTAAAATGGATAGTCTTCTCTTGCATGCTCTGTCTTGTTCTGGTCTTTTCACCACAGGAGCTAAATACTAGGAATCAGAGCCATAACTAGCATGGGAAAAATGTGCCTTTGTCCCAAGACACTGACATTCAGTGAGAATTATGCTGTCTTCCCCACAGGAGACTCACTTCCCCACTGAAAGGGCATACTTCCTTGCAATGTCAACTGCCATCCTCATGATGCCATCTTTAAGGTCTTCTCACACTGTACAGCAATCACCTTCAGTGTCCTGCCACCCTGGTGATGTCCTCCTGGCCCATTTCCCCCTCTCCCCGGTACTGTCACGGGGCAGGTGCCAGACTACCCTATTCCCCAGTATAACTGAACCAACAATACAATACCACCCCCTATTCCTCAACCTCTTCTACCAAGGAATCATGGTTCCCAGACCAGAAAGTACAAAGGCAAAACATTCAGATTATGTGTTACATTCTCCTAAAAGAGGAAGTAATATCACTTCAGGAGGGGAGGGTTAATTGTTTGGGAGTATTGAGCTATTTTTGGAAAATGTAGGGTCTGTGAGTTCAAAGCTCAATTCTCAACCTAATTCTAGGACCCTCACCTAATGCTCACCAATTAATTCTCTTACTTCATTTATCCAATAAGTTTGATAGAATAACGTTGTCATTCTCAAATGTTTTGCTCCATGATTCACTTTATATGACAAAAACCCTACAGACCATCAGCCCCATGAATGCCTCACGTCTCCTCATGAGACAAAGCACTTCCCATCTTATTGATAAGGAGGATACCATCATTTGATGATATACCACTCATTCTGTGTCTTTTAAATTAAATATAATATTCATGTAGTACATGTTCTGAGGCTCTTATCCCAATCTCCTCTAGTCCTGATAAATCAAGTCCCTAGAATGTAGTTACTACATCTTTTCCAGATTCTAGGGGTACTCCCTAAGAGGTTAGAGTTGTCTTTTTCTAGTACTATCAGACCAAGTCTCCATCATAGTATGCTTCCCACCAACCTTATCAGCTAAAAATAATTTTAATCAGCCAGCCTTCAGAGGCTTTTAGGAAAAAAGGTATTGATTAAGGTGGTACAGTCCCTTATGGTTGATACAAAACATCCCCGAAAAGTTTGTGACCCACTCTCCCACAAGTACATACAGAGTCCAGGAGTAAATAAGCCCAGGTTTAGATGGCACTTTGGAAAAAAGGTAACTAACTCACCACTCTTGGTTACAGGAAGTCCTTTTCTCTCATTTGTGCCATGTTCAAAAAGTCCACATTAGGTATTGTGTAGCTTTAAAGCTGCAAATCTTTGTCCAGTCTGTCCTTGACTCCGGATGCATTTGTTGTTGCTTGATCCAAGGAAAGTGATGGAATAGTGAGAAATCCCATATCTTCCAGACCCTTAAAAGCTTGAAAGTTCTCCTCTGACCAAAGGTGGGGAAGAGGGGCAGGGAAGGGAGTAAGGCCATGGTCTCATCTTCCCTCCCAACCAGAAAAACCAGTGGTTTTGCTAGAACAGCCCCCTCAAGCTCATCTCTGGCATAACTTCAGAGACACTCAATAGTTCAGAGATGCAGCAACTAACTTGATATTTCATAGATGACCCCTGAAGTATGAGCAAGTTTCCTCAAACTGAACACAATTCCTGTGCAATGTTACTCCAGCTCCAAAAACTTAGTCCAAGGCCTATGACTCATGGGTTGATTGAAGGTGAAACCTATGGCTGAGATTGACTGATTGCTTTCACCTGGCTAAGGTATCAGCAAGCCCTTAATCACTTAATTCAAGTGGGGTGGTATGACTTAATTGCTTAATTCAACCAACACCTCACCCACACATGCATATAGCCCCTCTGATTTAATAGACCAGTTTTCTGTGACTCAGAAAAAACCCCTAATGAAGAAAGGTGAGCCCTATTGTCAGTTTTTTGGTCATTTTTGTTGTTTCTTATGTTATGTCTCTATTAGATCTATTGCTGGAGTTGAAAGGCTCTGTCCTGAGTTGTCTCCTGTTCTCGCTCTCTACTATTTCATTTGTTGACTCCCATGGTTTCAATTATCATCTCTGCTTTACTGAAAGATAGCATAGAGACAGGGAGAAAAACTGATCCTTTGTGTGAGGAGCCAAAGTAATCTACCCTATGTATATCTACACATTTTGGCCATTCACAGCGTTCCATTCAAGGCTCAGCTCTGGCAGCACCTCCCGTGTAAAAGCCTTTTCTGATTCATCTCCTTGGGAGGCCTCTCTTCCCCTGGAAAGATCTTATACTTGCTCCCCTTCCCCATCCCCAGAGCAACTTCCAAGTTAGGGATAGGCCTTGAAAAGAATTTAGAGAAGTAAACAGCAATTTTCTTATTATACCTATATCATTAAATGAAGAAAGCAAATACCATGTGAGAGACCTTACTTAGCAGCCCCACTTGGGACCCAATTGGCCAGTTCCAGTTGGACAATGCAGCGGCTTCCTTCCCTCCTTCCTTCCCTACTTCCTCCCTTCTTTCTCTCCTTCCTTTCCTCATTCCTTCCTTCCTACCTTCCTTCCTTCCTTCTATCCCTCCTTCCCTCTCTTTTCTCCCTCCTTTTTCTCTGTCCACATTGGGGATCCTACCTTTACCTGCAGGTACTCTGCCCAAAAGAATACAAATTTTGGTCACTGAAATCTATTAAGATATCTTGGGGTTTATGGGCTAGATTTCTTTTTTATGGACCATGCCTTAAATCTATATCACTCTTGCTCTCATTGATTGGTTGGTAATAGGTCCCAGCACAAGCCTTACTTGGTCATTGTGTTCTGATGGCTCAGACCCACTGTAAATAGCAATTGTTTCTGTTTTGGCCAGAAACCTGGAGTGTCTTTCCCTCTGGAATTGATTTTTTTTTTAAACTAGGTAAAAGAGGCCATTCTTTGCCTCATTTTTTTGCCTAGCCTTAATCACTGAATGGGCATTGCCTTACTGAGACCTGGCAAAGACCTTAGCTTAAAAAAAGTCAAGGTGTTCCACTTTATCCAGAGTCATCTCCAGTCTCCCTGATCTATATCTTGCCATTGAACCCAGATGGCTCTGGAGGAGAGTGAGGCTGGTGGCTCACAGCCCTCCCTCACTTAAATCTGATTCACTTACAAGCCATGGCATCACCTCTCTGATGTTGTGATCCTCTTCAAGAACAAAACCTCAGGGGCAGCTAAGTGGCACAGTGAATAGAGCACCGGCCCTGGAGTCAGGAGGACCTGAGTTCAAATCTAGCCTCAGACACTTAACATGTACTAGCCATGTGGCCTTGGGCAAGTCACTTAACCCCAATTGCCCTCAAAAAAGAAAATAACAAAACCCGTCTTCTATAGGAAACCTTTCCCAACCCCTCCTAATTCTGGTACCTTCCCTCTCTTAATTACTTCCTATTTGTCCAGTCTACAACTTGGTTGCTTATTGTCTTAACTATCAGCATATGAGCTCCTTGAGAGCAGGGACTGGCTTTTCCCTCTTTTTGTACCCCCAGCGCTTAGCATAATGCCTGACACGTAGTAGGTGCTTAATAAATATTTATTGCCTGAGTGACTGACACGTCTCTACCTCTTTCCCATTGAAAAACTTCTCTTGTTCTAAAGCCAAGCTCACATGTCACCTCCCCAAGAAAGGATCACCTTCCTGCTCTATTAAGCTAAAAGAGATCATCTCCCCTCAAATCCCTTGAGCCCCTCTTGGACTTCTCTTGTGCATTTGCCAAATCTTTATGTGTATTCTACTTATACTTAATTTGTTTATCTACTTATATATGCTTCCCTTCAAGACCAGATTGTAAACTCCCCAGCAGCATGGATTATATGGTTTTTTAAAAGTATATTTGAGCCCAAAGCTGAACACAGTGCTTTGCAAATAGTAGGTAATAAATAGTGTTTGTCAGATTGAATTAAATATTGCCATCAACAACAATTTATGTGCAAAGTGATTTGTCGAGCACTAAGAATGTGAGGAAGTCACCCAATTATAGGATTTAGAGCTAAATAAGACCATGGAGACCATCTAGTCCATCCACCTCATTTTATAGGTGAGGTTCTTGAGGTCCAGATAAGTGAAGTGACCTCCAGCATCACTCAACAGAGACAACACAGTACTGTGGAAAGAGTACTTAGATTTAGAATCAGAGGACCTGAATTCCAGCCTCAACTCTGCTACTTCTTGACCATATGACCTCGAAATGATGCCTAAGATTATGGCCACTCTGAATCCATGCTCCCATTGAATCCTGATGTCTCCAAGGAATCTGGATGGGTTTTCAAAACATGGATCATCTAACTGTTTCATGGATATAGAACCAGAAAGTACATATCTATAAAAGGTAAATAATATAAAGTAATAAAAGGTTATAGAATATTAAAGCTGGAAGGCATCTTAAAGATTATTCAATCTAATGTAGTCATTTTACAGATGAAGAGACTCTGGTTCAGAGGAGAATAGGGAACCTCTGGAGGTAGCAAGCTCCTGATGGATTAATAAGGTATAAAGAGCTTCCCTGTACATTTCTAAGCCTATGTGACTACATGTGTTCTCTTTTTTCATGGGAACAAGGGCCCCGTTCCCAGGTCTAAGGTAAGAACATATATGGCTGATTCCTCTTCCTTGAAGTGTTGGCCACCCTTCCAGGAACATACAGAATCAATCCTGTGCCCTTCAGAACAGACATTTTGCCTTATCAATTACAGATGTCTTACTCCTTGGAACTCTGGCCCAGTTCACAGCTGTAACACATCCTGTGTTGAGTCACATAGAACCAGTCAGGTGCCAGATCACGCAGGCATTCACACCTTCTTGCTCTGAGACTATTAGTCGAAGCTGTATATGTTCTGGGAAATTGATATTTTGCCTTGGGGCTCATTCATGGGGAGGATACTTTGCCTACGACCTTTTTGATTTCCCCAATGGGACTCTCAGGTGTAAAGTGAAGTATTTCTCCAAATAGATGGAACCTCAGGGCTACAGGAGTTCAGAAAGGAAAATGATGACTATGGATTGGGGCACGAAGAAGAACCATCAAAAAGAAGGTGGGAATTGAGCTGGATCTGGAAGGATCAATAGAACTTAGCTAAGAAAAGAAGTGTTACCTTTGCTCTGCCTCCATACTCCTATCAAGCTAATCTACCATTTCCAGTGTCTGTACCACCAGCGGTTCTCAACCTGTGGGTTATGTTCAATTTGTAACAATGAAAATACATCCTGCATATCAGATAGATTCATAACAGTAGCAAAATTACAGTTATGAAGTAGCAACAAAAATAATTTTATGGTTGGGGGTCACCACCACATGAAGAACTATATTAAAGGGTCGTGGCATTAGGAAGGTTGAGAACAACTGCCCTACCACCATCACTCTTTTAAACTCCAATCCATGCCCCACTCAGATGCCAAAGCAATATTACGGAAAATGCTATCTGCATCCTGAGAAAGAACTGACAAATACAAGTATATATAGGATGATTTTATATACATACAGATATAATGTGTGTGTGATACACACATACACATTTGTATCTAATAGTAGCCATATTATATATTTTAAAAATAGCAAGTTGTACACAATAGATTTACAGTTCCATGTGCAATTACCTTTTCTTTATTAAACTGTTATGGAAATGCTTGTTTTATTCCATAAATTTAAAATATGATAGATAAAAATTTTAAAACAATGACAACAACACCAAAGTGACATCAGCCTCTGCGGTCCTTTTCATTATCCTTATTATCCTCTGGTCTCTAATACTGATTCTCCCTTCCTTCTTTCTAGAAGTTTCTGAAACTGTTTTGTGTCAATGCCTGACCCCTTAAGAGAGGGAATTATTTTGCCTGATTCTGTTCTGTCTAAATGCAAAACTTTACTGTTGAAGTTCATTATTCAAACCAAGCTAGGGCTAGGAGACTTAGATAATCAGCATGACTCAATTGTCTAAACAAATCCATAGCACTTCCAGAACTTCCTTATTAAATTTCTAAGCATGTGAAACAATACATGAACTTTGTAATAAATACTGGGCAGATCTGCAAATGACAAAATCATTATTCTCTCAAGAGATTCTGAAAAGGCTATGGGGAAGGAGGTTAACCACCAGATAACAACAGAAGACTCACAAAGACTAAGGAAAAGCTTAAGGGATTATGCTGTTAAGAGAAACTAGGAAACCAGATAGGTATCCAATTTTGAAAGCATAGTGGTTTCTCATCAGATGCAAAGTCCAGAGTTTATTTTGTTTTTCTTCTCATGTTTTCCTGCTACCCAGAGCTTTCTAACCAGCCTCCTCACCTCCCAGAGCTCCCTGACACCCCCTATCCTATTTAATTTTCTTTCCTATCCACTTTCCCCAATGCAATCTTGTGGTTTCAGCTCAAAATTTCTTTCAGAGCAATTCACTTCAAAGCCACTTGGATGTAACAGGGTAGCTATGGTTACCACTCTCCAGGGCTGTCCATAAACAGGAGGAGATATGAAGACTAGATGTTCTTAATTTACTTAGGTTGTACACTTTAGGGAACCACCAGCAAAGAAGCTTAATACTCAGAGGGACAGAAAAATAAATATCCACAATCAGGATCTCCTCTTGCAGAGAAAATCACAGGCAAAGAAATACTCTGGAAGAGATGGGGTCATTTTCAGCAACCGGAGGATGGCATGTTCATGTGGAGAAATCATCTTGGGTCCCTAGAAGCCTACTTCTTCCGTGTAGTGAGTTCAGTGAGAAGAAGAATGGGGGTGAGAGATGAATGAATAGAAAGCACATAAGTTATGAGTGCTAGAGCCAAGTCAAACCCACTCCCAAGAGCCAATGGTTAAATTTTCAGAGTTAAATTTACACTTTGGGAATCAGCAAATGCCACAAAATCAGGGTTTTATTTATTTTATTGATTGACTGGACTTAAGAAAGTAATTGAGAAAATGTTAATAACACAAACTTAAAACTATGTCCAGTATCCTTTTTCTTCTTTCCTGGAGAGCCAGTAGTTAAATATTTACTAGCACAGATGGATTTTCAGAGGAAAGAATATAAAAGTAGGGAATCCAGATAGAAGACTATTGAAATAGCCCAGGCAAGAACTAATAAGGGTCTTAACTATAGTGGTTGTAGGTTAAATGGAAAAGAGAGGACAGGCCCAAGACATATGGGGTGGGTAGAATCAACAAATCTAGCAAGTGATTTCACATGGTGCAGTGGGCTATTGAGCGAGAATAAAATGTCAGGGATGATTCTAATGTTGCAAATCTAGATGCTGGAAGAAGGGTGTTGTCCTTGACAAAAACAGGGAAGTTGGAAGGAGGGATGGAGTTAGGGAAAAAGATTATGTTCCTTCTCAGTCTCTCCTACAATGACACTGGGCATGTCCCATCCCAGAACTGAGTAGAGTGTTCCTTTGAATTCTGTCTTTGGATCTCTTCTCTCTCTATACTCTTCATAATCTTTTCATCTCCCAACTTCTATTCTCATACTAGGAGAATTCAATGTACATATTGACTCTTCCTCAAACACTTGGACCACTCAATTCCTCAACTTACTTCCCACTAGTTATTCCTCTACCTCAGTCACATAAAATGATACCCTTGATCTTGTCATCATCCACAAATGTACCACCTCCATGTTCAAGAATTCTTCAATCATCTTATCTGACCATAATCTGTTGGCTTTCCAACTCTCTGTCTTCCCTTATCAAACCCTATTCTTCATACGCACCATGATCTTCAATCCCTTGACCCCTCAATTCTCTCCCAGGCCATCTTCCCTGCAGTAACCACTCTCTTCTCTTTTCCTCATCTTGACCCCTTGGTAACTCAGTTCAACTCTACACTATCCTCTCCTTGAGCATCTAGTTCCCCTATCATTTTACTGATTATGTCCTGCCAATCCTTAGCCCTAGATCACTGCCTCAATCTGCTGCCTTCCCTCCTACATGCTGTTGAACAAAGATATAGAAAAATCACATCACCATTCTGATTGGATACACAACAAATTCATGTTATACAGCCTCAATTAGGCCCTCACTACTGCAAGGTACTCTACTATGCCTCCCTTATTAATTCACTAACCCACTTTTCACAGTGGTTCTTCCAGACTTTTACAGATGTACTGGTTCATTTTGGAAAGCAATTTAGAATTATGAAAAGAAAGTTACTAATATAGCCATACCTTTGATATGGGGATCTTCTTGCTAGGCATATATCCCAGGAAGGTCAGTAAGAAGAAGGAAGGTCTCATTCCCAAGAAGCATATTTTTTTCTTGTTCTATGAAGTGTTTATTATTGTTGTTATTAAATTGCATTGTTTGAGGAAAAAAAAGAAGAAAGTTTCCATAGACATCAAAATATTTATAGCAGAACTTCTTGTAGTAGCAAAGAACTGGAAACAAAACCTATCCATTGGGAAATGGCTAAACAAATTGTGGAATATGAATCTAATGGAATGTTGTTGTTCTTCAGTCATTTTTCAGTCTCGTTTAACTCTTCGTGGTTTTTTTTTTTAGCAAAGACACTGGTGTGGTGTGCCATTTCCTTCTCCAACTCATTTTATAGATGAGGAAACTGAGGCAAACAGGGTGAAGTGACTTGTTCAGGGTCACACAGCTAGTAAGTGTTTGAGGCCAAATTTGAATTCAGGAAGATGACTTTTTCCTGACTCCAGGTCTGGCACTCTATCTTCTGTGCCATCTAATTGTCCCACTGGAATATTACTACACTGTGTTCATTGTTTCTTAATGGAATATTGCTGTACTTTAAGAACCAATGAATATGAAGACAGAAAAGAAGAGAAAGACTAAAATGAAATGATATGAAGTACAGTAGCAAGATGACAAAAACAACATATCCCATGACCAAAATATTGTAAATGAAAATAATAATGTGAAAAAAATAAATTACTGAGAAAATATAATGAGTAAGCCTGAGCCCAAAGAAAAATGAATGAAAAGTTTCTAAACATTTATTATGAGTAAACACCATGCTAAGCACTGAGTATACAATACTTGAAAACTAAAGAGAAAACAATCCTTTCCCTCACGGAGCTTACATACTAATATAGGGAGACAAAACATGGGCCAAAGAGCAGTCAAGGAAAAGGAAAATGAAACTGAAACTCCTCTCCTTGCCAAAGGGAGAGATTACAGACATGGGACATTTGGATCCTGTGGTGACATCAAAACAAAAAGCATCAATAAATATTTTAAAACAATTATGCAAAGTGATTCTCTTAAATCACTAAAATGCAGCGGCTCTCTATTGCCCCTAGGAAGGGAAGGGAAGGGCACAGGGAAGGGGGAAAAAAGGGAAGAGAGAGCCCAAAGAAAAAGAAAAGAAAACATTCTCTTTTTTGGCTTTTTAAGCTCTTCACCACCTGGCCCCTTCCTTCTTTCTCAGTCTCCTCAGACACTGCTCCCCTCCACGCTTTTGGTACAGACTGGTCCTTTGGCTGTCCTTCACTCGATGTCCCATCTCCTTGCCTTACTACTAGCTTTCCCGAGAGCTTGGCACAGTACCTAGCATATAGTAGGAGTTTAATAAATGTTTATTGATTTCTTCATCTGCCTGGAAATGTTCTCTCTCCTCACTTCTGCCTCTTGGAATCCATGATTTCTTTCCTAACTCAAATCAGTTGGTACCTTCCATGAGAGGCCCTTCCTAGTCATTGAGTGCCCAGGGACAGTGCCTGGCAAAGAGTAAGCATTTGACAAATAAAAGTGGTTAATTATTATTTCATCATGATGGAAATTATGACAGATCCTTCAGCAAATTGAATCTTGACCAACTGAAAGCACTTCAGTCCTAGATAGAATACGGTACAATCCTGTACCAAAATGACCATATGCAAGTCGACCTATGTGACTTACTAGACAAGATGCAGTGTGGTCTAGTGGATAAATCAATGAGTGGCTTGTGCTTGGTTACTAGTCCTCTGATCCATTGGCAGTTTTGGAGTCAATCAATTCTTATTTCCATTGATGCTTCTGACTAGAGTTTTTCTCCATGGGAACAAGGAACCAGGTCTTTTGGGGGGGCCTGCCATGACAAAGGAATTTGAGAGAATTCTCTTAGGGGTATGAAGCAGTTTTGAAAGAATCTCAGTTGTGATTTGCTTTTTCTCTGGGTGCCCCAATCCTTACGCAAGATAGAAACCAAAAATCTTTCATGGGGTGTATTTGTCACATAGAGCAGGAGAGATAGCACAGTCTTAGAGTCACCGAAGCAGGCCGCTTCACTCCTAGCTCATCGCAGATCTCAAAGAAGTTGTCTTCAGTAACCTCCAGAGGTGCATTGAAGAAATGCAGAACATTGCTGGGGTGCTGGATCCTGTTCTTAGAGGCCTGCTCTGGAGTGGAGAATCGATTGTTTTGTGAGCCACTAAAGTCTCTGTAGCTGCACAACCCATCTTCCAGCCCATAGGACTGGCCAGGCATGATGGCCTGTTGCTTGGAAACACACACATTCAGCTTCTGTCCAAACATGAAGCTGTTGTTGAGGTGAGTGATCACTCTGTCCACCACATAGCCATCTGCCATCTCCACCATAGCAGCCCCCGGCTTACTCTTCATGAACTTTACCTTCTCCACATTGCTGTAGAGACAGAAGACATTGAACACACGGTCACAGTTCATCTTGGACTGGTCAAGGCCATTTACCATCAGCACAAGGCTGTCTACGTGGAGGCCATATTCAGGTGGTGGGGGAGGGGGCGGGGGTGGACATACTGAGGGCCATATTGGCTTGGGCCCCGATGATGGCCCCCAACTGGTGGGCCCATCCTTCTCCCTTCCTAGTGAGGTGGAGGGGGCCCGTAGCCCTCATCATGGTAATGGCTGTGGTACCCACTGTGAGGCCCTCCATATTCTGTGGGGTGATGTCCCAGGAGAGGAGGCTGTCTCTGATGTTTATTCAGATTGCTGACGGGGTCACCTTGTCCACTGAGGTTGGAGTTGGTATAGTCCCAGGTATCCTGATCATTCTTTAATACATTCAGACCTGTGGGCTTAGCATAGTGGTTCTCAACCTTCCTAATGCCTCCACCCCTTTAATAGTTGTATGTTGGTGTGTCAGTATGTGGGCGGGCCGCCTGGAGATGGATAGAGGAAGTTCCTAAGACCATTGGAAATATGTTTTCCGATGGTCTTAGGCGACCTCTGTGACCCCTGTCATTCGGCCCCAAGGGGGTCACGACCCACAGGTTGAGAACCTCTGGAGCGTAGTCAATCTTAAGTGTACAACAGCCAGAATAGATGCCAGCCCCACCGAGGGACGCTTTGGGTCGCTGAGCACTCTGCACAGAGTCAAATTCTACCATAGCCTGGACTCCGTTCTTTCAAAAGATGACAACTCTCTGAACGGGGCCACAGGGGTTGCAGATGGTATAAAGTACATCCGTCGTAATGGAATAGATGGGATTCAGGATAGTGAAGAGCAGCACGCTATTGACACTCCATGAGTCATCCATGTCTCCGGGCCGGGAGATCTTCTGGCTGGTCAAGTAGTTGACAAAATTGGCCGGCAATGTAGATCTGATTGTCTGCTGCATAGTTCACAGCATTGCAGGCTTCCAGGATGTCCTCAAACTCCACCAGAGCCTGCCTCTTTTTGGGCATCATCACCACATAACTGATATGCCTAAATTCCTGCAAGGCCTCCACCAGATCAGCTTCCACCACACCATCAATCAGACCTCTTATGTGGACGACCAGGGAGGCTGAGGTTTTGTGGGGGTCATAATAATTTTCCCCTCCGCCGCCGCCTCCGCCCGCCGCCCTGGCTCCTTCCCAGCTGCCTCCATGCTGCTCGCCAGCGTTCTCCGTTTTTATGCGCTTTGGGGCCTGGCCACCCTCGCTGCCGCCGCCTCTTCTGCCTCCACCGTAATGATGGCCGCCACCTTCACCATGGCAGCTGCCGTGGTTCCTGATGCTCCTGCGGCTCCTCCAGTTGCTGCCGCTGCTCTTGCCGTCGCCGCCGCCGCCGCTTCTCCCGGGACCTGGAATGTTTTCCCATCTCTGACATTTCCTAGCTGTTAACCTTTCTGAGCTTTACTCATCTGTGAAACTGGGACAGGGAAACCTGTAGAACTTACCTGACAGCTTTATTCTGAGATGTTTATGAAAAGCACATTGTACATTTTAAAGTGCTAAGTTATTATCAGTGGAAAGCACATTGGACTTGGAGTTGGGAAACTGAAGTCTGAATCCCACATCTTCCACTTCTTCACCTGGAGTAAGTCACTTGAAATCTCCATGCCTCAGTTTCCTCATCTGAAAAATAGGAGTAATTTTTGCAGTGCTTTCCTCACTGGAGGTACTTAGGAACAATATTGTCTTTGCAAGTCTAAGGCATTATAGATACACATGAATTTTGTTGCTGCTACTATTGTTGATGAATGAAGGAATGTATATTAGTTACTTACTATCTGTCGAGTAGGCCGCAGTTAGGTGGTACCATGAATAGAGCACTGGTCCTGGAGTCAGGAAGATCTGAGTTCAAATTTGGCCTCAGACACTTGCTGGCTATGTGACCTTGGACAAGCGACTTAACCCTTATTTGCCTCAGTTCCTTATCTGTAAAATGGGGATATATATTGGAAAAGGAAATAGAAAACCACTACAGTATCTTTGCCACAAAAATCCCATGGACAAAATACATGGGGTTGTGTAGATTTGGACAGGACTGAATGACTGAACAACAACAATGACAAATGTGCCAAGTACTAGTGAGTATAAATAGAGAAAAATGAGACCGTCTGTGCTCTGAAGAAGATTACATTTGAATAGGAAAAGATAACATACATAACAGAAGGGGGCTTCAAGCTGCAGAGCAACTGGAAAAGCCTGGTGCTCAGCAACAGGAAAGGTGGCCATTGCCCAGCTCAGACCTAGCTTTGAAGAACCCAGAGGCCCCTTCCTCCTCTTCCTCTACACTCCAGTGTTGGAGAAAGACGGTGTTATTGTTGTTGTGCTGTTCATCATAATTATCCACATGGGTGCCAGTGAGCCCAAGACACCATGGGTTTGGGTCTAGTGAACTTGGAATTAGCCTCATGACCAGAGTTTGAATCCTGACTCTGACACAGTCAATACCTGCATGACCTTGGGCAGATCTCTTAACCTGTTTGAGGGGTCTTAGTTGTCCCATCCATAGAATGAACAGCTTAGACTAGAAAAGGGGTGGGGAACCTGTGGCCGTAAGGCCACATGTGGGTCTCTAGCTCCTCAAGTGCAGCACTTTAACTGAATCCAAACTTCACAGAACAAATCCCCTTAATAAAAAGATTCATTCTGTAAAACTTGGACTCAATCAAAAGGCCTCACCCAAAGATCTAGAAGACCACATGTGGCCTTCCTTGAGGCCATAGGTTCCCCACTCCTGGACTAAATAACCAGCAGATAACCTTTGTGACCTAGGCCTGGAATCAGGAACACCCCAATGCAAATCTGACTTTACACTTACTAGCTGTGTGACCCTGGGCAAGTCACTTAACCTTTGCCTGCCTCAGTTTCTTCAACTATTAAATGGAGATCACAATAGCACCTACCTCTCAGAATTGTTGTGAAAATAAAATGAGATATTTGTAGAGTTTAGCATAGTACCTGGCAGATTATAGATACCTAATAAATGCTTGCTTCTTTCTGTGAATTCCCTTCCACTTCCTCTTCCTACAATTAACTGCATACTGATGTAAACTTCCCTGTTATTGTTCGCTAGGAGCTAACTTTCCTTTCTTTCATTAGTGAGAGTAGCACAGAACCTCTTTGGGGAGCACTGTCAGAGGATGGAAAGATGGAAAGTCTTTGGTTGTCACTAAAAGCTAATAATTTCTCTCTACCATTTCTCCCTTGGAAATATACTTCACTGAGTAATACACTATTACTGAAATAAATTGAGATATCATTAGAAAAAGATCCAGCCACGTGATAATCACGTAATGAAGGCTGTCCTTTCAAGTTAGTAGGTAGAGGGCCTTCTTTGGACACCTGGGCTGCAACATCAATCACAAAGGCCTTCTAATTACCTCGGTTTTGGCTTCCCTCACTACTCTGATAGTCTTCTCCCTGCAATTTCAGGTCAGGAAATGTCCAATCTATCACAGCACAAGCCGTTAGAACAAAGCCATTTGACAACTAACAGCAAAGGAACCTATTCAGAGGAGCAAGTAGAGGGGGGAAAAAGACATTGGCAGTTCATACTTGGGGCCTAGTATTACCCTCTTGTGTGAAATGGGCAGGCCTGGTTCTGCCCTTAGCATGGAGTGCAAGGTACCTGTGGGAATCCCCAAATAGACGCAACCTCAAAAACATAAACTGGAGCAGGCTGGGAAAAAAACAAACAAATACATTTGCTGGACCATAATAAGCAACACTCTAAAGACAGGGCAAGGTGCGTGATCTCCAAGGCAAGGCAATTCTTCCCATCTCTCACCCATGTCAGTAATGCTATGGCCAAATTCCTAACATCTAAGACCTTTTACATGCCTCCATCACTCTTCTGAACACTGAGGTCGTGAAGGTGTAGGATACAAACATTTCCTGACTCAGGGAGCTCTAAAAACATCCCAAGTTGAGGTGAAGCCAGCCCCAACTGGTATCCAACTCATCTGTGTTCATTCTGGAGAGTAGCCTTCTCATAACAGAGGAAGCTAGAGGATCCAACGTCATCAGTGCTGACATGAGAGGATATAAGAGGAGTGTCATGCTACACCTATGTGGTTACCTACGAAATGAAGCAGAATAACATGGTACCCATGAAAGCTATCAAAAAGAGGTTTGTCGATGTTCTTTTCTAGCTTCCCTGAACATGATTTACATGTATCTACATCAGCAAAACTTCCAAAAGCACTGCATTTCATAAGTAATCATTTTCTCATTGTAATAGAACTCTTTCTTTTGGAGTATCCCATGAATAGTGAAATGGCATCTGACTGGTCAATAAAGTCAGTGCAAGATTCCCTAAGTAAGCTGACTATACTTTGTAAAATAATCTGAAATTCAAAGATATCCTGAAATGAAGAAGTCTTCTGAACCACCCAGGCAATGTAGTAGAGAGAATGACAGACTTATTGTCAGATGAGTCTTGGTTTCAAATCTTGCTTCTGATATTCATTGGCTATTTGACCACGGGCAAGTCACTTAACCCCTCTGAGACTCAGTTTTCTTTTCTGTCAAGTGAGGATAATAATGTCTATAAAATCTACTTCACCTGGTTGATTCAAAGATTAAAAGACATGTTAAGTACCTTGTAAATCTATATGAAAGTCCTGGTCAGGACAGTGATAGATGGGGTATTCTTATACCAGCTAATAACAAAAACAAAATTTAATGTGATAGTCCACGCCTATACCAAGAAGAACAGAAGAATCCAAGCCACAAAATGCATGTCTCTTGACATAATGGGATAAAGGCAGAATCATTTTGGTTCAAAGAGTCTGTCCTTTACAACTAACTCACTAGGAGCAAGGCCTAGTGGCAAGGAGAAAGAAACAGCTAGGTTTGGTGTCAGTGACTTAGGTATACTTTATTCCTCTCCTTATGTCTTGTTATGTCATTCTTCAATATAAGCACCACACTACCCAGATTGAGTAAGCAAATGGAATCTGTTCTGGAATATTCCTTCTCACTTGGATTTCCCTGGGGTAAGTCGCTTTATCCATTGGAATAAGATGGATGACATCACCGGCCTTTCTTTCATCTTATTCTGATTCCCTGCTGTTCCTCACACAAAATATTCCGTCTTCCATGACTTTGCACATTTTCCCTGGCTTTTCCCCATGTGTGAAGTTCTCTCTCCCTCTTATGCCTTCTCTAACTTCCTTCAAGTTCCAGCTAAAACCCCACCTTCTGCAAGAAGTCATTCCCAATCACACTCAGTGTC
>CM053580.1:301670997-301697400 GCA_028627135.1 Pseudochirops cupreus
AAACCTCAAAGTGCTAATTATTATTATTATTAATCATTATTATTACTACCTACAATTCCTGAGAACTTATCAGCTCTACAAGCTAAAAGAAGTTTTACTTTTTCTCCGGCTGCCATGACTACTAAAATGGAATCATCTGGCATATGTAACACAGAGGAACACTTGTAAATATATACTCCCTTGTTCATTAAGCGATTATCTTATTAAGGAGGAAGGGGTATTATGTACGTAGATCAGAGAGTGTTCATGTTCAGCCCTTTCGCTTGTGTCTGGCTCTTCACGACCCCCTTTGGGGTTTTCTTGGTAGAGATACTGAAGTAATTTGCCATTTCTTTCTCTAGCTCATTTTACAAATGAAGAAACTGAGGCAAATAGGGTTAAGTGACTTGCCCAGGGTCACACAGCTAGTAAGTGTCTGAGGGCAGGTTTGAACTTAGGTCTTCCTGACTCCAGGCCCAGTGCTTTATCCACTGAGCCAACTAGCTGCCTCAGATCAGAGGGTACAGGGGTGAATTAGAGTGATTATTTTCTATTGGCACTTATTAGTTTTGTATAATGTAAATAGTATAAGAGGCAGCATGGCATAGTAAATGCAAAGCCAGCTTCAGAGTCAGGAAGATTAAGATTCAGGTCATACTTATCACACACTGACTGTATGACCGTGGGCAAGTCACTTTAAACTTTGGTTTAAGAAAAAGTGTGTTTGGTGTCGTCTGGGTGTTTCCTATACCAATGAAATCACATGTCCAATTCCTGCTCTTATCCCTTGTAA
This sequence comes from Pseudochirops cupreus, assembly GCA_028627135.1. Lineage (NCBI taxonomy): Eukaryota > Metazoa > Chordata > Mammalia > Diprotodontia > Pseudocheiridae > Pseudochirops > Pseudochirops cupreus. Next base: position 301,671,770 of record CM053580.1, read on the forward strand.
CTGTGGATTTAGAGTTCCGGCAGCTGTAACCTACCATGATTTCTAGAGTAGTGTTGTGGTAATAAAATTTTGTTATGTTGAAGATTTGTAATCAGTTGCCTATTTACTGACACTCAATTCGACAGTTTAGATTGGGGGTTCTGTGTGTGTGTGTGTGTGTGTGTGTGTGTGTGTGTGTGTGTGTGTGTGTAATGGACTCCTTTGGTAGTCCGGTGAAGCTTATGGATCCCTTCTCTGAATAATGTTTAAAATGCATAAAATAATATACATAGAATTGCAAAGGAAACCAATTATATTGAAACAGTAATCAATTTTTAAAAAATAATTCATGAACTCTAGATTAAGAACCCCAGGTTTAGATATGGAACCTTCTGTGCACGTATCTACACACCCAAGTGAAGTGATGCTCTTGGCTATTTCTTGGGTTTGATTAATCCTCCTGACTCCTAGCTGTAAAGAAGGGGCCAGGCCAAAACCTATTCTGGCAAATTACAGAGTAGGAGGGATTAGAAATTGATCCCCTAAAACCGTAGAAGACCCAGTGTAGAGACCAGAGTATAAATGATGGAGTAGAGTTAGTGTTGCCTTTGGAGTGGTTAGTGGTGAGGGTCAGAAAGTGATTAGAAGGTGATGCCACCATGTGGAAACTGAGTGTTAGCTAATGTGTACACGTGTGTCCAAGTGCCAATCCTTGTCAATTTTATGGGTGTGTCCAGGTGGATTAAGTTCACTCCTAGGATGGGTGATTTGTGAAAGTTCAAAGAGATCTTCACATGTTAGTGAATCATGGAGGCAGGTGTCCCCAAACTGTGTGGCTGGCTGTCAGAACCGAGGACATGCTGGGTCTTAGTGGCATCCCAACAAGATTGGGCATTCCCAATAGAAGCCAGATGCTTTAACTAGATGGTAAAACTCTCAATCCCCACTAGACTCTATACAGGAAAAAGTGCCTAAGGTGATAAGAGGAAAGGTCAGGAGAAGAGTCTGTGTAAGAGCATCAGAATTTAAGTGTAAATGATAGGTATTCCCCTTCACTCACCTATCCCTGCTTTTGTCTTTACATTTTAACAGGACCCGAGGCTCTTCTCTGTTTTCAACCAATTTATTTTCCAAATAATGGAGGAAAAAACCTTTATGGAACTGTTTAGGGCCTAAAAGAAATTAAACTGATGTTCCTGCTTTTGCCCATTCTCTTCCTGCCCCTGTCCCATCTACCTCTAGACGGGTGTCCAGGCCTCTCCTTGGCATGGGCTGATTCCCCTGATGCCAGTTTTCTGCTCAGCTGATAGATGATCTGGGCAGCCTGGAAGTGGCAACCCCCACAACCAGCAGTGTCCAAAGACAGATAAACACAAATTCCCTTGTAACTCATTTTTCTTCTTCTTGTTCAAGAGAGCAAAGATAAAGCAGCCTTGAAAAAAAAATCACTGTGTTCCTACTTGGTAGTTGTACTTTGTAAACTCCTAGTGATCAGGTCCAGTAGAGTGAAAGACTTAGAGTCAAAAAGTTTGTGTTTTAGGCCTGGCTGCTCCGCTTCCTGACTCTATATTATGGATTATAGTTAAATCTGTATTTATCCACTGTTCCTTGGTGAGAAGAATGTCAGCTCCTTGAAGGCAAAGACTATTTCTTTGTATCAAAAAGACAAATATTGAAGCTGAAACGTAAATACTTTGGCCACATAATAAGAAAAGAAGACTCATTGGAAAAGACGCTGATGTGGGTAAAGATTGAAGCCAAAAGAGAAGTGGAAATAGAGGTTGAGATGGATACATAGTGCCATAGGAACAGCAAACATGAGCTTGTACAGATCTCGGGAGATAGTAGAGGATTGAAGGGCCTGGTGTGCTATGGTCCATGGGGTCTCGAAGAATAAGACATGACCGAGCAATATCCCCAGTACCAAGCATAGTGCCTTACAGATCCTTGGTGCTTCATAAATGTTTTGTTGACTGCAATCAGATTGAAATGGATTTGAGTGAATAATTGTATGACCTTGGTTAAGTCAGCTTCCCTATGGTTTGATTTCTTCATCTGTAAAATGGCCATACCTCCCTCCAAAAGCTGTTATGTGAAAGGCATTGGCCAAAATAGGGTTTAATAAATGTTTATTGATCTCAGTGGAGTTGCTTGGAAGAGGCAGCATAGTATAAAAGTGCTTTGCAAAATATTAAGTAATATGTGTTGAATTCAATCATGTATTCTTCCAACTCTATTTTTTTGCTTCTTTTCTTCCATATTGTCCTTCACTTCTGTGTATTTGCATCTCCAGGCACTTCTTTCATTTGTTTCTTTAGAGACTTGTCATTATGGATTCTAGTCTTTGTTACGCATCAATTATTTCTGCTGTGCAGTCCATAAAATCTGCTTACATAATTCTTACATTTCTCTTTAACCATTTGGGAATATCTTGCTGTCTTTCTTTGCCATCTTGGGCAGCCACAGGGTCACCTGTCTCATCAGGTGTTGATTCATTTTCCTTTGTCTTGCAATATTTATTCAGAGTTGTCTGGACTTGTTTGGATGATCTGGAGGCCTCTTCCCGTCTGTTGTTAATATCTTTCCTATTGATTTATCTGTTTATGCTCAGGGACTTTAATTGAGCTTTCCTCCTCTGAAGATCTTTGGCAATTTCTGTCCTTTTCATTAATTTTTGTATCATTCCCTTTCTCCCTCCAACCCTTTAGAATGTAAATGCCCCCAGGGCAGAACCTCAAAGCTGTCTCAGTCTCCTACCAAGCTAGGAGATTTGCTCTTCACCAGCCTCAGTCCATGCCCCAAATGACTTCTGGGGGTCAGAATTGACCTCAGCAGGATGCCAATCTCTTTTCCTTCAAGCCTGGTAGAGCCATATCCTCCCTTTTTTTTTCTTTATCTTCCCCGATCTTTTCTCATCAGTCAGGCATTGTAAGAATTGGCCCTCCTAGAGCTGTTGATTAAGGAAAAAAATCTTTACATTAAATATCACTGCTAAGAGTCTGACAGCCAAACTACATAAGCAATTAGTAGAAGTGTATACAAAAGTCATTTTCCAGTACTTAAGTGCTCAAAGAAATAAACAGAGTTCTCAAAAGAATTACAAACTATTAACAACCACACGAAAAAATTCTCCAAAGTACAAAGGAATAAGAGAAATACACATCGAAATAAGCCTGAGATTTCACCCCTTCACTCAGCAAATTGATAGAGAGGATAAAAGATCAGAATAGTCAGTACTGGAATGCACTATTTTTGGAATTGTAAATTAGTCCAACTATTTTGGGAAACTATTTTGAATCGTGTTAAGAAAGTGACTAAAATGTCTATGCCCTCTGAAAAAGAAATGCTACAGCTAGGTACGTACCTCAAGGATATAAACGACAAAAAGAACAGCTCCATATACACAAAAATATTTATAACAGAACTTCTTGCAGGAACAAAGAACTCCAAACCAAAAGGTGCCTGACTAATAATAAGACAAGTCTAAATACACGTATGCAATTGGCCATTTCTGTGCCCTAAGAATTCAGGCATGTGAAGAAATGTGGAAAGATTTATGTGAACTAATACAAAATCAAAGCAAGCAGAACCAAATAAATGATATACAATGTCTACAAGGTGCGTGGGAAAAAGTAACGAAACAATTTGAACTAAATGCTGTAACATTTCAACGATCAAATTTGGTCCCAAATACAAGATACAAGAAGGCACCTCCCTCCCTTCTTTGCAGAGTTGTGGAACTATAGATACGAAACATCACAGAAAATGTCAGACTTTTATGATGTATTGGTCAGCTTTACTGAACTGCCTTTCCCCTGCCCCATTTTATATTCTTTGTTATATATGGATGGAGAGGCAAAGAAAAGGAGAGATACAGCAAGAAGCATTGATATTGCAAAAACAAAATATATCCATAAAAGCTTACAGAAAGAAGGAAAAAATGACCCTCCTTTAAAACACGTAGATAATGACTTCTGTATTAGAAAATGTTGCCCCAACGATATTTTCTTATTATTATGAAGTCTGCAACAGTAGACAGAAATGTATGTTTTAAAGAAAAGCCTTCCATGTCTCATCATTAAATTCATTTTTAACTCAGTGTGGTGCTATGGAAGTAAAACTCACAGAAATATTACCTCAGAAGAGAAAATTGATGTTAGCAGAAACCTTGAAATCTTCACCTAAATGGAAAGAAGAAGAAGGGAGGTAGGAGTCTGTTACTTTCCTGGCAAGGATGTGCGGAGTTAGTCAATCGTTAAATTTCCAGTGTGAGCATTTACACCTTGGAAATTGGCAAACACCACACATCAGGCTTGATCTGTTGCTTTGTTTATTGTCTAGACCAGAGGTTGGCAAACTTTTTCCTGAAAAAAGGCCACATAGCAAATACTGCAGACTTTACAGTCAGTCCAAGGGGCAAAATCGAGACTATTCTACAGGTACTTACATAACAAGGATGAAAATAAATTTTCACAAAACTTTTACTGATGAAATTCAAACTATAATAATGAGTTCAGAAAAAAATTTAATCTTAGCTCTGCAGTTAAAAAAATAAAAATAATAAAACTTTTTCCTCTTATATTCTTATTTAGACATGATAAGTATGGACTAGTAATACGAAAAAAAATGTTGTGGCATGGTGATTCAAATGAGTACTCTGACACTGAGATTTATTGTGCACTGAGAAGCATGCAAAATGACAAGGTCTTCAGAAGAAACCATAGACAATATGTAAATAATTGAAAGGGGCTATATTCCAATAAAACTTTATTTTAAAATGTAAAAACAAGGAAAAAACATCATTAGATCACTGGCCATAAGAAAAATAGGTGGTAGACCAGATTTGGCCTGGATTTGATTTATTGGTCAGACCCCTAGTCTAGACTTAAAAAAGTAATGGAGGAAAATTTAATACTGAATGTTAAACTTAAAAGTGTATCTTGAAAGAAAGTGGTTTATTAAACACTTACCAGCACGCTCCTGCCTGAAGTTATCTACAGCTGAACATTTTTGCAATCTCCATATAATGCATCTTGGATGCAGGACACTCCATTCTCAAAAGATGCTCTGAACCTTCAGTGACTATCTATCAGTGGAATGGAGTTAGACCTAGATGTCGATTTATTTCCCAAGCATTACAGAGCCTGTTAAGCACAGTGATCTATGAATATCTCCCAGCTTTGGTCTCTATCTCTGAAGATGATTGTCTTATTTCTTTGTCCTGATGACAGGTGTCACTGCGACTCTCTTGCTGTTTAAAAATCTTTGTGGAAGATGTCTATCTTAATGAGGCAGCATGGCATGAAAGATAGAACTCTGGACTTATAGTCATGAATACCTGGATTTGAATCTGAACTCAAACACTTAATTAGCTGCATAACCTTAGGCAAGCTATGCTCTGAGTTTCAGTTGCCTCATCTCTAAAATGAAGTCATATTTGGTGACCTTTAAGATCCCTTGCAGCCCTGAATTCATGATCCTGTTTTCTTGCATGAGTGATAGTAGCATTTCTTGACTGAATATGTGAAGAATCCCTATCTTTGATAATACTGTGTCCCTGTAGCCACCTAAAACCCCAAACCTATTGCCCTTTGTGACAGAGAATGGTCCTATACCCCATCTCTTCCCACAGATACTTCCTAAGTTAAAATTGGAGAATCAGCAAGTGCTAAAAATTTCCATGATTATATGCCTATTTATTATGATTATTTTTGGCAGTTGGAGACCAATTATAATGTTAAGGGAATTTGAAAATCTTCCCTGCCTCATAATAGGTTCGTGTGACCTGCTTTGAGCTTTGACCCAGCCCACAGTTTGAGTCACAGGGAGCCCATGGTAGGAGAAGCTTGCCAAAAAGGTGGAGCAGGAAGGGTGAAGCTGGGAGAGAGTGAGGCAGAGCTGAGGAGAGAGCTGAGGCATAGCAGCTAGTGTGAGTGAGAGAGGGAGGAATTTTGCCTAGGGGAGCTTGATTGTGGGGAGGTCTAACAGGGGGAAGGCTTGGAGATGACTGTGCTCTCTGCATTGGTGATGTATATAAACTTCTTTGTCACCATGGTGGAATTGGCTTTCTGGAATCTAAATCTAAATTTTTTGGTTTCATCTTTAAGGAAAAGATTTTGTTATATTTTGTGATTCAATCCTAGAAATATGTCCACATATTCACAGAGGCTGCTATGGGTATCACACTGGTGATATACCAATATACTTTTAACTGAAGGCAAAAGATAACTATTGTTCTCAGCTTCTTTCAATTGCTTCCCTCTCTGCCTTCTCATTTTTCACTCTCATTCTTCCCTATTCTTGGTTCTAAGTAACTGGATTATGTATTGGGGAACAACATGTTCATATCTGAACCTCCATTTATCTTTTTTTCCCTGTGCTCATCCTACTCAGAGGTGGCCCTTTTTTCTACTTTTCTAAGTGCTAGCTTAAGACTGATCCCTCAGGTTAGTCCATACTCCAAAATTAATTTGTATATGCAACCTTTGCATCCTACCACACATTGAGGATCATCTTCACTTCTGGGTAGCACATTTCAGGAAAGGTATTGACACACTGAGATGTATTCAGAAGCAAATGATCAGACTGGTAAGAGAAATAAAGACTACAACATGATCAATTAGTCAACAAGTATTACACATTTACTATGAGCCAAGTACTAGTGATACAAGGAATGCAACAATCCCTATTTGCAAGGAGTTCATGTTCTAATGAGGGAAATAATGAGATTTATAAAATATAGAGTAAAATCATAAAATTAATAAATACAAATATATACAAAGTGAGGAAGGACACTATCAACAGAGGCGATCAGGAAAGACTTCACGCAGAGCACAGTGTTTGGGCTGCATCTCTATATGAGACAGAGGTAAAGAGAGAGTGCATTGCAGGCATGGGAGAGTGCCAGGTTCAGGGCAAAGCAATGCCAAAGATGACAAAGATATGGAGTATTCTGTGTGAGGAACAGAGAGAAGGCCAGTTAGCAGATTGGATCTGGATAGCTAATTATAGGAAAAAGAATAATGCCCACAGAGATCAGAAATATAGGAGAGATTGTGGCCAGCTTGTTAAGGGTTTTAAAAGCTACAAGGAGGTTATATTTGGATCAATACCTTGTCCTGGCAGAGGGACTCAATGAAACTATAAGCTATGGTGTGCAGAATTACCCAAGATGAGCAGGTCATAGTGTGTGAACCAAGAATTACCAGAAGTTCAGGTTGGCTTTTCAAGAGACCAAATTTCCGATGTTCACTGGATTATGGAGAAAACAAGGGAATTCCAGAAAAAAAAAGTCTACTTCCGGTTCATTGACTATATGCACTAAAACCTTTGACTGGGTGGATCACAACAAAATGTTGCAAGTTCTCAAAGAAATGGGAGTACCAAGTCATCTTACTTGTCTCCTGAGGAACTTATATGTGGGTCAACAAGCAGCAGTTCGGACCAAACATGGAATAACTGATTGGTTAAAGATTGGAAAATGAGTACAACAAGGCTATATATAATCATCTTATTTATTTAACTTAAATGCAGACTAAACCACATGAAATGCCAGAATAAATCAGAAACCAGAATTAAGGTTGCCAGGAGAAATATCAACAATCTCAGATATGCAGACAATAACACTCTAAAAATGAAGAATTAAGAAGCCTCTTGATGAGAGTGAAAGAGGAGAATGAAAAAACTGACCTGAAGCTTAACATAAGAAAAACTAAGATCTTGGCAATTTGTCCCATTACTCCCTGGCAAATAAAAGGAGAAGAAATGGAAGCAGGGTCAGATTTTATATTCTTGAGCTCAAAGATCACTGCAGATGGTAACTGTAGTCATGAAATTAAAAGATACTTGCTCCTTGGAAGGAAAGCTATCCAAAATTTGGACAGCATACTGAAAAGCAGACAACAAAGTCAAAGCCACAGTAGTTTCCAATAGCAATACATGACTAGACTATAAGGAAAGTTGGTTACTACAGGAACAACATCTTTAGATTGTGGTGCTAAAGAAGATTTTTAAAAGTCCCTTGAACAGCAAGGAGATCAAATCAGTCTATTGACTTAAAAAAAATTATTTCAGACCATTCATTGGAAATACAAATACTGAAGGAAGTTTAAATACTTTAGCCACATAATGAAAAGATAGGACTCATTAGAAAAGATCCTGATATTGGGAAAGATTGATGGTGAAAAAAGGGGGATGACAGAAGAAGAGATGGATAGATAATGTCACAAAAATAATGAACATGAGCTTGGACAGACTTCAAGAGGTATTGGAGGATAGAAGGGCCTGGTGTGCTATGGTCCATGCGGTCATGAAGAGTTAGACATGACTGAGCAATTGGATAACAACAACAAAAGAAGTTATATTTCATCCTAGTGACAATGGGGAGTCATTAGAGTTCATTGAGAAAGGGAGTCTCACAAGCAGATCTGTGCTTAAGAAAAATTACTTTTGCAGAAGTATGTATTGTCTGAAGCAGGGAGAGATTGGAGGCAAGGAGAGCAATTAGGAGATTGTTGCAATAATCTAAGGAAAATGTAATGAAGACCTGAAATAAGATGATAACTGTGTGAATGGAGAGAAGGGGTCAGAGGTGAGATACATTGTAAAAGTAGAGAGAGCAAGATTTGGCAAATGATTCAATATGTAGAGCCAAGAATAATGCTGAGATTACAAACTTGGGACACTAAAAGGATGGTGATGCATTCCACAGAAATTGGGAAGTTTGAAGGATGTCCACTATCACCCCTCTTATTCAATTTGGTACTAGAAATGTTAGCTATAGCAATAAGAGAAGAAAAAGAAATTGAAGGAATTAGGTTAGGCAAAGAAGAGACTAATCTATCACTCTTTGCAGATGATATGATGATACTTAGAGAATCCTAGAGAATCAAGTAAAAAACTACTTGAGATAATAAATAAATTTAGCATAGTTGCAGGGTATAAAATAAACCCACATAAATCCTTGGCATTCCTATATATTTCTAACAAAGTCCAACAGCAAGAAGTAGAAAGATAAATGCCATTTAAAGTTATCGTACACATTAAAAAATATTTGGGAATCTACCTGCCAAAACAAACCCAGTACCTTTATGAATACAACTACAAAACACTTTTCACACAAATAAAGTCAGATCTAACTAAATGGAAAAACATTAACTGCTCATGGCTGGGTCGAGCTAATATAATAAAAATGACAATTTTACCTAAATTAATTTACCTATTTAGTGCCATACCAATAAATCTACCAGAAAATTATTTTATAGAGCTAGAAAAAATGGTGACAAAATTCATCTGAAAGAATAAATGGTCCAGAACATCAAGGGAATTAATGAAAAGAAATGCTAGGGAAGGTGGCCTAGCCATTCCAGATTTTTAGCTGTTTTATAAAGCAGCAGTCATCAAAACTACTTGGTACTGTCTGAGGAATAGAGCAGTGGATCAGTAGGAAAGATATGGTACACAAGACACAGCAGTCAATGACTACAGTAATCTACTATTTGAGAAACCCAAAGACCCTAGCTTCTGGGATAAGAACTCACTATTTGACAAAAACTGCTGGGAAAACTAGAAAATAATATGGCAGAAACTCAGCATAGACCAATATCTTACACTGTATACCAAAATAAAGCCTAAATGGGTTCATGATCTAGATATAAAGGCTGAGGCTGTAAGCAATCTGACAGAACAATGAATAGTTTACCTGTTAGATGTATGGAGAAGGGAGGAATTTATGACCAAAAAAGAGGCACAGAACATTACAAAATGCAAAATAGATCATTTTGATTACATTAAATTGAAAAGTTTTTGTACAATAAAGTCAATATAACCAAGATTAGGAGAGAAGTGGAAAATTGAGAAAGAATTTTTATAATCAGTGTCTCTGATAAAGGTCTTATTTCTAAAATATACAGTGAATTGAGTCAGATTTATAAGAATACAAGTCATTCCCCAGGTGATAAATGGTCAAAGGATATAAACAGGCAACTTTCAGAGGAAGAAATTAAAGAGTTCTATAAGTACACGAAAAAGCAAATCAAAACAACTCTGGGGTACCACAACTCACTGATCAGATTGGCTAAGATGACAAAACAGGAAAATGATAAATGCTGGAGAGAATATGGAAAAATTGGAACACTAATGCATTTTTGGTAGAGTTGTGAACTAATCCAACCATTCTGGAAAACAATTTGGAACTATTCCCAAAGGGATATAAAAAAGTGCACATCCTTTGACCCAGCAATGCCATTTCTAGGACTGTATCCTAAAGAGATCATACAAGTGGGAGGAAGACCCATTTGCACAACAATATTTATAGCAGCTCTTTTTGTGGTGGCAAAGAATTGGAAATCAAAGGGATGCCCAACAATAGGGGAATGGTTAAACAAGTTGTGGTATATGAATGTAATGGAATACTATTGCACTATAAGAAATGAGGAGCAGACGGACTTCATAATATCCTGGAGAGACTTATATGATCTGATGCTGTGTGAGGAGAGCAGAACCAGAAAAACTTTGTACACAATTACAGATACAATGTGTGTGTGATGACTAACTTTGATAGACTGGGCTCCTCCCAGCAATGCAAGGCTATAAGATGACTCCAAAAGACACATGATGGAAAGGATATCCAATCCAGAGAAAAGAACTGAGTCTGAATACAGATTGAAGCAAACTACTTGCTCTCTTTCGTGTTTTGTTTTGCTTTATTCCTTCTTTCTCATTTGTTCACTTGGCTGGTTATAATTCTTCTTTACAAGCTAACGCTTAATGCGAAGGTATTTGTAGAGACTGTATGGGATTGCATGCCACCATGGGATGTAGGGGGATGAGAAGGTGGGGGAGAAAATTTGGAACTCAACAGATTGTGGAACCGATTGTTGTAAACTAAAAGTAGATAAACAAATTTAATAAAAGAAAGAAAAGAAATAGGGAAGTTTGGAACACAGGATAGTTTGGGGAAAAAGAAAATGAACCCAAGTTAAGATATTGAGCTTCAGATGTCTTTGGGATTTCCATTTTGAAATATTTAATCATGTTTTGTGATATAGGACTAAAGCTTAGGGGAGATTATGGGTCTGGATATGTAGATCTTGGAGTCATTGGCATAAAGATAATTGTTAAACTGGTAGAATTTGATAAGATTATCAAGACAGAGATTGTAGAGGGAATAGGGAAGAGGGTGCAGGACAGAACCTTGGGTAACACCTAGCATGACATGGCTGATGAGCCAGCAAAGAAGACTGAGAAGGAACAGTTGGATATATGGGAGGTAAATCAGGAGAAAACAATGTCATGGAAACTCAGAGAGAAGAGAGAATCCAGGGAGAAAGCGCAATCAGCAGCATGAAAAACAGCAGATAGAACAATGATTAGAACTTGGAAAAGAACATCAGATTTGTCAATTAAGTGATCATTGTCAACTTTAAAGAGAGAAATTTCAGTTGACTAATGAGATCAGAAGTCAGATTGCAAAGAGTTAAGGAATTTTTTTAGCTTTTTCAAGGAGTTTGGCTGAGAAAGATAGGAGAGATACAGGATAATGGTTTCAGTGGATGATAGGGTTTAGAGAAGATTTTTTAAAGAATGAATGAGACCTGGGTAAATTTAAAGGCATTTTGGAAGAAAACAGTTGATAGGGACTCACTGGAAAAATTTAGAGTGAGGGATATGATTGAGGGTGCAATCCATTGGAAAAGATGGGAGGACATAGGTTAGCCCTGGCAAGACAGACCACCACTTTTTCAGAGACAGAGGGAAAGGAGAGAGTGAGGAGATTGGATGAAGAGGTTTGGAGATGAAGATTAAGAGAAGAAGGATTTCACATCAGAATGATCTCAATTTTCTCAGTAAAATAAGAAGCAAAGTCCTCAGTTGAGAGAGAGCAAAGCCAAGAAGGAATAGGAGCTGTTCATTTGGGGAGAAGAGGACTCATAGAACACATGACAGCTACCTTCAACTATCTGAAGGGCTCCTGCATTCCAGCAGGCATTTTAATTTTTATGCTTGGCTACAGAGGAGAGAACTGGAAGCCATGGGTAAAAGGGGTGGAAAGGCAGATTTAGGCTCAAAGTGATGAAAAGTTTCCTAACAAATAGAACTATTAAAAGTGGAAAGGGCTTCTCCAGGAGCTAGTGGGTTCTATCACTCTGGGGAGTTTTCATGCAAAGGTTGGATGACTACTTGATTAAGTTGATGAAGGGGTTCCTATTTAGGTATGGTTAGAGAAATGGCTTCTAAAATCCCTTCCAGCTCTGAGGTTTTCTAAGTGAATGATTGATGAGATTAAGGATTCATAAAAATGCCATGGTCATTTGTGCATTTCATAAACGGTACAATTTCATTACCTCCCATTGGTTCTCTTTTGGAGCATCCCACTCAGGAGCCACCCCCCCCACCAGCCTTCACGAAACCTTCCCTGACCCCCTGTGCCTGCCCTGACCCCACTGAAAATGAGCTCTTCTTCAAGATTCTTTATAGCACTCTGATCTTTTAATTAAATTTTATTTTTCATTAACAGAAATCTGTTTTCCTCCCCCTCTTACCTCCTGCCATATTTAAAGAAAGAGAAAAACAAATCTCCTTGTTAATAAATAAGCATAGTTAAGGACAACAAATTCCCTCAATGGCCGAGCCACACACAAAAAAATGTCTCAGTCTGCACCCTGTGTCCACCATCTCTCTGAGGAGCTAGTTAGCATGCTTTATCATCAGGACTTTGGAATCATAGGTAGTCATTGTGCTGGTCAGCTTCCAAAGCTGTTTATTTTTGCAGTGGTATTGTTATTGCATAAATTGTTTTCCTGGATCTATTTATCTCATTCTTCATCAGTTTTTTTTTTTACTGATGTCTTCAAAATTGTGTATTTTTATATTGATTCTAGAGTATGAATTGTTTTTCTGGTTCTGTTTACTCTTAGAGCACTTTGTCTGGGTCTCTCTTTTGCCCCTCTCATCTCCAACTTTGCATCGTTCTTCCTTGCGAATCCACCTAAACTCCCCTGTAAGCTCTCTGAGGAAGGGGTGTTTTAAATTTATGTCCTCTCCCCTCCTCTGCCCATCACTTCTGCCTAGCTGAATGCTTTGGACATAGTAGGTGCTTAATTAGAGTTTGCTGAGTTGACCTGAAACTGAATCAAAACCCCCCAAGTCTCCATGCCAGGATAGACATGTTTATTGTCCTGATTCTTTCAGATTACGGCATCTAATGTGATTTACTCACCCATCATCCTATGTAATAGAGGAAAAAAGACAAGGAAATTGCTTGAAGCCCCGACTGAAAGCTAATCCTAACCCAGACGGCTGTCTGCTTGGAATCTATTGCTATTGTTATTACTAACGAAGTGGCAAAATTGATTTATTTAAACATTACCTCACTGACCATAACTAATATGCTAAGATATTGCCAACATTAACCCGAAGAATGGCAATAAATTCTCTTTGAGGGGGATGTACTGTGGTCTCTTTCTCCACCAGTAATGTTGTACCATCCACTGTCTAATGTAATAACATTAACCTAAGCTCACCCCTACCCACTTAAATGACTTTGGGAGGATATGAAAAGCTCATCTTCCAAACAATCAGTCAATAAAATTCTGTATAGAGTCCCATCAGCATCCAAAAAAAGGAGCTGAGTCTTCCTGATTCACATGGTGGATATTTATAGACCAAGATAAAGACTCCTCATTGATGGAGAGTGCTTTTCAGTTTCTGTCTGGGTGTGTGTGTACATGTGTGTTCTTCTGTGTGTGTGTGTGTGGACTCACATGTTGGTTTTTTTTTTTATCTTGGTAAATGAAAAGTGGATGTCTCTTGTTCATATAAATAATGTTCTTAAATTAAAGTACCATAAAGCCAAAATGCTTTTAATGCCACTTTGTGGTCAGGCATCAGATGAAGCTAAGAAAAACACAGCTCTCAGCAAAATGATGCAGAGACCCATACCACATTCCAGACTCATCTCAATGGCTGTGGCCCTGGAGGGTACAAAATCTAGAAACAAAGAACATGGTTGGCTGAAGTTGGAATACAGACAAGTCAGGATGAAAAATAGTTGAGGGCATATGAATTGATGGAAAAGCAGAGAAAAGAAAAAGACCAGAATGATAAAGGGAAGATTAAGAATCCTTTATTCTTATTATTGATAGAATACTAATAAAAATAAATATCTAGCATTTTGTCTAGCCTAATCAACTCGTTCAAATAAACAAACTTGTTCAAATCAATAAAATAACTTTTTCAACAAAATAGTTTGTTTCAATAAAAACTTGTTGAATAAAAATTTGAAATTGAATGTAATTTTTTATTATAATAATTATAATAATAAAAATGAAAAAATAATGAAAAATAATAATGAAAAAATAATAAGAACGACCAGAAGAATTTAAGCTACCTGAAAGAGGGTGGGGATTTTCTTTTTTTTTCTTTATATTCCCATTGTAGAAGCTCAATAAGTGTTTGTTGAATTGAACTTAATTGAAATGAATACTAAGAGTTTCTGATTACTTTCATATCACACAGCTGGTGTTCAATAAATGCTTGAGTTGAAAGGAACTGAATTGAAATGAACTCAGTAGTTCAAAATTCTTTTGAAATTTAGAAACACAACAAAAGTCTTTGGAGATAACCATAAGGTGTCACCATAAAGTCCCATGACAGTCTGCTGCCACTCAGCAAAACTCCAGTAATAATGTTGGTTTGGAGGATGTTAACACTTTAAAAACAAGTACATGATCAATGAAATTCAACTCGGATGATCCCAATGGCGATAACAAGTGAAATCCTTTGTGAAGAAAGGCCTATTATATGTTTCTGATTTTCAACTTTATTATGTTGTGTTTGCATGTACTTTATTAAGGGGAGTCTTGCCTAGTTAAGTGGGATTATACAAATTATTATCCTCTTAAACAACGTTATAGAGAACAGACATATTTTACTTTGGTGACAGGTGCTAGAAGGCCATTCACTGATAATAAAACAATGAGGAAAGTACCTTAGAATGAGTAGACAAAGTAATTTATGGAGCTCCCTGCTGATTGACAAAAGACCACCCAGACATTATTCTGACTATATCCTAAAGATGTAGGTATTTTTTTCAAAATAGAGTAATCTGTAAATATGTGTGTGTGTTAAGCTTCTTTATTTGTAATAGTGAAAAAAATGGAAATAACTGGTATTTCTAATGATTGCTGATTGTCTAAATTGAGATATTTCAATGTAATTAAATACTAGGGAGTGACACATGGATGGATATATGACCTTATCAATGTGGTCACCTCTTCTAGTGATGCAAACACTAACAAGTTGTGACTCTCAATTTCCATTCTTCAGAGACTAGATATCCCATCCATTTAATTGTACCATTAACATGAACAAAATCCCTGTGACTTCCAATCAAGTATTTATTAAGTGCCTAATATGTTCAAGGAGTACAAACACAACGAAGGAAACGTATTATGGGTCATATTCTAATGGTGAAGGCAACAAGTACCCATGAAAATACATACAGAATAAATAAATACAAATATATAAAAAGTATTATAAGGCGTTTGGGGGACAGAGGGAATTTAGTCATTGGAGAAATCACGAAAGGCTTCATGCAGAAGGTGGTGCTTAAGTCACATCTTAAAGGAAGAGAAAGACTCTGTGAGGCAGGGTTAAGCACAGAGCACATTCCAGGCAAGTACAAAGGCTTGGAGATAGAAAATGATATGAGAAACAGAGAGGAAGCCAGTTTGGTTGGACAGCAGAGTCTAGGAGGAAGAGCAATGTCTGATGAGAGGGAAAGATAGTGGTTAGGACCAAGTTGTGTCGGGCTTCAAAGGCAAAACAGAAGATGACCTTTTTTCCTAGAGGTAATAGGGAGTTGTTGGAGTCGATTGAGTATGGGACTAACATGGTCAGATCTTTAGTGACAGAATGAACTAGTGCTCTAATCTTGGGCTTATGCATCTTTGATTCACTAAGTACTTACTGAGCACTCACTCTACTTGTGAGGAGGTGGGGGTCAGGAGGGCCATTTGTAATACTTTTATCATTTCTGTCTTCATGGAGTTTGTAATTTGTAAAGAGAAATAAAACATGTACATAATGTCCCTCTTTAAGGCATGTTTGACTTTACTGATCATTTAGCATTTAACTTTTTTAAAAAAATTGTTATTTGAAAAGAGTGAAAACTATCTAGGACAAACATTTCCAACACTAATACCTTACTGCCCAACAACTGCCACCTTGTGGTAGCATCCCTAAATTACAGGTTCAGGTTCTCATTTAAGAAGTGACAAGTCATTTTGGAAGGGGAAGGTGCAAAACCGAAGTGAGAAAGTGGCTACCAAGTGATTACCAATGTCACACCGTCCATCCTAAAATAATATATGTGAGACACTTGCATAAGTGTGTTGGAGGTGTCCTTAATGCCCCAGTTCTAGCACGGCAGGACCTCAGATGAGCAAAAGAACCCAGAATTCAATAATCTGATCATTATTGCCCTGGTGTTGCCTTTTGGTGACCTTTCGGTCTTTGTCCTTCCCTAACAGCCTAATAACAATAACGACACATTTACGGAGAGCTTTAAGCTTTGCAAGGTGCTTTATATACATTATCTCACTTGATCTTCATGCCTTACAGATGAGGAAACTGAGGCAAGAAGTTGAGTGAGTGGGCCAGAGTTATACACCTAGTCGAGTCTGCAGTGGAATTTGAACCCAAGTCTACCTGACTCTATATCCAATCTGCAAGCAGTACCATCCATAGTCCTCCAACAATGGTCTGCAATAGAGTCCAAGATAAAAATGTCACCCACAGAATTCCATCAGTATACTCTCTTGTCTCTCTTCCTCCCTCCCTCTCTCTCCCTCTCTCTCTCACTCTCTTTGTCTCTGTCCCTCTGTCTCTCTGTCCCTCTGTCTCTCTGTCTCTCTGTCTCTCTGTCTCTGTCACTCTTTGTCTCTGTCTCTCTCTCTGTCCCTGTCTCTGTCCCTCTCTCTGTCTCTCTGTGTCTCTGTGTGTTTCTCTGTCTTTTTCTGTCTCTCTCTCTCTCTGTCTCTCTCTGTCTCTGTCTCTCTCTCTCTTTCTCTCTCTCTCTCTCTGTCTCTCTGTCTCTTTCTCTCTCTCTGTCTCTCTGACTCTGTCTCTGTCTTTCTCTGTCTCTATGAATCTCCCTGTCTGTCTCTTTCTCTCTCTCTGTCTACAGTGTCTTTCCCATAATTCCTGAATTCAATTCCAATCAATACAACAAATGCTCACTGAATACTTACTAGGTGTTATGTGAGGCTCTAAGTCTCCCAGATAGCTCTCCATCTTCTGTCATCTGCCATGCATCCAACTTGCTCTGACCAGCCCTAATCCCTGTGTAGCCCTACCCTGGTACAGAAACAGAAAGGAGAAAGCAGAAAGGCTTAATAAACCATAATAACAGCCCATGTTATCTATATCTGAGATCCTCCACAAACACTATGCAACAAGGACGAAAGCTCCCTACAAGAAAATTCCTGAATATAGTTAATAAGATAATACCACAACAGAAATACTACTAATTTATTGAGTAAATCTTGAGATAGACTGACCTATTGGAAAGGACATGGGCATTTTCCCCATTCCTATTCAAACATATTTATAAAAATAATTTCAGGATCACACTTAAATATGGCATGTATGCCTATATGGTCCCCTTTCAGCCTGACTCTAACGACTAAAATTCCTACTATTAGAATCATCCCTTGGGAATATTTTTAATAAAAGATATTGGTTAAAATTTAGCAATTTTACCTGATGATATTTCATCAATACATAAATTATTAAGTACACCAGTGTATTTACAGGAATTCCCTGAGTCAGGTAATTTCTCTTCCCCCTACAGATGTGCTATGGAGTCACTTATATCCATTTTAGAGAGAAGGAAAGTCTAAGAGGTGAAGTGATTGATCCATGATCACATAGCTTGTAAGTATATAAGGTGAGATTTGAACACATGTCCACCTATCTCTGTGCCCATCTCTCCATGCACTAGGTAGTATAGCTCCTACTTCACACAGGCTAGGCTAGTTTTTCCTAAAGCAATTAAAATTGTCCATGAGACTTAGCTGGCTCAAAGGCCTAAGGCTTAAACTATTGACAAAGTTTCCTGGTGCACTAAGTAAAAAAAGTCAGTACATAAGTTAGTTAGGCTTGAATGGTGCCACAGAAGGGCCAAAAATGAGGCAGGGAATCTGCACTCAACTGGATCAGTGTTGTATTCTTATGAAATATCCTTTCCATGTTATGTTCAAATGAACTTCCTCTTGTTAATTGCTATATGGTCTCTGAGTGCCTCCTTGGGTTGCAATCCTAAACCTGAACCAACCAGACCTGAGCATAGTTCAGCCTACAACATTTGTGATAATTAGTAAGATTGGATTGGAATGACCTCTTGGCAGGGGGAGAAAGTGAATCTCAGGTGATCAGAAGCTCTGATCACTGTAGCATCCATGGTTCTTATGGTATTTTTAATTGTGAGGCTCCCCTCTGTGGACCACTTAGAAAGTAAACTGTCTATGGACATCCAGCATCCAGAGACAGGTGTGAATGAGTTCTGCATCCTTAGGAGCTGCACCCTAAAAATAATAAATGCTATAATCTGTCATTTTTTTGGAACACGAAGTGTAGTATTTATTACATAGTCTTCCTTTTTTATGTTACCTCACTGAACTTAGTTTTTAAAATTTACTTATTCATTTTTACTTTTCAACATTCACTTTTATAAAATGTTTAGTTCTAAATTTTTTCCCTTCTGTCCTCTCCCCCATCCTTAAGATGGCATGCAATCTGAAATAGGCTATACACGTACAACCATATTAAACATATTTCCACATTAGTCATGTTGTAAAGAAGAATCAGAACCAAAGTGAAAAAAATCATGATAAAGAAAAAAGGGAGAGAGAGAAAATAGTCTGCTTCAATCAGCATTCAGACTCCACAGATCTTTCTCTGAATGTGGATAGCATTTTCCATCATGAGTCTTTTGGAATTGTCTTAGATTATTGCATTGCTGAGAAGAGCTAAGTTTATCAAAGTTGGGCATTGCACAATGTTGCCATTACCATGCACAATGTTCTCCTGGTTCTATTCATTTCACTCAGCATCAGTTCATATAAGTCTTTCCAGGTTTTTCTGAAATCTGCCTGCTCATCATTTCTTATGGAACAATAATATTCAATTGCATATATCATTTGTTTAGCCATTCCCCAACTGATGGGCATCCCCTCAATTTCCGATTCTTTGCCACTACAAAAAAAAGTTGCTATAAATATTTTTTGTACATGTGGGTCTTTTTCCCTTTTTACGATCTCTTTGGGATACAGACCTATTAATGCTATTGGTATATCAAAGGGTATGCACATTTTTATAACCCTTTGGGCATATATAATATCATTTTTTAAAGTTTGTATAACTTGTTTTGGGGAGTGATTATCATCTTCGAGTCCCCCACCTATAATAGACTCCTGAAATTTCATCATCTGGGGAATGTCTGGGAATGTGCTGAATTTACTGTTTGAGATATGTTATATGGTATTTGAAAGGCCTTTGGAAGCTGTGCCACGTGAATGTTGTTAGGATGTTTTAGAAGGTCATGGAGGAGACAATTGAAAGGACAATGTTTAATCCTTCCCAAGAGACCAGAGGCCTTTTTGGAATTAAGGATATGGACAAATGGATCAAAGACACCCCAGATGATTTGATAAGCATGGGGAGGAAGCTGTGTCAGTTTAAGTGGAAAGACAGCTTCCACTCTCATTCCTCTGAACTGTAATTCTCCTTATGTGACTTCCAACGAGGAAAAGATGAGGTGCCCCTGTAGAGTGAACCCCAGTGTAGGCCATGGAGTAGGGGAGCATTTCAAGATCTCAGGACAGAAGAAATGGTTCATACACCTGCACAGATGGGATTCACTAGGCCACAGGAAAGTGGAAGAAGACATCAGATACTGGTTGGCAGGGTGAGGTGACTTTGGTGTCTATGAATCTCAGCACAGCAGGGCAGTATCTAGGGCCCACCAGAATGAAACAGTGTTTGTTTCTTTACAGGTCCCCACAGTAGAGGACAACAACATGGGCCACTGCAGAATGGGCATTGGCATGGGCAATACAGGCAGGCCCATTGTAGTCTTTTTCTTACTGTGAACTGTAACAAACAAAGCCACTTTATTTCACTGGCAGTATAGTACACAGTAGTCAATGAACGCTCCTTCTCAGGCAGAGATTGGAAGACCAAGAGGTGAAATTGTTAGGGAGAGAAGCTTTAATTTCCTATGACAAGGAGGAGGTGAGTCTATCTCCACATCCCTTGAAGAAGGGAGTAGTCCATATCTCCTTCCAAGGTATTCTCAGAAGAGGATAGTCCTTGACAGGTGGACTAGAAAACACAGAGTGGTTAATGGTGTAGATAGATTCTCTCTATTGATCCTGGCACTAGGACAGGCAGCATGCAAGAGAGTACCTTTTAGCTACATCACTAGAGATGACCCTAACCTATAGTACAGATCTGTGAATATACCAGAAGTGCCACTGCCCGTAACGCATGCCTGATGTTCCAGGTACAGTTCCTTCTCAATATCACCATTCTACCTCAGGATAATAGCTATGAACAACAAATATGGGAAATTATCTACAACAAAGACCAGATTGTTTAAATCCAAGACTTCATCCTTCTGAAGGGCAGAGGCAATTCCTGGGATTTCTAGTCTTCGTTTTCTTCCATTTTTTTGTCCCTCTTTATTTCATCTTGTTGCTTGTTTTTTACCCTATATTTTGTTTCAGTTTTTTTTCTGGGCAGCTAAATAATGCAGTAGACAGAATGAGAGGCCTGGATCGGGAAGGCTCACCTTCCTGAGTTCAAACCTGCCCTAAACACCTGCTATCTGTGTGACGCTGGGCAATTAATCTAACCCTGTTTTCCTCAGTTTCCTTGTCTGTAAAACAATCTGGAGAAGGAACTGGCAAACTACTCCAGTATTTTTGGAAAGAAAATCCCAAATGGGGTCATGCAGAGGCAGACATGACTAAATAACAGGAAATTGTTTGAGTCTTCCTCTTCGAGTGCTTCCTAGGCCAAGCATCTCCTATTCCCAGTGTTAGGATTGTCCACTACTAATCCTAAATCCATTTAAGTTAGTAGAATGCTCTCTAGATATCCTTGAAACCCTTGCCACCAAGTGATGGAATGTGAGGATATGGAATATACTAAGACCCTACTCTACATAGGCTCTGTCTCACATTGGCTTTTTCCTTAGGTTTTAAAACACTCCTTGAGCCTTAATTGGCCCAGGGGGCCTAAGGTTCAGATAATTAGTAGAATTATCAGGTTTCCTAAGTAACAAAGTCAACACATGAGCAGTCAGGAATTTACTCACTCAGGTTGATACAGCACATCAGCATAGGCAACCCAGAGTCAAAGAAGCCGTGTTCACCTGGATTGATGTTGTATCCATGCTATGTTGAGTAAAATTCCTTTTGTTAACTGCTAGAGGGTCCATAAATATCTTCTTATGTTCCACTCCCAAATCTGAACCACCCAACTGGCCTGATTAAGGCCTAACCTATGATACTGCCTACCCCAAATGAAGGGAATATGACAAGTTCCTTCTCAGAGTACCTTGAGAAAATGAGCCACAGGAGAGGTAGGACTCCATAGGATTGCAGGATTTGCAAACAGATGGAACCTCAGAGAATGGCAAATCAGATTCCTCATTTTACAGATGAAGAAAGTGGGCCAAGGTCACAAAACTAGTAAGTGATAAATCCTTAAAGGGGAAAAGAAAATGGAAAGGTATGGAGCCCAGGTCAATATCCAAAGTGAAACGAACAAATGGAAAAGTGAAGGTACTAAAAGTTGGATGACCATTTCAACTCAATTCAACTCAAAAAGCATTTATCAAGACCTACCATGGGCCAAGCATTAGGCTAGATTCTGACAATGCAAAGGCAAAAATGAAAATAGTCCCTGCCCTCAAAAAGAGCACAATCTACTGGGGGAAAACTTTTGTTAGGAATATTTTAGAAGAGACTCATATATCAGAGAATGGTTAGAGAAGATGACAGATGTGAGCCCTTCCAAAAGAAATTCAGAGATCCAACAACAAGGGTACCAAAGAGGAAAGGAAGATGTGAAACAGAGAAATTGAGGTCCTGAAGCATCTTGACCTCTCCATCATAATATCCTCTTTCATCATATCCTGGACACTCTGGAAATTCTGATGAGTCTCAACCACAGTCATTTGGCCATAACCCAGTCTTCCTACTTGTTTCGTCCCTCCCCTTAGCAACAGCCAGTATGTTTAATGGGTTTCTTATTACTCGACAAAAAAAATTTTCCTTAGTGTCATGTTTTTACTTTATGAGAGTCATTTAATGACTCTTGAATTTCTTTTGAACTATTTGTCATATTTACGTTTTAAAATGGCTTTTTCATTGCCAAACAAATATAGGAAGATAAAACTGGTTGGATTCTTTTCAATCCAAGAGCAATAGATATTTATTTTCACTACTAAATAATATATGTCTTATATATGGTATATGCAGGCTGTGGCCTGAGCCTCTATATTAAATCCTACTGATGTCAACTAAAGCCTCCCATGAAAAGTGCCCATGCCATGCACAAAATTGACCAAAGATGAATAGGTTCCAAAGCCTCTGAAGTTTGCTGAGATTCAGCCCTCTCTGGCATTAGTTGAGAAACCAACAGTTCAATACTACCTGAAAGCACTTCAAGGCATTGTTGTATATCCCACAGTCCCCAATACATTTGTGTCTTGGTACTTGTTTCCCAGCAAAGTATCAGCAAACAATTTAGCAGGTTAGTATGGGATAATGGCAAACAGCCTAATCTCTCTATGTGGAAATGTTGCTACTTGCTCACTACTTCACATCCTTCTAGATGCTTTGCCACTTGGATCCAAGAACAGAACTTAGAAGTTGTAATCCTTTTATCTCTAGATCTTTGACCTTGGATCTCTGATGCCCTGATTGGTGACAGCCTTACCTCATTGACTATTTTAGGAAAGTCAAAGTCATACTTCATTTCAATACCTACTCTTGACCATCTAGGCACCCTCAATACACAGAAAGTGAATTCTGGGTCACTTCTTGCTTCTCCCCACCATCCTTTATCACCCAAAGTTAAATCTACTTTAACATTGGGTTTGGAGGGAGTGTATCAATTCATTCAGCATCCCTGTAATTTTCAGTACAAAATTACCCCTCCTAGTCACCACTCCCCTCTGTGTGTGTGTGTGTATGTGTGTGTGTGTGTGTGTGTGTGTGTGTGTGTTGTCTCCCTCTATTAGAATGTGAGTTTCTTGAAGGAAAGACTGTCCTTGCTTCTGTGTTTATATCCACAGAGTTTAGGATCATCCTTGGAACATATTACACACTTTATAAAAAATTTTTTCATTCATTCATTTACTTACCATTAGCAGGATATATAATTTCAACTATTTTTCTAGTAATGGGAACCGACTTGCCCTGGGTTTGCTTTGATCTCTCTGTGCTCAACACAATTTCCTACATGGTTTTCAGGAGTAGGGATATTATGTGAGGCCTCTTTGATAATTTTCTTCAAAATAATTCAAATAGCAAGTTGTAAGTTTTTTTCCACAATTAGCTTATTGTGTGTGTGTGTGTGTGTGTGTGTGTGTGTGTGTGTGTGTGATTGGAGTCTCCTTGGAAACAGTGTAAGTTCCTTGAGGGCAGGGACTACTTCCATTCATTTTGTCTTGGAATCTTCCATGTCCTGAACTCAGTGGGTTTAGAAAGTTGCTGTTATTGTTGATGTTGTTCAGTCGTGTCCAACTCTTTGTGACCCCGTTTGAGACTTACTTTGGCAAAGATACTAGAGTGGTTTGTCATTTTCCTTCTCCAGCTCTTTTTATAGATGAGGAAACTGAGGCAAACAGGGTTAAGTGACTTGCCCAAGCTCACACAACTAGTAAGTGTCTGAGGCCTGATTTGAACTCAGGAAAATGAGTCACCCTGATTCCAAACCCAGTACTCTATCTACTACACCACCTAGTTGTCTAGGGGCTTAAAAATTAGTATCAATTAATTGATCACTCTTCTCCCTCTTTACCTCTCTCTTGCCTTGCTTGGTTCCCTTACCCTCATATCTTATTTCTGTATCCATTTCAATTTTAGTCAGTCTGTCTCAGCCCTTTGCCAAGGAGGCAAACCTCAGATCCTTTGCCTTCTTTTCTTTCAGTCAGATGAGATAATATGTATAAAGTACCTGGCACATAGTAGGTATTTAATAAATGTCTGTTCCCTTCTCTCTTTCAAACATAACAAAAGGATGAAAAGAATGAATCAGTGATCCACCTGCTCATATGGAATAAGGAAAGATAACACAGTCAAACTTGAAGGAGAATGCTGAGGAGATAAGGTGCTCAGGTTAATTTAATGCCCTATCTTATTCAGTAGGGTTTTTTTTTTTTACACTGGGCCTATGATTTCATTAATGCAGAGAAATCCTGATGAGGAAATAAATGTCTTTTACCCAGACTGATCAGTTACTACTCTGCAACTTACATTCTTAGGAAGTTGCCCAAGAAAAAAAAAAAGAAAAAGAAAGTCGCCCAAGGTAATGAGGTGTTAAACGAGTCTGACAAAACCTTTATGTGTCAGAGGGAAGACGTGAACCCAGGTCTTTCTGACCCTGAGGCCTGCTCTCTGTCCACTATGCCAGGATGCCTCTCAATATAGCATTTAAGTAAAACTTTCTGTATTATATTAATAGTCGACACTTGTATAGAGCTTTGCACGTTATCTCATCTGATCCTTATAACAACCCATAAGGTAGGTAGTGCAAATATCATCATCCCCATCTTGCAGATAAGGAAACTGAGACTCAAACAGGGGGCATAATTTGTCCAAGATCACATGGCCATTAAGTGGCAAAGTCAGGTTTCAAACACAGATTTTCTGACTCTAAATCTAGTACCCTTTTCTCTACACTACCCTGCCTTGCTCACTGTTTTATAGGTATATATATCATCTCTTCCTCACTAATTTGCATGCTCCTTATAGGCAGGACTATGCATTATGCTTTTCCTTCATTCTCAAAGTGCCTAGAACAGTGTTGAGTCCAGTGTAGGTTCTTGGGATTTGATTGATTCCCTAATTAACTAAGGGTTCACTAGATAAACCTTTTGATTTTAGATCTTATTGAAAATCTTTCTAAAATCTATCATGAGGCCCTTTACTTGATGTTTCAGTATAATCTAGTATGCAAAACAAATTTTTAATAGTTGGAGATTTTTGCAGGTTCTTAGGGTTATCGTGCTGGTCATAAATTTGTATTAAAGCCCTATCAGTATCAAAGTTGCAGGAGAGAAGGCTGACTACAAGAGGGACCCAAGGGAATATCTCTCACATTAGTCCCCCATTTCTAATCCAACTGCTTTTACCCTAGTTTTGGCCTTCATTCTTTCCTGGACTCTTGCATCTTCATAATTGATCTTCTCCAATCCACTTTTTATACAGCTGCAAAAGACTTTTTCTAAAGTACTGCTCTGATTACATGACTCCCTCCTTCAAAAAAGTCCAGTGGTGCCCCATTATATGTTGAATGAAATACAAACTCTTCACCTTGTGCCCAAGGCCCTTCACAGACTTTCTTTTTTTTTTTTT
>CM053580.1:301697900-301719310 GCA_028627135.1 Pseudochirops cupreus
TGGAACTGAATCTTGTAAACTAAAAGTAAATAAACAAATCAAATTTTAAAAAAAGAAGAATATCAGAATTAGATAGTGAGGAATTCACGAGGTCTCCTAGGTTGTGAGCCTGACAGGCTGGGAGGATAGTGTTATAGCAGTGGTTCTCAACCTTCCTAATGCCACGAACCTTTAATACTCATATGTGGGTGTATCTGCATGTGGGCAGACTCGCCTGGAGATGGATAGAGGAGCGGTGTCTTGGTTCCTAAGACCATCAGAAATATGTGTTTTCTGATGGTCTTAGGCAACCCCTGTGACCCCTGTGAAAGGGTCGTTTAACCCCCAAAGGGGTTGCAACCCACAGGTTGAGAACTGCTGTGTTATAGGATATAGGAATAGTAGAAGGGGAAGGGTTTAGGGGGAAAGATAATGGGTTCTGTTTTGGACATGTTGAGTTTGAGATATCTACTGGGCATCTAATTCAAGATGTCTAAAAGGCAGTTGGAGATGTGATATTGAAGGTTGCCAGAAAGAGTGACGCAGGAAAGGTAGATTTCAGAATCATCTGTATAGAAATAGTAATTAAACCCATTGGAGTTGATCATCAAGTAAAATAGTAAAGAGGGAGAAGACTCAGGACAAAATCCTTTGGAACGACCTATGGTTAGAGGACATGACCTGAAGGAGGATGCAGCAAAGGAGACAAAGGAGTGATCAGATAGGTAGGAGGAAAACCAGGAGACAGTAGCATCCTTTAAATCTAGAGGGAAGAGAGAAGGGAGAAAAAGGGAGCAACAGTGTCAAAGGCTGAAGAGAGGTCAAGGAGAATGAGCATATAAAAAGGGCCATTGGATTTGGCAACTAAGTGATTATTAATTTTAGAGAGAATGGATTTAGGGGAGTAATGAGGAGTTAAGAAGACAGTGAGAAGAAAAAACGTGGTGGTAGCTATTGTAGAGGGTCTTTTCCAGTTGTTTAGCTACAAAGGGCAGAAGAGATATAGTTTGATAGCAAGAATAGAAGGATCAAGTGAAGGTTTTTTCAGGAGACATGGGCACATTTGTAGGCAATAGGGAATGAGCCAGTAGAGAGGGAAAGATTGAAAATAAGTGAGAGTGGGGATGACAGAGGGGGCAATGTACTGGAGGAAACAAGATGGAATGAGATCCCTTGAACAAATACAGAGATTAGTCTTGGTAAGGAGTAAGGCTACTTTGTCATGTAGGTACCTTAGTGATAAGAAATGAGGAAAAGGAGAGGAGACAGAGTTCACAGTGAATGGCCTCAATTTTTTCTGTAAAACACGAGGCAAGATTCTCAGCTTTAGAAAGTGGGGAAGAGGAGGCATAGGAGATGCAAGAAAAAATGAAAAGGTTTGGAAAAGATGATGTGGAAAGTGAGAGTTGATAAGTGAGGTATCGTGGGATTGCCTAGCAGCAGTGAGGGCCCAGTTGAGGTTATGTAACGTAAATTTGTAGTGGACCCAGTCAGAATACTTGTGTGATCTTTCTCCATTTTCATTCAGCAGCACATGTGCAGACATAAAAGGTGACAAATAGTGGGAATGATACAAGGCTGAGGGTTGGCAAGGGTGTATCAGCAATGCAGTATTCACAGTACCTACAGTAACTATAAATATGCTGATATGGTTATTAAGAAATATATGTATATTAAGAAATATAGCTAGAGCACTCATTGAAATACCAGAAAACTGAGTCCCAAAACCAGAAAGTCAAAGCCAACACAATAGTTATGAAGTTGGCACATGTGGTTAAAGTAGTAAACACCCACATTCTCAAGCCTTCAAACAGGACAGGCTACCTCAGGCAAAGATCCTCCTCTCCTCATGCACGCAACTGCTCAGCGTCCAGGTAGCTTACTCCCAGCAGCTCTGTCCCCCCGCAGTTCCCGTCCCAGGCAGTCCTCAGCAGGAGCCCTTAGCAGAGATTCTGGCCCGCTTAAAGCAAAAGGAGTTCGCAACCGCAGCCACGGCCTCTGCTGCCGCTTCCACTCAGCACCGCAGGGAGACTAGCTTGGTTGCGGCATTCTCTTGCTCCACTCCTTCCTGCTACGTCAGCAAGTTCAAGGGCCGTGGAACATCTTCAAATCCCAGTATTGTTACAATGGGGATAATCAATAACATAAGGGGATAGGAATTCAGAAAAGGAGGACAGAGTTTAATTGTGGAGTTGAATTGGTTCACCAGGGAATCAAGATGGGGAAAAGAGAGAGTCAGGGGAGATAATCTAGGAAAGAATTAAGAGGTCAAGGGATTAGAGCAGGGGTTGGGAACCTGCAGCCTTGAGGCCACATGTGGCCTTTTAGGTCCTCAATTGTGGCCCTTTGACTGAATCCAAACTTCACAGAACAAATCCTCTTATTAAAAGGATTTGTTTTGTAAAACTTGGACTCAGTCAAAAGGCTGCCTGCCCCCAAGGACCTAGAAGGCCCCTTGAGGTTGCAGATTCCCTACCCCTGGTTTAGAGGTTGTAGTGTAGATGAAGAGTAGTGTTATGTAAGGGAAGGCAAAGGGAGAGGTGAAAAGCATTTAAATTATGATCAGATGAGGGGACTTCAGAATTTTTGAACACAGAGGTGGTATATTTGTGGGTAAAAGCAAGATCATAGGATATGATCCTTTTTTGTGTGTGGCTAAGGTGGGATTGGGGAAATGGTTCTGGGAGGTGAGCAAGAAAAACATACTGATCTCAAAGACATGATGGGTAGAGAAAAACCTAATGATCATAGGTGCCCCAGAACAACAGGACAGGACAAAAAACCCTAACACCACAATGAAAGAAATATATGCCGAGAACTTCAGAACATGGGAAATGAAATACTAATTGAAAGAATTCATAAATCATATCTGGGGAAAAAAAGTCCAAGGCTGCAATCTCCACGATAGGTAGTGGTCAATTAACAATTCAATTCAGAAACATGTTCTGCAAGTGATCAGGAGAAAGATCTTCAGATACAAAAGAAAAAAATTGAATAATACAAGACTACTCTTTACCCACAAGAAAACAAGAGGGAATGGAAAAAAATGTGTTCCAAAGAGCAACAGACCTCAGGATTCAGCCCAAAGTGACCTAATCTGCAAATCCAAACTTAATTATAAATGAGAAAAGGTGGGCATTCAATAATAAATAGGCATTTGAAACATATTTAGAAAGAAAGCCAGAACTGAAGAGATTATTTTCTTCTTAAATATTCCAAACAACAGAAATGTATCAGGAATGAGTAAATGCAAAAGGCTGAGCACAATGATGGTTAACAGACAATAGAGAAACCAGTAGGAGGCTTCTTTCTAAATTTTCACAAGACAACAAGGGTGAAAGTGGAAGTAAGGCAGAGGTAACAGTGAAGTAGTAGTCCTAGGGCTTAATGAATGGAATCTAGTGACAACCTGCCTACATGTGATTCAAGATTTTTTTTTGGTGGGACTATATTACATCATAAAAG
This sequence comes from Pseudochirops cupreus, assembly GCA_028627135.1. NCBI lineage: Eukaryota > Metazoa > Chordata > Mammalia > Diprotodontia > Pseudocheiridae > Pseudochirops > Pseudochirops cupreus. The sequence continues at coordinate 301,701,345 of CM053580.1, forward strand.
TGTACATGAAAAGGGAGAGGCTAAGAGAGGGAATCAAAAGCTATATATGTTGAGTCCAGATCAAATTAGAGGCTAGCAATGAAGGAAAGGTAACCCCTGTGGCCTCTCAGGAAGTAAAGAGCCTACAGAGGAATGGGTGAAGTGGAAAGAGGAAGGATTGAAATGAGGGAGAAAAGAAGGAGCCCTTGCTTTGGTGGTGGGAGGGGATATCATTGATGAATTGCACTACAAGTGAAGAGGGATAGTCCATGAAGGGAGATGGGGACTGTGCAATAGGGAGGGTTTAAGGAATTTGTTGCTTGAAAAGTCTACTCATCCAATCTCAGGAGGGAGGGGTTTGGAACTCCTGAGGGCAATGGGCACCTTGGGAGTTGGGGGCAGGAGGGCATGGAACCAGGAGGGACATTTTTAGGCAAATGTGAAGGGACAAGGTAGGGAAGGAGCCCCACTATGGGCCAGTATCCCCTCTGACATCAATAATTATCAGTATTGTTCTTGGAGTGGGCACAATGGAAAAAATGAATCTGTGGACCAAGTTCTACAAAGAAAGTGTCCAAAACTGCCTAGAGCAGAGATCCTACAATGATTCTATGGGAGTTTTAATTGCATGAGGAATACAAACAATAGAGAGACTAAATAATTATAGAATTCATGAATCAGAGAATGAGGGTCTTGAACAGACAGAAAAAGAGAATGTATAATGAAGAGAGGGAGAGGAATATCTCTTGGAAAGGATACAAAATGATTTTAAAAGAAAAACTAATGAATAGGACTAGTTAAAGGAGGAAGAGGTAGGAGGAATCTACTTAACTGAGAGTAAAAATGGGGGAAGTAATTATATAACCATATAAAAGCAGGAGAGAAAAAGGAACTAATAAGTAAAATCCTAAGGGAAAAGGTAACAAATGAGAGGAAGAAGTCAGAGGTAAAAAAGATAGGGAATAGGTCTAAGGTAAAGTAAATAGGATTTTACCAAAAGAAAGGAAAAATTCATAACTTGAAAAAAAATCTAAATATTTGATGAAGAAAAGAAGATGAAGTAAAATATAAACCTTACTCTCATAACTTTAAATATGAATGGATTAAACAATCCAATAAAATGAAAAAGTGCCAGAGTGAATAAGAAAATAAAACCCTACAATCTGTTGCTTACAAAAAAAATGTTGTTTTTTTTTAAACCACAAAGAAATGCACAAAATAAAACTGAGGAGATGGGAAAAAATTTACTACACATCAAGTGAATCCAAAAAAGCAGTAACTGCAATCACACTTTCTAACAAAGCAAAAGCAAACATCAAACAGAGATAAACAAGGAAATTAAATTATGCTGAAAAGAATCATAGACAACTAACCAATATCAGTAATAAACCTATATACTCCAAATGTTTTAGCATCCAAATTCATAAAGGAAACATTATCTGAGCTACAATAAAACACTATAGCATGATAGTGACAGGAGACTTCAATATCCCTCTCTCAGTTTTGTATAACTGTAATAGATAGATAAACAAAAGGAAAAATGTGTAACTAAACAAATTTCCACAGAAATTAGAGTCAAAAAACTTATGATGTCTTCTCAATGGGACTGCAAAATAATATATGTATTTTTCAGTACCACATAGAACCTTACAAAAAATGACTATGTTCTAAGCCACAGAAATATTGGAAATAAACATATAAAGATAGAAATAATTAATGCATCATTTACATACCAAAACAAAAGATACAGGTTTAAATAAAGATTTTACACTGAAATCCTAAATGATGAGTGGGTCAAAGAATAAATGTAAAAATAATTTAGTAACTTAATAATGAAAAAACACGGAGCAGCTAGGTGGCACAGTGAATAGAGCATTGGTACTGGAGTCAGGAAGACCTGAGTTCAAATCCAGCTTCAGATACTTAACACTTACTAGCTGTGTGACCTTCAGCAAGTCACTTAACCCCAATTACCCTACCTTCCCTCCTCCAAAAAGAACAAAAAAAGGAAAAAGAAAAAACATACCAAAATTTCTGGAATGCACCTACAACAATACTCAGGGGAAAATCACAATCCTTACAAACATACATTAACAAAATTTTAAAAGACAAAATTAATAAACTGAATATGCATTTTTTAAAATTAGAAAACTGACTAATCAACAAATCTCAAATGAACAATGAAGAGAAGATATTAAAAATTGGAGAGAAATAGATGAATTGGAAACAAAAAAAAAGAAATGATAAATCAAACAAAATGCTGGTTCTTTGAATAGACTAATAAAATTGATAAGCCCTTTAATAATCTTATTAAAAAGAAACAGAAAATAAAATCAATAAAATGGCAAATGAGCTGGATGCACATACCAATAAAACTGAGAACAAAAAAGAAATAGAGAATACCCTCAAAAATACAAAATACCCAAGCTCTTAGAAGACCATGTAGAGATCTTAAATAAACAAAAATTGGAAAAGTAAATAGATATAACTATAAAGGACTTCACAAAGAAAAAGCCCCTTGGATTGATGAATTTACAGGATAATTCTATCAAAATTTTAAAAAACAGTACCCATCCTTTCCAAATTTTTCTTAAAAATTGAGAAAGAAAGCACCAGCCAGAATCCTTCTATGAGACAAATATAGTCCTAATACTTATACCAAAGAAAGGTAAAACGAAAAGGGGAAAAACTATAGGCCAATATCATTAATGAATATTAACTCAAAAAATTTTAACAAGATTCTCTTAAGCATACTACATTGATCTGTCAAAAGAAAAATCATTATGATCCAGTGGGATTTGTACTAGGGATTCAAAGATGGTTCAACAATAGGAAAATAATCAACATAATTAGTCGTATTAAAAAGTAAAACATCTAAAACCACATAATCATCTCAATAGATGCTGAAAAGGCCTTTGCCAAAGTACAATAGTCTTTTGTGCTAACCACACACACACACACACACACACACACACACACACACACACAGTATAGGCATAGAGGGAGTGTTTTATAGTACCATCAAATGCAGATGCTTTTATGATATAATGAAAAATTTTGGTCTTGATAAAACCAAAAGCAATCATATGAAATGAGGATGCTCTAGAATGTTTTCTAATAAATACAAGAGTGAAATAAGGATGTCCACCATCCCCACTATTATTTGATATTATTCTGGAAATGCTAGCAACACTAATAAAACACACAAGAAAGACTATGAAGGCATAAATATAGGCAAAGAGGAAATAAAATTATGTCTATTTGCTGACTATATGATGGTATACTTGGAAAGTCGTAGGGAATCAGGAAAGATAATAATTGAGAAAATTGATAGTTTCAGCAAAGTTTTCAGGCTACAAAATAAATCCTCAAAAATCAATATTTCTCTATAATAATATTAAAATACAAGAAGCAATAATAGAAATAGAAGTCTTATTCCAAATAACTGCACTTGCATAAAATATCTAGAGATCAGCCTCCCAAAGCACACAAAAGACTGTATAGATTCAATTACAAAATGATCCTAAAAGAAATAAAGAATGACTTAGTCAGTGTTCATGGCTAGGTTATACCAATATAGTAAAAATGGCAATACTACCTAAATTAATTTAATTTAATTTAATTACCAAGGGGTTGCTTTATGGAACTTGAAAAAATAATAGCATCCATTTGGAAAAGCAAAATATCAGAGGAAATAAAAGAAAAGAAGTAAACATGAAGGAAGAATAGCACTCCTAGACCTCAAACTGTATTATAAAGCAGCACTCATCAAAATTATCTGGTTTTGGTCAAAAAATAAAGGGACAGAATAATGGAACAGACTAGACAAGGGAAAAATCATAAACATGTTAATAACCTGGTGTATGAAAAAGTAAAAAACTTAAATTACTTAGGAAAAAACTCCTTATGTGATAAAATGTGTTGGGAAAATTAGAAAGCAGTGTGGCAGAAATTAGGCTTAAACAAACACCATATAATACATTCTACAACATATCCTAAATGAATATAGAGTCTTACTATTAATGATCATACTATTAAAAAATTAGAAGAGAAACAGTTCATATACCTCTCATAACTGTGGGTAGAAGATGTATTCTTAATCAAACAAGAGATAAAGGCAATAACAAAGGATAAAATAGACAACTTTGATTACTTGAAACTGAAAAGTTTATGCACAGACAATATTAATACATCTATGATAAGAAGGGAAGTGGCTGGATGGGGGGAAAACCTTTGTATCAAATGTTTCTGAAAAGGATTTGGTATCTGTAATGGCAAACAAAGGAGTATTTAGCACCTTGTTTCAGTTCAAGGGTCTTTGAGCCTTGCCCTTGATTATATCAAGTCTTTGTTAAGACACAAAACCTGTGAAGCCCACAGTGGGAAGGACTTGCCAAAGACAGAAAGAGGAAGGACTAAGAGGTGGGTGCTACAGAGAGAAGCTAATGGCGTATAAAAAGCTCAAGCACAGCTGGGACTGAGCAGAACTGGGAGGAAGTATGGCTGTGGTGACCAGCACTTTGTCTGTCTGTGTTGATGTTACTTTGTCAGACCTGTCTACTGCTCGAAGATGTTGCTGCTGTTACAGAAGCCCTAGGACCTTACTGCTGGTTCAGAAGCCCTGAAAGACTCTCTTGTTATCTGTTTACAGGAGTCCTGGAGGAGGGCTTTACTGAGGTCCTGGGACTTTACTGATGATTTGTGTTGATTTCTCAGACCCTGTTTGTGGGTCTGTGTTGATTTCACAGGCAGAAAGTGAATTGATGGTGTTGACAATGTGTGCTGTTGTGATTCTGTTAAGCTTTGTCTTCCCAGAAACAGAGACTTTGGAGGGCTTCAGGTGGACTGGTCACCATGAGCTTCAATATGGAATGGGAGCTGGATATGGAGCTGGATGTGGAGCTGAGAGCTGCCTATCTGTGAATCCAGATGACAGTTGGGTGAATTCAAACAAGATCTGGGAGCATGGAAGAAGAACCATGGAAGTTTGGGAGTCAGCCCTGAGTCTAGATGAAAGGATCTTACTTGGGTACTTAGTGCTGACTGACAAGATCATGATTTACTGTGACCTAGGGTTAAGAGAACTTTGTACTTTGTACCCCTTCAGGATGACTGAGTTAAGAATGATTGAAAGTTAGTCTCCAATCAAGAAGAAAGAAGACTTTCTGACTGACGTGATTAAGACAATGTGACCTAGGGGTGGCAGACCTTTGTACTTTGTATCCTAAATAATATCTTTTGTTTAAAACTATGTGGCCACTTTTGTAATGAGTTGTTATGTTATATTGCTGTGAACAGTTGTACTTCAGTTTTGGTGAATATTTTGCTTTGTTTGCTGCTGAATAAATGGAGAGTTCACTATACTATGTGATCAGAACCTTAAAGTTATTCACAACAGCAGTCCTCTGGAAAGCTGCTTGTGCTTAACTTTACAGTATCCCAGATAGATAATTATTTTTTCAAACAGCAAGTCAAAGTCTCTTAGGAATTTATTCGCAACAGACACAAATTGTTCTGTAACTGACCAAAACACAATCTTCCAATAAGTATAGTTTTATTAAAAAGAAGAAAAAACCTGTGAGAGCTGTAATTAGAAAAATTTCATTAATGTGCCTTTTTATGTCCGTTATATCCTTTATCCCTTTGCTTTGGGTTCCAACTTTTGAAGAATGAATATTAATGCCCCTGGATTTTCATTTTCTGTGCATTCATATTTGGGGTATTCTTTGGAGAATCACCAGACTTTACACAGCAGAAAGAAGGAAAATATTCTGCAAGTCTGGTCTACAGTGTCTAAGGATCTGCTTTTAAGATGTCATCTTAAGATGTACATGTCATCTGATATTAATAATAATTTGTATTGATAGGGAGAGGATTACTAGGTAGTCTTTTAACAATTGTGTTGTTACTTAAATGAGAACTGTCAGGATAATTACATTTTACTCTGAAATGTCTCCATTAATTAAGTTAAACTCATGGCCAGAATATTTACCCTAGTCAGTCTTCACATCTATTGGTCACTGAGTAACCTGTAAAGTAATGACACTACATCCTACTGCTTAAAGTTTTTAAACTATACTTTCTAAATAACAGTCTTTGGGAATGTATGTCTAAAACATGAAGATAAAGTTTTCTCCTGGAACTGAAAAAAATAAACGTATTTGTCAAATGAGACAGAAGTATAATGCCAGGTATACCTCAGGTCCTGATTTATCATTTGTTCACAGGAATTCTTTCTGCTCATATATCACACACAAAAAAATCATTATCAAAGGCATGACCCACATCTTGAACTTTTTCATTAGTACTGCAGCCAAGACTATCCTTAACACCAAACGACCTAATGAATTTCATCAGTGAAGGCCTGGAATATAGATAGCAAACTTCCCACCCTCAAGTGAATACTTGCAGTTGAAGTGGATACAGTGAAAGGGAAAGCAACATGGAACAACAAAAAAATATATTGGACCTTCCAGAGGAGGTAGGCTCCAATCCCAGCTCTGGAACTTACTTTCTGTAAGAACTTGGGCACTTATTTCATGCCTCTCCCATCTTTCTCTGTAAAATGAGTGGGTTGGACTGGATGAGGTCTAAGGTCCCTTCCAGCTCTAAATATAAATCTATGATATGATCTTATGTGCAAAGGCAGATGACAAGCTGTCCTAGCACCTGCTCTATTACATACCCACATGGAGTGATGATAAACAAAGGTAGGATCAGAAGGTCCTACTACAAAACTTCAAATAATACAGCTCTACCCTAAAGAGCCAGAAAAGCACAGGAACAAGCCATCTAATTTACTAAGGGCCCATTATGGTCCAGGCATTGTATTAGGTATTGAGGACACAAAGACTGCAATAAAACGGGCCCTGCTTCAAAGAGTTTCCATACATTTGGCAAGCAAGGAAATAAAAAGGACTAGACTTGTGACTTCACGGTATAGGGAACTCCCAGTAAGGAAACTCCCTCTACCAGTACAGATCAGCACCTTCTCTGCAACTCACAGTCTTGAGAGTTGCATAGAGCACCAAACAGTGACTTGTCCAATCACACAATTAGTATGTGTCAGAGGCAGGATTTGAATCAAGGGCTTCAGGCCTTGAAGCCTGAATTGAAGCCTCATTGCCTCTCACACACAACATAAATACAGTCATTTGGAGGTGAGGGCACTTTAACTAGAGGTTGGAGATAGAATACTGAGAGTTTGATATATAATTTGAGTCCATGTATTTGGAAAAGTTGGCTGAGACAATTCACTGACATCAACTAACACTGATCTTATGTTACTCTAAAAGGCAGAATTTATTCTTTTAAAATGCAACTCAGTTACTTGTTGAACAGCTTAATAAGTTCATTAACATTTTAAATTAATTAGTAAATATTTTTTAAAAGCTTTTCATTTTTAAAATCCTTGATAAAGGTTTGTGGGGTGGAGAGGGGTGCCTTAAAAAAAAACAACCAACATTGTAAAGCAAATGTACCTCAGTGTGTACCTTATATACTAAGAACCTCTTGGCCTCCATCTATTGCACATGACAGAAGAGGGAAACTGAAATGGTAGCGTCCACCATTATGAGATCAGGGGAAATTTCTTCTCCCTAATTCTAACTTCTACCTCAGTGTCAATTTGATCAATACTGATTTGGGGAGTATAAGTGAGAAGGACTGTTCCTCTTAGTCTAGGAGAGCTCAGGGTAGAATCAAATCTATTTTTTGATCATTTCTTCTCAGAACCCATTTTTTGAGGCAGGCAAGTAGTAGATAACCATCAATGACTCAATTGTGTAGATAATGAAAACAATTGTCAGAACTCCAAGTGGAACACAGAATTCTTGAGTCTGTAGCTCAGCTCCCTTTTCACTGTACCACAATATCTCTGCTGGAAATCCAAGCTATTTGAGAGCTTTCTAGAAAACAGTTGATATCTTATTCTCTGTCCCAACATCTGCTCCTATCTCTCTGCATGTTGTGGTGGGAAAAGTGAGAGATTTGAAATCAGAAGACCTGCCACCTACTACTTCTTAGACCTTGGGCAATTTCCTTCCTCCTCTAGGCCTCAGTTCCTTCATCTGTAAAATGAGGGTTTTAGACCAGATGGCTCCTAAGGTCTCTTCCAGTCTCAGTTGGTGAGAATATGATCTTTAAGGTTTCAGTGTACAAGGAAGACTTTACAACTCTATCTTTCAATTTCATTTCTTCTCCTTCTCAAAGGGCTCTTCATGGTTTGAAATAGCTTCCTAAGGAGCCCCAGTGATTTTGACAAATGAAGTTATCACAGACAATGCTAGGGGGAAAAATTCCCCTCATTTTCAGCCTTGACTTATTCCCTCATTCTCTCTCACTATCTCTGTCCCTGGTGCTGCCTCTCTCTCTGTCTCTGTCTTTGTCTATCTCATTTCCTTCTCTCTCTCTCTCTCTCTCTCTCTTCCTCTCTCTCTCTCTCTCTCTCTCTCTCTGTCCTCTCTCTATGTCCCTCTCACACTCAAATTCATGCCCCCCTACATGAGTGACAAATTTCCCTTTGCCTACTGCAAAAAAAGGAGTCCATATATACTAAATTTTACTTGATCTGGGGTGACTTTGAGGGAAACTGAGGATCTAAGGGGATTGAAATCAATCCCTGAAAACCCTGCCTCAATCTAGTTTAGGTTGGTTATAGTATGGTTATTGTGGTCCTAGGAGAGAATCTGAATGTATTGACCACCTCTCAAACAGGTTGTCTCAAACAAGATCTTCATGATTCCCCAGAGTAACCTATACTCCTAACCTCTGTCTCCAATCTGATCTTACTTCACTTCACAGAAACCCCAAAGATAGAAGTCACAAGATTGAGGTTCAAATTCTACTTCTTCTACTTTCTACCTATATGACCTTAGGAGAGCCTCTTCACTTTTCTGTACCTCAGTTTCCCCACCTGTAAAATAAGGGCTAAGAGCTAGATGACCTCCAAGGTCCTCTCCATTTCTAGATCTACGATCAATCAAGAAACATTTATTAAGTGTCTACTATGTGCCAAGCACTGGGACTACAAATGCAATAAATGAAACAATCCATACATGTAAGCAGCTGACGTTCTAAAGGGGTAAAACAACAAATGTTTGAGTGTGTGTGTATGTGTGTGTGTGTGTATGTGAGAGAGAGACAGACAGACAGACAGACAGAGAGATAGAGACAGACAGAGACAGAGGGACAGAGGGAGAGAGAGACAGAGACAGACAGAGACAAAGAAAACGACAGAAACAGAAATAGAGAAGCAAAGAGATACAGAGCTAGAGACAGACAGGATAGAAATAAAGAGAATAAATATAAATAATACAAAATAATTGTGCAAGGTAGTTTGGGAGGGAGAGCTATAGTGATTGGAGAAGAGTCAGGAAAGAGTTCATGTGGAAGGTAATACTTAAACTGAATCTTGAAGAGATTAATTCAGTGAGGCAGAGGTGAGGAGGAATTCATTCCAAGCATGGTAGACAGCAAAGGAGAAAGACTAGAGATGGAAAATGGAGTATCATGTGTGAAGAACACAAAGAAGGCCAGTCTGACTGTTATTAGGAGCGAAGTTCAATGAGACTGGACAGTTAGGTTGGGACCAGGTTGTGAAAGACTTTAAAAGCTAAACAGAGATTGAATGTGTGTATTAAACTAAAGGCAGTAGGAAGCAACTGGAATTTAGTAAGAGAGTAACGTGGTCAGATTTGTGCTTAAGGAAAACCACTTTGGCAGCAGTATAGAAGGTGGAGAGATGAGGTAGGGACACCAATTAGGAGATTGCTGCAACAATCTAGGCAAGAAGTGATAAAGGCCTGAATCAAAGTGGTAGGTGTGTAAGCAAAGAGAGGGACTGGATGCACTGTGTTGATTAGCTATGTAGGGTGTGTGAGAGTAAGGAGTCCAGGATAATGCTGACATTATAAAACCTGGAGGACGGGAAAGAAAGAAAAAATAAGAGAGTTTGGAAGGAGCTAGGGTTGGGGCTAGGGGGAATAAAGATAATGAATTCTATTGTTTTTTGGTTTGTTTGTCTGTTTTTTTAACCTTATAACATAGCCCCAAATAAACATACTTTTACTCTCTTTGACCTGAGAAGTTCAGGCCCTATTTTGACATTTTTATTATTAAACTCTGGGAGTGCCCTATTACTCTGGGCTTCCAGGGGATTTATTGTTAATCCTTAATTCCTCCTCTCCTTCAAAGGCTTTCTAAAGTGGTATACATCAGCATATGAATAGAACATTACTCCATCTAATCAACAAAAACAAAGTGAGATCTCAAAAGTTTCAGAGGCATAACATTTTCTCTCCAGCTCTGTAACTACCCACTAGACAGTCATAAAAGCACTGGTTTCCAGAAAAGTTTTATTTCCCACAGATTTACTTAATTCATCTAAATCTTAACACATTAGGAGGTAGCCACATTAACTAAAGTCACAAATGCCTTTGTCACTGCCAAGGATTAAATGAAAAGATTTTTCCATCTCATTGATTTTGCTAGTGAACTGCTCCTTCCTCCCCCTCCTCCCCACATCCCCTCTCCATTTGTTTTATAGCCTTCCCATTAGAGTGGAAAGCTGGATAGGGAACAAACAGACTGGTTTCCTATAAGATTTATTTTTTTACCTCATTCCTTCACCAGTCAACACTAAAAGGCAGATGAATCTCAAGTGCCACAGGATAAAACTGTTGCATTCATGGAACTAACCATTCAAGTTAGCAATGATGATTTTAATAGCACCTATCAAGTAGGAGGCACTGTACTTGGGACTGGGTATGCAAAGACAAAAATGAAAAAGCCCCTGCCCTCTAGAAGTTTGTGTTCTGCTGGAGCCCACAACAATCAAGAGCATAAGGAAATATAAGATAAAACCACCAGTGACTAGGAAGATTGGAAAAAGTTTCCTTCTACTTTGGAAGTGGTAGAGGTGAGGAGGGACTGCATTCCAGGTGTGAGAGGCAGCCTGTGTGAAAACATAGAGTTAGGAGAGGGAAGTAAAGTTTAGGGAAGAATCTACAAGACAATGGAGCTGAAATGGAGCACATGTCAAAGAGATAGGGACAGGAATTGGATCAGTGATTTAAATGATGTATAGAGCTTCTAGATAAGAAAGAGTGCTCCCGAATTCTCTCTCTCTCTCTCTCTCTCTCTCTCTCTCTCTCTCTCTCTCTCTCTCACACACACACACACACACACACACACACACACACACACAGACACCCCAGAGTCATACCTTCTCTACAATTTACAATGTTAAAGATCCTCCTGAGGCACTAAGTTAAATGACTTACTGAATTTATTCAGATCATAACAATATGTGTCGGATTTGAGATTTACACCTAGGTCTTCCTGAATTTAGGGCTCAGCATTCACTATGCTTCTCATGTGATGATATAAGAAGATATATGAAGATATAAGTTATATAAGATATCTCATCTACAGAAGAGTAGAAATAGTAAACAGATCCTTTACTAACCATAACAAAATAAAAATTATAACCTAAAAGGAGAATTTGAAGAAAAGATTCAAATTTCAATGGAGACCAAATAATAAAATCCTTAGGAATGTGTGCATCAAAGAACAAATCACAGAAACAACACATAATTTTGTTAAAGAAAATGACAATGAAATAACATATCAAAACATGTAGCCAAAATAACCTTTAGAGGGAAAGCGCTTATATTGATGCTAGCTGACATTATATCTCTAAATACTTCCATTAACAAAAAAGAGTATAGATCAATGAATTGAATATATAAAAAAAAACTTGAAAAGCAACAAAAAACCTCAGCTACATGCAAAAGTAAGAAGTCCGAAAATTAATGAAGAGATAAAATTGAAAAATATGCCATTTAATTAGTAAATAAAACTAGGAACTTTTCTCAAAGAAAAAAAATAATAAAATAGATAAACTATCAGATAATTTTTATTTTTTCATAAGCCAGGAAAACCAAATTACCAAAATAAAAAGTAAAACAAAATAATCCACAATAGATAGAAGAGGAAATAAAGGAAATTGCTAGAAAAAATGTTACCTAATTATATGCCAAAAAATTATATCAAATGAAATAGATGTGTATTTAGAAAAATATAATTATCCAAATTAACAGCATAAGAAATACAGAACTTAAATAACCCAAGCTCAGAAAAAGAAATTGAACAAGCCATAAATGAACTCCTAAAAAGAAAATCTTAAGGTCTAAATGAATTTGTAAGTAAATTCTATCAAAAATTCAGCCTTCTGGTTGGGTGTTTCTTTAGCTAAGCATATACCTTCACCAGACTGACCAGATCACATTGAAGTGCAGTGATATCCAATGAGTCTGGAAAGATAAGCTGGGTCAAGGTTGTGGAGGACTTTAAAAGCTAAACAGAGGAGCTTATATTTGATTCTAAAGATAATAGGAATCCACTAAAGTTTATTGAGTAAGGAACTGGCACAGCCAGATCTGCATTTAAGGAGTATAAGAGAGTAACTGAGAATGGCAATGGGGTTTCCAGCAGCGGTGAAACAGAGGACTTCTCAAGTGCCATTGATCAGCCCACCCAACCAGAAGGCTAATCAAGAAGCCTGTATTTATTCATTTTGAGGGAACATATATGGACTACAACTCAATTTATAACCAGACCTAGATCAGGAAATTTGCACTGATGGTAGCTCAGAAGAACATGGAAGTAAAAATAAATTATTAATAACTGACATTGACATAGTGCTTACTATATGTTAAGCACTGTGTTCAAAACAGTATGTAGGAGAAGAAGTCTATCTCTAAATGATTATATCAACAAAGGAGCAGAGTGATGAACTGAGCATATAACTAAAAAAACTTTTAAAAGAACAAACTTAAATCCCCAATTAAACTCCAGAATAAAAATCCTGAAAATAAAGGGAGAGATTAATAAAATTAAAAGAAAAAACCTATGGAACTATAAATTATATATACATATATATGTATATATATATATATATGCACACACATATACATAATTTAAATACATAAAATTAAATTTAATATAACAAGTGAATAGATTTAATATGTAAATTACATATTAAATATATAAATTAAACTAATAGATTATTTTATGGGGGGACAATAAAATAAATAAACCATTGGTTAATTTGATTTTTAAAAAGGAAGAAGAAAATCAAATTACTAGCATAAAAAATGAAAAGGGTGAATGCACCACTAAAGGAGATGAAATTAAAGCAATTATTACGAGCTATTTTGCCCAATCATATGCCAGCAAAACTGATAACCTAAGTGACATGGATGAATATTTACAAAAATATGAACCATCCATATTAACAGAAAATGAGGTCAATTACTTCAAAAGCCTTGCCTTAGAAAAATAAATTGAATCAGACATCAATGAGAAGATCCCTAAGAAAAAATCCACAGAACCAAATGGATTTACAAGTGAATTCTACCAACCATTCAAGAAACAATCCCAATACTATAGAAACTATTTGAAAAAGTAGCCAAAGAAGCCTACCAAATTCCTTTTGTGACACAAATATAGCTTTTTCTACCTAAAGCAAGGAGCAAAAACAGAGAAAGAAAACTATGATTTCTTTAATGAATATGGATACAAAATATTTTTTGAATACTAGAAAAGAGATTACAGAAGAATATTGCAAAGATCATACACTATGACCAGGTAGGATTTATGTCAGAAATGTAGGGTTTGTTCAATATTCAAAAAGCTATCAGCATAACTGACTATATCAATAACAAAACCAACAAAAATCATATGATTCTATCAACAAATACAGAAAAAGCCTTTGAAAAAATACAACACCCATTCCTATTAAAAACATTTGAAAGCATAGGAATCAATAGAGTCTGTCTTAAAATGATTAAGTATTATGTATCTAAAACCAAGAGCAACCATTATCTCTAATGGTGATAAATTTGAAGCCTTCCCAATAGAAACGGATTTGAAGAAGGATGTCTATTATCACCACTCTTATTCCATATTGCATTAAAATGCTAGCTATAGCCATAAAACAAGAAAAAGAAATTGAAAGAATAGAAATAGGCAACAATGAAATAAAACTATCACAATTTGCAGATCTTGCCCTTAGAGAACCCTAGAGAATCAACTAAAAAAAAATTGAAATAATTAACAACTTTAGCAAAGTAGCAGGATATAAAATAAACCCACATAAATCATTAGCATTTCTATATACTACTAACAAAACCCAGCAGAAAGAAATAGAAAGAAAAAATCCATTTAAAATAACTTCAGACAATATAAAGCACTTTGGAATCCTCCTGCCAAGCAAATCCAGGGACTTATGAACACAATTACAAAACACAATTCATACAGATAAAGACAACTCTAAACAATTGCAAAAATATTAATTATTAATGGGTTATTATTGGTTATTATTATTAGTTATTAATGGGTTATATTGCCAAAGCAATATAACAAAAATTACAATTCCACCTAGGTTTACTTATTCAGTGTCATATCAATCAAACTATCAAAGAATTATTTGATAGAGCTAGAAAGAATTGATAACAAAATTGATAATAAAAAATTGATAACAAAAAAAATGAAAGATAAGTACATCAAACAAAAATGTTCAGGAAGGTCACCTGGCAGTACCAAATTTCAGACTATTTTACAAAATAGTAATCATCAAAACAATCTTGTACCGGCTAAGAAATAGAGCAATGGATTAGTGAAATAGATTAAGTATATAATGCATAGCAATAAATGATCATAGCAATCTAGTTTTTGATAAATCCAAAGATCCAAGCTTGGGGATAAGAACTCACCATCTGACAAAAATTGCTGGGAAAATTACAAAGCAGTTTGGCAGAAATTAGGCATAGACTAAAATTTCACACGCACATCCAAAAAAGGCAAAAATGGATAAATTCTTTAAACATAAAGAGCAATATCACAAACAAATTAGGGTAACATAGAAAAATATGTCTGTCAGATCTATGGATAAGGGAAGAGTATAGGTCAAACCAAGAAACAGAGAGGATTATGGGAAGTAAAACAGATCATTTTGATTACTAGAAATTAAAAAGTTTTCACGTAAACAAAACGACAGCCAAAATTAGAAGGAAAACAAGAATGTGTGCAGAGGGAAACTTACAGCAAGTTTCTCTGATAAAGGCCTCGTTTCTCAGATATATAGGGAACAGAGCCAAATGTATAAAAACACTCCCCAGATGATATATGGTCAAAGAATATATATGGACAGGCAGTTTTCAGAAAAATCAAAGCATTCAATAGTCACATGAAAAATGCTCTGAATTACTACCGATTAGAGAAATGCAAGTTAAAACAACTCTGAGATACCACCTCACATCTATCAGATTGGCTAATATGACAGAAAAGGAAAATAATTGCTGGAGTGGATGTGGAAAAATTGGGACACTAATACATTACTGGTAGTTTTGAACTACTCCAATCATTCTAGAGAAGAATTTGCAACTATGCCCAAAGGGCTATAAAACTATAAACCTGCAGTACCACTACTAGATCTGTGTCTCAAAGAGATCAAAGAAAAGGGGAAAGGATCTATTTGTACAAAAGTATCCTTCTGTGGTGGCAAAGAATTCCAAATCAAGGGAATTCCCCCATCAATTGGGGAATGACTGAACAAATTGTGATATGGCTTTGATGGAATACTATTATACTCTAAGAAACGATGACCAGGATGGTTTCCAAAAATCCTGGGAATACTTATATGAACTCACACAAAGTGAAATGAGAAGAACCAGGACATTATACATAGTGACAGCAATATCATAATGATGATCAACTGCGAAAGACTTAGCTACTTTGATCAAAACAAATCTTCCAAGATAATTCCAAAGGACTTATAATGAAAAAATACTATCTACTTCCAGAGAAAGAACTGATGAACTCTAAATACAGAATGAAACATGTTTTCCCCTCTTTTTTTCTTTTCTTTGTGTTTTCTTTCGCTACATGACTAATATGGACATTTGTTTTACATTATCTCACATGCATAAACGATATCAAATTGTTTACCTCCTCAAGAAGGAGGGAGAAAGAGAATTTGGAATTAACTCCAAAATGTTTAAAAAAAAAAAGGTTAAAAGTTAAATAAAAATATATTTCAAAAAGAAAAGAAATAGTGGTTCAGGTTAGGGTGTCACCAATCAAGAGAGCAGGTTGCAGAGTGTGTATCCAGGGTGTGTAGAGAAATCCAGAGCTAATAAACTGAAATTTCATATGGGAAGCAAAGGGAAACAGAATAAGCATTTAAATACCTATTGTTTGCCAAGTACTACACTAAATGCTTTATAAATATGATCTCACTTGAAATAGGTAAATGTAAAAATCCTACACTTGGGTTCAAAAAATCAGTTTATCAAGTGAAGGATAAGCAACTTTTGTGTGACTACATAACAATTCATATTAAAAGGGCCTGAAGATTTTAGTGAACAGCAAGCTCAGAGTAAATCAGTATTGTGACAAAACAGTTTTCACCCCTCCCCCTAAAAAAATAAAGCTAAAGGTGAGGGCATCTTCTTTGATTCTTTGATAGAACTGGCTATAAATAGATTCCTCTGCAATCCCACTGTATAGTAATCTGATCAAATCACATCTGGAGTAGTCTACTCCCATTAAAACGTCACATTTAAGAAAGAATATTGATAAATTAGAATGGGTTCAAAGAAGGGCAACAGGATCTTGAGGAAAAATGGCACCACATCACATGAACATTCATTGAAAGAACTATGGATGTTCATTCTGGAGATGAGAAGGATATATTCAAATATCTGGAAGGTAAGGATTGTGGGAGAAGAATTAGATTGCTGTGCATAGCCTCTTAAGAGCAATGGATCGAAGATATTTAGAGACATATTTCAGATTGACTGAAAAAAAGCTTCCTTATTATTAGAAATATCCAAGAGTGGAATGAACTGCCTCTAGTAGTTCTTTATTAATAGAAGTCTTCAAGTAGAGGTTGGATTTGTCTATTTGTCAAGATGTTATGAAGGTGCCAATTAGATTAGATACTTTTAAGGTCTCTTCTAACTTTGAGAGACAACAAGATAATGTAGAAATATTAGAGTTGTAGAAGCCAAGAAACCTGGGTTTTCTTGTAGCTTTTGTATGGCCTTTCTGTATGACTTTAGAAAAGTGTAATGGTAATGTAATTTGAATTTGAAGATCCCTTTGTGTAAGCAAAGGTAGCAGGTACTTAGCACTATAGTAATTGATCAAGCCTCTGTTGGGGAAACAGAAGGTATGAACTCCTGTCTCTTGTTGCTGATGTTAACAGGAAGAGGTTGGCTGAAACAGGAAGCTAATCTGTGTGTATATAAGGAAAAGCCCCAAAGAGGGACATTTAGAAATTTCTTGGGACTAGAATCTGGAGGCAGAGCTGCTACTACTGGAGAGAATTGAGAATTGAGAACTGAGACAGAATTTCTTGGAGCACTGTGGAGGCTGAAGAGGAAAGTCCCACATACCCCTACCCCAGGCTGAAGAGAATGGTTTTGATTTTGAAAATCTGGATGGAGTGATTTTGATTCTGGGAGCCAGCTGAGACTTCTTCTGGGTCTGAGGGCCAGCCAGAGCTGCCAAGGGACTGAGGAAGCATGACTGTGAAGGATTTAAGACTTTGCCTGTTTGTAGCTTTGTTAAGCCTTGTCTTCCCAGGGACAGAGACTGTGAAGGATTTGAGATGGACTGGACACTGTGAGCTCCAATGTGGAGCAAAAACTGCACAGAGAACTGGACAAGGACCTGGGAGTTGTCTGCCTTTGAACCCAGGTGACAGTTTCGTGAACCCAGGTAGGATCTGGAACCATGGAAGGGGATCCAAGGAATCCAAGAAACCACCCCAAGTTAATCTGAAAGAAGACTTTATTTGGATGCTGTGTACTGACTGTAATGCCATGCACTAGCAGATTCCCAAAAGAATGCTACTGTGAACAGCTTTTAAGATTCTGATTACACAGTATAGTGAACGCTCCATTTATTCCATTACAAAT
>CM053580.1:301719410-301733415 GCA_028627135.1 Pseudochirops cupreus
ATCACAATATAATATTCACAACTTAATCATTCAATCAATTCACAATACAATAATCAATCTTAATCATTCAATCAATTCACCATACAACAATCAATCTTCCACTGATGAGACAATTATCAATTAACTTAATCAGTCACTTATCTAGCAATCAGTCACTAAATACAAACATTAGAAAAATACACAAACCCTCCACCCCTCTGTGTCCAGCAAACTTCAATTTCTTCAGGCATTCCATATCTGAGGAGAGGCCTTTTCTTTATCTTGACTCAGGGTGGTCTCTCAGATTCCCTGGATCCTCTTCCATGGTACCAGCTCCGACCTGAATCCACCATACAGTCACCTGGATTCAGAGGCAGACAGCTCCCAGGTCCTTGTCTAGTCCTCTGGGCAGTCCCTGGCACACACCAAAGTTTACAGGGTCCAGCATATCTCAAAACCTTCACAACTTCTGTTGCTGGGAACTCAAGGATCCACCAGGCCACAAACAAAGAAAGCCTTTTCCCAGTCATGCTTTGTCAGTCCTCCAGCAGTTCAGGTGGCCATAGGATCCAGTAGAAATATCAGCCTTCCAGGTGACCTTCACCAGATTCTGGTCTCATAGAAAACTCCAACTCAGTTCTTAGTCCAGCAGGCCCAGCTCCCAGATGCTGGGACAATCCTGCTTCCTCCACCAGGAGCCACCAGGAGGAACATTCCTGGTTCTGTCTGGCCTCCTCTCTCAGCCAACCTCCTCTTGCCACATCAGCAACAGGAGACAGTTCACGCCCTCTGTTCACACAGGAGATAGAGTTCACACTTTCTGCCTCTTTCACAGAAGTACTTAGCCCTTAGTCACTGAGGGCCAAGTATCTGCTAAATTAATTACCATTACACTTACTAAAAAGATTATAATTTACTAGTGACCTAGGAGTGGAAGGTCTGTATATTTTCTGATGACTGAATAGTGAATGATGAAGGATAATAGCTTGACTAAATAATTGTACTTAGTGATTGATGACTGAATAAGGAATTGATTTGTAACCTAGTATGCCCCATGAGTGGAAAACTTTGACTATAGTATTTTGTGATTGAATTAAGGATCTTGTAAATGCTTGAGTTACTAACTGATTGTTCTTTGTTCAAAACTCTGTGACTACTGTAGTGGAAACTATGTGGCCATTTTCTGTGATAAGTTGTGAATGTTGTATTTTGATTATCTGTGATAAGTTGTAATATTGTGAATGCTATATCTTGATTTCTGTGAATGTTTTGCTTTGATTTGTTATGGAATGAATAGAGTGTTCACTATTATGTGTAATCAGAACCTTAAAAACTGCTCACAGTAGCATTCTTCTGAAAAGCTGCTAGTGCTTGGCTCTACAACAAGTCATTTCATCCTCAACCCCCATGTCCCAGCCTCAGTTTCCTCAATTAGTAAAAGAGAGATTAAAGTCTCTAACAACTCTAAGATTCTATGATTCTCCCCCTTTTTTTCACTCAGATACCCTTTTGGCTGCTATTTTAAAGATGTAATTTTGCTCATTAGATCTTTGGAAATGCCCATTATCTGCTGCTACTGCAGAAGGAGGTGTACCTGGACATACTTAGAATTACTAGATCATAAAATGCTGCTTTCTTATAATTTCTTATTACAAGGTCAGGACAAAACCTCTACTCTTTCTTTTTACCCTTTCTGATCATCAGAGATACATGATAGGGAAAAATAAGTAGATGAGTTTATTCCACATAAATTTATTCTGCTTTTCAAGTGTTTAAGTTGGGGATACTTCAAATTGCTATTAGCAACAACTCTTATTTGACAATGCACAATAAAGGTGTCTGGGAAGAAAAACTGGCAATTACCAGTAATTCAATATCTTTTAACCATTAGATATATGTGCTCCCCAAAATATTTTTCCTCATAGTTTTTACCCCATTTTCCATTCCAATACCTGCAACCCACATGCACACAAGCAACCCACAAGTTCAGTAGCTGATACTGAGAGGAATGTTTAAAATTCAGTGGAAGTGATGAGGGAAGGATACAATAACAAGGTTTTGGTCCAGGTACTAATATCTGTGTGTGTGTGTATGTGTGTGTGTGTGTGTGTGTGTGTGTGTGTGTGTGTGTGTGTGTGAGAGAGAGAGAGAGAGAGAGAAGAGAGAGAGAGAAATGGGGGTAGAATCTCATTTCTCCCCAGTTGTCCCTAGATCAGAATCCTTGAACCTTACAATTCTCTTGCAGACTCATGAACTCCATGAGGGTTGGAAAAGAAGATTTAGACCCAGGAAAAAGCAAGGAAATAGGATTGTGAGAAGCGATGGGCTGCTTGTTGGAAGAGAGGAGCAAGCCAGTCCTGGGAGAGGGTGAGAAAATAGAATTGTCAGTCAATAAGAAGTTATTAATTGCCTATGTGCCTACACTGTGCTAATCACCAAAGTTACAAAGAAAGGCAAAGAAAGTCCCTGCCCTCAAGGAGCTCATAGTCTAATGGGGGAGACAATAAGAAAACATGTACAATAAGATGTAGGCTGAATAAGTCCAAGAAAGAGAGGAGAAAAGAAGGGTTTCTCTTTTCCAAGCAGGATTTCACCCCCCTGGCAAACTGCTTCTCCTATGGCCTGCCTGTTGTCTCTGCCCCTTAATTATATTAGCTCAAGATTCCTGGATTCCTTATTACAGCTCTGCATAGCAAGGCAACCCCTGGTGAGCTGTGTTACACACAAGGTCTTATCACAAAATTAGGTTTAGGTGGGATTTGAAATGGTAAAGGAGATATAGCCTTTTGGACCAGAAAGGAGCTCCACCACCCCACCCCACTCCCATTCCTCATTCCTTAGAGGACTTGATCACTTTGCCTGCTTCTTTTAATCCTCCTCACTCCCACTCCCAGCAGGATGAGGCTCATCACTTTGGCCTTTCTCTGCCACTGAGCTCTTAGACAGATTTCTGTTCTGCAGATGGAAGAAAAGACAAATTGATCATTTTTCAAAAGACCATTCTCCTTTTTATTTCTTTCTCCCTACTGAGATAACTAATAATTCTTGACTAAAAGATTGCTATCTCAGCGTCATACACACTTCATTACTGACTCTGAATCTTAGAGGCCTCAGCTGACTTTCCTTATTAAGAATTGAATTTCCCATGAAAGTATTATAAAGTCACTTTGAATTACTATCCTCCTTAAAAAGATGACTTTGCCATATAATCCACTGCCTAAGCTGCCTCAGATATGTTTAAATCGCGGGGATGTGGAGCCAAGGTTCAAGATGTATTACTCTCTTTAGAAGTAGCTTGCAGTACGTTAAGGACAGCACCAGACTCAGAGGTCCCACTAATTGATAGCAAGGTTCAACTAAGTACTGCCTGTGTGACCTTGGTCAATTTTCTTTGCTTCTCTGGGCCTCAGTTTCCTTTTCTGCAAAATTAGGGGTCACACTAAGTAGTCTTATTAGAGCCCACATTTATGTCTAGAGTCTAAGTAGATATTTTGGTCTTTCAGGTAAGAGGTCTTCTAAGAAAGCTTCATTATATTTCCATGTAGTTGGAAATAATAAGCCTTTTTCTGCCATAACTTACACACATTTCTCATTAACTAGTTAATCTTCCTGCTTTCATTCTCACTTCCTTCTAAACTATTCTTTGCAGATGCTGCCATATTAATAAATTTCCTGGTGCATGGAATCTGCTTATGTCACTGACCTACTCAAAACCCTTCAATGGCTCCATGTTTCCTGCAGAAAAAAAAGGACACACTCCTTAGCCTGACATTCTCTCAGTACCCGCAGGTAACATTCAAGACAATAAGTCATTGATGAATCGCCAATTAGCTTAAGTGGAGAAAGTTTTTAGACTGGGAATTTATCTACTCCAGATACCCTCCATCTCCCCAAAATATATGTGTACAGGCATACTTTATTTATTTCCTTTCACTTCATTGTACTTTGCTGATGTATATTTTTGGTTTGGTTTGTTTTTTCACAAATTGGAGGTTTGAGGCAACTCTATCGAGCAAGTACATTGATGCTATTTTTCCATCAGCATGTGCTCACATGGTGACTCTATGTCTCATTTTGGTAATTCTCAGAATATTTCTAACTTTTTCATTATTATGATATCTGTTTTGTGATCAGTGATCTTCGATGTTACCATTGTAATTGTTTTGGGGAACCACAAATTGCACACATGTAAAATGGCAAACTTAATAAATGTGTGTGTTCTAATGGCTCCACTGACCAGCAATTCCTGTCCCTCTCCTCTTTAGGCTTCCCTATTCCCTGAGACATAACAATATTGAAATTAGGCCAGTTTATAACTCTACAATGACCTCTAACTATTCAAGTGAAACAAAGAGTCAATCAATGCTTGTAATGAGAATGGGAATTTGAAGATCTTCCCTGCCCCTTAATAGACCTGGGGGGAGTTTGAAGACCTCCCCTGCTGTGAAGATAAACTCTGCCCCCTGATAGGCTGAATGCAGTCACATGGAGCTTGTGGTGGGAGGAGTTTGCTGAAGGGAAGCAGAAGCTGGTCAGAGCTAGACAGATGGTGGGAGAGAGAGGAGCTTAGGCATGGTGATAGAGAGGTTTGTAAGTAAATATTGATCTTGTATTGGTTTTGGAAAGGCTGAAGGATGCTGTGGCTCTCAGCATTATTATGGCTTCTAAATATCTTTGGTACTATGATGGAATTGGCTTATTGGTTTGGGGATTCAGTTTTCTGGTGTCTAAATAAATGCTTCAGTTCTGTCCTCTATCTGGAGAGTTTGGTATATATTTTGTGATCGAATGTCACTCAATCATTATAGTCACAGTCTTTATTGTGATCGTGGGCACTGTAAATATTGCATTGGTGCTACAATTCTACAAATTTCATTATCTTATTTTAAGAAACTGCTACAAACACCCCAACCACCACCTAGTCAGTCAGCAGCCATCAACACCAAGGCAAGACCCTCAACAGCAAAAAGATTATGAATTGATGATGTCTCAGTTGATGGTTGACATTTTTTAGCAATAAAGTATTTTTTTAATTAAAGCACAAACTTTTTAAAGATATTATTGCATACTTAATAAACTAGAGTATAGTATAAACATAACTTTTATATACACTAGGAAACAAAAAAAATGACTCACTTTATAGCAATAATCTCTTCCTTATGGTGATCTGGAGCCAAACCCACAATATCTCCAAGGTGTGTCTATATATAGTAATTATTACACAGTAGTGTGGCATAGTGGATAGAAAGCTAGCCTCAAAGCCAAGAAGACCTGGATTCAGGTTCTGATTCTGACACATACTAGCTCTGCCACACTAGGCAAGTGTAGCGGCAACCATATTGGGATATCCAGGTGTGAGACAAATAAACACAGTGCAGAGGACAGATGCTAGCACAGGTTCACTCAATCTCATCAGACAGAAAAGACGCTAAGAAGGGGTTAATAATCTTACTTTATTCTAGTCTAGTTTCTGAGAAGAGGATTGCTGATAATGAGAGGACAAACTCCTACAGCGTTCCCTAATCGCCTTTCTCGGAGGGGCTGGCAAGAAGGGGAGGCAACTACCCCTACATCTCGATGGGATCAATCGAGACAGGCACAACTTGTGCATCCCCTAAATCCCCTCAAGCTTCAATGGGGGCCAGTTGAGGCAAACACAGATTCTGCCCAAGCCTTGATGAGGACCACTCACGGTACACACAGCATTTGTGCATTCAACCCTAAGGCTCCCCATTCATTGCCCACTGTCCACTTGCTGTATAGGGGCAACAGACAAAGAAGGCATATTGCCAGCAATAGCCTCACTAGTTTACATCACCTCATCCTTGTATCTCACTGCACAGTCGCAATGGATGTTTATGTTATTTATCATAATATAATGCTGTGCAAGGGTTGTGGAGATGTTTTGAACCATAATGGACTATTGCAACAGATTGCTGGAACTTGGTTTGAAGTCAGAGATTGTAGATTTAGAACTGAAAGGGACCTTGAAGATCACCTAGTCCATTCTTCTCATTTTATAGATGAGGAGATTCTGTTTCAGAGAGGTTAAATAACTTGGCCTGAATAACCTGGAAACAACAAATTGTTATGGGTATGGATCCTGGGAAACTGAACTCTAAAAAGTAATAACAAAAATCCACTTTACACACACTAAAATCCACCTTACTTACACCAGGATGGTTGCTAACATAGGTTCTTAGATCTGCTTTAGTAGGAAAGATAGCTGTTTAAGGGGTCAACAATCTTTTTAAATTACATTCACTAGTTCAGGGGAAAAGTCGGCACCCTGGACTTCAGAGAAAATACAAATAGAGAAAATATAAGCAGAGAAATAAACACCAACAGACAGGGCTCTGACTGCCTGAATGAACTATACATTTTACATACGTCCCTGGTTGGAGAGAGCCTTTACATCTGAGCAGCTGGGGAGCTCTGAACATATGACCACTCAGAATCTCGACCAGGGAATCACAGGATCCTTCTTATAAGCAAGCCCCCAAAGCAAAATACCAACTCAGGGTATATCTATACTTCTCAGAGTTGGAAGGCATCACAACCCTCCTGACTCAGTGCCCAACTAGAAATGAGCAAAAGGTGTGAAAGCCTTCTTAAAAGCAAGCCTCCCCTACGGAAGCTTCCCTTAATGGGCTCCACAATTGGGGTCTATTAATGGCTGGGGAAGATCTTATATCCCATTAGCATTACAGCAAGTCACTTAACCTCTTCAGGCCCTAGGCATCTCTCTAAAATAAGGTATTTGATTCTCTCTTTCAACACTGCCACCATCCTCATTTAGGCCCTCATCACCTCATATACGAACTACTGCAACAGATTGCTAGCACTTGGTTTGGAGTTAGATATTGTAGATTTAGAACTGAAAGGGACTTTGGAGATCACATAGTCCATTCTTCTCATTTTATAGATGAAGAGATTCAGTTTCAGAGACGTTAAATAACTTGGCCGGAATCACTTACAAAATAAATGGTAGAGGGGATATTGGAGCTCAGGGCCTCCCAGCTCTAAGACAATCCAGGGCCTGTGCTTTCTTGGGCCCATCATTTCACCATTCTGAGACACCATTTCTTCAGGGTCTTTGTGGCCAGTCAATGCCTTGCTGGAGACTGTTACAAAAGGTGGGCCATAATTTTAGGGAGAAGGACGAAATCATTAAAAAAAACAAACTTCAAACTGCTTTTTCCCTAAGGCAACCCAGTCTTCTCTTCTTAAATTCTTGGCTCAACTCATAATTTGCAGTTTCTGTTCAAGATAGGTACACTGATGGGACAAATTCTCTAGGTGTCTATTCAACCCTAAACCCCAAATGGAGTCACCAAGAGTCGGACACGACTGAAATGACTGAACAACAAGAAAGCATTAGCTTTTCTGAGTGGCCAGGCAAGCACTAGGATCTCTCATTGAGTTTCTAGTTGAGCAAAATGCTCTTTTCTTTTTTTTTTACAAGAATAATTCTCTATTCACGGAGATTCTCTCCTGTCCTTTATTTGGGAAAGTATTATCATTAATTTTAAGAATTCTAGGTGCTCTTTTTAAAATGTGCTTGCAAATTACAGTAGCCCCCATATAGCATATGAGCTGATATGCTCTGATGTGGCCAACATCCTGTCTGAATGTACTCCTGCGCTTCTAACTCCTGTTTCTTCAAAGGTATTAGGCCGCCTTAGCTGGTGAGAGAGGATTAGGAAAACAACAAATAGAGCCTCCAACTACAGACCAGGATCCATTTGGCAAAACTTTTCCAAAATCATTTCAGCCCCGCCCTCCCCAAAAAAGTTAATTGTAGGTCATAGATCTGGAGCTTGAAGAAAATCTTTTTTTAATTTTTTTTAATGATTTGTTTGTTTACTTTTAGTTTACAAGATTCAGTTCCACAGTCTCTTGAATTTCAAATTTTCTCCCCTTCCTCCCCCCACTTGAAGATAATCTTGATGTTTATCTTCTTAAATGAAGAAACTGAGTCTGAGAGTAGGTAAGTGATTTGTCCAAGGTCACATAGGCAATAAGGAGAACTATGGCACCACTGGAAAAATCTTATGGTTATTCAGCCTCAACCTTTTACACCATAATTCAAGTCTATTTATTTCTTGTCCTGTCCTTTTGCAGACACAAAATAGTGTGCTATCATTTCCTGGATGGCGAACTTCAAATACTTGTTAAATTACCTCTTTGCCTTTTCTTTTCCAGTTAAGGGAAGAAGCTTTTTGCTGTTTCCTCATAGGCTTTATTTATCTTTCTGGTTTTTCTTTGAACTTTCCCCAAATTGACCATCCAAGTACTCAAATGGATCTGCAATTCCAGAAATTAAGAATTCCTCCCAAGGATGCAGATTAGAACCTGCCATGCTGTGTGATTCTTGTTCATAGTCTCTGTAAGTTTGCCCACAGGGGTCCTATAGGAGGTCTTCCTCACTTTCTCGTGACTTTGTGACTGACTTTCCAAGGAGAACACCAGAGCCGCCTACTTGTCATTCTTTGTGTTTGCCATATGGTCAGCCTGTCTTCTTTTGTAATCACAAAATGCCTTGACGACGTCTTCTACTCCTGTTCTTCATCAGAACGCCTCATTGGTTCATGTTGCAGTCTGCTCACACAAGTCATGAGCCTCTCCATTGTACTCTCTGCAGAGGTATTTTGATAAATGTAGCAACCAGGACTGAAGGATAGAGTGAAAAAGACTTAGACACATTTGATTTGTTTTGTTTTGTTTTCTAATCCAAATGTATTTCTCTTCATTCAAACCAGAGCTAAAGTTAGTGCAAAATACACCAGAACTTTCCACCAAGGTCTCCATGACCCGCTGTGATTTAAAGGTTTTGAAGTACAGATCTAAATGCCTGAGCCCTTCCTAAGTGACCCTTTGTGCATCAACACATCTGTAATGCTGCCACAGTCAGGTGGCAAAAGCAAAACCACAACCAAACTCAGTAGATTTCTTCTTTAAACTCCTAGACCTTCTGAACCAATTGCCCCAACCCCTAAAGCCAAGAATAAGAGTTTTAAAACTGACCCTTCCCTCCACCAGTACTAATAGAAACCCTGTATTAAATTGTAAATTAAACTAGCATATATAGTAGAAAATTTCTCTTAAAAATTTCACAATGTAGGGGCATTGCAAGGGGGTGAGGGGAGAAGGGGAGAACAAGGGAAGAGTCTTTAGAGGGGTGTGTGAGGGAATAGGTAAAATAGGTGTATACAAGGGTGTTTAGATTTATGGGAATGGGAGGATGGGGAGGCATCCTAATCATTTAGGAACAGCTAAAAGGAGTAATTATTTTATACAAGAGCAAGAACTGATACATAGGAATTAGGTGGGGGAGGAGGGATGGTAGTTCTGGTAACCTACTTTTACCGGGAATGGGTGTAAGAGGGAACAATACATATACATATATATATATTTAAAAGAGTATAAAAGTCTTCTAAATGCAGAAGAAATAAAATGGTAGGGGTATAGGGAGGGGGGAGAGGACAAGGGAGGGATCTTTAGAGGGGAGGGTGAGAGAATAGGTAAATAGGGGTATAGAAGGGTGTTTAGATTTATGGGAATGGGAGGATAGAGAAGGTATCCTTGGAAGGGGAGAGGCAAGTCATAGGAGGGCAAGGTGGTGGGTAGAAGCAGAAGAGGCAGAAAGGATAGGAAACAAGATATTCATATACTTAAAAACAAAGATGAAGAGTAGAATAGGTTTGGGAATGTATATATCTATATATGTATGTATATGTGTATGTATATATCTATAGCTATACGGAGAAACACATCTAAACTTTATTGTGATGGGGGGGAAGGGAGGGTTAGGGAGAGGGGAAAAAAAGAGCAAAGTAATAAAGTGCACAGCAGAGAACAAAAGAAAACTCACAAGGAAGCAAAGAAAAGATGGACAATTCTCAATACAAGTATTATTTATCATATAGGCTTTCTTGAAATGAAAATGTATTGTTACATATTTTGAATCTTCTCTTATGTTCTACTATGCACATTGCATGCTTTTATTTCTTTCTAACTTTGTATTTAAGTTCCAGTATCTAAGTTTATGATATGTTTTTGTTTCTTCTCTCTATTCTCTATTTGTGTTCTGATGTTTGAGTCTAAAATAAAATTTTGAAGAAAAAAAAAAGAAAGTTAACTTCATTGTATTTTTTTTCTGATGGTGCTAGTCCTGAATGTTAGGAAGAATGTCTGGAGTTGCTACAGAATTCTTAGAAAATATTCCTAAAATCATCATTTGGCAGTTTAAGTTGTTGATTGCAATTATCACTTTACAATTCAATATCTAAAAAGCAACTTGACTATTTTTTTTTAATTTCACAATCTGCAAAAGTATATTTGTTCTTTAAACATAAAAGTTTGCAAATATATGGTAAAACAAAAGGCTCAGGGAGAATCATTTTTTAAAAAAAAAGAAAAAGAAGGAAAAAAAGAAATCTGAATTTCTGAATTAAAGCTGGACTTAAAAAAAACCCACTGTAGTTTGAACCCACGACCATTTGTTTTATTTGTACTGATGGACTAGACATATAGGTTCCCAAAGTAAGTGATAACTCCGCCTGGGGCCACTGGAATGATATGGGGGGAGGGGGGTGGTACAATTGGGAGGCATTGAATAAAAATAAGGGGGCTATGGAAGTTAAGGAAAGAAGAAAAGAGAAAATAATTTTGAAAAACCATTAGTACATGTTTCATCTGTTGTATAACAGAGTTAAAGTTGGAGTGATTACATTATTTTCCAAATAAACACACAAAATGCGAGTTATAACTTGATCAGTGGTTGAGTCCACCTACAGGTCTTAACAAGCAAGTGTTGGCAGGTGAGCATGTTGCACATTGTTGGGAAGTCCAGCATGCACCAGCAGAAATTTGTGTGTGTAATGACTTGTTTACAATATGATACTATAGGGTTACATGACACAATATTGCATTTCATCAAAATTTCAATTTTACAATAAATTATTAAATTTAAGATGTATCACTTTTAAAATATTTTATATTTTTTGAAATGATGCAAATTTTAAAAAATGTTAAAGGGTTAAATAAAGTAGATTTTCAGAAGGATGCTGAGTAATTTTTTTTTAAGGGGATGGTAGACCAAATAAGTTTGGGAATTTCTTGGCTAGAAAAAAAAAACTGCAGTGCAAATTTAATTTGCATTATCAATATTTTCTCCATCACTTTCTTAAATATAGATAATTAACAAAACACCGAATGAGGCACCATAACCTCTACCAATTTCCAAGGTATAAAGCACTCACAATGAAAATTTAACAATTGGCTCTCAAATCCAGTCCAAGTTGGCTTCAGCACACTCCTGGCTTTATGTAATAGTAATTTTGATTCTTCAGTGATAGTTGTGAATTCATAATATCCTTCCCAAACTTGTGTTGCTCAGTACCATATAAAATATCTGAATATTTATCTAATCAATTCTAAGTACGGGATTTATTGATTCAATCCTGAGTCTTTTACTCTTTAAAAAAAAAAAGTCCTGACAAATATACTCTTTATTTATGTGTCTGTGTATGAGCTTTCAATACAAACTTCATTAATTCAGAACTGGTGATTAACATCACCAAGAGCAATGCAAATTTACCTTTGTTCTTTCTATGAAAAAAGGGAGGGGATGAAGTTGTTAGGCAAACAAATTGCTTAAACATTCTGGAATATTTAAATTACTTAGAACAAATTGTTTTCAAGCACTGATTTATATGTAAATTGATATAATTACAGGTTCTTATCTATTCATTAAAGCAGTCCCTAATGGTTTCTCCTAGCAACACTTTTGTTAGCTTTTTGTTATTTTACTGTATATTTGAAAGGCAATAATATTGTATTTTTGCAAGTAATATTCCATGGGATACTATTGTGCTATAAGATATAATGAAGGGGATCATTTCAGAGAAACCTGGGAAGACTTATGTGAACTAATGCAAAGTAAAGCAAGCCTAAGTAGGAGAACAATTTATACAATAACAATTTGGTAAAGACAATTCTAAAATTCAGACTTAGGAATTCTGATCAACAGAGTAATGAAAAACCAACCAAACATTCAAACAATCAATCAATAAACTTCCTTTTATCATTTATTGAATTCCGGACATTCTGCTGAGCATGCCAGAAATACAAAAATGGGCAAAGGACAGCAGTTCCTGCTTCAAGGAGCTTACAAACTAATGAGGAAGACAACATATTAACAAATATATACAAAGCAAGCTATATACAAAATAAATTAGGAAATAATTAGCAGAGGGAAGGCACTGGAATTCAGAGAGGTTAGGAAAGTCTTCCTGTAGAAGAGGTTCCCAAACATATTTGGCCTACTGCTCCCTTTTCAAAAAGAAAAAATTAATCAGCACCCCTCTGAAAATCTACTTTTTTGACCCTTTAACCTTTTTTTTAAATTTGTGTCATTTCAAAAAAATATAAAATATTTTTAATTACACATCTTAATCTTAATAATTTATTATAAATTTGTAGTTTTTTTCCTGCATTGAAATTTTGATGATGCAATATTGCATCATGTAACCCTATAGTACTGCATTGTAAACAAGTCATTACATGTACATATTCTTGCTAATGTATACTGGACTTCCTGACAATGTGTGATGTGCTGGCCTTCCAACACTTGCTTGTTAAGACCTGTCAGCAGACTTGACAACTGATGGGTTATAACTTGCATTTTGTGTGTTTATTTGGAAAATAATGTAACCACTCCAACTTTAACTCATTATACAACAGATGAAACATGTACCAATGGTTTTTCAAAATTTTCTTCTCTTCTTTACTTATACTTCCACTGTCCCTTTATTTTTATTCAATGCCCCACCCACATTGCACCTGAGGCTACTACATCCCCCCTTCCCCTTCATTCCAATGGCCCCTGGGGGGGTGGGAATTTCCCATTTTGGGAACCTTTGCATGTAGAAAGTGGAATTTTAGTTGGGACTTCAAGGAAGCTAGAGAGGTTAGTAGTCAGTGGAGGAGAAAGAACATTCTAGACATGGGAGACAGCCAGACAAAATGTCCAGAGCTGAGACACAGAGGGTTTTATTTATGGAACAGTCAGGAGGTCAGTGTTACTGGATAAAAGAGTACATATTGGGGAGAAAGGTATAAGAAGACTGGAAAGATAGGAGGGGGCTGGGTCATGAAGGGCTTTAAATGCCAGAGTGTTTTTTTATTTGCTCCGAGGCAATAGGAAGCCACTGGAGTTTTCTGAGTAGGAAGGACTTTCAGAACATCACTTTAGTGGCTAAATGGAGGATGGATTGGATTAGGGAGAGACTTGAGGCAGGCAGACCTATCTCTGATGGACTCAGAGGGCACACTGAAGCATTTTGGGGGGCCTGGCGAAGGTGAGAATTTGTTTTGCTCAGTTATGCATGTATGTAACTGCTTTGTTTTTCTTTCTTTCTCAATGGGGGTGGGAGAGGATGCAGAACTGAAAATAAAATAAAACTGAATTTTTACAAAAAGAATATGTTGCAAATGAATCACTTCCTTAGATTTTTACAGGTCTTTCTTCCAATTAGTCCAAATAGGAAAGGTTTTGTTTTGTATATTTAAAAAAAAAATCATTTTCTTACCTTTCCTTAGTCCTATCTCTCTGCTGCCATTATCACTTTTCTCCTCTCTTCCTTAGAGCCTGATAGCCTGAAGAGGAGGTTTCATTAAAGAGTAGCTGAAAAATGGGCTCCACATTAATGGATTTGTGTATCTTTTTCCTTCAGATTGCCAGCCTCAAAGACTCCATCCCTGTGGCTCACGTGAAGTGATCTGAATTACAATCCGCCATGGGACATGGATGCATGTTAAAGCCGAGGAAACAGGATCTCACAGACTTGTTTTGATCACAAAGAAAATGTGACCTGCTTAATCAGAATCTCACAGTGTGCTCACTATGGAGAGGTTCTGCGTAATTTCACATGTTCAGCCTGCATTTGATTGCTTGTCCTTCCAGTGGGGATGGGTGGTGAGGGAGGAGGAGAAAGAATCTGGAATCTGGAGTTCCATAATC
>CM053580.1:301739858-301767032 GCA_028627135.1 Pseudochirops cupreus
AAAAGGTCCCAAAAAGAAAACTCCTAGGAATGTTATAGCCAGGTTCTGGAGTCCCCAGATCAAGAAGAAAATATTACGAGCTGCCAAGAAGAAACAACTTGAATACTGTGGAAACACAATTAGGATAACCCAGGGTCTAATAGCTTCTACATTAAGGGATCAAAGGGCCTGGAATATGATATTCCAGAGATCAAGGGAGCTAGGATTAAAACCAAGAATTACCTACCCCACAAAATTGAGTATAATGTTTCAAGGGAAAATATGGTCATTCAGTGAGGTGGAGGACTTTCAAACATTCTTGCTGACAAAAACCAGAACTGAATAGAAAATTTGACATTCAAATACAAGAAGGATGAGAAGGTAAACAGGGAAAAGAAATCATAAGGAACTTATCAAAGTTGAACTATTTACATGCCAACAGGGAAAAATGATAATTGTAACTTAGGAAAGTTTTCTTGGTATGAGGATAGGTGAAGGGAATACAAATGTATATATACATATACGTACACATATGTCTATATAGGAGGGTTTATATATGTGTACGGACACATATCTGAGTATGAGTATATATGAGTACATAGAGGGCACAGGATCAATTGAATAGAAAGGAACGATACTCTAAAAGGTGAAATTCTGAGGTGGGAGAGGATTAGAATGAGAGGACGCAGGAAGAGACAGAATGGGGTAATCATCTCATATAGAAAAGGCAAGGGTAATTGTTACGATGGAGAGGAAGAACAGGAAGACAAAAGGGAAAGGGTCAACCTTACTCTCATTGAATTTGGCTTAGGGAAGGAATGACATAAACTCTAAACTGGGTATCTTGCCACACAGGAGAGTAGGGAGGATGGGAATGAGAGGTGGGATGATGGAGGGGATGGCAGGGTGCGGGGGAGGGCTGCTGGAAGTACACGCTTCTGTAAAGGGACAGGGACAGGGTAGAGAATAGAACAAGGTGGGGTGGAATAGGAAGGAGGGACATGTAATCAGTCTCTCACAATATGCTCACTGTGGAGATGTTCTGCGTAATTACACATGTACAGCCTGTATTTAATTGCTTGTCCTTCCAGTGGGGGTGGGTGATGAGGGAGGAAGGGAAAGAATCTAGAATTTAAAGTTCTATAATCAAATGTTAAAAATATATATGTATATATTATTATTATTAACTATATCCAACTAGGAATTAAGATATACAGGCACTGTCATAGGGAGATCCATCCTGCCCTACCAGAAAATGAGAGGAGAAAAGGGGAGGACATAGGAAAGAGCAGATTGGGGTAGGGGTTATACAGTGGGATGGCTGTTTTGAGATGTTGGGTAGGGGAAGGATGGGGAGAAAATTTGTAACTCAAAATCTCATAGAAATGAATGATGTAAACAAGAAAATAAATTAATTTATTTATTTTAAAAAAAAACAATTTTTTGATTGAAGAGGAATAAGACTAATCTTGTTTGGCCCCAAAAGTCAGAACTAGTAAAAATGAGTAGACACAGCAAAGGCCAAATCTGGCACTATGAAAGAAAACATTTGCTATTTAAGGCTGTCCCAAGATAAATGAGTGTAATGGCAAGCAAAGAAGTAGTTAACACCTTGTTTCAGCTATTTAATTATTTAGCACCTCGTTTCAGTTTATGATTACATCAAGTCTTTTGTTAAAAACAACTTGAAAACCCCTGTTGCTGATGCAGTAGGAAAGGGCAGAACAAGGAGGAGCTTAATGACCACATATAAGAAGAAGCCCAGACTGAGAGAGAGCAGAAGTGGGAGGAATCCTGGTTGTGATGCCAGTACTTTGTGTGTTTTGGTGTTACTTTGTCAGATTCATCTGCTGATAGTGGGTGGTGCTGTTGTTACAGAAGCCCTGGGATCTTGCTGCTGGTTCAGAAGCCCTAAAAGAGGATTTTCTTGTTGTCTGTTTACAGAAATCCTGGAGGAGAGTCTTACTAATGCTTTCAGTGGTCCTGGGACTGCACTGATGATTTGTGTTGATTTCTAACACCTTGTTTTTGGGTCTGTGTTGATTTCACAGGCAGAAAGTGAATTGATGCTGGTGCTGGCAATGATTATGAATGGTTTTGTGGCTTTGTTAAGCTTTGTCTTCCCAGGAGCAGAAACTGTGAAGGACTTGAGGTAGACTAGACACTGTGAGCTTCAATATGGAATGGGAACTGGATGAGGAACTAGATGAAGAGTTGGGAGCTGCCTGCCTTTGAACCCAAGTGACAGTTGAGTGGATTCAGGCAGGAGCTGGGACCATGGAAGAGGAACCACAGAAGCTGAGAGCGAGCCTTGAGTCAAGATGAAATGACCTCTCCTTGGGTATTTAATGCAAACTGAAAAGATCATGATTTATTGTGGCCTAGAGGTGGGAGGACTTGTACTCTATATCCTGTACTCTTCAGGATGATTGAATTAAGGATGATTGGAAACTAATCTCCAATAAGAAGAAAGAAGACTTTTTGACTGGAGATTAAGACAATGTGACCTGGGGTGGAGAACTCTGACCTTTGTGTCCATTAAGGAGGCTTGCCTTCTTAAGGATAATTGAGTTAAGTTCTTATTGTGACTGTGTGACCACTCTGTGGCCATTTTAGTGATAAGTTGTTATGTCATAACAGTGTGAATGCTGTACATTGGTTTCTGTCAATGTTTTGCCTTAGTTTGTTACTGAATAAATAGAGTTCACTATACCAGGTAATCAGAACCTTGAAGCTGTTCACAGCAGCAGTCTTCTGCAAAGCTGCTTGTGCTTGGCTTTACAATGAGCTACTTCAGATGTTAGTGAGTTCCTACCTTTGCAGATTTTCAAGCAGTGGCTGAATAACCACTCACCAGGGATATTGTACAAAGGATTTCTGCTGCTCAGATAGTGAATTAAATGACCTGTGAGGTCTGAGATTGAGGACAGGGACCACAAAGCCAGGAAAGCCCTCTTCAACGAAAGATAAAGCCAAGAAAGCTACCTGAAAAAACCCGAGTGTGGGATACACTTGTCCAGAGAGATGTGAGATGAAAAAGGTAAAGGGAAGTATGTCAGACTAACAAACAATGGAGTTGAGGTTGAGGACCTGGTGTTCCAACTATTAGTAGTGTGACCTCATGGCAGGTGGGATGCTAGTTCAACTGCCAAAGTCCCCTCCATTTCCAAATATATGATCCTAAGCAATTTCCCAGTTTAGGGTTGTTTCCTCATCTAGAAAATGAGCTGTTGTACTACATGGTCTCTCTTCCATACTCTTCCAGTATGAGAGGATGGAAAGAACACTTTATTTGGAGTCAGAAGACCCACATTCAAACCCTAATTCTGCTACTTATCACTTGTGTAACTTTGGGGAAACCACAATCTCTGAATCCATTTCTTCAGTTGTGAAGGGGGATTGACATAGATGACCTCAAGGTCCCTTTTAGCTCTAAATTTCTCGTCCTAGGAGTTAGTTGTTGTTATTTTTGTTGAGTTGTTTCAGCCATGTCCGACTCTTCTTGACTCCAGGTGGCATTTTCTTGGCAAAGATACTGGAGTAGTTTATCATTTCCTTCTCCAGCTCATTTTACAGATGAGGAAACTGAGGCAAACAGGTTTAAGTGACTTGCCCAGGGTCACATAGCTAGTAAGTGGCTGAGGCCAGATTTGAGCTCAGCAAGATAAGTCTTCTTGATTCCAGGCCCATCATTCTATCCATTGTACCACTTAGCTGGCCCATTATTTGTAATAGCAGATAAGATTTTAAAGAAATCATCTCTCAGGACTAATAGACAGGGAACAGACACATAATTTGTTGGTTTAAGGACTCTCAGTGAGGCAATTCTCTCTCCTTGCAAGTTGGCATCTTCTCTGTACTTCTTAGTCTTAGATCTGCTAAAATTCTGAAAAATTAAGTGACTCATCCAGGGTCACACAGTCAATTTATGTCAGAGGCAGGACTTGAACTAAGCTCTTGATGATTCCAAGGTCAGCTCTCTAACCACAATGCCACATTTCTTAGGATTTAAACTATCCAATTTTCATGATTGCTACACGGCAGACATTTTGACATGACTGACGTGGGATGCTACTCTGGGCACATGGAAGAACACTGTAAGTGGGTCAATCCATAACTTGACCTACTCAGAATACTGTACTCATTCATTCACATCCAAATATGCCCATGATTTTCAAGATGGGCAATACCAGGATCAATTGATTCATCCTTTCCATCTTTGGTCTCAGTAGTCATAACATGGGCTTATGAAAGAAAAATGACAGCTTGCACTTTGACAGAAACATCTTTTCTGATATTTGCACTGTGTACATTCAGGTTGGAAGGAAAGAGGAATGATGGAAAAGCATTTCTCCCAATGTCCCCACAACCATCTTGGCTTAGCAATATTCCATGACATGCTATTAGACAGACTAACCAGGATTTGACTTCAAGAAGTTAATAGCAACCTTCTTGTATTCTTTGTGCATTGCATGTAAGAGTCTAATATTGCAACCTTTGTGTAGCATGTGTAAAGTTAAAAAATGAAGAAAGTATTTCCAACTCAATATGATGCCAGGGAATTGAACAAATTCCCATGAATTATAAATGGATAATTCTCAGGAAAAAAAAGCATGAAAGAAACATCTGTGGTTTTGTTTAGTTCTTAACATAGACTACATGAACAACTTTTAACAGAGATGAGACTACAGGGTTTATGTGGATAGGAGGTTAACCCCACCCCACAAAGGACAGACCCTTCTATCAGATAAGGAAATAAAGCGAAACTTTATCTGCAGCCACAATGTGACAAAGAATACCTTTATTTCTAAGCAATGGTCACTCCCACTTGGTAGCTTTCATTTGGGTAAAAATATTTTCTTCCTTGACGTAGTCCCAAGACTTGGCCATGTAATGTCCATATAAGAAAAGAAATACTCACATTCTTTCACAAATATCTATTTATCACTTTTCAGTGTTTACACCGCTCTTTGGCTGTCTATTACCACATGTGAGCTATATAACATGAAAATGTCTGACTTGTGTCAGTCAAGGAATATCAGGATTACTTTACCTTATTATAGCAGATGAAAATGATGAAAAAAACATCAAGTTATACAATGAAACTATTGAGTGATCCCTATAGATCTTGCCTCTAAAGGTCCTTCATAATCTTAAAAAACCTGTTTTTACTAGTTAACAAAAAGATTTGCTATTGAACCTGGGACATAGCAGGGTACAATGTAAACATGAGGACAGGTTTGGAGGGGTCCTGAATTAAACTCAACTTTGAAACTTACTTCGGGTGTGACCCTGAGCAAGTCACTTCTCTGGGACGTTTCTTCACCTATGAAATAAAAGGGTTTTACTAGATGATATCTAAGGCCACTTACAGCTCTAAATCTGTGTCAGGTAGGCAGTCTATATATGGAATCACATATGGTTATATGGAATATATGTATATGTACATATATGTGGTTTATATAAGGATTCAACCTTTAATTAGTCACATAGATTAATATAGAAGTTCCAGATCCTTTCCTCTACCATAAACTCCTTAAAGTTTCTCACTATCTCCAGGAAGAATGTTGGCTGAGCACAAACATGCAATTCCAATAGTCAGAGTCAGGCAATAATGAACATTATAATGTGCTATAACTGTTTTTGGTCCAAAGGCTCAAGAATCCTATGTTGTTCTTCCTAATTCCTAGAGTCTAATATTCAAGATGCTTATTTGTTGTTGTTCAGTCATTTTCACTTCCTTTGTGGCCCCATTTGGGGTTTTCTTGGCAAAAATACTGCAGTGGTTTGCCATTTCCTTCTCTGACTCATTTTAGAGATGAGGAAACAACCCTGTTAAGTGACTTGCCCAGACTTGCACTGCTACTAAGTGTCTTAAGCCACATTTGAACTCAGGACTGTAAAACACAAAGCAAACTTTTGCTTCCACAGAAAATATGTAATATAACTAGAATGGTTTTTTTTTATTTTAATGCAGAATGCAGGAAAACAAATGTATTAGAGAGAAAGCCTTGGGAATGTTGATTAACACTTCATTCAAGAGGACCAACAAGTCATGGGTGCCTGCTTATCAGCATATCTAAAAGCGAACATTTCCTTCTTTATTATACTTTGGATAAAACCCACAAACTGGAAGGGCAGAGGAGAAACTTCATTCCACAACCCAATTTTGAATGTTAGGACTCTTCTTGTGTTAATGGTGAAGAAAACTTAAACATCCTGGGTTTGGCCTCTTATCAACTGGGAGAATCTCTTTAAAATAGCAGTTCTCGATGTATGGGTTATGCTGAATTTGTAACAATGAAAACACATCCTGCATATCAGATATTTACATTATGATTCATAACAGTAGCAAAATTACAGTTATGAAGTAGCAACAAAAATAATTTTATGGTTGGGGGTCACCACAACATGAGGAACTGTATTAAAGGGTCACGGCACTAGGGAGGATAAGAACCACTGTTAAAAGGATTTATGACATGTCATTCTTTTACTGAGTAAAGTACAAAGAAAATGAGAAATGTGGCAGGAGTGTATACCTATGTGGGTGTGGGGTTTAGGTGTTTTTCAGGCAGGCTGTGAACCCTGAAGTGCCTAGCCAATGGGAGGCAGGAGAGAAATTCAAATTGGGAACAGTATAAAAAGGCTTGCATTTGTTTGAGTATGCACACTTCATTACAGAGTTACCCATTCATTCAGAATGAGTGAATTTAAAATAAAATGAGAACTTTCCTAGAATGACAACAAGTTTTGTTCTTCCTAGAGTGAGCACATTTCTCACAGGACAATGAGTGCTCTCTGCATCCAGGTCTGGCACTCCATCCACTGCACCACCAGATATTCTATGATCATTCATTGGGAGGTGAATCTAGAACCATGGTCACTTTCAGAGTACTGAATAAAACTAAGTACACAGGATGCATTACAGCACACTAAAATGTACTGTATGGCTTCAATTATTGGGGACTTTCAGTGTTCTCTATCTAGGTGGAATGGTTTGTTCAGGGCTGAAATAAAAGTTCTTTTAGCAAGCATCCATGGCAATAAAGTTGGATTTCATAATGGAACAAGCAGTTTAATGTTTCAGGTCTGCTCTGAGTATAAGTGAGGGAGATGCTGGAAAAAAAGAGACCCTTTGATTTTTACCTTCTGCCCTGGAAGGTAGCAATTATCATTTAAACACGGACTTTTCTCTGGCTTCAGTAGAATGCCAGAATCTTCATAAAGGAGCCAAAAGGGGCATTCCTGTGAATGTTTCTTTTAAACAATGTATGAATGCTTTAATATTTATGATAAGGAGACCTCTCAGTGGATTAGTTTCCTGGAACAACTGAAACCCATTTTCAGGCACAACTGATTTTGATGGGTAGAAATAGCCTACTCAATAGTCCTATTTATAGGACATCACTATAAGTCAGTCTCACCATATAAATTCACCCTTTCCTTTATAAAATTTCCTGCATCCCTTTTTAAAGGATGGGTGACACCTGTTTAGCTAAAGGGAAGATGAAAAAAAATGTGCTTCCTGGAAAGGAGGGGGTGACTTTCCAGGGATAATGGACTTGCTTATCAAGGTCCCAGTTGTGGGGTACAGAAGTTGGGGGAAGAGTTATAGAAGAAAAGTCAT
This sequence comes from Pseudochirops cupreus, assembly GCA_028627135.1. Lineage (NCBI taxonomy): Eukaryota > Metazoa > Chordata > Mammalia > Diprotodontia > Pseudocheiridae > Pseudochirops > Pseudochirops cupreus. The sequence continues at coordinate 301,747,465 of CM053580.1, forward strand.
CACTCAAAAAGACAAGTATATTCTATACAAATTTCCATTTAATTATGCCAATAACATCTGTAAAATCAAGCCTTAATTTTACTCTGGATAGTGACATTTTGTCCCATTTCAATTATGAAGGAAAGCACTTTGACAAAATTCTTGGTGCATGACTGTCTTCTTAGCATAATTACATATAAATACAATAGAACCAGAAGGCAACATTTACTGTGAGCACCACTTGTAGAAGACAGATTCTTCAGTCAGCATTTATTCTTATAAGAAATCCTTATATATCATTTTATTAAGATATGTCATTGACAGAAAACAGAAGTTTAAAGAGCTAGGAAGAACGTGAGATGCAACAAAAAAACTAGGTGTATAATCCTTAGAAAAAATATAAATGTGACAGTCATGCATTTCCTTTCCTTTTTATTATCTCCTGTGTTATCAGAAAAAAATATTCAAAACCCACACTGCAGTGAAATAAATGCTAGTTAGCCCACTTCTCAAGTTATAATTTGCTTCATTGGCATAAGTTTTGGTGAAACCTGGTTAAAAAAAGAAAAGAAATAAATTAGTTCAAAACCCTGATAATCACAGAACACTAGACATCTCTCAGAGCCAAACAAATGGTATGAACAATAAATAAGAAGACATATAATCTGAGTTATTTAGAATTTCCTTACTCTTTCTTATAATAAAGAGAAGTTTTTCAGAGGTTCTTATCTTCTTACTACTCTTCATTAATGTGGTCTCTCTAGGGCAGTGGTTCTCAACCTGTGGGTCGCTGCCCCTTTGGGGATCGAACAGGGTTGCCTAAGACCATCAGAAAACACATATTTCTGATGGTCTTAGGAACTGAGACACCACTCCTCTATTGCCTCCAGGGGATACGCCCACGTGCAGATAACGCCCACGTGCAGATAAGCCCACATATGAGTATTAAAGGGTCACAGTATTTGAAAGGTTGAGAACCACTGCTCTAGGGCTTGTTCTTCTTAACCACCATATAAAGGACAAGTGATTTCAGAGAGGAGGGGATTCACCCATGGTACCCTGTCTCTGTGAGAGAGTTGGACTTGATAGATCATATGGTACTATCTTTCCTACAGTGACCCAGAGTGAAAGATCTTTAAAAAAAAAAAAGGGGGAGTCTAATTCTATAGCCTAGAAATTACCTAAACAAATAAAAATTTTAAATGGAATAAATAGGTAAATAAATGAAAAAGAAAACAAATTCCAACATTTTATCAGAATCAGGATTGGAAATGATGAATCACAGAAATACAAAGTATTGGGTACTGAGGCATGGAGGGGTCAGGCAAATGGCACAGAAGTTCATTAAATATTAACTGAAATACTATTCAAAGCAGAAAAGAGATATCTGGGAGTCTTAGTGCAAAGGAGAGAAGAAAAATGGAGTTAGGTTAAAGTTAGAGAAAGTGGTAAAAAAGACATATATTGTAGCAAAAAAAGGAGCTGGAGGGAAGGCCTGATGGGGGCAGACCTTCTGACAGACTTATAACGGAGAAGGGAAGGTTCCAAGTCCTCAAAGTAATCGGTAATGAAGGGATATATGCAACACACAGTTGTTGGTAGGAAATATTTATTACTAGTAGTTCATGGATACTTTCTTGGCACATAGTAGGTACTTATAAGTGCTTACTTATTGAATGATTTTTTTGTATTGTAAATCTATTGTGATTAGAACCTGGAAAAGATCATTTCCCCAGGGTAAATCTGCAAATGATTCATTCTAGATAAACTAGAGTTTAGTATTCTAATAAATAACACTTGGTATATTAAGTATTTATTTCAACAAATATTTAGGAAGTACCTATTATGTGCCAGGTACTGAGGATAAACATTTCCCTCACTTCCCAACCAGGTGCTGTCCTCAAGATGCATGCACTCTATAAGGAGAATGCAACAGATGCAAAGAGAAAGAAACAAAAGGCAATTTGAGGAGGGAGGACACCTTAACAGCTGGGAGTCAGGGAAGGCATCACTGGGGAGGGACATTCCAGGCATGGGGACTGCTTGTATAAATGTAGTCGAGACTATGTCCAGTTCGAGGAATAGCTAGCAGTCTAGGTTTACTGCAAAGTTGAGTCTCTGAAGGGAAGTAATGAAAAACACAAGGTGGAAAAGGTCACACACAGACTGCAAAGGGTCTCAAATGTCAAGCTGAGGAATTTGTATCTTATCCTAGAGGCCACTAGGAGGCCCCTGAAGTTTCCGAATAGGTTAATAACATGGTCAGACATGTGCCTTAGGAAGATGACGTTGGTTGCCATATGAAAAGGATGGACTGGAAAGGAGAGAGGGGGGAAGCAGGCTACTATAACAGCACAGGGACATGGCCACCTGAGAAGAGAAAAGACTGGCCAGAATAGCTGTATGGAGGCAAAATTGACAATACTTAGTAAATGATGGCACCGGGGCAGTGAGGGGCAAGGGAGGAGTCAAGGGTGACACTGAGGTTACAAATGTAGGTGATTGGCTGAATGGTATAGTGCCCTTGGCAAAATAAAAGTGGAGTGAATTTAAGGGAGATATGGTATGGTTGCTGTGTTTGTCCTTCATTTTTGAAGAGGACCATGGCATCAGGGAAATTATGACATGACCTGCAGTTGACTTTGAATTAAGCAAAGGACTGAGTCCAGTGGGCAGATATTCATCAGGATGACTGGAGATGGTTCAGGATGCAATGGGAGACCCTGGCCCTTTTAGGCTAAGGCCTTTTCAGGCTCTCACTTAGAGTGAGGTAACACCCATTCAGTGAATAGTCCTCTGAAAGAAGTGAGTCAAAGGACTTAATTTTTTTAATGTATTAATTTAAAATTAATTTAATTTAATTAATTTTAAAAATTAATTTAAAAAATCAAAGTGGGAGGGGAAGACCCTCAGGGTTGCTGGTCAAAAGAGAAACTGTTACTATTGACATTCACTCTGAGTCAGGAGGGCCCAAAATATAGCCATTAAGTGATGCTTGGGCAGGGACCTATTGTGGTCCAATCCATGAGCTCCAGAGCTAAATGGGTTTAAGGTTTGGTCTTTGAGAAAAGAGAAAGAAAATGAGGTAAAGGGAGGGAGAGGGAGGAAGAGAGAAAGAGTGAGAGAGAGGGAGAGAAGGAAAGAGAGGAAAGAGGAACTAAAAGTAAACAAATTAATAAAGACAAAAAAAGGGAAAAACACACACACAAAAATAAAGTAACTGTAAACAATTTTTTAAAAAAAGAGAAAATAATGAAAGGGAACATATCAGAGAAACCTTGGAAGACTTCTTGTGATTTGTCCTTCATTCTCCAAGAGGACCATGACATCAGGAAAGTGATACCATGACTTGAAAATGAATTGGATTTAAGTAAGAGAGGGCTGTGCAAAATCACCAGCCTCACTTTCTACTCTGGAGCTATCTGGGTCAAATGGCAAGATATGGATCAGGATGACTGGAGATACTTTCCAATATTATTTGAATACAGATTGAAGCATACTATTTTTCACTTTCTTTATCTTTTACTCGTGTCTTGTTATACAAAATGACTAATATAGAAATGTTTCACATGATTGCACATGTATAACATATATAAGATATAGATCTTACCATCTTGGGGTGGGAGGAGAGGAAGGAAGGGATAGAATTTAGAACTCAAAACTAACAAAAAATGTACAAAAAATTTACCATGTAATTGGGGGGAAAGAAAATATTATATATTAAATTCTTTTTTTTTAAAGGAAGACCTATATGATCTGAGGAAGAGTAAACAGAACCAGAAGAATAATTTATATAGTAACAATAGTACTCTAAAGACAAATATTCTAAAAGGGTCTAGGACTTTTAGTAGCATTGACAACCAAAACCTACTCCATGATCTAATAGCCAACCCAGCCGACTTCCCTGACAGGAATGAGTGTAGCAGGAGTAGACCAGGGTTAAGGTCAAACTCATTTCTCTACTGTTACTAGCCAATAGGGCTATAAGACTTCTTTTGTTATTTTAAACTCTCCCATACATTTCTTTGCAGTTTCAGGCTTTGGGGAAGAGGGTAAGATTGGAGCTGGAATTTCCTTGTTACAAAGAACCTTCTATGTGAAAATTCCTTTTACCACTACAGATCTTCATCTACTCTGCCATTCTAAGCATTGCTTGGGGGGACTAAGGAGGGGGACATTAAGGGGTGAAATGACAAGCCTAACATCACAAAACCAGTGTGTATGCAGAGATGGGATTCCAACCCAAGTCATCCTAACTTCAAGGCCAGTTTTCTATCCATTAGATCACCCTGACCTTCTTGCAGTTATCAGTAATAAAACAAATCAAAAGCCTTTAGAAAAAAAAAATTAAAGATGAGTTATTTGCTGATCCCAGAGTAGGCAAAGTTGAGAAGTTGGAAACTTGCAATTGGTTCTTCAGGGATCATGGGATCATAGTTTTAGAGATGAATGGGGGCCTAGACGAAGAGAGCTCTGGTGGAAAGAAGAGAGAAGGGTTGTGTTATACAGAAGGATCACTGTCCGTGACCCAGGACACAGTGTATTGAGGGGTGAGGTTGCCAAGGGAAAGGGTGGTTTACATCCAATGGGAGTGAAGGAGGGGCAATATTGTAACAGGTATCCACATGTCCCTGTGCAGCAGAATTAGATCATTTCAGGAATGCCCCTGGCCTACAGATTTTTAGCCTTTTTGATATCATGGACCCCTCTGGAAGTATGGAGAAGCTTATGTATGGACTCTTCTAAAAATAAAGTTTTTAAAGGAATAAAATACATGTTACAGAAAAAAAAATAATGTTATTAAAATTTTTTTAAAGTTTGTTCCAGATTAAGAATCTCTGCCCTCACAAAACAAATAAGCAATCTGTTTCTGTCCTTGCTGAGGTGTCCTAATTCCTTCAGGATGGGATGTAGCCTTCTATGCCACAAGGGGGAGTTAAAAATGCCGAGTTGAGGTGGCGCTTCATTCTGACTGATTGTCAGTCAAAATGTAACCAACCAATCAATAGGGGAAATTGGACTCCTGAAGCTGGGGGCCATAGAAGGAAGAGGCTGGTAGTGTAGAAGGGTGCACAACCAGAGGCAGCTGGTAGACTTCACAGTTTTGCTTGGGGTTGACTTTGTTTACCTTCAACTGGGTGGGGAAGCACAGAAGTTGTGTAGAATGGTATTTTTCTCCACATCTATAAATCCCAGCAGCGCTGGTTCAAACGATTTACAAAGCCATTTTCCTTGGAAACCTGGTTTAGTCCTGGGCAAAAGCAGCTTGTTCTGAGGCTTGTGTTACAGTTTCACCCTGAGTACCTTCTTTTCTCAAACTGTCTATTTTTCTTTCATTTCTCTATCTTGTATCATATCTAGTGGAGGGTAAGGAACAAAATGAGAAACTTAAACTAGTCAACCTCTAATAGGTGTTAGCGCTGAAAAGGATCTTAGGAAATATTCAGTCCAATACTCTCATTTTACAGAAAGAAAACTTGGGGAAGAATGGTTAAGAGACTTGCCCAAGATCTCACAGCAGGGTCTAAACCAGGACAGACTTCTCTAGACTCCTAGTCCACAAGCTTGAGTGAAATGACTGACGAGAATGAAAAGTTGGAAGCAATAGGTTAACAGATGTTAGGAATAAAGCAGAACTTTGAAGCTGAAGTCAGGAAACCTGAGTTCTAATGAGTATTAACTCTGCTGTTTCCTGCCTTTGCTAGGAAAAGCAAAATATGCATCTAGGGCTTGGAAAGAATCTTATAGGCAATCTGGTGCAGCTCCCTCATTTTGTAGATATGGCAACTGAGGACCAAGGAAGTTCAGTGCCTTGACCCAAGTCACACATTAGTAAAAGCAGTAGATGTGAGAAGTAGGATTTTTACCCAGGTTCTCTCACTACAGTATTCCTTCCACTGTGCTGCTTTGCTCCTCAAAGTCATTAATCTCTTTAAGCGTAAAGTTTTCTCTTCTATAAAATGACAGCAACAATATTTGTCCTAACTTCCTCACAGGGTTATTGAGAAGAAAGCCCTCTACATTTTAAAGCGCTATATAAATATGAGTTATCTCCCATTATCATGGAAAACCGTCTGCCAGAAAATAAATTAAATGTTACTAGCAAGGCTAATGGCCTGTCAGCTGTGGATCTCCATCTACCCACCTCCCTCCCAAAAAAGTCAGTACATTTTTTTTAAATTTAGAGAGATGTTAAGCGCTAATAACAATAAAAAGCAATAAAGCAGATTACCCTCTATTGCTTAAATCACTATCTAGTAGGAAGCTGTACTTAAGAAGGTACATTTCAGTAACTCAGACCAAGGCAGGATCATTTTGTTGATGTCTATAGTCTTCTAAAGGATACCAGATTCAACTAACAACCTTTCAGGAGTACCAGTGGGTACAAAGTACTATACTGGGTGTTTTATAAAAGAAATGCATTGTAATTTTATCATACAAAGAGGGAATCAGAAAAGAAATTAGGGTCAGGTTCTTATAGCTTCACATATGAAATATGGACAAAACTATTATTAAAACAAGGCTCCAGTGTATAAGAGGGATGAATTTCAAAGTGGAGAGAAGTTATTTTAAGCAAAATGAGAGGCAAAAAAAGATGATTAAGGTCAAGGATAAGGTGTATGGATGATAATAAACAATGACAAGAAGGTAAAATTACTGAATTCTCATTTTGTTTCTGTTTTCCGTCCCCTTGGGCTGGGAAAGCTAGAACAAAAATGGTTAAAAGGGCATTAAAACCCAAGATAAATGAAGAAAGTTTAAAAGATTGGAGAAATTCAATGAACTCAAGTCAACAAGTTTGATGGTCTGAATGACCTTGCCAATGTGACAACTGAGTCAATGGTGATTTCTGAAAAATCATGGAGACAGAGAGAGAAAAGCCATGGAACTAGAGACAGAAAAGTAGTGTCCATTTTCAGAAAGGGGCAGAATTCAAACTCTAGATTCGTGACCTCCAATTAGGTTTCTGTCAAAATTCTAGAAAGCCCCATTAAAGGCAGAGTTTGTCAGTACTTTAAAGAGGAAGTGGTGATTTTTACCAGCCAGTATAGGGTCATGAAGCATAAGTAATTTCAGAATAGCCTTACTTCCTTTGACAAGATTAATAAGACTGGAAAATCTGGGGAATCCCATGGTCACAGGATACCTGACCTTCAGAAGGCATCTGACAAAATCCCTCACTCACATCCTTGCGAATAATTTGAATAGATGTCAGTTGGATGAAGGTAGAGTTAAATGGAACTGAAACTGGTTAAACTATTAGATTACTAAACTCAACTACAAAAATACATAGTTGCTAAGGTCCCTCCCAACTCCCAAAATCTGGGACTCTGTGGGTGCAAAGGAAGGATATGGAGGTAATACTTTAGATAACTTTCTAGGAGTTTGGCCATGAAGGCAGCAGAGATCTGGGAGACAGCAAGTTTTCTACTTCTAGAGGTCTTCCAGCAAGAATCTGACTATAACTATGAGATGATAAAGCAGTGTTTCCTGCTTCAGGTATACATTGGAATAGATGACTTCTGAGGTCCTTTCAGCTCTGAAATTAATTTTATGCTTTTATAAACAAACCTCAGTTCTAGCCTTTATTTTCTTGTTTCCTTCTCAACCAATTTCCCTACTCCAAATTTCTAATAAAGGCTAGAAATTTCAATGACCAGGCACATAGTAGTAATTTGCTGTGAGTTGTAAATCTTCCTTTTTATGAAAAGGCAAATCCTGCTAACATGAATTTCTTGAAATGCTGATAAATGATGGCACATGTTATGCAAGTGCTCTCAAGGGACCAGATTCTCCTAAGTCACAACAAAATATATACCATAGATTATATTGGGTTGGTTATCAAAAAAGAAAACACGTGTACACTGTTCTTGCAAACTTTCAAGCGCTATATAAATTTTACCTGTAATTAGCATTATCATTACAGCAGGACACACAAATGTGACTTAGAATCAGTGCGGTGTCACATGGACACTGTGATGCATTCGGAGTCAAAAAAGTCTGGGTTCAAATCTTAACCACAGATGCTTTTTAACTAGCTTCCATGCGCTAGTCCTATACTCTCTCTGAGTCTCATTTGTAAAATAAAGGAATTGAACTCAATGACCTCTGAGACACCTCTCAACTCTAAATAAATGATCCTGGTAATTGAGTCTGAAGATGAGAAATCTGGGGGGTGATAATAGCTACCTTTAAGCATTTGAAAGTTTAATTATTTAAAGGGCTGTAACTATTAGGTTCCTATTGCTGAAGAGAACAGAAGCTATGAAAGTGATTTAGCCAAAGGGTACACTAAAGCAGCTGAGGTTTAAAGACCTTTGTCATTTAAAAAGAAAAGCCAAAGCTAATGATATGCATATGCTAATAATAATCTCACTCTAAAATATTAAACATGAAATCATGTATTCATCCAAAATACTCACGGTATTTTGGTAAATGTTTTTGAGAAGAAAATTAAGTTTAATTTCTTTTATTTTATAGGTGGATATATAGTTGGTAAGGGAGCTGGACTTGGAACAAGAAAGACCTGGGTTTGAGTCTCACCTCTGACACATACTACCTGTGTGACCCTGGGCAAGTCACTTAACCTCAGAGACCTCTAGGCAACTTCTAAAATGGTAGAGCTTGTTTCTTTACATGTAAGTTATGTTCACCAATGAAATGACAGAACCAGTCCCTACACCCCCCTCTTTTTTTTGGAGGGGGGAAGGTAGGGCAATTTGGGTTGACTTGCCCAAGGTCACACAGCTAGTCAAGCGTCAAGTGTCTGAAGCTGGATTTGAACTCAGGTCCCTCTGACTCCAGGGTTGATACTCTATTCACTGCGCCACCTAGCTGCCCCCATCCCTTCTTTTACTTTGCTCCCAAACTTCTGCAGCCTTTGGCCCTTTATTCCAAGGTTATTCTATACTCTCAGGTTTCCCAGACCAACTTTCATTGGTTTCTTCAAATTATTTCTAGGCCAAGTGTCCATGGCCAAAGGAGTAGAAGAAGAGCTAGAGCAGATTACTCCTTAGGGTCACCTCTTTAGGGCTTTAGGATTCTGTGGCTAGTCTGCCATCTTTAAATAATACATCATCCTGCCTTACAACACTAGATTGAAATATATGCCAATGTACCCATTAGTGTTTACCCATATGTTTCAAGGTTTCCGTAGTGCTTTTGACCTGATAATCCAGGCCCTTAGAGAATACATTACATTAGCAAATTAATGTATGAAAGGAGAACACATCACTTATTTACAAATTCATTTCTTTCTTTTTTTCAGTTCACTTGAAAACCATCTCTGAACTGCCATCTCATAATGCTGAATGTTACACCATCTTTTAATTTTACTATCAAAGGATTTCCTATTGAAATCATGTATTTGGCATAAAATCACTTCCCCCACTCCCCAGAACATATACATTATAGAAATGGCACAGTTTAATGGATTTCTCAGAGAGTAAGTTCAGTTAAGGGTTGCTGTATGCCTGAGAATGCTTTTATTCTGAGTTGCCATTTGGAAGACATTTCTTTCTCAAAAGAGACTTGTAATAAGTCGGCAAAAAGTAAAAGTCTACATTTGCATGGATCTCCAGTTGTTATCAATGAGAATTCTCTACCATGTACAAGGAAAGACACATGGCTCTTTGTATTTAAACAAGGCAGTCTCAGAAACAATCCATTTTCTTTTTTAAGCAATGGAACATCTGTGGGAATAACTTAATGAAATAAAACTCTTCTGTTGAAAACGATGATTTCAAATAGATGGTTTATAACATTTCCTCTCAAAGGAATATGGACAGCTTAATTTTTTTTAATGAAACATCTGATTCTTTTCTTTGTCATGTCAGACCTATTTTGAGCTTCTAATGTTGTTCGTACCCTTGATGTGGAAACTGGCTGGCTTTTACAAAAAAGGAAGAAGATGAATCTTTATGTAGACTGACTTTGCCTGTCTATTTTTATAATGAAAAATATCTACTTAAAGTACAATTTCTCATTCTGTTCCTTCATAGTTTCATCAGAGTTATAAACCCATAAACGCCAAAGCAGATTACCCTGCCAAGGTGATCTACTAGCTAAGCAGAAAAGGATTTAAGTGTGGGAGCTAAGCCAATGTCCAATGTATTGTCTCCTCGACCCACTGAAATCCTTAGAGGGTACTCTCTTTCTGACATAATGCCAGCTCATAATAGATATGGGTGAATATAAATCCATTTCCCTTGGCAAGGAATGTCTATATCTGGTTTCTCTGAGATATCACTGCAGACAAGTAGGCAAGCAGTATATACTTGTCCCTCAAGGTTTAGCTGCAGTCTTGCCAGGAAGAGAGGACCAAGGTCTTTCAAGGTGAAGGGCATTTTCTTCTTCCTCTGCATCCCCCCATCATACCTGGATCAGCAGTGGGAATACTGTAGGCACGCAGTATAACAAAGCATTGCCCTGGGTCTTTCTTTCTTCTCTTTACATTTTTTCCCAGAGTGATACCATCTGTTCCCATGGGCTTAATCATCACCTTTCTGCCAATGATTCCCAAGTCTATTTATTTGTGACTAACTTCTCTCCTAAACTCTAAGCTAAAGTCTCCAAATGCCTGGTGGACATCTCTACCTGGATGGCCCAATGACTCTCAAACTCATCTAATATTTTAGATAGACAGACAGCCTGATAGATAGAAATTACTCAGTTATGGGGCAGGTAGGTGGCACAGTGAGTAGAGCACTGGCCCTGGAGTCAGGAAGACCTGAGTTCAAATCCAGCTTCAGACACTTAACACTTACTAGCTGTGTGACCTTAGGCAAGTCACTTAACCCCAACTGCCCTGTTTTCCCCCTTCCAAAAAGACAAAAAACAAACAAAAAAAGAAATTACTTAGTTGGGTACATATTGTCCCTCCAGTAGAATGTAACCTCTTCAGGGGCAAGAACTGCTTCATTTTTGTCTTTGTATGCCTAGTGCCTAGGGATACAAATGATGGTTTGTGATCTCAATGGTCTGAGTATTCCTTCTAACAGTCTTGATTAAATGCTTTCTTATCCTGCGAGATTCCTGTCCATGTCTTGCCCCATACTTGGGTTCTCTGAACTTTGTCTGAATATTTTGCCAATAAGTTCAATACCTGGTCTATCATCCGTTGCTCTCACTACAATGAGCTCACATCCTTTAATTGTCATGTGTGTATCTTGACATATATTAAGTCACTTCTTGTGTATAAGTCATTGTTAAGATGCAGTCCAGTAATAGCATTGCTCATAGTTTTGGTGATAGTGCTTGATTTGGGGTCAGAGGACATGGGTTCACATCTTAGTTATTACTACCTGTGAAACTTTGGGTAAGTCATGTAACCTCTTTGGGATTAGTTTACTCATCCATACAATGATATGTATATGGTCTCTTTCAGTTATTAATGTAGGTTGTTATGATGTGCTGCATCCAAAAGGTAAACCATTATTTTCCAAAGAAAACCCAGCTCTTCTGAAAATTTCTCTATTTCTGTTGAAGGTACTAAATGAGCTAGAAACCTTAAAGTCACCTCTTACCCTTTCCTCTCCTACCAATATCCAATGACATGGCAAGCCCTATCAATTGAGCCATCTTCCTCACATCTGTCCCCTTCTATTTACAATGTTAGCCCTTGTCCTAGTTCAATCTTAATACGCATTGAGGTATTATGGTCTTATTTTTATTCTTATTCTTTTTATTTAGTATTTTGTCAAGTAGTTCTCTCCAGCAGCTAGCATTCCTGTATGTCTACAGAACACTGATAATTGGTATTCTTATGCTTAAGATGATAGGAAAGAGTTATATTCATATAATGAATGCTTAAGACTTGGGAAAGAGTTATATTCATATCATAATGATGAAAAGGTATTAAACTACAGTAAGCATAATTTTATTATTAAGCATATTTTGCTGCTTTAAAATCCTTAGAAAACTATTCTTCATTTATCAGAATACCTACTTAACCAGACCACATTTTTCAACTATGTCTGATGAAAGAGTGGACTGCATAAATAACATCAGAGCTAGGATGTGCAAATTCCATCAGTCCAACAATCCATCTTTTTTCATTCCATATTTGTCTACACAAATAAAACAGAGGTGGCCAGGGACCAGGGTCTGTCTGTTTTTTCCAATATCCTTTGCTATAAAATATCTATTGCATCTAAAAATACATATTATTACCTTATTGAGGGGAGGCTGGCTAATTCACATGGGTTGATTTAAAGAATGTCTTATTAAATAAGTTTAGCTACTCAATCACTAGGATAGTCTAGAATAAAGTATAGACGAATTCTATTTTTCTTCTGTAGTTACTGGAAAGCTAATTAAAGAGGGGTTCTTTGTGCAACGTATTGCTGGAAGAGTATTTTCAAAGGGAAATTCAGAAAAGGTTAATGGACAAGGACCTTGGCAGAGTACCATGAATAATTATATATGTGAGTAATGAATTATGCAGCAAACCTGTTTTCACAGCAATTTGTTATACTCTGATCGGTACAAGCCATTCAAGACCTAAGAAATAAATGTATTCATGATTTGCCAAATCCCCTTTGTGAATGATTTTCTGAAGGTTAGGCAGTCCTGTAGCAACTGGGTTTTTCTATTTTCTTGAGACATAAACCTCATCATACACAGGAGATGTCTTCCTGAAAAGTTGTAAGCAAATGAAATCTTTTTACCCCTGACTTGAGAGATGTTTTTTGACCTTATTTCTGGTTCTCTTTGATCAGAAAGTCCTCCTAACTCAGGATATTCCTATGACCTGTACTCACTTTTTCCTTTCCTCTTTCTCTCCTTTCCCTTCTCAAGCTGAGAGATGATTAGTGGTCTATGGATAAATACTTAACCCAAATCTTACTTCACATTCCTCCCCTTACTGGATTAACTGTTCTCTCAAATCACTCCATGTGTTCCAATAAAGCTCACCCCCTTCCCCTAGCTGGGTTTGTTTTTTTTTGATGCAAAGGAAATTCTTTTCTAATATTAATTATCTTCCCCTCCTAATTTGCCTGCTGTCAGTATGAACTGTAATACATTACATTTTCTTAAAATGATGCATAGTACTGTAACTCCAATAGTGTTGGAACTCTCCCTGGAACTTAAATGTTCTTCAAGGTTTGCAGTAATCAAATCCACAAACCTTCACTAGGTAGCAATTCTTTTGATTGGTTTAATGTCATGTCCTGAATGGATTTGCTTCCTCATGCAAAGGTCACAGAGTTAGGTTGTAGTATGTCCTGATTGCCATTTGGAAGATTTCAGAAGAATTTTCAGAGAATAAGCTACATCCCATCCTTAGTTTCTTTTTCCAACTACCGAGTTGCTCATTTCCTTGTGTTTCCAATTAATTCCCAATCTAAACCCCACCATTCTCCCATTCACACGCTCCCCACCCTGACTTTTACTATTCCCTTGTGAGTCAGTGCATGATTCTCTGTTCCCACCTGATCTCATCTGTGACCACCCCTTCCTTCCACTCCTGTGTATCTGAAAGGTCAGATCTAAAAATGACAACAAATTAATGGTTTATGTCCTGTACTTACCCATTAATCAGGCTCATTATAGAGGACAAATGGCTACATTTACTCACACAAATACTTACAGCAAAATCACACCCAGTGCTTTTCTTTATGTCATCCACTGTCAGTCCTTCCCAGATTTCAACCAAAGTCAACCCTTTTTCCTTGTCCACGTCAAACACGGCCTGTCAGATTCAAGCAAACGACAGTAAAAATTTTTAGCACGGTAATAATTTATCATGCAAGGTCAAGAAACTAGAAACAACAACTCATGTTTTCAAAGGAGAAAAAAAGCATGGGGGCCAAAAGGAGACAAAAAATTAGCAGTCTGAAATTGTAAAAACTATTTTCTATATTTAACATGTGCCAATTTCCTAATCAGTAATTACTTGTCTAAGAGCTGATGCTAGAGAATACACAAGTGTGAATAGTAATGGTGTTTATTTGCTAATAACAGCTTAAGTAACATTAAAAAGAAAAACTTTTTTTGACATTAGTCAAACAAGAGACAATAAATTAATACAGGCATTCATTAAAAAAAATAAAATAATGGAGAGTAATGGATAGTTAAGTATAGGCAGCCACAGTCAAGAAGGCCTGGCTTCAATTTTTGCCTTTTAACACATACTTGCTGTGTGATCCTGGTCATTACAACTTAATTTTTCAGTGTCCTGAGCAAATAAAACTCTAATTTGAGAAGGAAGGGCTGACCCTCATTGGTTGAGAGCCTCCTCACTGGTATAGGGAACTCCTCCTTAGGATACATCAACATCCCTGATACCAATGGAAATCACAGATAGGTTCCAAAAGACAAAAATAAAAAGTGACCTGGAAGGGGTCCCAAAGGTAGAAAGGACAGGAGCTGAGAGCTGAATCCAAGCCTTACTTCAGTCCTAAGCTCTTCTCAGTGAACCCCACGGCCTCGACAGAAGTGCAATTTTGGATCATAACTCATGTCCGCAATGACTATGCCAGCATCGATGACCTTAACTTATCAAGGAATGTTGTTAAGGTGGGAAAATACATTCTCCATTTTAGAAAATGTCCATCCAAATGGACAAAATAATGAATGAAAACTGTTCGGAGGGGAAGGCTCAGGAAAGTATAATGTATTGATTACTAGGGACAAAAAGTTAGAAGAGATGGCGGAAGGAGCCGTAGCATAGCTACAGGATTAATGATGATAGCTAAGAGTCGCTATCATTTATAGACAGCTTTAGGGTTTCATTGCTCATATTACCTATCTGCTTCTGACAACAGCCTTGGGAGTGGCGTGCTAGAGCCATCCTCATTTTCAAATGATATAATATTTGTAAAGATTAGCCCAGTTCCTGGCATACAGTAGGTGCTTAATAAAGGCTTATTCCTTCTCCCCTCCTACCTGCCAGATGAAGAAGTCATTGATCTCTTTAAGCCAAAAGTTTTCTCTTCTATAAAATGATAGCATCAATATTTGTTCTAACTTCCTCACATGGTTGCTGAGAAGAAAGCCCTCTATGTTTTAAAGTGCTATATAAATGAGTTATTATCCCCCATTGTCATGGAAAACCAATGTCTGCCAGAAAATAAATTAAATGCTACTAGCAAGGCTAGCGGCATGAGAAATCAAGTGACTTGCCCAAGAACATGACCAAGAAGGCGTCTGAATCTAGGAAGATAAGCAAACCTAAGACCCAAAGTTCAACACTCTAACCACTGTGCAACATAGCTGCATACGAAGGCTGAAGGGGAGAGTTTTCTCGCCCCAAGATCATCTAAGAGAGTTTATCCATAACATCCTATAGTCCTGGATGGGTTCTATCCGGTGGTATTTCCTTTGGTATTAAATATAAGACTTTTAACAGATACTCCTCCATATTGAAAAGGAATTGAGGCATCCCAGAGCAGGAACTAGTCTTTTTATATCCACATTATGGTGATCCTTTTCACTCAAATAACTTGGCATTGCAAAACATAGTCTCTGGTTGGATATTTCTTTCTAGATATTCTTTGTATATTTCTCATTTCTGATGCCACGTGGAAATGGTGCTGTAGGTTAAGCTCAACAGGTACACTAGATGGAACAATGTTTCAGATTCAAAACAAACACTTCCACATTTAAAATCAAGAGTTCAAGTGTCTTTAGGCTAATTCCTTACTTAATCAAGGAATCTCTTTCATAAGGCTCACATCAGATGACTATTCATTCTTTCCTTGAATACCTCTAGTGGTAAGAGACTTACTACCTGGAATGCCAGTCTACATTATTAGATAGCTCTAAATATTAAAAGTGTGACTTGTATGCTGAACTGAAATGCGTTTCCTTGTGGCTTTTATCTGCTGGTCGTGATTCTTCCCTCCAGAGCCATAAAGTACATATCTACTCCTAATCTTCCTTCCACAGACAGCCCTCCAAATATTTTAAGTTAAGAGGCAAGTTGTTCTTAAATTTTCAGGCTAAACAAACCCAGTTCAACTATTCCTCGTGTGACACTTTTTAAAAGGTCTTTATTCTGGGAAGAGTTATTCTATTCTATTCTGATAAATCTGATGAATCCTCTGTATACAATCTAGCTGTTATTTAGGTTCAGAACTTATATTTTCATATGCCCTAGGGAAGTCCAATGTATTCACATTCACATGTAGACATACTTTTATTCTAGAGAGCTTGTGACAGCTTGATTGGTAAGGGCTTTTGTTTCCATTTATGTTTGAGGTAACAATGCAACAAGAGCTTTAATGTGACAACTTTGAAAGAAGTTCTAGGATGCTAACTTTTCCCCAAAGATGATCTCCCTTTAGGGAACTGCAGAGCAGAATATCTACGGGAATGGAAAGGAATAGGTACTCTTTTTCATTTGCTAAACCAAGTTGATTCTATAGGAAAAGAGTGCTAAATTGAAAAACCACAATGTTTTTACCAATCTGCTTTTGCACATTTAAAAAAAAATTTAAAAAAACACACTCCAAAACAAATATTTGTTTGGATAATAAAAATTATCATTATGGAAATGCTTCTTTATACTGCTTTGGATGACTTGTTTAATTTCAAAATGACAGAAAATGGAAATTTTTTCTTTTGGAGAATATGTGTCTGGGGAACAAGTTATTCTGTTCTCTTCTGTTCTGAATTAAGAATAAATGCACACTTACAAAAAGGGAACAGACAAGAAGAAAAGTCAAGTCCTCTGGATGAAGTCATTAAAACAATATAGGACAGGGAATTTTCTAGAATAATAAATAAGTTGTTGTTAGCATTAAGGTAAGATCTAACTTTAAGGAAAATTAAAACTAGGGCAAATTGGCTTGTGGCTTTTATTTACACATGCCCCGTGCTGCAATTGAGTCTAGAGAACATCTACTGGGAAGGAAGGTGTCTGTTATTAGATGAGAGAAACTAACTTCTCTGTAACCCCAGGAGGAATTCCACCTGGTGGCAGAGAAAGTAAACAAAGACCAAGTAACAGTGAGGTATCCACCAGGAGAAAACTTGTTTCACCACTACATCTGAAAAAGAGAAAACAGGAGCCACTTTTCCCCAGAAGGGTTTGTTCATTATCCTCTCCCTGTCACAGCAGGATTGTACTACTAAGAGATTTTCACAGAGATAAAGCCAGTAATGGTGGCTTAGGATTCCACATGGGGAGCCATCGTTTACACTCTGGCTGCACTAATAGAAGGAGTGATGGTTCCATGAATCCCAGTATCCTCCTCCTTCAAAGGGCCACTAATGCAATTTTTACAGAGTTGTCTGCAGAGTTCTGTATCTTCCCCCCTCTCCTGCCCCCTACATTCCTACACACACACACACACACACACATATCTAGGGCATCCTTATCACTCCTACTGTTACAGGGTTCCTTCATCCCTCATTCAACAGATATTTATGGAATGAGTACCTTCCTATGTCTAAGGTTCAGGGTCAGTCTTTTATTGAGAAGAATGTGAGGAAAAGAGGGTACACAAAGAATTTGAAGATAGGGTCTTTTGCTTTCATATAACTTACAACACAGCTGGGGAGATAAGATATGGGCACATTAAATACAACAAGAGTTGAATGACAATAAAGACAACAATATTAAAAACCTCCCTGGGCAGTTTATGATAAGTGCTAAGTGAGTAATAGAGATAATATGAACTCCAGGTTCAGAGGAAAGGGAAGTCACAGTTGCCTCAGGAGGCTTCAGAAAGGAGAGGGAGCCTTGAATTTGACCTTGAAATGGGTAACATATTGATAAGTGGAAAAAAGAGGGATATTCCAGATGAAGTGAAACAGAATAAGCAAAAGTGAAGAGATGAGGGAGGGTCTACATATCTCCTCAGGGTGACAACCGGCCCCATTTGTCTGGAATAAAGAATTTGAGTGTGCAGGTGTGGGCTATCAGGTTGGAAAGTAGTCTGAAGATAGACTGGGCTATCTATTCCTAGTGAATATATATTATTCCCCATTTTACAGATCAGGAAACTAAGGCAAACAGATTAAGGGGCTTGTCCAGAGTCATGCTGCTAGTAAGTGTCTGAGGCCTGAGTTGAACTCAGGTTTTCCTGATTCCAAGTACAATGCTCTATCTACTGCTCCTACCAGCTGTCCTATGTGATAGAATTTTCTGTATAAGAAATGATAATGTACTTTGAAGTATGTCTTCTTAGTTGGAAGGGATATCAGAAGTCACTTACTCCAACCCACACCTGAGGGAAGGAATTCCCCTCTACAAATCCCTTATATCCACCCTCTCTGCTAAAGACCTTCAGGAATGGGCAACTCACTCTTAAGTATAAGTAGCTCTACTTCATTTGTCCTAATAGGGGCATTTTTGCCTGAGCTGAATAACAATAATAATTCTTCTTCTTCTCCTTCTCCTCCTCTTCTTCCTCTTCCTCCTCCTCCACATCTAACTCCCTACTCTTAGTTTTGCCCCTTGGGGCCAAGCAAGCCAGTCCCTCTTCCAGGTAACTTACATAGCCTTTCAACCACAAGAAGACAACTCTCATAATACAAAACCCCAATTCCAGACTTCTCTAAGCTAAAAAGGAAGGGGAAATGGTATATATGAATTTATTTTCAAGATGCTGTTCTTCCAAGCCATTTTGGGAGCAAAGTTGGTAAGATGAACTGATGAAAAGTGAAATAAAGTATGTGCCACTTTGTTCATATTGAATATTTCTTAAGAGACACTTGTATGAAACCCACATAAATAGCCCTAAGGGAGTTGACTGGGAACACATCATAGAACAGAATACTACTTAAGACCAATGACGTCTAGAAAGCTCATTTCATCAACTTTCTTTTATGTGCTTCTTAGAAAATTAGAATATGGGAAAGGTTAATGAACTGGACCTGAATTCATAAATGAAGGTCCTGTTAGTTGACTGTGGCTCTCAAGACTTCCTGTTTCCAAGTCGTATGGCTTTACTAAATGTTTTTTCCATCATTTATGAAGAAGTTGAGCTACTGTGATCAGACTCATTTAATCTCTCAAGCATAAGAGTTTGGAAGTTACATGATCACAGATTTGAAGCTGGAAATGTCCATGAAGGCCATCTCATCCAAACTATTCACTTTACAGATAAACACACTGAGATTCAGAGAAATTAAGTGATACGCCCAGAGTTACCCAACTAGTAAGTGTTGGAGGAGGGATTTGAACACAGGTATTCCGGCTTTAAGCCAAATACTCTAATCCCTAGACCAGCAGTTCTCAACCTGTGGGTTGCGCCCCTTTGGGGGTCTAACGACCCTTTCACAGGGGTCACAGGGGTCGCCTAAAACCATCAGAAAACACGTATTTCCAATGGTCTTAGGAACTGAGACACCGCTCCTCTATCTGTCTCCAGGCAGGTCAGCCCACATGCAGATATGCCCACATACAAGTATTAAAGGGTCACAGCATTAGAAAGGTTGAGAACCACTGCCCTAAGCCATCTTCTAGGACCAAATATGGACCATAAAGATGACTGGATAGCCCCCACAGATAGTTCTCTCTGTCATTTTAGCCCTCAGTTTTGCATTTCAATAGAAATGTCCATCTTGTATGCTGAGTTCTATAATCATACCCAAGGGACAGGTTAAGTCTTTTGTTTTGTTTTGTTTTGTTTTGTTTT
>CM053580.1:301767532-301792697 GCA_028627135.1 Pseudochirops cupreus
CCTGGATTGAATTGAGAACTTGCTAAAGGAACAAGTTACACTGTATTTTGACTTTCTCTGTTCTGTGAATGTTTGCTGAATAAATGGGGTTTACTATGTTGGTAATCCGAACCTTGGAAGTTGCCTTTGCTTGGCATTACAAGGATCAAAGTTCAATATTCTCTCTCACTGTCCTTAGTGGGGTTATTTCCTATTAGGGATCTTCATCTAAGGTCCATGGATCTCCAAAGGGTCTATGGATAGGCTTCAGGAGGTCCATGAACTTGGATGAGAAAAATTACATCTCTATTAAGCTTCAATTAAATTTAGAATTTCTTTCAACCATTTAAAAAAAATCTTATTCTGAGAAGGGGTCCATAGGTTTCAACACACTGCCAAAGGAGTTCCTGACACAAACAAGGTTGGAACTCCTGTTCTAGAGGCAACTAGGTGTTACAATGGATAGAGCATTGGGCCTGAAGTCAGGAAGACCTGATTTCAACTCCTGCCTTACATACATACTAGCCATGTGATCTTGGACAAGTCACAACATTTTGCTGCCTCAGTTTCCTCAACTATAAAATAGGGATAATAATACTGTGAGAAATGATTATTTCTCTCTTGTATTTAATGACCAATTATTGCAATGGTTCTCCACCTTCCTAATGCCACGACCCTTTAATACAATTCCTCATGTTGTGGTGATCCTCAACCATAAAATTATTTTCGTTGCTACTTCATAACTGTACTTTTGCTACTGTTATGGATCATAATGTAAATATCAGATATGCAGGATATATTTTCATTGTTACAAATTGAACATAACCCACAGGTTGAGAACCACTGAATTATTGTATTAGGACCAAAGTTTTTCTTCTTTGTTACTTCTTTATTAACCACCACAGGAGCACACAGGGTAGGCTGCTAGCACAGCCTCTTTGATCTGCTTTCTAAAGGAAAGACAGCTTTAAAGGGATTACCGATCTTACTTTAATTAACAGATAAGTAGAAAGAAGTGAGTATCCAAGAAAAAATCCAATAAACAGGGTTCCAACTGTCTAAACAGAATAAACACAACCCCCTATATACATCACCACACTGGGAGAGCACCAACATCTGGGTAGTCGCGGAGCTCTTAACAAATGGCTACCCATCCAGGGAATCAAAAAGTCATTCTCTTGAGCAAATCCCCATAGTAAAATACCAACCTCCCACTATTTATAATTTTCAACTAATAGGCTCAGAGCCAGAAGGCACCACAACCCTCTGACTCAGTGCCTAATTAGCTTAGTACCAAAAGGTGTGAAAGCTTTCCTATAAGCAAGCCTCCCCTAAGCAAGCTCCTGCTTAGGCAAGTTCCTCCCCCAATGGGTTCTATGTGATTCAGGATGTATCACAGCTATGAAAGCAGCAAGACATCCATGACTGAAATACCTGTGTACCTTTAGACCTGGGAGCACAGCTCCTATTCCAGGGGACACATGTGGTCACATAGGCCTATTAATGAACAGGGAAGATCTTCCTGTTCCATTAACATTATACTTCCTCATCCAGAAACCAACCAGTGTGGGAAATCTCTCTTAAAATTTACCCAGGCCAAGACCTAATCAGACAGTAAAAGAAATTCTAAGTTTGGGCAAATGAGTGTATTCCTGCTCATTGTGTTTGCTCAGACAGGTCTGGGGAAATGTTGATTTTCCTTTCTGTCAGACAGGTGATATGGAAATTGCTAAGTATCTTTAAAAAAGATTTGAGGGATCCAAGTCACACACCCCAAGACCCTCAAAGCAATATATTCCACCGTCTCGTTGTAATATTCATCTTCTCATAAACTGTTAAGCAATCAGAGTTGACTGAACACTTGCTCTTTCAAGGGCATATAAACTGTGAGCCCACCACCCTTAGGTGTCTTTGGTCTAAGAGAGACCATCCTTTTATTGAGAATGCTGGCATTAGTAATAAAATGATTAAATTTCCCAGAAACTATGCCTCTCAAACATTTTTAAACACCACAACAGGACCTACCTCCTACGGTTGTTGTGAGGATCATATGAGAGGATATTTGGAAAATATTTAGAGTAGTGTCTGGCACACAACAGACACCTCATAATTGCTTATTTCTTTATTCTCCTCCCCCACTTCTAGCTTACCCCCTGGCATATCTTCATGATATACTAAGTCTAACTTCAATAATGATAAACAACTGTGGTTAAATGAACTTCCAAGAATCTCAAGGCTATCATCATGGCCAAAATAATAAATGTTCTTTTTCAAAAAAGAGATGGACTGATTACCTGATAGTTACCAGAGGCAGAGTTACATTTTGCTTTTTTCAAAAAAAATTAAGAATTCCAGGCGCAATTAGATGGTGCAGTGACTAGAGCACTGGCCCTGGAGTCAGGAGGACCTGAGTTCAAATTCGACCTCAGACATTGGACACTGGCTAGTTGTGTGACCTCGGGCAAGTTACTTAACCCCAATTGCCTTGCCTTCCCCCCTCAAAAAAAAAAACACCAAAAATTCCATTTCACTTACTCCTGTACTTTTATAAATGTTTCTTAGCTATGGATCCAAAACCCATGCTCTTTCAGATATATTTTGGGGTAAAGGGCTCAAAGTACAGACATATAAAATGTAGACAATATCCCTTTCAGGTCTCAAAATTTCCAGTAATTTTGTTGCTAAGAATTACAATGGCAGGGATAGTCTCAGTGAGAGAATTCTCACTTGCAAGTGTCATTAAATAAAAGTGTTTCAGGACCGAGAGTGATTGATTTCTGGGTCTGAGTTGCAAAGTTGTACATTTCCAGCTCTTTCTGGCTCACTAAAATAATAAACTTCTTGAGAAGGCAGGGATCGAGACATCTTTACGGTTCTGTCCACAACACCTACAATAGGGCCTCGCCTGCAGGAGTCATTTATTGTTTGTTGAATTGAATTAGTAAGGCACTTTGATGCCTAAGGCCGGTTATGTAACAATCTGTGACGGTGAAGGCACAAAGGAAGGAGGAAACTATGTAAGGGATGTTTAAAAATTTAAAAAGTTTAAAAAACTAAGGAAGATTAATACTTAAAAAGTAACAATTAGAAAAAACTCCCGAGTAAAGAGGTGAAGTTCTTTCTCATTTCTCACATTTGTCACTACCTAGCTAGCAAATGTGATATGCATGCAAAGCATTTTGCCAGCCTCAAAGTAAAGCATTCTATAAATGCAGTCATTCTAGTTGTGTCCAACTCATCATGACCCCATTTAGGGTTTTCTCAGCAAAGATACTGGAGTGGTTTCACATTTCCTTCTCTAACTCATTTTACAGATGAGGAAACTGAGGCAATCAGGGTGAAGTGACTTGTTCAGGGTCACACAGCTAGTGAATGTCTGTTGTGGTTTGTCCTTTGTTCTCAAAGAGGATCATGACTTAAGGAAGTTGATGCAATGATTTACAAGTGAACTGGATTTAAGGGAGGGAGGTCTGTGCAAAGTCACTAGCCTCACTTTCTGCTCCCAGAGTCATCTGAGTACAGTGGCCAGATACTGATCAGGACAACTGGAGATGACCCCAGCAGTATCTGAGGCTGCATTTGAACTCAGGTCTTCCTGAGACTACACCTGGCACCCTATCCACGGCTCTACCTAGCTGCCTGTTTTAGCAGCAGTTGTTACAGATATTATGAAATGTATTTCTTCTTTAGACTCCTGAATGGTGGGTGAGGCAAAGCATGCACCCATTTGAGGCTCAGTTCTAGAAATTCCAACAAGGTATGTGGAGGATTTAGCATCACTACCCTCCCTTCACAGGAAGGTCAACCATTCCCCTGTTCTCCAACAATGATCTAAATGTTTGGAGAAGGGAAAATTAGCTCCTTTCCCTGACCACCACTGACAAAAGCAACAACAATGACAAAAAAAAAAACACCAAAATTTGAAGACCTTCATACTCCCCCCAGGGAGAACAGAGTATATGGAATACTCAGCTATCGAATCACTATGATTATCATCCTATTCCAAAGGAATCTTGAAAAAGCAAGTCAGTCTAGACAGAGAAGAGGAGAAAAAAAAACTCAGGCTTACTCATACTAAGTTTATGCTTGATAAAAGATCCCAACTTATCCTCAAATGGCTTCAATTATAGCATAAAGTCATCTCTGGAGCAAAGAACATTCACATTTTAGATGAGCCTGCAACATGTTTGGTTTATGGACAAATTGAAGAGAGAAGGGAGGGTGCAGAGAAGGGGATATGAGAGAGACAGAGCCAGAGAGAGACAGAGGTGGGGCAGAGAAGGAGATATATGAGACGGAGAGGGAGAGGGAGACAGATGGGGAGAGAAAGAGACAGAGAGACAGAGATAGATGGGGGGCAGAGAAGGAGATATATGAGACAAACAGAGAGAGACAGAGACTCAGAGAGACACAGAGAGAGAGAGACAGAAACAGAGACAGAGAAAGATGGGGGGGGGCAGAAAAGGGGATATATGAGACAGACAGACAGAGACAGAGAAAGAGACAGAGAGAGAGAGAGACTGGGGGGGCAAGAAGGGGATATAACGAGAGAGAGAAAGAAAGAAAGAGAGAGAGAGAGAGAGAGAGAGAGAAACGTCTAAACAAGAAACTGAAATCTAAAAGTGCATCCCTCCAAACTAAAATTCTTGGAGCTTTAAGACCTGAGGAAGCAGGTCACTTATCCATAAAAGGGATATTCATTACCATGGCCTAACCTTTAATTTCTCAAAAGGTTGCTTCTATGTGATCCTCCACCCAGAGATAAATGAGTTCTGAATGATGACGACCGCTGGACACAGAGCTCTCTTCCTATTCTTATGATATCTTGCAGTTTCACCTTAAGGGATTTCTTTCAGGCTCAACATCTCTTGGTGTAGAATGGGATAATTTTCTGCACTAGCTCAAAACAATATTGTCAGATAATTTGAAGTCTTGGTGGAAGCTTGACCAGGTTATTGTGAAGTTCAGTTTTATCACAAGATAAACTTATGCAGGATGCTCCGTCATCTCTATATAAATGGAAAAGGCATCATTCAATTTAGCTCAACATTTATTTAGCATTCACTGGGTGCCTGGCACTACGTTAGGTTCTGGGTATACAAAAATTGTGTAGAGGAGGCAGTTAGGTAGCTCAGTGGATAGAGCACTGAGCCTAGAGTCAGGAAGACCTAGTTCAAATCCAGCCTCAGAAACTTACTAGGTGTGTGACCTTGGGCAAGTATGGCAAACCACTCCAATATCTTTGCCAAGAAAAACTCATGGACAGTATTGGTGTACTATGGTCCAGGGGGTTACGAAAAACTGGAAACAACTGAGTGATTGAACAATAATCTACAAAAATTAGAGTTAGGGAGGAAGGTCTTTGTCTTCAAAGAGCTTTTATTCCATCAACCACCAATTGATGGCTTTCAAAGTCTAAATCTTAAAGGCAAATAAAATTAGTCCCAAATAGGTTCTGATCATAATAAACTTGCCATAAAAAAGATCTCTCTAAGCATCTATAAATTCAAAGAAGTTAAACTGGATTGATAATGACTTTACTATTTCAAAGTTCTTTGCCCCCAGATGATGGTAGACTGCAATCCCACTGTGGCTTAGTCAACAATCTTTCTGAGTTGTTGTGGCTAATAATTATCCACAACAATTTGCTCTATCACATTTAAAAGGGATAAAAGCTACATAATCACTATCATGTTGCTTTTAAAAAAAAAGCATCTTTGAAAAGATTTTCTCAGATTTAATTCCACAAAGCTAAGTAGCCTGGATTGAAAGCCCATCTTTGTCACACATGGGCTATCTGACCCTGGGCAAATCAATTAACCTCTAAATGCTCAGGTGCTGATCTGCATTGGCTTTCTATACCAAAGAAATTAAAGGCTAGAACCAAAGCAAAAAAACAAAACAAAATAAAAAACCCAACCAAAATATACCTCCAAAAGTCTAAATCCGTTGGTTTCTGACAGGTTTGTACAAAAATAATTGAGTGTTTATTTAGGTTACTTTTTCCAATGTTTCCTGGGGGGAAAAAATACTGACAGGACACATAATTCAAAAGATTTCCACATAAGCTCCTCAAAGAATCATATACATTTGGCATAGCTTATACCTAATAGACCAAATTATTCACCAAGATATATACATATATATGTATACACACACACACACACACACACACACACACACATGAAAATAAAACTTCAGAACAATGCAATTATTGGCTCTTTTTTTCTCCTCAGGATCCAGACCTATTGCTGCCCCCCAAAACTGATATAAATAAGATCTAAGCCTGCTACAGAAATACACCTCTCATTTGTGCTATTAAAATAGATGCCTAAGACTTCTCTTCTATAGGATAACTGACAAGTGTGACTAAATCTCTTTCCTTTCATAAGCTGAAAGCGTAAACTCTTGGCAATAGATCCAAATAGTGTATTATTTGAAGAACAAAATCACCTGCTTTGACATAGTCAAGAGAAAGGGTAGGTACTTGACTCTTAGCAGAGTCAAGAATCTGGAACTAGGAGTCAAAAGGTTTGGCTTCTGTCCTTGGATCTGCTGTTAAGGTGTTCTGGTGTTCATGCCAAGCATGGGAGGAACAACAAAAGCCTTCATAATAGCTTTCCAAACGGGACTCTGTACCTCCGAGCTCTCATAATAAGTGCTTAATAATGCTTAGTGAGTGACTGACCTAACCTTTCCTTCATTGCTCCAAGATCAAATTTCTTAATGTACAGGTGTGGTCAAGTCAGTTCCAGTTCTGTGCTCAAGAACCATCAATGATTCCCTAGTACTAACAGGATTTCAGGATTTAGATTGTGGGGGAGATGCCAGAGATATTCTAGTCCAACCCCCCAATTTTACAATTAAGGAAACTAAATCCTAGAGACGTTTTAACTTTCTTCCGAGTCGCGGAAGCATTAAGTAGTGGCATTAAGATTGGAACTTCTGAATTCAATTCTAGCATACTTTGCACATGGCACAAAATACCAAAATGGCATTTAAGGTACCCTACTTAAATCCACGTAGGTGACTCTTTAGAGAGATGGCCTTTCAAAAGCAGCCAAAAGTATTTAATTTCATAAACAAAAACATTTCTGAGCTTACAAAGCTTAAACCCCCATGTCTTCTAAAGACAAGTGTTTATTTGGAGAAAATTCTTCCCAAATTTCTTTTGTTGCTGCTTTGATGTTGATGTATATGTCAGGCAAGGTCTTTTGTCAGAACTGAAGTCAGACTCGGCCTGAATCATAAACCACTCTCCTTTTACCCATTTTATGTCTAGACAAAGTTATGATTTAACCTTGCCTTACACTCTCCTGCCTTTTTGCATTCAGATCTTCCTCTATGCCTGGAATTATCTACACTGCACCAAAGCCAAGCTGAGGCACAATTTCTTTCATGAAATATGAAGCATTCCTTGTTCTGTACCTTTTTTCCCCAAGAAAGTGATCTTCCCCTCCTATCCTTAAACATTCTACCTCATAGTATATCTATTTACATGTTTAATCATCCTTATTAGAGTGCAGCTCCCCTTGAAATCAAGACTATATGGGGTTTTTGTTTGGGGTTTTTTTGTTTGTTTGTTTTTTAACATATTAATGTGTTTGGCAAAAGTCTATTGAATTGATTTTTCCCCCTATTAGACGGTGAGTTCCTTAAGGGTAGGGGACCATGTTTTGGGTTTTTTTTTTTCCCTTTAAAACGTATTTATCCCCAGTGCTTAGCATAGGGCCTGGTACAAATTAAGCATTGAATAAATGCTTACTGACTGACTAAATTGCTGAGACTTGAGAGGAAGAAGGCATTTATAGGGACAGCAAGGTGGTTTAGTGAATACAGCATCGGCCCTGGAGTCAGGAGGAGCTGAGTTCAAATTTGGCCTCAGACACTTAACACTTACTAGCCATGTGACCTTGGGCAAGTCACTTAACCCCAATTGCCCTACCTTCCCCCTTCCAAAAAAGAAGGCATTTATATTATCTCTTTGTCATGGCTTGAGGAAGACCTTTTCATTCATTAATGCCTTCCACGAACATTTATTAACCAGTTAGTATATTTTCCTTTCTTTTCAAAGAGTGCAAAGAAGTTTCATTAAGGAATGGAGTTGCCTCCAATAGGAAGTAGCTTAATTAAAAAAAAAAGTACACACTACAAATGCATTTTTTGTTTGTGGGTATATTTGCAAATTGTTATTTTCATATGATGGGGAGGAATAACAATCTCTAACTATGATCTTACTTTTAATTCCTATTTCCCCACTGAGAGCAAAACAACATGGAAACAACATTTTCTATTTCCTGTGAGAAGATTCAGTACAGAGGGTTGCTAGCTAGATGTGTCAGGCAGCAATAGCCACCATTTGTTTTCCTTTATCAGGAATTCCAGCTGAGTGTAAAGACAAAAGTCGAAGCAAAATAATCCAAAAACAAAGAGATAGAGAGTTGGCTAAATGCAGCCTTCATGTTTTGCAAACAAATGCACAAAAAAATTCAGGCTGAGTCTGACTTCAGTTCTGACAAAAGACCTTGCCTGACGTATCCATCAGCATCAAAGCAGAAACAAAAGAAAGTTGGAAAGAATTTTCTACAAATAAATGTTGTCCTTAGAAGAGATGTGGGTTTGCTTTGTAAACTCAGCATCATTTTGTTTATGAAATTAAATCCTTTTGGCTGTTCTCGAAAGCCACCTCTCTAAAGAGTCACCTATGTGGATTTAATTTCCATTGCTCCATATTTATGCACCAGTGATCACTTTATAATATTTAGTAAACAAATTATGGTAATTTCATATTTGTTACAAGTTTCACTACCAGACTGATTCATGGTTCTCATTACTTTAGTGACTGAACTTCCTCTTGGGGAGGAAGACCTGGTCTCTGTCCTCCAAGAGCTTACAATTATTAGTAGTAATTGATGTACATACTTAAGGACAGGCATCTCCTTATTTTGGGATAAGGCATATCTTCCAGATTCATGCATTAAGTTATGTAACACCTACCACCACCACCAAGCTGAATCATAACTACTTACCGCCTGGGTTTATAGAGTGAAAACAAGAGGATTTAATTTTAAAACTGAGAATGAGAAATTAAGAGAGAACATGACAAAGAAAATACCATATAAGGTCAGTCAGGCAAATTAGCTGAAACCCAGGCTCCAGGTCTGAAAACAATTAAGCTAAAGTTCAAAGAAATCAGACAGTGGACAAATAAGAATGTTAGTAAAAACAGATAACAATACCCAAAGTCCTTATTTCATACTTCTTCAGAATACTGAAGATTTCTGCTACCAAAAGTCTCATTGTTCTAGCCCTTTAACTGCAGTATTTTTTCAAAATGCCTTCCAAAATGCCTCCCAAAGTGGTCTTTGTCATTTGCCAGACTGCATCTCTAAAAGTATCTCATATGCCTACCTATGAAGAAGAGCTCACTACAGAATGAAAACATAGATTTACTAACTAATGGGAAGCAGCTTATTTTCTTTTTTTTTCTTTTTTCTTTTTGGAGGGCAATTGGGGTTAAGCGACTTGCCCAAGGTCACACGGCTAGCAAATGTTAAGTGTCTGAGGCTGGATTTTAACTCAGGTCCTCCTGACTCCAGGGCCAGTGCTCTATTCACTGTGCCACCTAGCTGCCCCGAAGCAGCTTATTTTCAAAAGACTCAAATATATTTTTTGCGTGTGCTAGGATTTGTTATTTTTACATGTAGACATCTGGAGAAAATAGACTCTCTTATCTCTTGAGCTTAAATTTCAGAATCAATTTGAGGGTCCTGCCCAAAAGCAAATTTGCAGAGAGCTTCAAAATTCAGCTTCAAAGGTCTAGATTGGTCTTCTTTTTAAATAGGCTACAAAATCTGCACCAGTCATCTCCATATTTACAACTATTAGAATAGTAATTTAACAAGACCTACATCCAAGGGGTAGCTATTACACAGTAAGTTTCTCTGAGAAGTTCATGGCATTTCACTATCATTATCTAAATGATCCTTACAATATATTGGTGATAGTATAGCTAAGGAAGCATCCACATTATTGTTTCCATTTGGTAGATAATAATTGGTAATAATTATAAAGAGCCTAACACTGTGCCTGGCATACAGTAATATATAAATGTTAGCTATTACTATCTATACGATGAGACTTATAAGAGATTATAGAACAGAAAGAACTTCTTGTTACAGAACAATTCAGTGGCACCATTGGGAATTGACTCCCCAAGTCAAAGAATCAGATGACAGAGGTCACTAAAAGGGACCTTACGGACCCTTTAGTACAACACCCTGCCTCCCACTGAGGCCAAGAGATGTTAAGTGACTTGTCCAAGATGACATAAACAGTAAGCAGAGAGAGAATTTGAACTTAGCTCTTCTAACTCCCAAGTTGGAGCTCTTTTCATTGAACAATGCTTCTTCTCTCTTAATCCTTTTTAAAAGATCTCATGGCTTCCATGCAGACACTTCTTGTTCAAACTAGCTCAAGTATGCTGATAGGGTCAAATATTTCTGCTGCCACTAAACACTGAAGGACTAGAACTATTTCTTACCATTGCATTCCATTTTTATCATTAATTATGACAAATAAACAACCTATAGTCTGTGTCTCCAGAAGTGTATAGCTTACAATTCTTATCAGTAGATGATCCATAGTACTATCTAGGATCTTGGCAATACTAGAGTCTAAACATGTAAATTTTGGTGTAAAAAAATATTTTTTAAAAACAATAATAAAAACATGGACCTGAAATCTGTTACTTATGTGGTATGTTGTTCCCAAATTGACAAGAAGTGTAAAACAGCAGTAAATAATAACAATGTGCATCTAGTTCTCTTCATGCTTGGGGGAACAGGACCTGTACATTCATTAATATAGGAAATTTCCAATGAGGAAACTGTCCAGCAATGCAGATTAACACTTGCTTTATAATTTAGTCTTAAGAGAGTTTCCCTGGAGCACCAAGAAATTCAGTTACTTGTCTTGTGATGATACAAAGCCAGATAGGGGTTTTGAACCCAACCTGTTCTCTATCCACTATACTACCATGTATATATGGCTTAATCCTCATTGTTCCCATTTTACAGAGAAGAAAACTGAGAGTCAGCAAGGTGAAGAGATTGATCCACGATCATACAGTTAGTCAAGTGGTAAAACTGATATACTGAATCCAGAACTCTGCTTCAAGTCAAGTGTTCCTTTCAACTCTTATCATCCTGCCTCGAAAAAAGACTATCATGTGTCTTGGTCAGGCAGCAAAAGATCACTATCATCTTTGCTTTAATCCAGTAGAAAGGAGTGGGCTTAAGATTCTGAAGACGCGATTCCAGCTTTATAAACATAATTCATTTAAATCTTTCTGAGTCTCAGATTCCTCATATGTAAGATGGGGTAAAATAACTGCACCATCTACTTAACAAGGTCATTATAAGGAGAGCAGGACCAATAAAATAAAAATGACAATTTTATCTAAACTAATTTATATATTCAATGCTATTCCAATTAAATTACCAAAAAACTATTTTGCTGAATTAGAAAAACATAACAAAATTCATTTGGAAGAATGAAAAGTCATGAATAACAAAGGAACCAGGTGAAAAAATGTAAAGGAAGGTGCGTTAGTAGTATTAGATCTCAAACTATATTATAGGGCAGTAATTATCAAAACTATCTGCTACTGGCTAAGAAATAGAAAGGTAGATCAGCGGAACGGAGTAGGCACAATTCACAGCAGCAAAGAAATATAGTGACCTAGTATCCGACAAGTGTCAAGACTTATGATGCTACTGACTGTAAGACCTATGGGGCTATTGCAGGAACCTGGTTGGTGCATGCCTGTCTCAAATCTCTTCTCACACCAGTCAGTCCTTCACTCTGCTATCACTGTGATACACTGAAGCATAGGTTTGGCCATATCATCCCTCTATTCAATGAAGTTCAGGATCAAATATAAAATCCTGCCTGACTTTTAAAGCCCTTCAGAACCCAGCCCCTTCCTACTCTTCTAATCTTCTTATGCTTTATTCCCCTCCAAGCCTCGACCAACCAATGACTCTGCCCATTCCCTACTGGTCCTAACAAGACTCTCATCTCCTTACTCTTTGGATTTTCACTACCTGCCCACCATGGCTGAAACTTTATCTCTCCTCACCAGCAACTCCTGGTTCCTTCCTTCCAGTCTCACTCAAAATCCCACCTTTTGCAAAAAGCCTTTCCTGATCTCCTTCAATGCTACTGCCATCCCTATGAGATTTATCTCCAATTTATCCTGTATATATCTTATTTGTACATAGTTGTTTACACGTCTCCACCAATAGAATGGATTTTAATGTTTTAAAAATGTTTCTGCCTTTCTTTGTAATCTCAATGCTTAGCACAAAGCCTGGCACATAGTAGGTACTTTAAAAATGATTTAACAAGAACAATTCAAAGCTGATGCTTCCTTATATAATTTTACCAGTGCTACCTCCAAATAACATTCAGAGTTAAAAGATAAAACTAAATAATCAAGGATGAAGTCTAGACCTAGGAAAACAAAAAGCTTACAGACAACATAATTTTAGGCATAAAAAGCATAGACCTTGGATACCTAAGTAGTTGTGGTAAAATGAGCTAATACAAGGGGACCCAAGCAGAATAGAGAAAAGAAATGCTTTAAATACAAAATGTGATGGCATGTGAAACAATGGCGCCTAGCTATGGACTGATGGACAGCAGCATTCATGGCAGGCTGACCAACCTGGTGTGTAGCCATCATCAAATAGGGCTTCCTTCACAGCTTCATGAAACAGAAGCAA
Source organism: Pseudochirops cupreus (assembly GCA_028627135.1). NCBI lineage: Eukaryota > Metazoa > Chordata > Mammalia > Diprotodontia > Pseudocheiridae > Pseudochirops > Pseudochirops cupreus. The sequence continues at coordinate 301,780,300 of CM053580.1, forward strand.
TGGTATAAACAGGACCAGACTTTACAAATGGTAGCTGTAGCTTGAAGACCAGAGTCTGATCTATATAGAGGTGTTAATGCAGAAGGGGCTGCTGCTCAAGGAAAAGTGTTTATGTACGCAGTTAGTTGTCACCATTATAATTCCATCACTGAATAGGAAGGACACCAAAAATAGATTATTAAAGCCTGAACAAAAGCACGTCACCACATCTTTTCCAATATCTTTTAAAATGTTTTTACTTCTCACATAAAAGGCAAATATTAAAAAAAAGGTATTTTTTTTAAAAAAGTCAGACTGTTTAGGTAAACGATGACAAATAATTATGGCACATACAAAATAATTACAAGTACTTTGGATATAGAAGAGATAGGGACTGGACCTGTGATTTCATTGGTAGAGGGAATTCCGTTGTAAAGAAACTCCTTCTACCAACATAGGTCAGCACCTTCTCTGAAAGTTATAGTTTTAAGAATTACCAAGAGCACAGATAAGTTAAGTGATGTGTCCCAAGTAGCTCAGTCAGTTCTTCCAGGCTCTGAGGCCTGCCTTCTAGCTGCTAAACTATACTGCCTCTCAGTTAGTGTTTAGCAGGCTAAATAAAGCAAGCATAGATTAAAATGTTTTGATTCATCCTATTCCTCTTGAAAATACATTTAAGCATCTTCTTTAATTAGGCAAAACTAACTGTTTATACTAAAAATCTCGTGGATTATGTGTTTTTGTCACCTAGCATATGAGCTCTAGGAGAAGGGTCCATATTAGGTATATGTCCTAGTTTTTAGAGTAGCGTGGGCTTTCAGAAAAACTGCCTTTCTGGTTGTTCCACAAATGAGATCCTCCCGTCTCTTGGCTACAGACTTTCTCTCTGACTATCCCTCCCATATCTGGAGTGTTTTCCCACTACTGGCTTCCTTTAATTCCCAACTAAAACTCCACCTTTTAGAGGAAGCTTTCCCTAATCCCCCTTAATTCTTGCACTTTCCCTCATTTAACTATTTCCTATCTATTCTGTCTATAATGTGTTTGTACTTAAGAAGCCTCTGCCTCTCCTCTCCAAAAGAAGGTAAATTTTGATGGCTTAAAGCTGTCTAGTTAACTTAGGGTTTACTGGCTAGATACCTTTTTCAAAGACCAAGCCTCAAACCCATTTCACTCTGGAGCTTGGAGATTGGTGCCCAAGCACCATTTAATGGCTATTGTGGGGGCCCTTCTGGCTCAGAGTGAATGTAAATAGTAACTGTTTCTCTTCTAGTCAGCAACCCTGAGGATCTTCCCCTCCTGGGTTTGATTTTATTATCATTATTATTAAAGGGGCCATCCCTTGACTCACTTCTTAAAAAGGCCTATTCACTAAATGGGCATTACCTCACTCAAAGGAGGACCCTAAAAAGACCGTAGCCTATCAGGGCCAGGGTCTCCCATTGCATCCTGAGTCATCTCTAGTCATCCTGATGAGTATCTGGCCACTGGACCCAGATGGCTCCAGAGGAAAAAGCGAGGCTGGTGACCTTGCACTGCCCTCCCTCCCTCAAGTCAAAGTTAACTGCCAGTCATGTCATCATCCCCCTGAGGTCGTGATGCTCTTAGAAATGAAAGACAAGCACAACAACTTATTTCCTATCTATACAGTCTATAACTTGTCTGTACCTAACTGTTTGCCTATTGTCCTCCTCAGAGCAGGAACTGCCTTTTTCCTTTCTCTGTATCCCCATCACTTAGCACTGTGCCTGGAACATGACAAATGTTATATAAACGCTCATTCCCTTCCTCTTGTTCCTCCATTATAATGTCCAGTAAACTGTAAGTCCCTCGAGGGCAGGTATGGTCTTTTGGTTCCTCTTGCGTCCCTAGTTTTTGGCACAGTACCTGGCACGTAGGTGTTATACAAATGACTCATTACCTTTGCTGAATGCTCCATGGTGACAACCACTTTGGTTTTTGAGCTGGACACTAAATCCATGGCACCGCCCATTCCTTTCACCATCTTTCCCTGCAAGCAAGAATCAGACGATTAGAAGAAGCCACATTTCTCCAAATTAATTACTTGTGTGGGAGAACTAAGTCAAGCTGAAGGAATATACCACTGGAACAAAGTCTAATCAGCTGAGGAGAATAACCCCTCTACCTGCTTGTTCATTAGCACCGTCAAAACTCCTCTGCAGGGAAGCTTAGAACCCTGGTATTCTATTATCTCAGAGCTGAAATATAAAGTTGAGGATAATGTGTGAAAAAGTCTTGTTTTACACACACACAGACACACATACAAATTTAATTTCAAGTAAATAAGCAGTAAGAGAATTCACAGATACATTGGGTAACTTCAGGACATCTGTAGACTCTAGGCACCCATATTGGCAGGATCAGAGAAATGCTAGTTTAAAATGTAAGAAACTTTAACATGAATAACTTTCCACAGTTATTTGTATCACAGCAATTTCAATTACAGACATTTTGTTAAATCATCCTCTCCAATTTTCTGCAATGAAGACAATATTCAGGTACTCCACCAAAGGCAATAATGGCATTTTCCTGGGGCTAAGATAAAAGTAGTCTGAAAAGGTAAATTTTTTCAAAATAGGGACAAATCATTCAAATCTCTTTCAGAAATGCCAGTCTATTCCTGAATGATGGTCACTCTGACACTTTCCCTACCCCCTGCCCCACCATCTACTCTGCTCTCTATTCAGAGAGAAGAAAGAGCTTCTTTCTAAATATTAAGGTCCAAGGAATTGATGGATTTTGCTCTTGCACAAATAAAATCAACAAGAAAATCAGTGACACTTTGACCTAAGTACCCAGTTCCTCTAATATTATCCAAATTCTTTAACTTTTGTTTTTCAACCCAAGACTTTCTTGCTATCTAGAAGACAAAATTTTATACTGCATTTCCTTATTTTTGATGAGTATGGAGAGAAAAGGTTTGGAAATCCTTTTTCACTTGGCACAATCTAGAGCAGGCCTGCACGATCTGTGGAACACCAAAGGATTTCAGGTGGCCATGAAAAATGTAGAGGAAAACATCCTTTGTAGGTAGAGGAAATCCTTTGGCTTGCTGCAAAAAGCCCCTGGGCCATAGGCTGTACAGGCATGATCTAGAACAGTGGTTCTCAACCTGTGGGTCAAACGACCCTTTCACAGGGGTCACCTAAGACCATCGGAAAACACGTATTTCCAATAGTCTTAGGAATTGAAACACTGTTCCTCTATCAGTCTCCAGGCGGGTCCGCCCACATGCTGATACGCCCATATACAAGGGTCACAGCACTAGGAAGGTTGAGAACCACTGATCTAGAGCCTCCTGATTGGCCTGTGTCAACAGGGCTGCTCAGACTAAAAGTCTGAAGAGTAGAATTCTTTCTTGGTCTACGTAAAATGTCACTTATATTTTAATAGTTCTACCAGTTATGAGATCATCCTTAGGCTATCATTTCTCTTTTAAAAAACATTTATTTACCCTTAGTTTACAACATTCAGTTCCACGATCCCTTGAGTTTCACATTTTCTCCCCTTTCCTCTCCCCCCCTCGTGGAAGCATGCAATCAAACATGCAGGTTCTACAAATGCCTTTGTATTAAACGTTAGTCAAGTTGTAAAGAAGTATTATAACCAATGGAGGGAACACTGAGAAAGGAGGAACAAAACAAAACACAAAAGACACAGAGCAAGTAGTTTACTTCAATCTGCATTCAGACTGTAGTACTTTTTTGGGGCAGGAGCACAATTGGGGTTAAGTGACTTGCCCAAGGTCACACAGCTAGTAAGTGTTAAGTGTCTGAGGTCAGATTTGAACTCAGGTCCTCCTGACTCCAGGGCTGGTGCTCTATTCACTGCACCTCCTAGCCGCTCCTATAGTTCGTTTCTCTGGATGTGGATATCCCTTTCCATCATGAGTCTTTTATAGTTGTCTTCTTACTTAAGCTTATCACTTCAACAATTCAAAAATCATATTTAACAAGTTTGCCACTTGCTACATTGTATGGTGTGCTGTCTTGTGCACTAAGGTAGCCACCAAGATAAACAAGGTCCCTGCCTCACGGAGAAGAGGTAGCAAAAGGTGTGTTCATAAATGTCTATGGAATAAAAGAGCATGTGATATTTTCACAACACAACAAAAAGACGTACCATGAGAATTAGGGAGAGATTAATACTGGTTATGAAAGAAAGCTTCATGGAGGAGGTGACAGCTCAGCTAGGGCTTGAAGGATGGGTTGGATTTCAATGGGGGAGGTGTGTATGTGTGTGTATGTGTGTGTATATGTGATAAGGGAAAAGGGGAGATGGAGTTTGGAGGAGGAGGGGGGAAAGTGTGAAATAACTGATGTGGAGAATATGATAAGAGAGCCCATCAGAGCTGAATTAAAGAATTGCTGGGTGGATGAGAATCCAGCTGAGACTATAACATAGGACTTTAATAGTAAATCCTCTTCATGGGTTTCATGATTTTCTCCCGCCATGTTCAGAAAACCAGAAGCTATAGTAGAAAAAGTAGAGGGGTTTTGTGAAGGTTCTACTCCTTACTATCCATCTCTAGCAATATGTATGTGTGTATACATCTCTATGTATGTAGATGGATAGATAGATAGATGGATGGATGGACGGATAGATAGGTAGGTAGATAGATAGATAGATAGATAGATAGATAGATAGATAGATAGATAGACAGACAGACAAATGATAGATAGGGTAATGATTACTAAGACAAGTACAGAAAAAAAGGCAAAGGGTAGAGAAGGCATGGGGTCTATGTGTGAGAGATGAGAATTTTTCTCTTGTATCTGATAACTAATTATTGTATTAGGACCAAAGTTTTTCTCCTTTTCTATTTCCTCATCCAGAAACCAACCAGTGTGGCACATCTCTCTTAAAGATTTACCTAGGCCAAGGTCTAATCAGACAGTCAAAGAAGTTCTAAGTTTGGGCTCATGGGTGCATTCCTGCTCATGGCATTTGAGCAGACAGGTCTGGGAAGTGTTGATTCTCTGTTTTGCCCAACAGGTGATAAGGAAATTAATGTCTCTTTGACCACGATTTGGGTGATCCAAAGCACATACCCCAAGACCCTCATATTACAGCCCAGCTTCTCACTGCAGTATTCATTTTCTTATTACTTATTGACCAATCAGAGTTGCTGATTGCCACCCCACAGAAATATCTACTCTTTGAAGGACATATAAACTGTGAACCCATTGCTATGAGGGATCTTTGATCTAAGAGAGACAGCTAAATGACTATCTTTTTATTAAAATACTAGCATTATTTATAAAATGATTAAATTACCCAGAAACAATGTCCCTTTTACTTTTCAACTGTCACATAAGGCAAAAGGAAGGATACTGTTGAAGTTACTGACCATGGGAGAGAGAAGCAAGTGAAATCAGAATGGTGAAAATGAATTGGGGGGGGTGTGGCGCAAAGGTCACAATGAAGACAAAGAAGAGGTTCAACAGGAAGAAGAAACTGGGGGTTAGATGAGAAACTACCAGAGGGGAATTTCAGAGTTGGGGCTATACACATGTATGCATACAAACACACATTATACATAGCTATACATGCACTTATATATGTATAGGTCCAATAACAATTGGGTAGGTCTAACATGTTGCCACACCACAATGACAGGTAAAGTGGAGAAAAAATTGAGGTTATAAGCATTGAAGGTTGTTAAAGAAACACTTATGTCAGAGGGTTGGAAAGTATGTGTGTATAGAAAGCATACATATATGTGGTATATAAGTAGGTATGTGATATATATACTTATAGATTTTTTAAATTTAATTTAATTTTTTGCTTTATTTTTTTTTGGAGAGGGGAAGGCAGGGCAATTGAGGTTAAGTGACTTGCCCAAGGTCACACAGCTAGTTTTTGTGTTAAGTGTCTGAGGCCGGATTTGAACTTAGGTCCTCCTGACTCCAGGGCCAGTGCTCTATTCACTGCACGCCTAGCTGCCCTCTATACTTATAGATTTTTATATGCATATAAATATATCATATTAATTTACATTAGTTATAACATGATATAATTATATAAGTATAATTATAGGGGTATATATGTATATAATTATATATAAAATCTCTTCTACTCCTTACTATCCATCTCTAGCAATATGTATGTCTGTGTATACATCTCTATGTATGTAGATGGATACATAGATGGATAGATAGATGGATAGGTAGGTAGGTAGATAGATAGACAGACAGACAGATGATAGATAGGTAGGTAGATAGATATAGATAGATGATAGATAGATAGAAAGATAGGTAGATAGATGACAGATAGATGATAGATAGATAGACAGATTGATAGACAGATAAAATAAAAAGACCATAACTCAATAACTGAACTAATGGAGGAAGTTAGAGATGTATTCAGGAAGAAGGTGGTTGACAGTAACAAGGACAAAGAGAGGCTGATATAATCTGACAGCATGAATTTCAAAGGAAAGGAGGCTGCTAAATAAGAATGACAGAAGATTTGTTCAGAAGTGGCAGTGAGAAGCAAGGAGAGTATGAAGGCCTCTCAATCCGTTCTCATGAGTAAGGCTAAGTAGGAATTCATGCCATATAAAAACTGGTTTAAAAAAAAAACTGGGGGTATTTAATCTAGAGAATTTAATATTCAGGGAGGTATGTATAGTACTTGAAATATCTAAAAAGCTGTTATATTTGGCCAGAAAAAGCTGGACCAGTAACAATGGATGGAAGTTGAAATGAGGAAAATTTAGGGCAAAATTCAGGAGGGAAAAAAACTTCCTAACAATTACAGCAATACATAAAAGGAAGGGCTGCCCAGGAAAATAATAGGATCACAGATTTACAAATGGAAAGGGGAAAAGGAAAGAAGGGAGGGAGGAATGAATGAAGGGAGGGAGAGAGGGAGGGAAGGAGGGAAGAAGGGAAGGAAGGAAGGAGGGAAGGAAGGAGGGAAGAAGGGAAGGAAGGAAGGAAGGAAGGAAGGAAGGAAGGAAGGAGGGAAGGAAGGAAGGAAGGGGTACAAAATGTGAAGCAACTTGCCAAAGGGTCACACAGGCTGTAAAGGATAGAGTCAGAATCCTGGGTCATCTGACTCCAAAGTCAAGCACTCTTTCCATGGTACCAAGCTGTCTCTTAGGTAATGGGTTCTCCTTCACTGTCTTCCAAGTAGAGTCTGGCTGACCATTTCTCAAAAATGGTGAAGGAGGGCTTCTTTTGTTGTTGTTGTTTAACATTTACTTTTTAAAATTTTAAAAATTCTCTTCTTCCTTTCAGCCCTTCACTCAACAATTGAGAAAGCAAGCAATGTGATACCCATTACACAGGTGAAGTCAAACAAAACATATTTCCATATTAGGCATATTGAAAAAAAGGGCAGGAAAAATAAAGTAAAAAATATGCTTCAAACTGTATTGAACATTCAAAAGTTTTATCTCTCAATGTGAATAGCATTTTTCATCATGAGTCCTCTGGAATGGTTATGGATCATAATATTGATCGGAGTAACTAGGTCAATCACAGTGATCTTTACAATATTACACTTACTGTGTACAATGTTCTCCTGATTCTGCTCATTTCACTTTGCATCAGTTCATATAAGTCTTCCTAGGTTTTTTTTGAAACCATCCCCTACATCATTTCTTATAGCACAATAGTATTCCATCACAATCATGCCATTTTTTGTACAGTCATTCCCCAACCAAGAGGAGATACTTTTGTGAATATGCCCTGAACCAGATGGTTTCTGATGTCCCTTTCTAAATTTTGAAATTCTGCGATTATGTGAGAACTGAATGATGATTAAAAAATACTTTATTCACTTCCCTGTATGATATCAGGAGGCAGGCAGGTGGCTCAGTAAATAGAACATTAGAACTAGACTCAAGGAGACCTGAGCTCAACTCTGGTCTCATAGATTCGTTAGCTGTGAGTTGGCAAGTCACTTAACCTCTGTTTGCCTTAATCTGCTGGAGAAGGAAACTGCAACCACTCTAGTATCTTTGTCAAGAAAACCCCATAGAGAGTCATGAAGAGTTGGACAGGACCAAACAATGACAACAACACCACCAAATGATGTCATTAAGAAGTAAATCATCTGTAACTGGACATGTTAATCATAAATATCTAGAGATTATTGTTTCCCTCCTACTTTCACCACGCTAGCTGTCATTATAGATATTTTTTCTTCCCCAAAATGTGTAATTATTTTAACAGAATAGGAGTATGTAATTTTTGACTTTGAGGTATTTTAGTCATCTTAGAAAATTATTATTCTCTGAGGAAGAAATTAGACTGTCAGGTCAACAAGAAATCGTAAAATACTAGGTTTTATTAGTCTTTAATCTTCTTACTTTCCAGTATATTCAGACAGGAAAATAAAAATAAATTTTCCTTCGTTTTCAAATCACAGATGATTTTTGAATTTAAAATGAATTAGCCCCATAAAAGAGAACATTCTTCTACAGCTGCGGAAGAAGCCAACTGCTACTAAAAGCTAGATTTTACATTCTCTAGCTGCTAGTGAACCTGAGTTCTTAAGTTACTTTCATCAAATCAACAATATTTAACAAGCACCTACTATGAATTCACACAGCGTTAATCAAGTACCTTTTTGCAAACAAAAGTATGACGCCCATAGGCACCTATCTATCTTTTCTAACCTCTCGCTGCCCTCCAATTTCACATCCCCAGCTGCCTTTCAGACAGTATATTCAACTCAGTATGTCTAAAAATGAACTCATCTTTTCCCCAAACCCTCCTCCTTTCCTAACTTTCCTATTACGATTGAGGGCAAAATTGGCCTCCCAGCCAGCGCCTCAGGCTCACAACCTAGGAGTCACCCTAGGACTCCCCACTATCTCTCACCCACCATATCCAAGCTATTGCCAAGGCTGGGAGATACCATCTTTACAACATCTCAGACACACTGCCTTCTCTAACACTGCCACCACTCTGGGGCAGGCCCTCATCACCTCATGCCTGAATTATTGCAATAGCCTGCTGGCACATCTGCTTTCCTCAAGTCCCTCCTCACTCCGAACTCTTTTCCCCTTAGCCACCAAATGATTTTCCTAACGTATAAGTCTGACCATGTCACTCCATTTACTCAATAAATGCCAGTGGCTCCCTACTGTCTCCAGGATCAAATATAAAATGCTTTGCTTGGCATTCAAAGTCTGTCATAACCTAGCCCCCTCCTTCCTTTCCATCGTTCTTACGCCTTACTCCCCACCACATACTCTTCTATCCAGTGACTTTCCCCCAACAAGACCCTCTGTCTCTCTGTTCTGAGTACATTCTCTGTTCTCCACCCGTGGATTGCTCTCCCTCCTCATCTTCACCTACTACCTCCCTTGGTTTCCCTTAAATCCTGACTAAAATCCTCAATTCCTAATCTCTTAATTCTAGTGCTTTCCCTCTTTTCCTTATTTCCTATGGAATAATATTACCTTCTCTACATTACATATAACACAATATTCATAAAAACAGGATATATTTATCCTACACATAGCTGGTTTGTGCACATTTTCTCACTTAACGATTCCATTAAATTGTAAGCTCCTTGAGGGAGCCTCTTTTTATATCTCCCAGCACTCACCACAGGGCACACACAGCACATAACAGGAGCTTAATACATGCTTACTGATTATTGTTTATCAATATGATAAACGATTATTGATTGACAATTGTGAAAGGACCTGGAGACAAGAAGACCTGGGTTTAAACCTAACCTTGGGAACTTGTTAGCTACATGACCTTGGGTAGGAATGATAATCTCTGTCTGCCTCCGTTTCCTCTTTTGTAAAATGGATAGAAATAGTACCTAGTATTGTTGTGAGGATAAAATGGGATAATATTTGTAAAGAGCTTTGTGAATCTTAAAGTCTCACATAAATGATTAATATTGTTGTTGTTTTTACATGTTCCCTGTCCGGAGCTTATAATATAAGCTGGGAAAGAAAATATAAACATACAAAACAATTTAATAGAAATCAAGAGAGCTTATGATTAAATATCAAAATAGGTAGCAGGTTCAATGAGTGTTAAAGGAAGTCAGAGAAGATCCAAATTAACAGTCTAAAGAAGCAGAGGAAAGTTTCATGAAACAGGTGAAACTCATAAGGGTTTTTAAGAATGGGGGGCGGCTAGGTGGCACAGTGAATAGAGCACCAGCCCTGGAGTCAGAAGGACCTGGGTTCAAATTTGGTCTCAGACACTTAACACTTACTAGCCGTGTGACTTTGGCCAAGTCACTTAACCCAAACTACCTTGCCTTCCTCCTCCAAAAAGACAAAAAAAAACCAAACTATCAGGTGAAGAAAGAGGTGAGTGAGACGGTGAAAAAGCAATGGTTCTGTACATGAGAGCAGAAGCATAAACCAAGATAGAAATAGTTCTTGCACCAAATAACCTCAAACCACACAAAAGGACTTACTGTTACAAATAAAGGATTAAGAAATCATGAAAATTATTTAAAATATACCAAGCAGAAGGAAAATATACTTATAAAAATAGGCTTATAATAGAGAAACATTGGTTATCACTGAAGGATGATGAGGCCAATGTGACTCTAGTGTGATCTTCTTTTATAATCCCACATGTGTGTATATACATATATATATTTCTATAAATATACATATGTATATGTACATATGTTTCTTGCATTATTTGCCTTTAACTTTGAAACTGACTAAAGCTGGCATAATGGAGATAGTTGTTCTTGTCACAATAAACTCTTCCTTTTCAGAAGGATATTAAGTATTGAAAATGCTAGAAAGAAAATGAGCTAGAAAGACAACCTGTTATAACCTATTTATAAAATCTTTCCAAAAATATTATATTACTTATATACTTTGTGAATAGACATTATCATTCCCATCCAATACCATCTTGTGGTGCAACTGTACCCTAAGGATCATCATCTTCCTTGAAAACGACCTTTTCTATATGAGTTGTCTACTCCTATTAGAAGATGAGCTCCTTGAGGGCAGGAACTATCTCACTTTTCCATTTGTAATCCCAGCACACGGCACAGTGCTTAAGCACATAGCAGTTGCATAATAAACACTTTTTCATCCATTCATCCTATGACACTTAATCTTTGAACTTATATTTGCACCTATCTAAATTTTTTAAAAAAATTTTAAAATATTTGGTAACTTTTTAAAAGCACTGATTTTTAATACAATATCTCAGCTGAGGACTTTGCCTCTTATTTGAGTGAGAAAATTGAGGATACTAGACATGAGCTCACTCTTTTCCATTCTCTTCATTTTAAAACCCTTCAATATAATTTTCCACTCTCTTGCTTTCCCTCAGTCTGTAACAAAGAGGCGGCTCTTTTTCTTCTTGCCTAAGTCAACCCTCTAAATGCGTATCTGCTTCCAACTCCTTAAGTGATCTCCAAGATTCTCTACTCCAGACTCAGTTATCAACCCTACTGCCCCCTTCTCTCTTATTCTCAGACTCTATCTACTGGCTCCTTCCCTAACACTTTCAAATGTGGCCAAGTCTCTATCTTTAAAAAAAAAAAACTTTCACTAAATCCTACTATTCCTTCAAGCTCTTGTCCTACATTTGGACACAGCTGAATGACAATTATCCCAAATACATACATACATACACATAATATACTCATTATTTCCCCCCCCCAAAAAAATCCTTTTCCTTCTTTCACACTTTCCTATTCATTCAAGGCACTACCTACCAATCTCCCAGGTTAATAATTTTAGGATTATCCTGGAATCCTCACTCTCCTTTGTGCGACATATAAAATCAGTGACCAAATCCTGCCATTTCTATCTACACAATATATCTCTAATTGGACTCCCTATGTCCAGGTTCTCCCAACTCCAGCCATTCTACACATGGCTTCCAAAGTAATTTTCCTTAAGTGCTGACATGATTATGAGATTCTCCTACTCAACTCCAGCGACTTGTTATTGCTTCTAGGATAAAATATAAATTCCTCTATATAACTTTTAAATACCTTCACAACCAGGACCCAATTCATCTTTCCAACTTTACTGGACATATCAATCCCACCCCTAAAATACGTAATCCAGATAATCTGGCTTTTTCTTTGATCTACATATTTACACTTCATCTCTCATCTCCTTACCTTTGTACTGACTAGTCCCCATGCCTGGAATGCATTCCCTCATTTCCTCTACCTCACAGAGTTCTTTTCTTCCTTTAGGACACAGCCCAAGCATTTTCTTCTGCCTAGAACCTTTCTAGACCTCCACCCATTCCCCCCAAATGTTAATGTCCTTCCCTTCTAGATCACCTTGTATTTAACGACTTCAGCTTTACTATATTATTATATTAACTTTATAATTGTGCTGTGTACATGTATCTAAATATCTGCCTCATCTATTAGACTCATCTCTTCAGATTAGGATGTTTCATTCTTTGTCCTTGTATCCT
>CM053580.1:301793197-301809090 GCA_028627135.1 Pseudochirops cupreus
GGGGGGGGGGGGAAGGGAGGGGAGAAAATCTGAAACTCAAGTGATTGTGGAACTGAATCTTGTAAATTAAAAGTAAATGAGTAAATAAAAAAAATTAAAAAAAAAAAACAGTTACATTTTCAGTAAGAGCTTTGTTATTTGTTGAAACCATTATTAATTCTGACAATACCAAACAGTCTTATATCTTAGCACTTCTTTAGCACAGGACTTTGGTGTCATACTTTACTGAGAAAATAGAAGTTGTATGTCAAGAGCTCCACAATGCTTCCAGCTACCCTAGCTCACAACCTCCATCACCCCTGAATCCTCACTCACTTTGCCTCATCCCACATAACCAGTCAGCTGCTAAGACTTGTCAATTCTACCTCCACAATATTTCTGGTATCAGGCCTTCTCCCTACTCACACAGTCACCACCCTAGTTCAAAGCCTCATTCTTCCCTGGACTACTGTAGTCATCAATTATTTGGTTTCCTTCACTTAATTTACCACTTTTCCAAGCTATCCTTCACTCAGCTACCACAGTTATTTTATATCATGTCATTTCTCTGCTCAATAAAGCCCAACGGTTCTCTAATACTTCTAGAAACTCTTCTCAGAATTATGCCCAAAAGGCTATAAAAATTCCGCATATTCCTTGGCCCAGCAATGCCAAAGAAAAGAGAAAAGAATCTATAAGACATATACATATGTGTGCATATCAGTTCTTTTTGTGGTAGCAAAGAATTAGAAATTAAGGGGATGTCCATGAACTGGGGAGTGGCTGAAGAAGTTGTAGTATATGATTATGAAAGAGAAGTATTGTGCTATAAGAAATGATGAACAGGCTGCTTTCAGAAAAACCTGGGAAGATTTGCACAAACTGAAGCCAAGTGAAATGAGCAGAACCAGAGAACATCATACACAGCAACAGTAATAGTGTAAGGATGATAAACTGTGATGATGAACTTTGAGTGCAGATTGAAATATATTGTTTTTCACTTTATTTTTCTTAATTTTTTTTCTTTTGCAACATGGCTAATATAAAATACATTTTGTATGACTTCACCTTAGTATAATGAATACCATATTGCTTGTCTTCTCAGTGGGTGAAGGGTTAAAGGAAAAGAATTTGGAACTCAAAAGAATATATTTTAAAAATAAAAGAAACAAATAAAAAATAAAGAAATTCTTCTGTCTGGCATTTAAAACCCTTCCCATCCTACCTACTACTCGGTGGCATACTGGGGTGAGCACTGGACTGGGACTCAGAAAGACCTTACTTTAAATCCTGTCACACACACCAGCTATGTGATCCTGGGCAAAGCATTTAATTTCTGTCTGTCTCATTTCTTCATCTGTAAAATGGGGATAATAATAGTATCTCCCAAGGTTGTTGTAAGCATCAAATAAAACAATACTTGTAAAGCACTTTGCAAAGCTTAAAGCACTATATAAATGCTAGTTATTAATTTTTATTATTTATTTATTATTTTTAAAATTATTTCTCAGCCTTTCTTAGACATTATTCCCATTCATACCCTATACACTTCAATTAAAATCAACTTCTCATTGTTCCTCACATGCAACATTCCTTCCCCCACCTCCATATTTTTGCACTGTATCCACCATACCTGGAACATATTCCCTCCTCACCTCTGCCTCTTAGAAACCCTAGTTTTCTTCAAAGCTCAGACCAACACCACCTTCTGCATGACAACTTTCTATATCACCCCACCTTCTACTGACTCCCCCTTTAAAACAAAACAAAACAGCTTACATTAACTTTGAATATGCTTAACTATTATTATTATTATTAACTATTATTATTAACTTAACTCTGTATGTTGCCTCTCCCAATAGCCTGCAAGTTCCCTGAGGATGGGGACTATTTTGTTTTTTGTCTTCATATCCCCAGTGTCTAATGCAGTGACCAAAATACGGCAGGTTCTTAATAAATACCTGCCATTTGATTAATTGAGAGAGGCTACAGCAGCAACAGTTAGATTGTTAGACTCGGGTGATGTGGACTTGAAATCCTGCCTCTGACTCTTCCTAGTCAAGTGACCATTGGCAAGTCACTCCCCAGATCTTCAGTTTCACAGGAAGATAGAACCCAAAACTAAATGGGGGCTTAGAGACCACTGAGCCCAATTCTCTTATTTTGCAGATGAGAACACTGAGGTATGGAGAGTTTAAGTGACTACCTAGGATCACACAATTACTAAGTATCTGAGCCAGGATTTGAGTCGTGGTCCCCTTGATTCCATATCCTATGCTCCATCCCATTATGTCATAATGTCTCTTCTCAGCTATAAAACAGAGATAACATAATACTTGTACTACCTACTCCACAGCATTGTTATGAAGAAAGTATTCTCTGATGCTGAGTGAAGTGAGCAGAACCAGGAGAACATTATACAAAGCAACAGTAACATTGTGAGATGAACAATTTTCATAAACTTAGCTTTTTGCAGCAATGCAAGGATTTAAGACAATTCCAAAAGACTGATAATGGAAAATGCTATTCACATCCAGAGAAGGAACTATGGTGTCTGAATGCAGATCAAAGCATGCTATTTTCTCTCTTTTCTTTCTTTCTTCTTTCTTGTGATTTTTCCCTTTGGTTCTAATTCTTCTTTACAATATGACTAATGTGGAAATGTGTTTAATATGATTGTACCTGTATAGCCTATACCAGATTGTTTGCTGTCTTGGGGAGGGGAAAGGAGGAGGGAGAGAAAATTTAGAACATAAAATCTCATAGAAGTGAATATTTAAAACTAAAAATAAATAAATATTCTTTTAAAAATATACAAAAGAAAAAAATAGAAAGTATTCTGAAGATCTTAAAGAATTATAGACAACTGAGATATTGATTTTTAATATTTGCCTTTTGAGTTTTTCCTTCATTGAGAACTGTGATATCATTAATATCTGCCTCTCACATTCTGTAATGTGAAGTTTTAGAGAACTGCCTTGAGCAGTAAGAAGTTAAATGACTATTCTGTGGTAACACAGCTAATGTGTCAAAGGCATGACTGAATCCACAAATCACTACAAGAGAAAAACCTTATAATTGAAGCTACAAGGTATGTGGTTGTTAAAATTCCCAATTCCAACAATAAACAGAACATTTGCAAGCAGCCAAGAGAATGACTTTCCATTTTGAAGGATGGACAATTTAAATAACCCAGTACCCTTCATTACTCATGAAGAATCAAACAAAAGAATGAGAAGAACATATTTCAAAAAGCAAAGGCATTCGAGCTGTGACACAGCTACATATACTGTAAAACTAAGCCTATTCATCACTTAAAAAGTACTAGTCTTTTCCAAAAGGAAAAAAAAAACATTTGCTGCATTCTTGCCCTTTAAAACCAGAAGTGAAGAAAAATTAGATTTGCAAATATCCCAAACAAATTTACAAATAAGTACAATTATCAAGAAAAAAAGGTAACCAATTAAATCAATCTTCTCATGCTTCTGGAAAAAGAGAACTATGAAAAGTAAAGAACAAATAGGGATCATCAAGGGACGAGAAGAACCAGTGGTATTACAGATTTTAAAGGAAATTATAAAACTCCAGAGAAAGAAAAGAGAAAAGAGTTGAATTATTTTTCCACAGATTAGATCCCACAATCCCCTATGTGTATCAATACCTTTTGTCAGACAGATAACACAATGCGAAAATACATAAATGGAGGGAGTGGATATGAAAGAGAAGAATTAGAGATTCACTCCTATCTAGTACCCGAATGAAGAAAGAAGGCTCCATTTCCCCACTGAGAGTTGGCGGCTGTGAAAGAACAGAATAAAAGTGATAAAGAGGAGGGGCTGGAATGTGGTGATCAGAAAGAGTTTCTCTATCTGGAAAGGAAAAATAATAATAATTTGAAGTATACAAGTATCTAAAATATGAATATACATGGAAGGGAGGAGGTGAAGTTATGGAGCATACACTGGTGAAACACTATACCATCACATGAAAATAAAGACTCTTCTCCATTCACACGGGGCAATCAAATCGAGTGTTATTTTGTTATTACATAATTCCCGACAAGTAAAGGATACCATACATGCCGTCCTCAAATTCCAGGGCTGCTCGTTTGATGATTCTTTCTCTTACTTCATCACCGGGCTTGGATTTGGCTTTTCCATCATCCTTCTTTCGAATTTTCAGACGCTTTAAAAACAAGCAAAATTTAAACTTCCTATCATTATTACAATATCTTGCATTTTATCAATGATAAAAGATAAAATTTTAATGAATGAAATAGGATGACATTATAACCTCTGAATTAGAGTTGATACTGTAACTTCTGAATAACCTTAAATTCAATTTAAATTTATTAAACGCTCATTATGTGCAAGGCCCCAGTAGATAGAATGCCAGACCTGAAGTCAGAAAGACTTGTCTTCCTGAATTAAAAATCTAGCCTCAGACCCGTTCTAGCTGTGTGACCCTGGGCAAGTCACTTAACCCTGTTTGTCTCAGTTCCTCATCCATAAAATGAGCTAGAGAAGGAAATGACAAACCACTCTCGTATCTCTGTCAAGAAAACCTCAAATGGGGTCACAAAGAGTCAGACAAGACTGAAAAAAAACTGAACAACAACATGCACAAGGCACTGAACTAAGGAAAGATTAAAGGACAAAAATAAACTAGGACCTGCCTGCAAGGAGCTTTTGTTTTACTGGGAACATACAACATATACACAAAGGATATATAAAATTCAACACAACTTCAAAGGGGATAGAGTGGTTACCAAAAGGATTCATGCAGAAATGGCAAAGGAAATATGCTTTGAAAGAAAGTAGAAGCTATATTGGAGAGGAGGGGGGAGGCCAATCAGAGAAAATAAATGCATACTGAAAAGGAAGATATTTTCCCTGCCCCCTTAGAAAATATTTTCCTTTGATTTTTATCACGTTGACTGCCATTAGTGCTACTCTTTAAACATATCTGACATGATTCTTCCTTAGATTCTGAGGGGATTCAACAGCATAATTAGAAATGAGGTCACTCTGGTTGTCCCTATCCCTAGGGCAGTCAGGATTTGCTCATCAAGAGCTAATGCCGAGGCTATGTTCCTGTACTCCCCATAAACAGGGCTCAAACCACTTCCACGGGAATCAGCTCTTGCCCCATAAGAACCATTAAAAAACCCAGAAAGTGGCACAAAATGCAAATCCATAAACTCTCAATTAAGTGTCCATCATGTAGAAGGTACTATGGTAGGTATAAACAGAAGAAATTGGTCCCTATCCTCAAGGCTTTTATAGTTTACTGGAAAAACTTTCTGTGCCTTTAACTGCTGCTGTTCTATACTTTTCCTCTTCATCTTATATTTCAAACTGCCTTTCTGCCTGCACCTTTCCTGTAGCCTCTCTGGTTCCCTGACCCTCTGTTGCCCTAATGAATCACACCCTAATATGAAACCTGATAGCTGTGCTTGCTTTACAGAATGCTCTTCCATCTCATCTAGTCCTTGTTGAGCACAGGATTTTCCTAGTTTAGGATGCTCATCATGGACTTGGAGAAATAGACAGACAGATGGATACACATACGCAGAGCAGCTGATGAACAGAGATGAGGTGACTGAATTCTAGTGGAAAGGTGGGGAGTAAAGGAAGAGGGGAATAGATGTCCTGGTCTGTAGGTAGTCAGGAAATAACTGAACAGAATTACCAAAGGTAAAGCTATCTTTCCTTACCTAAGAACCAATGACCCTGTACCATTCTTTATAAATTCCCCCAATTTAAGAAACAGGCACTGAAGGCCAGGGGATTTCAGAATGGCTTGCCTACTTTACAAGGCAGTACAGAGACTATTTCAGGATCACTATATCAATGCAACCTTGTTTTTGGAACCTATCTTCACAAATCCATAAAAGATGCTACAAGATCAGTGGATTCTTATTTCAAAACTGCTCTCTCTTATGAAGGGGTCCTTAACTTGAGGTCTTAAAAATTATTTTTAAAATAGATTTTAAAAACAGAGTTTTAAAATATATTTTTGAAAATTGTATTTCAATATGATTGGTTTCCTTTGTAATTGTATGTATTTTGTTTTATTATTTTCAAAATATTATTCTGAGAAGAGATCCTCCACAGGCTTCCCCTCCCCAACACACACACACACACACACATTTTTTGAGAATCATTATTCTTGAGATATACTAAAGTTTCTGATGTAATGAGACAGCTCTAAGACATGTGGAGAACCCTAACTCTTAGACCTGAGGAGTACAGCCTCAACCATCTCCATAGGACAAGAGTATGGAACCCAAGTCTCCCAACACAAGGTATACTGACCACCTCCCTCTCTCAATACCCTGTAGTCACCTGGTTGAGTTAATTACCTCAATTCTTTTTTCATATGTGTTTCCCTTTATAAGGCGATGAACGTAAATCTTGGGAATATGAATATCTTCTGGAGCAAATGATCCAATATCAACGATTTCTTCAACCTAGACAGAAAGGGAAAGTAATCATCAAATAATGGAATGGGATAGAGCAGCGGTTCTCAACCTGTGGGTTATGTTCAATTTGTAACAATGAAAACACATCCTGCATATCAGATATTTATATGACGATTCATAACAGAAGCAAAATTACAGTTATGAAGTAGCAACAAAAATAATTTTATGGTTGGGGGTCACCGCAACATGAGGAACTGTATTAAAGGGCCGTGGCATTAGGAAGGTTGAGAACCACTGGGATAGAGAGTAATTTTAAAAACATACAACTAGTCTCCACCTAAATTGATAATGTGTGTGTGTATCTGAATATACAAAATGCCTAACAAAAGAAACAGATGGCATACCAACTTTTTGGATCCCCCAAATGGAAGAATAACAAATAGCAGTTCACGTCAATGTACACAGTTTACAAAATTCTTTCTTCATAAGATATATATGGTAAGTATCAATGCCCCCATTTTACAGATGAGAAAACCAAGTATCAGAGGTCATAGAAAATAAAAGTTGGGAGGGACCTCAGAGGCAATTTTTTCCCAATTGGAGTTGAACAATTAAATGACTAGCCCAGGGTAACAGAGTTAGGTAAGTGTCAGAACCAGGTCTTGAACACGGTACTCTTGACTCTTAGACTGCTGCTATTTCTACTACATTGACTACACATTGCATCAATAAACTAATTGTTAATATGCATTAACATATATGTTGGTGGAACTATGGTCCATCCATTCTAGAAAACAATTTGGGACTTTGCCCAAAAAGTCATTAAACTGTGTATACCTTTTAACCCAGCAATAATTACACTGGGTTTATACTCAAAAGAGACCAAAGGAAGATGAAAAAGGATCCAGATAGACAAAAATAAGTATACTGGTTCTCTTGGGAGGTATTTATGTCAAACAGTTGATGAAGTGCTGGCCATAGATTCACAAAGAACTGAGTTCAAATCCAGCCTTAGACATTTACTAGCTGTGTAACCCTGGGTAAGTCACTTGATCTCTGTCTGTCTCAGTTTCCTCATCTGTAAAATGAGCATAATAAGAACACCCACTCTGAAGGGCTATTGTTAGGCTCAAATGAGATAACAACTGTAAAATGCTTACCACACTGTCTAGTTCATAATAAATGTTATATAAATGTTGGCTATCATTATTTTGAAGTAACAGAGAACTGAATACTGAGGTGGTGTTCATTAGTTGGGGAATGGCTGAACAAATTATGGTATATGAATGTAATAGAATACTATTGTACCATATGTACCGTAAGAAATGATGAAATGGTTTGCAAGAAACCTGGTATGATTTGCATGAACTGATGAGTGAGATCAGAATCAGGAAAACATTTATACAGTAACAACAACACTGTAGAAAGGAGTAACCGTGAAAGACTCAAGCACTCTAAACAACGCGATAAACAGTCTTGATTCTGGGGAACCGATGGAAAAGAATGAGACTTGCCTCCTGACAAAGAAGTGTTGAACGAAATATACAAAAGGAGTCATTAGATTTCTGAAAATGGCCAATGTGGGAATTTATTTTTGTCTGACTACGAATTTTTGTTACAAATATATGGGGTTTCTTTTTTTTTCCAGTAGAAGGTAAAGAGGGAAAGGAAATGAATACTTGTTAATTGAAAAATAATGACATTTAATAAAAATGCATACATGGATTGGAACAACAATATTGTCAAAGAAAAATATTCTAGCAGTACAGCTGAGCATTAAGTTGCATGATCTGAACTTTTGCAAATGACAACTCAAATGTACAAAATGTGATGCCACATTCTTCAGACCCAGACTTCTAAAATTAAAGGGCAAATTTTATCATATAAATGACAAAAATCAATATTAACTCCAGTCTGGACAATTACAGTTTTTTTTCTTTAATTAAAGTTGTAGATCTCTGCTTTTCACTAATAATTGAAGTTTTAAAATTACTTTTCCCCCCGAAGTTATTATTCAAGCCATTCACTGGAATAAAAAGATATTTCTTAAGAACAAAAAGTTCTCTAAATTAAACCACTATTTTAAAACTTGTTTCTTTTGGGGTGATGAAGTTGGGGATGCAGTCGGTATAAAAGAAATTGTTTTGGACTTGAATACAAAGAATACCAACTAAAAAAAATCAAGAGAAAGTTAGTTAACATCATCCCAGAAACATAATCAACCTCACTCACTAAAATCCCAAGAACTGTTATCCATGAAGATTATAAGTATAAGGATATACCTTACCAGTCAGGTAAGTACTTGAAAATGAGGAGAAGTTTAAATATCCAACTAGAAGAAGGCCTTTACTGGCAACAATGATAGAGCAGAAAAAAATAATAATAAACAACAAAAACACCAAACTGGTTTGTGCAAAGGAGAGTTACACTCAACTGAACCTCCCACTCTTGTAAAGGAAATTCTCCAGCTTATTCTTCCAGTGGTAATCATTATAGAAACAGAACCACAAACATGTACAACAATTAAGAAACTGAAATATCCCATTTACTCACACATTCCTTGACCCTTAAAATATGCTTTATAGCTGAAATAAAGGAAAGAAGCAGGCAATCACTTTAGTAAATGCCCCCGAGTGGTGTGGTGATACAGGTAACTACTCCTAGGAGCATCCTTTCCCAGTCATAATTGCCCTGCTTCTTCAAGGGTGCAGTTAAAAAAGTGTTAAACCTCTTTATAGATTCATCTTTTTACTTTCAAGAGATAACAGGTAAAGACATTCTTTCCTCCCCATCCTATCCAAGGCTTCAGAGAGATTCCTGCCAGCAAATTAAAAGAGTTTACCTGGGGGAACTTAATAAAGGGATAGGAACTAGCATATTTCCTTTTCAAATTAAGGGAAAAAGAGAGAGAATGTACCACAGTAGGAAGAAGAGAAAATACCACTGGAGAGTTACTTAATACTATGAATGTGTGTAGAGGCAGGCCTACTAAGCCTCTATTTTTAAAAGAAACTTACAATACAATACTTACAAATGTACTTATTTCAAAATTAACTTTAGTGGGGGGGGGGGGGCGGTGCGTTAAGATAACAGTATGATCAGGATGTCAATTCCTTGTTTCCCAATTATTCCCTAAAGGACAGTGATGATCTCAGCTCTGCCACTTACTAACTGTGTGATCTTGGTAAATCATAATCTTTCTGGGTCTCTGTTATCTCATCCATAAAATTAAGGGCTCAGACTCAATGACCCTTGAGGTGCCTTCCAGCTTCCAATCTACGTTCCTATGGTCCTGTTGTCTTTGAGAAGAAATTTTAAGAAAAAAGAGAATTTGCTTTCTTATTTTTGTGCTCTGAAAGCCAAAAAAAAAAAGCTGATGACCATCTTTTATTGCTAATGTTTTGTTGTTGTTGTTGCTGTTTTGATACCTAACATCTCTTCCTCTAGAAATATTTGTCTTTTTTCAAGCCTCCACTCAGTCCCTACTTCCGTGTTTGACATTTAAGCTTCTCCCCACTTTTTGGTATTTACCCTGCCTGGTGGTTATCCTAATACTTATAATCTTCCAGGAGAACACTTATTAGGATTAATAAGTGAGGCCAAGTGATGTTAACCGACTTCATCTTATTACTTAGAAGTTCTTTCTATTTATGTCCAAATCAGTTTCTTTTATCCTGACTTCATCCTCCCAAATCCAACCCCCTACAAAACATAACAAAATAACCAGCTAATTTTAAATAGCAGTTTAATCTAGTGCACTTTAGTCTTACAAAATATAATATATAAATAATAAATGAAATATATTAATAATGCAAATAACTAAATTATATAATATATAAAACAGTCATTAAACTAAATTATAAAGTATTTGTCTATTAATTAAAATGTAATAAAAATAGAAAATAATTAAAAACATAAATAAATATATCCTAATGAATGGTCTGAATAATAATAAGCTTGGGGAGAAAATAATTTTAAAATTTAAAATTTCATCTAGAAGAATTGAGCTGATCCCTCCACTTGCTTATTTTCACTTACTATTCAAATTATCTTGTCTCTACTTTTTATATGCAAGGTACATTATTCTAGTAGAATATAAACTCTTTGGAAGCAGCAATTCTTTGATTTTTTTTTCTTTATACCCACAGCACCTAGGTACAGTGCTTCACACACAGTGAGTGCTCAATGAAGATAATGATAATGCATTTTAATTAAATGGCTACAAATGGGGGCGACTTAAGTGATACAGTGAATAAAACACCACCACTGGAGTCAGGAGGACCTGCGTTGAAATCTGATCTCAGACACTTAACTTACTAGCTGTGTGACCTTGGGCAAGTCACTTAAGCCCAACTGCCCTCTAAAAAAAACAAAAGCCAAAAAAAAAAAAGACTACAAATGGGCACGATGTGGACCAGAAATCAGATCTAGGAACTAGGCCTGCCTCAGCTATTCACCAGATAGATAAGAAAGTAGGAGAGTCATTTTTACTATAAGAAAGTCATTTTTACCTCTTCTGAGTCTCAACTGTCATTTGTGTAAGGGGGTTAGACTATGATCTCTAAGGTCCTGCCTTAGTGCTGATAGGGCATCATTTGTATGGAAGAAAAATATATAAGATATTGTAGTCATCAATCACTTCTGACATTTTGGTCTGACAACAATAATAAAATACTTTTACGCAATTCTATATGAAAGGAGTTTATTTATCAAAGAAGCCTAAATCCTTTCTGCTGCTGTTATCTCCATAACTGTTTTCCTGCCTTGCTTCACCAAACGAACACGCCCAGACAATGCTATATTGCAAAGGGAAAAGGCAGCATATTCCAAAACAAATGGAACTAAAGAATGTACTTTTTGAGAAATATTTTTTAAAAAACAAAAAAAGTATTTAAGAGTAACAAGAATAAAATAATTGATAAAACAACATGAAAAGGTGTTTCAGGGTGAAGAAATTACATGCAAATGAGTTGTCACAATTATAACATATCTCTCTCAAATAATATCAACATTCAACTTGATTGAAAAATTCCGAAGTCAAATCAAAGCTTTCTTAGGGTGGAGTTAACAGCATAGAGAGAAAATACTTGCAGGACAAACCAAAAAGAAAACATATGTTTTCAGACAATCTGTGAAAAAAAAAAACCAACAACTTGAAAAAACTGAAGAAGCAGAAATATACTGGTGCTGAAAACTGAACGGACAGAAGAATTCAACATACTAAATTCTGAGATCCTGTGAAAGAAAACAGAGAGATAGTCGGGGCTATTTATGGAACAAATGCTGGGGGGAAAATACAACTATGGTATAGAAAATAACATGAGGTCAAATCCATTAGGTAATGAAAATTTAAAAGAAAAAAAAAAAGCAGCAAATATAAACTCCCCAGAGAAAAAGGACAAGGTCTTTCTCCCCCTGCAAATGATAAGATCATTAGGTTGAAACAAATATCCACTCGGGATAATAGAGAAGGAAAAGGTATCAAAATGAAGGACGCAGCAACTGCCGTGGTACTGCATTCCAGATGGAAATTAACAAAGAGCAAAAGTAGCTGGGAAGAACAGAGACTTTTCACTGGTACTATGTATAGTTCAAACTAGCACCATCTGTTACTACCAAGAAACCCAGACACTAGAGACTTCTCTAATTAGTACATGTCTTCACTCATTAACGGGAAAATGGAGGCTAGGAAATGTTAATTGTTATTGATTTGAACTTCATTTTAAATGACCCTTTATTATTCCTCCTTTCTAGCCCTTTTTATGATGCCAAAAAGTTTTATTTTAACCTTCTGAGAAGGATAAAAATTATATTCCTTCCTGGGTGACACCATTTTCACTTTTATTTGACAAATACTTATTTATATTCTTGATTTTCTAAGGGAAGAGCGATGCTACATGGCAATAATTTTCTTCCTTTTTGTTGTTGTTGTTTTGCAGTCAGCAACACCCATTACAACTAAATAAGTGGTCTAACCTTTGAAGGCCATTAATGAAAAATGCTGTACATTTGGCAAATTCCCTATAAGAGATACAAAATAGGGGACTGCTCTGGGAGGAAAAGATGATATGCTGTTTTTTTCAGAATCATCCTAACCTTTTTTTTTAAAGATTAAGCTATCTTTTTCTTTGCTAAACACACACATATATACAGAACAATAAACGAGAACATAAAAGTACCCTAAGATTAGCAGAGGTAATGATGAAACTAGAAACCTGGGTGAGATAACAAATAATAACTACAAAAATAGAATTATTTATGAAATATAATACACATGTCTGATGATAATTATTATCAGTGAAAAATGCAGTGTTTTTTTCCCCAATTAACAAGCATTTCTTCTTCTTCCACTCCCATCCCCCATAAAAAAAGAAATTAAAGAGAAGGAAAAAAACTTAACCCTTGTAATGAATATGCATAGTCAAGCAATCTTGTATCTTGTAACCATCGTCTGTCAAAATACAGGGAAGGAACATGCATTATCATCAGTCCTCTGAATTCATGGTTGGTCAATGCATGGATTAGAGTTGTGTTAGGTCTTTCAAACCTGTTTTGTCTATACCAGCGGTTCTCAATCTGTGGGTCGCAACCCCTTTGGGGTCAAACGACCCT
Organism: Pseudochirops cupreus; assembly: GCA_028627135.1. Taxonomy (NCBI): domain Eukaryota; kingdom Metazoa; phylum Chordata; class Mammalia; order Diprotodontia; family Pseudocheiridae; genus Pseudochirops; species Pseudochirops cupreus. The sequence continues at coordinate 301,806,213 of CM053580.1, forward strand.
TTCACAGGGGTCACAGGGGTCGCCAAAGAACATTGGAAAACACATATTTCCGATGGTCTTAGGAACCTCCTCTGTCTCCAGACGGTCCACCAACATGCAGACACACTCACATACAACTATTAAAGGAAAGGTCAAGCATTAGGAGGGTTGAGAACCACTGGTCTATACAGTGTTATTATGTAAATTGTTCTTCAGGTTTTGCTTGCTTTACTCTGCATCGATTCATAAAGGAAGGAAGGAAAGAAAGAAGGTGGAAAGGAGGAAGGGAGGAAGGGAGGAAGGGAGGGAGGGAGGAAATCAGCGAGGAGTCTGTCATTATTAAATGAAATATTTGTAAAGCACTTAACACAGAACCTGGCATGTAGTAAGCATTTAATAAATGTTTCTTGCCTCTCTTCCTTCCTATTATAATTACTAGAACTTTGGCTCCTGCAAAAATAGTTTATTTATTTGCCTCGAAGACAAAAAACAATTAGAATCGTAAGTTTATAGGAAACAGATTTAAGTTGAAAAAGACTCACCTAAGACAGAGGTGTGAGACATACACTGGCAATACTCCCCCAGTGCACTGGGATCAGATTAAAATATAATTGGGAAATATTTAACAAAATAAATAAAAATATAATAGAACACCGATAACATTATATTTTAAAACTATTATGCAGCCCACAGGGTTCCTTATATAGAATTCAGTGGCCCTGTTTCTTCTGATGTTAGGCGCCACTGATCCAGGCCAAACCTTTCCCTTTACAAATTAGGAATCTGAATTACTGAGTTGTAATTTAGCAAACAAGACCCTTTGCCTCCTAATTCAACATTTTCTACTAGTCCTGTGATTTCCTCTCCCTGCTGTCATGATTTAAACTTATCAAAAAAGATTTTTTCTTTTGGGTTGGGTTAACAACAGGTTGATATATACATATCTATCCATCTATCTATCTACCTATGAATAATACATTATTTTGGCCATCTTCACAAATACTGTTTTGATATGGCACCAGGCCCTGAGGATAAAAGCAGGCAGCTGGTAAGTAAACAAACCATCTGATGAGATATATCAAATACTCATTGCCTGTATTAGAACAATCTTTCATTACTGCAGACTTCACTAAAGGATCTTTGTGGTGTTCTGATGCTCAATGTGCTTAGACCATCATTTAAAAACTTGGAGACCTTGTTAGCAATTAATATGACTAGGGGAACAGAGAGTTGTGTCAGGGCTTATACAGGACATTTCCTATGGCCTTGTTAAATGTCACTGGTGAAGGTATATTTGTGTACAAATATACATACTCTAAAGTCCTGTTCCAAAGCCACCCCCACACCCACACCCACATGGAATACTAGATAGAAAGCTGGCCTTGGAGTCAGAAAGACCTGGGTTCCAGTTCACTTGTGGCACATAGTGGGTCCCTGCCCTTAAAGTGCTGACATTACATTGATGGAAAATAACAGAGATAAGGCAAGTAGGAAAGGGCTCTGGAAGGAAAGAACACCTAAACTGTGCCTTGAAGAAGCTAAGGATTCCAAAAGGTGAAAGTAAATGAAGATAGAGAGAAGATTTATCAAAATTTATCTAAATCTGATTTATTGGGGGGGGGTTCGAAGGGAGACAGCCCAAAGTTATGGTGACAAAAGTACAATGCATACATGGAGTAGTGGGTAGGCTGGCTGAGTTGAAATTAGAGCTCATCAGGGGCAGCAATGTGAAATCAATTTAGAAGACAGATTGGAACTAGCCTTTGGAAAATTTTAAATGCCAGAAGAGTTTATATTTTATCCTAGAGGCTACAGGAAGCCACTATGCTTCTAGAGCAGGGAAGTCACAGGGTGAGCCTTGGGCTATGAGAATGTCCTTTTGGCACCTATGTGTAGGATGAATTCTAAAGAGGGAGAAACTACAGGCAAGAAGACAAACTGGAGAAGGCTACTCTATCGAAGGAGCTCAGGACAGAGATGTTGAAAGCAGGATGAGGATGAGAAGCCTGGGAGTGGTGTGAGCGTAGAGAAGAGGAAAGAGGATGAACAGGACCTGACCATGGTTTGGATAAGGGAGAAGGAGAAGGAGGATGAAAAGTAAAGAACTCTGTGATTGCAAATCTGAGTGACAAGAAGGATTGCTGGGTCCTCAAGAGGATGATAGGATGATAGATGATAAGATAGATGGGTTTCAGGGTAGAGAGATAATGGATTGCATTTTGGTCATGTTAAATTTGGATTACTTTAGGGATTTCCTAGAGAACATCTAACATTAATTTAGTGATCTTGTTCTTGGTCTTAAGAGAAAGATGATTGATGGATGTGTAGATCTGGGGACTAATCTGCATAAAGATGGGATCTGAATACATGGGAGCTGATGAGACCAACAGAAGGGAAGAGGGCCCAGGCCAGAGTCTTGGGGTAGATATCCATGCAAAAGTGGGACTACAATTTAGTTTTTAAAAAAAAAGGATAAAGAGTGAGAAAAGGCCCTTGGGTTTAGCAATTAAGAAATCCATGGTAAATTGCACAGAACCATTTCAGGTAAGTGGTGGGATGAAAGTCAGACTGCAAGGGATTGAGAAGGGTGTCCTATGTCAGGAAGTGTTATCTTCCAGTCAAGAAGCAATTATTAAGCACCTGCTATATATGTCAAGCATTATATTAAGAGCTTGACTTTAAATACAAAGAAAGTAAGAAAAAAAAAATCCCTGCTCACAAGGAGCTCATAGTCTAATGGGGAGACAATATGCAAACAGCAAATAAGATACATACAGAATAAACTGGAAAAGGTTTTTTGCAGAAAGCTGAGGCAAGTGGTAGAAACAGCTTTTTTCTTAGAGTTTGGTAGTGAAAGAGAGGATATATATAATCTATATATTTATATCTATCTATCTGT
>CM053580.1:301809590-301850615 GCA_028627135.1 Pseudochirops cupreus
AAGGAGGCAAACAGAATTTTAGAGAGGCTAGACATGATAGATCTCTGGAGAAAACTGAATGGGGATAAAAAGGAATATACCTTCTTTTCAGCAGTACATGGCACATACACAAAAACTGACCATGTACTAGGGCATAAAAACCTCACAATACAGTGTAGAAAGGCAGAAATAGTAAATGCATCATTCTCAGATCATGATGCAATAAAAATTATATGCAATAAAGGGCCATGGAAAGATAGTTGGAACTAATTGGAAACTAAATAATTTAATCCTAAAGAATGAGTGGGTCAAAGAAGAAATTAGAGAAACAATCAGTAACTTCATTCAAGATAATGACAATAATAAGACATCATACCAAAACTTATGGGATGCAGCAAAGGCAGTTCTTAGGGGAAGTTTTATATCCCTGAATGCATACATGAAAAAATTAAGAGAAAAAAAAAGATTTCTTCATTGGAAAACTGGCATTTATCAATTGGGGAATGACTCATATTCATATATATTTGAATATTATATATTTATATGTGCTTCATTGTCTATGGTATTTTTTATCAAAATGTAGTTACCCTGTTTATCTCTTTTAATTATATCTATTTTAGCCATACCTTTGTCTGAAATTATAATTGCTACCTCTGCCCTTTTTGCATTAGCTGAAGCATAATAAACTCTACTCCAACTCTCCATTTTAACTCTGTGTTAATCTCTCATTTTTAAATGTGTTTCTTATTAACAATATATTACTCTATTCTGATTTTTAATCCACTCTACTATTCCTTTTTATTTTATGGATGAGTTCATCCCATTCACATTCAAAGTTATAACTGCTTTTTATGAATTTCCCTTTATCTTATTTTTTTACTCACCATTTTCCTTCTCAGCCTCTCTTTTCACTCTATCCCTGTTATCTTATCTTCCTCCCTTCCCCTCTTATTCCTTATTTTGCCCTCCCCTCTGAAAGTCCCTCCCTTATCTATTTACCCCACCCTCCTAATCTTAATCAATACGCCCTTCTAAAAGTCTCTCCTCCATTTACTTCACCTCTCTAGAAGTTCAGAATACTTCTAAACCTCTTCTGATGTATATGCTGTTTCCTCTTCAAACCAGGTGAGCAAGGTTCCTACATTACCAGCCCTTACCCCAACCTGTTTCCTCTGTATTAGTTCTTCCTCTCATGCCCCATTTTTATGAGATAATTTCTCCTTTTAACCTTTTCTTACAATTTTGTCTTTTAGAATTGCCTCATCATACACAATACAGCCCCAACCTTTTTTTTCAAACTACCTTAGTAGCAATATTGTTAATAATTAATAATCACTAACATTAATAACATTTCCATATATCATAAGTCAACCATTTGACCTTAACTGCCCTATAATTAGCCTTTAATAATTTCCTTATGTTTCTTCTGGATCTTTTATATAAAATTTTCCACTAAGTTCTCATCTTTCCGTTACAAATACCTGAAAGTCTTTCAGCTCATCAAATGTTTATTTTTTTTTCCATTCAGGATAATATTCAGCTTTGCTGGATAAGTCATTCTTCAATGCAAACCCCGCTCCTTTGCTCTTCAAAATATAATGTTCCAACACCTACAATGTTTTTAGTATAGAAGCTTCAGTGTCTTGAGAAATCCTTATTGTTTTCCCGCAGTATTTAAATTGTTTTTTTTTTCTTATTGCTTCTCTTTAACCCTGGAATTCTGAAACTTGGTTATGACATTCCTCTAAGTTTTCTTCCTAGGATTCTTTTCAGGTGGTGATTGATGTATTCTTTCTATCGCTACTTTACCTTCTTGTTCTAGAACATCAGGGCAATCTTCCTTTTTTTGATCATAACTTTCCGGTAGTCCAACAATTCTTACATTGTCTCTCCTCAATCTATTCTCTAGATCAGTGGTTTTAGTAATGAAGTGTTTCAGATTATCTTCTATTTTTTCTAGTTTTAGTATATCTTATAAAGTCAGTTGATTCCACTTGCCCAGTTCTAGTTTTCAAGGACTTATTTTCTTCTGTAAGATTTTGTTTTTCTTTTTCTAATTGGTTAACTTTCTTTTTATAATTTTCTTGGATTACTTTTTTTTCTAATTTCTCATCATTCTTTCTAAGAGTTTTTTAATTCTTTTTAAATTTTCTTCCTTAAGATTTTGTTTCTTTTTTTCTAGTTGGTTAACTCTCTATAATTTTCTTGAATTACTTAAAAAAATTTTTTTTTCTCATCTCTTATTTGATTTTTTCGTTTCTTGGGTTTTTTCTACAACAAAAAGAGTTCTTATAAATATTTTTATATTTACTTACACATGTTTTTTCCATTTTTCCTTGAACTACAGGCCTAATAGTGGGATGGCTATGTCAAAGGGTACACATAAATGAGTAACTTTTTGAAGCACAGTTCCAAATTGCATCAAGAATGGCTAGATTAATTCAATAGGCCACCAATGTGCCTGTGTTCCAGTCACTACTGTTTAATTAAGGCAATGTGGTTTAATAGTTAGAGGCCTAAAATTTGAGTCAAGAAACTCGGGTCTAACTCTCACTCAGAGATATGTTAGCTGTGTGACCAAGGACAAATCACTTAACTTCTCACAGAAACTGTTTCCTCAAATGAGGATCAATCAACACACACATATTAAGACTTACTATGTCTAGCACTGTGTTAGGCATTAGGAACAAAAAAGACAAAAACAAAAAGGCCCTAATAATAATACTGGTACTACATACCACCTCAGGTAGGACATTTGCAAAACTAACAGCATCGTATAAATGTAAGTTATTAAAATTTAATGGAGAATAACTTTTAGAGCAGAGCACCAGCCCACTGTCAGTGCTTCAGTTTTGTTCAATCAAATTAAAAAGTACTCCACTGAAAATCAGAGTCAGTAGTTGTCAGTTAGAGAGACAGCACAGGATGTATGTATTAATTAGTAATACTGCCTACAGTCAAAGAACCTAGGTTCAAATGCCACCACTGATGTTTACTAGCTGTGTGACCTTGGGCAAGTCACTTAACATCCCTGAGTTTCAGGCTCCTCTTCTGTGAAATGAAGGCATCTATGACCCTAGGAGAGAGAATGAAGAAGTTGATACAAAAGGACACCTGCCTACCCAAACTGTATTTTAATAACTTGCGGGGAGGGGCAGCTAGGTGGCACAGTGAATAGAGTACCGGCCCTGGAGTCAGGAGGACCTGAGTTCAAATCTGGTCTCAGACACTTGACTTTTACTAGCTGTGTGACCTTGGGCAAGTCACTTAACCCCAACTGCCCTACCTTCCCCCCTCCAAAAAAGAAAAAAAAACTTATGGAGAAAGAGTATCAGAGTTAATGTTTCTAAAACTATTACTGTGGTATGAAATGCCCTCCAGTCCTTTCTTCCCTTCTTATTTCACTATAGAATAAATGTCCTCACTTTGCAAGGAGGCTATTTTGTGGCGAATCATCATCATAAGTTTATAAAGACATCTCAAAACAATGAGTCAACAGAGCAAGTTACTTGCAGCTTTATTATAGATACCAGCTCTGTGGGAGCAGCTGCCAGAACAGATATTACCCCCCTCACAGTCTTATCCATCTTTGCCTCCTTCAACTTTAGTTAAAGACACGATGACCTTCTTTTCTCATATGACTAGTCTGATCCCTGCCTTCTTGTGTCCCACAGCACCTGTAATTTTTTTTTAAATTTAGCACAAAATTACTGTATAGGCTGCCTCTCTAGGATTCTAATGATCTCATTTTAGTCTTATGTTCCCACCTGTAAGGGCCTCTGAGATAGAGCTTGTCCTGACTACCCACAGTGCTGACAGTGGGGAGGGGGTGAGCCAAGAACAAAAGGGGTGGGGGAAGAGAGAAAAGATGAAAAACAATAGGAAGAGCATTGGTGGTATTGACAAACGAATCCTGGGGCACAGAGTTGGCCAAGGGCAGGAGGGACTGCCTAGGAAAGTCAAGAATTTCATATGACTTCAAGTCCTTGGATGACCACTTCTCAGACATGTTGAGGACAGGAGGTCTTAATTAAGTAAAGGTAAAATTAGCAACCAACTTTGGAAGTCTAAATACTGGCTTTGATAAAGTAAGGATTGACCTATTGCTAGGCCCCAGCGACTTGCTCAGTCACACTACTAGTGAGTGTCTGAGACCGGATTTGAACTCAAGAAGATAAGTCTTCCTCATTCCAGGCCCAGCACTTGATCACTGTACCACATAGCTGCCCAATATTGCCCAATATTGCCCAACTTTATTTAGCCAAGAAATGTAACATTTCCTTAATTATTATCAGCTTAGCAAACTTCATTTAATCCAGGTATGCAAAGTTAATGAACTTTCCTAATCACAACTGCTCTAGATTAATAAGGAGGAGAGGAAGTATCACAGTTCAGATCACCCTCTGAGTGCCCCCTCCCACTCGGTCCCTGTGAATCTAAATGTGCCCAGCAACTACAATCAGATAGAGGGCAGAGACTCAGAGATCTGGGCTCTCAACTCAGTGTGCATCCCAAGCCACCATTTACTTGTGTACCTGGGGGAGATGTAAGGCTACAGAGTCTTGTGTTTGCCTGTAATAAATTCCCTTATTTGTGATCCTTTGAGCACTACATTCCTTCTTGGTACCTCCTCTTCTATAATCTCCTCACACAGCTAGATATTACCTATAGGACCACAAATACATATATATTCCACATTACAGATGCTTAAAAAATAAACCTTAAAACTCTTTCATAGAAAGCAATTATCCCCAAAGTCCTTCATATTCATGCTCAAATTCCCTCCTGCAGGAAACCATGGTTAAATATCTCTTTCAAAATTATTCAATACAGGCTTAGTTACATTGTGGTAGGCACAGTAAGTATTAAAGTTAAATTTCTAAATCTGAATGGAATGGAGACAACTTGACCTATAATACTGATAACGTCTCTTTTCTCTCAGGTTCCTAAAACTGCAATGAATTACTACCCCCATGGCAAAAAAAAAAACAAAAACCAAACTGTAACATTAACAGCCAAGCAGTTCTTTAAGTGATAATAGCCTTTCAAGACTTTCTAAAATGTAAGCCAACCATTACTTGTTGAAAAGAATATGCTATTTTACGACTTTTTAAAATAGGGCAAAACATTTAAAAGTAAACAATGGAAGCAACATTCAAGGCTGAGAAGCCAATCAGTTGGTTTACTATATTTTTTGTTTCTTTTAAATTACATGCTGGGGTTTTATAAGAAATAGGTCTTTTTGAATCTACAGTATTTATTAGCATATGAAGATATAAGGTCTGAACAAGAATAGTTATCAAGTCTGACTTATTCAAGTATGAATCTAATGCTCCAAAGTCTTACTTAATCTTATTTTCTTTACCTCCAATACTCAAACCAACCTAAGGGTCAGGCCCCATTACCAGGCAGGATACAGTGTACAAGCTCTTCTGATTGGCCTTTATACCTTTCACAGGTCTGGCTTCACGTTACCTTTCCACACTTATTACATATTACTCTCCCTCTCACACATTCTGCAGTTCAAGCAAACTGGCTTGCTCATTCTTTCTCCTACACCACACTCCATATATCTCCTGCCTCTGCACAAGTCATCACCTATGCTTCCAACGTTCTTCCTCCTGACCTCCACCCAGAGACCCCTTACTTTCTTCAGATTTCAACTTGAGTGCCATCTCCTATACAAGGTCTTTCCTCATTCCTCCAGTTATCAGAGCCCTCTCCCTCTCATATCACTTTGTATATAATTTGTGTTGTGACTTCTTGGTATATTTTGTTTTTCTCTATAGATAGATAGGTAGGTAGATAGATAGGTAGGTAGATAGATAGATAGATAGATAGATAGATATGCATGTATATATAAATATATGTACGTGTGTGTGTATACATACCCACACACATATATGAGGGCAGGAAATTATTTTGTGTTTGCCCTTACAACCCTATCACCTAGTATACTGTAGATATTTAATTTTCGTTATGGACATAACTTTCCATATAGGTTTCCATATATTCAATGTCAGTTTCTAATGATGAACCATTTGACACTGGGCTGGAGCATTGCTATGCATCCAAAAGCTCTCGGATTCAGCTTCCTGAGCTGTCTCCATCAGGGTTTGAGGGGAGATGGTAGCCAAGACGGTGGTACTGACATGACTTGCCTAACACATGGTGCCTTATTGCTTCAATGGTTAATATTTCTTAAAAATTGAACTGAACAGACCATATCACCCCCTTGCTCAAAAATTCTCAGTGATTCCTTATTGTCTTTAGGATAAATTTCAAACTCTTCAGCCTGACATTTAAAGTCTTTCACAATGTGTCTCCAACCGACCTTTCCAAACATTTCCTATGACTCCCCTTCATCTACTCTATGCTGCAGCTTAATTAGCCTGCTTACTGTTCCCTAAACTCAGTAACCTGTCTCTGGTCTCTGTGCCTTCACACAGAATACTCCCCATGTCCCGAATTCACTTTTTCTCCACCTCCTGGAATACTGACCATCCTTTCAAGTACAGGGGTCACCTCCTACATGAGTCCGTTTAAGATCTCTCCAGCAACAAGTGTTCTCTTCCTCTCGTCAAGCTAACTTGTATTTACTTCCATGTTTTCATCACCTAATATGCTGTAATATCTTTGAGGACAAGTATTTTTCCATTTCTGTCTTTGGCCACCAATATTTAGAAGAGTGCTTTATACACTGTAAGTGTTTACTAAGTTTTTTCTTTTAATCAAATTGATCAGTGAGAGCAGGTTTCAAGTGGAAACAAATTTTAGATTAATCCCTCCCCCAACCAAAATTGTGAACCTTTCTAAGCGTAACAGAGAAAGAACTATGATAGACTATTAACTAATGCATCATATTAAATGAGATCAAGATGCCATCATTTTCTAGGTACATGCAACCCAAGGTAATCAGATGATGAATTTATAAAAAGATTCTATTTCTATTTTCAAGACTCTCTTCCTTAAGAAGTATCACAACTTTGGGCTGGAAGCAGTACATTCCAAACAATTTGTATGTTTCAAGATCTGCTATGTTTGAAAACATCAATTCATTTCCCTAGAGTTTACAGCTAGGAATAAAAATATATAATTTAATTTTATAAGCATGCACAGATGTATCGGAAATGGAAACATTCTCTCAGCTTAGCTAGAAACTTTTAGAAGAAAGAAGTATAATATGGTTAGCCATACTTACCCAGAAAACCATACATTAAACATTAACTTTTGATCCCAGGAATTTTAGGTAGCCCAAAAAAGAAGCTACAATAGCATATTCTCCTATTGCTTCCACAAAATAAGCAAGGCCAAGAGAACTGGGGCCACATTATTGGGGAGCCCACACAAATTATAGACCATTACCATTCTAATCTCCTACCTAATTAGTATTCAGAACCTAATCACCTGAGTTTCTCTTACTTAATGTAGTTAGTTAAGTGGCACTGTGGATAGAGCTTGGAGTTAGGAAGACTTGATTTCAAATCTGGATTCTGACATTAACTAGCTGCAGTACCCTAGGCAAGTCACGTAATCTCTGTGTGCCTCGATTTCTTCAACTGTAAAATGGGGATCATAATAGCATCTGCCTCACATCTCTCTGTGAGGACCAAGAGAGATAATTGTAAAGTGCTTCGAACGGTGCATGGCACATAGTAGGTACTATGGAAATAATCATTATTAGTTCCAATGGCCATGTTGACAATATGGAGGACATTTAGGAATACTAAAAAGGGAAAACACAAAACAAAAAACAAATAAAAAATATTGAAAAACCTACTGCTATCATCCGTACTGTTTTACTGAATTAAATATTAACATAGATATAAGAAGCAACTTAGAGTGCTGGGCCTGGAGTGAGGACTGAGCACTCACTAGCTGTGAGACCCTGAGCAAGTCACTTAACTTCTGTTTGCTTTAATCCACTGGAGAAAAAATAACAAACTACTCCAGTATCTTTGCCAAGAAATGCCCGCTCAACCCTGCTGGAAAAAAAAAAAGGTGGTCACAAAGAGTCAAACATGACTGAAGACAATTAAACAACACCACAGACATGACTACCATCTCCCCCAAGCAGCTGGTGCAATGCAGAGAAGTCAGGCGAAAGACTAGGTCCCACTGTTCATAGCGGAAGGGCTAGAGAGGGAAGAGATAGCAAGAAATACAAGCAAATAAAGGATCAAGAAATTTAGGATTTTGTGTAAAAGCCTCAGACTCCAACTCCTGTGTTCTCTTCATAGCAACATGCTGGTGTGAGAGTATGGGTACCAAATACTGGACACACTGCAAGACGCAATCACAATGTAGATTGGGTTTTGCATAACTGTTTTTCTAGAAATATATGGAAATTTATGTCTACCAATTTCAATGCTTTCCTTGATTTCAATGTTTCTATTTGAAAGCCATATTTATAACTCCACAGATGCCGCATTCCCTTAGGTTTACCGATCCAAAAAGGAATGCATATATCTGTGCATATACTCATTTATCTCTGAGATCATTCCACCAATTGCCTAATTTTGAATGAATAAATAAAGCCATTATTAAGAGATTACTATGTACAAATCCCTGTGCTAAATGCTGGGGATACAAGTAGAAAAGGCATTCCCCGCTCTCAAGTACTTCACATTCTAATAGGGGAGACATTTTGGGAAGGTTTCAGCTAAAAGTCAGATGGAAAAGTCCATCCATGATCCTTAGGGTACAGTGGCAAAGCAGAGAGCAAGGTTTCATATTTAATACTACTTCAACTGATAAAATCCTATCAGTTTCTGGTGTTTTACCATTTGACCATGGGCTGGAGGCATTGCTATTTCAAAGGCTCTTCGGTTCAGGGTCCTGGGCTGTCTCCATCAGGCTGTGAGTGAAGACAGCAGTCAAGATGGTGAGAGTGACTTGACTTGTCCACAACATGGTACTTCCTGTCTCTCCTTCATGGTGCCTCCTACTTGTTTTCCTTGCCTGAAGTCTCTCTCTACTCCAATTCATCCTCTAATCAGCTGTCAAATGGATCTTTCTCAAAATACAGGTTTGATCATATAACCCCCTACTCAATAAACTCCAATGTCTCCCTATAAATGTTCAAGAGCAAGTATAAAACCTTCTGTTTGGCTTTCAAATCCCTTCATAATACAGAAGTACTGGCCTCCTAGATGTTCTTCTTAACTCAAAATTTCACTTTCTGACTCCAAGCTTTTTCACTGCCTAAACCCTTCATGCTTGGAATGGTCTCTCTACATCTTTGCCTCTTCACTACCCTGGTTTTCTTCAAGCCTCAATATACCCCTACCTTCTGCAAGATGTCTCTCTCAGTCTTCCTTAATCTTTGTGTCCTCCTTTGATATTGACACTCTTAGAATGGCTCAACAAGTCTGTGGTATATGAATGTAATGGAATTCTATTGTGTTATAAGAAATCATGAGCAGGCAGATTTCAGAAAAACCTGGACTTACATGAACTGATGCTGAGTGAAGTGAACAGAACCAGAAGAACATTGTACGTTGTAAGAGTAACATTGTTGATGACCAGCTATGAATGACTTAGCTATTCTCAGTAATACAATGATCCAAAACAACTCCAGAAGATTCATGTGGGGAAAATGCTACACATATCCAGAGAAAGAGTCTGAATGTAGATCAAAGCATACTCTTTACTTTGGGGTGGGTTTTGTGGTTTTTTCCTTCCTTTTGCTGTTTCTTCTTTAACAACATGACTAATGCGGAAATGTGTTTCACATGATTGAACACGTATAATCCCTATCAGAATATTTGCTGCCTTGGGGAAAGGGGCAAAGAGGGAGGGAGGGAGAAAAACTTGGAACTCAAAATCTTTCAAAAACCTGAATGTTAAAAACTGTCTTTTAATGTATTTGGAAAAAAATAAAATAGGTATTTCCACTCCTACTCAATTTATCTTGGATGTATCTTATTTGTACATATTTGTTTGCATGTTGCCTCCCCCGTGAGACTCTTGAGCTCCTTGAGAGCAGTGACTGTTTTTTGCCCTTTTCTGCATCCCAAGTGCTATGCATAGAACTTGATACATAGTAGGCATGCCTACTAGGCTAGCAAACTAGCATTTGCTAGTTAACTGAGCATACAGTTGGGTAATGCCGCTCTCCCTGTTCCTCTCCCTCTCCCTCTTCCTCTCCTCCTCTCCAAAGAAAGGTAAATATTGATAGTTGGGAGCCACCCAGTTAACTTGGGGTTTACTGGCTAGATTCCTTGATTCCTTCCTTCCTTCCACCAAACTTTAAATCCATTCCACTCTGGAGCCCACGGATTGTACTACAATAGGTCCCCACCCAAGCTTCACTTAATAACTATATTTTGGGCCCTCCTGGCTGATAGTGGCTGTCAATTGTAACTGTTTCTCTTTTCACCAGCAACCCTGAGGGTTTTCCCTTCCCAGTTTGATTTTTTTTCTTTTTTAAATTAAATTTTTTTTCTCTTTTTCAAATTAAATTAAAATTAAATTAAAGTTAAAATTTTTTAATTTAATTTAAATCCTTAGACTCACTTATTGAAGAGGCCTATTCACTGAATGGGCATTACTTCACTCAGAGTAAGAACCTAAAAAGGCCAGGGTCTCCCACTGCATCCTGGGCCATCTCCAGTCATCCTGATGAATACCTAGCCTCTGGACCCAGATGGCTCTGGAGGAGAAAGTGAGGGTGGTGACCTTGCATAGCCCTCCCTCATTCAAATCAAAATCAATTGCAAGTCATGTCATCATTTCCCTGATGTCATGGTCCTCTTCAAAAATGAAGGACAAACATAACAACAACTGAAAGACTAATAAATATGTCCCAAGAGAAATCTATGCCCTGGAATGAGTGTGTATTGAGTGATATGAACACAATCCAATTCAAATCAACACATATACTCCAATCATCTTTTCATTTCAAAAAAAGGAAAAAAAGATTCAATTAACCCACTTGTATCTTAGGTAGATGCTAAAACCAGCATCATATAGTACCAGAAGAATTTAGAAGATGCTCATATTAGAGTCAAAGCGAGATGAGGGGAGGAAAAATGTTGAGGATACTTCTAGCTCCCTCTGTTAGAAGAAAAGAAGTATAAGGAACACAAGAAAAATCACATACATAAAGAATCAGCGAAAACAGCAACTGTATTATATAGCCCATCTGGGGGGAAATAAAACCCCCAAAAAAGGAATTTAGATAATGAGTTTTAGTTTAAAAAAATAGGTATGACTGAGGAAAAAAATTACAAATTAGACCATAAGGCTTATAAAATAACTACAAGGAAACTAATTACACAATTAGCCAAACAAAATATTTAAATCAATTTTCTTCCCCAGGTTTCAGCACCAAAAATAATAAAACATAACCAAAGTTTAGTTCAGATAATGGCACCCAAATGGCTTGCTGTGATCAGTGTTTCTAACCCACAATGCAATGAGGTTCATTGTACCTCCGATAATGGAACTCTCTGATGTAGTTGCTACATTGTTACTAAGCAACAAGAAATACAATGTCAGGTTTAGCACTTTACTTAATATATTTTTATCATCAAGAACCTTTCTTTTTATAATTCTGCTCTTCTTTTGGATGCAAGTGGTGTTTAGCTAGGAATTATATTTAGCAATCCCACCCAAGTGGGGGAAGATAAGAGAGCTAGAATTCTTTTAAATTATACAAGGAATTCACACAGCAAGTCCAGCTTTTCATATTTAATGTTTCCTCAATACAAGAAACAAATTAAAGCTGCAAAAATAGCCAGATATGCATTCAATTATTACATGTTCAACAGCTTTTAAACATTTTCCAAGTGCTCAGTTTTATGAAAATTCAAGAAAATAAGCAATGGGGCAATATTCTAAAATCAGCACACTGTGCTAGGGCTAATTAAGACGTGACACTTTGCCCACCAAAGTATCCTGTTCCTGGCTAATTCTACACTTTCAAAGAGTAGACATCTATTTTAATAGCAATATAAAAGTGAAAATATTAATTTTAGAAGTGACTCAATGAAAAACAAAATGTAAATATGGAATCAAATTGCTTGTAGCCTAAAGGTGAGGGAATTAAACCTAATACAATTTAAAGGCCCTAACCAAACTCTGCCTTGTGATTTTACCAAGTTTATCTCAGCCCAATTTAGTAGAAAATGTAACTGCTTTGCTTATAGTTATAAAGACTGAAACTATAAATTATGTGATTTTAATTTATCTACATATCATTGATCATAATTTAAAGATACTTAATGAAATAGTCATTTGGACTACCTAGTAAAACTATACCATACCTATCATTAAAATTGTTAGGAGATACTGGCTAATTAATAGCCCAAATATTTTTTTTCTTTTTTAATTCTGAATTTAACAAACACCAAATATAATAATAATAATATTTTCATTTACAAAGTAAAACAGAAAAGGACTGTATGTGAAACTATAATTCTCTTACATACAATAGCTTGCTTTGGAGAAAAAAAACATAATGAATTCAACATGTTACTTTCAAAACTATCCTGCTTTTCTGTGTTCCCTTCTATGAATATTTAAAAATGCTTCAATGATCCTATTATTTCCTTTCTTCTTTTTTTTTTTGGCAGGGGGGATGGCAAGGAAACACTCTTGATAGCTTCTCCTTCCCTCCCTAATAAAAAGAAGAGACTACAATCCCTATAACAAATAAGCATAATCAGGCTAAATAAACCCATACATTTGTAATATCCAAAAATATTTGTCTCATTTTGTACCCTGGGACAAGCCTTTTTCTTATAAAACTTGGACTCTCAAGTTAAGGTGGAAGAGGGCAGAAGAGAAAGTGGAAAGACATAGCTTTAGGGAACTCATTTAAGTAGCTGAATAGAATTAACTTAAATTTCCCCTGCCTTTTGGTCAATATAGCTCATAGCTTCGGAGAAGGAAAAAAACTAAGCATTTATTAATAACCTACTATATGCCAACACACCTTGATGAGCATTCTACAAATACTGGCTCATTTTATTCTCATAATAATCCTGGGTAGACAGGTGCCTTATCATCTCCATTTAAATATTAAGGCAAACAGAGATTATAAGTGCCTTGGCCAGGATTACATGCCTAGTAAGTGTTTTATGTTGCATTTTAACTCAGAGCTTCCTACATTAAGGCCAGCACTGCACCACCTAGCCTTTGTGGCATATTAAAAAAAGAATTACAGATTTACAGCCTTAGAGCTTAGAGTCTAATCCATCCCTCTTTTTATAGATAAAGAAACTGAAACCCAGGAAAGTTATACTTTCCCCAGGGGAAGAGAGGTAGTTGAAGAACCAGGATTTGAACCCAGGGGAACTAGAATCCATTAGAAGTAAGGAATAAATCAAACAAGGAAAAGGAAAAAGTTGATGAGCAACTAAAATAACTAAATGCAGTAATAAAATGCTCCCTGGCTTACATTCAATACATAATTTTCCAATCTGAAAGAAAGATCCAGCATCTGCCCTTGGAGCCTAATGCCACAGCAGAAGAAAGACAAAAAGACTAGGGATATAAGAGTAAGCTCTAGCCATGTCACCTTTTGTGAAATTCTGAACTGTCACTGCCTATATGAAAAATAGGGGTGGCAAAATCTTGCCTACCTGAAAAAAGGAGGAGGAGCAGATGATTTTGAACCCAGCCCCCTTCTGCCTCCAGGTTTATGACCTGATATTATATATATGTGTGTGTGTGTGTGTGTGTGTGTGTGTGTGTGTGTGTGTGTATGTATATATATGTATATGTATATATATATGTATATGTGTATATATATATATATATATGTATATATATATTAGTTTTCAACACGCATTTCCACAAGATTTTGAGTTACAGATTTTCTCCCCATCTTATCCCCTTCCCCCCTTTCCTGCAGGGTAAGATACCCAATTGAGTGTTATTCCTTCTTTGAGCCAAATTCAAAGAGAGTAAGGTTGACTCATTTCCTTTCACCTTCCTGCTCTTCCTCTCCATTGTAACAGTTTTCTATTACCTCTTTTATATGAGATAATTTCCCCTATTCTATCTCTCCCTTTCTCCTTCTCCCAATATATTCCTCTCTCATCTCTTAGTTTTATTTTTTAGATATCATCCCTTCATATTCAACTCATCCTGTGCCTTCTGTCTATATATATATGTACACACATATATACACACACTCACGTATGTATTTAGACACACACACACCCTCCTATACATACATATATATCCTTTTTTGGGGACATAAACTATCCCTTCAACTATCTTCATACTGAGAAAAGTGTCATGAGTTATGGTTATCATTTTTCCATGCAGGAAAGTAATAGTTCAACTTTAATAAGTTCCTTCTCTTGCTTCTTGTATTTGAAAGTCAAATTTTCTGTTCAGCTCTGTTTTTTTTCTCAAGAATACTTGAAAGTCCTCTATTTCATTGAAATTTTTTTTCAAAACAAAACAGTTTTGCTGAGTAGGTGATTCTTAGTTTTAATCCTAGCTCCCTTGATCTCCGGAATATGATATTCCAAGCCCTTCGATCCCTTAATGTAGAAGCTGCTAGATCTTGTGTTATCCTGATTGTGTTTATACAATACTCAAATTGTTCCTCCCTGACAGCTTGTAATATTTTCTCCTTGACCAGGGAACTTTGGATTTGGCTATGATATTCCTAGGAGTTTTCTTTTCGGGATCTTTTTCAAGAGGCTATCAGTGAATTCTTTCCATTTTTATTTTACCCTCTGATTCTAGAATATCAGGGCAATTTTACTTGAGAAATTCTTAAAGGATGCTTTCTAGGCTCTTTTTTTGATCATGGCTTTCAGGTAGTCCAATAATTTTTAAATGATCTCTCCTGGATCTATTTTTTAGGTCAGTGGTTTTTCCAATGCAACATTTCACATTGCCTTCTATTTTTTAATTTGTTTGGATCTGTTTTATAGTATTTTGATTTCTCATCAAGTCATAAGTTTCCATTCACTCCAATCTAATTTTGAAGGAATTATTCTCTTCAGTGAGTTTTTAGAATTCCTTTTCCATCTGGACAATTCAGGTTTTTAAAGCATTCTTCCCTCATTGGCTTTTTGAGCCTCTTTTGCCATTTGAGTTAGTCTATTTTTTAAAGAGTTATTTTCTTCAGTTTATTTTTGGGTCTCCTTTAGCAGGCTGTTGGCTTGCTTTTCATGATTTTCTTGCATCATTCTCATTTCTCTTCCCAATTTTTCTTACTGATTTTCAAAATCCTTCTTGAGCTCCTCCATGGCCTGTAACCAGCTCATATTTTTCTTGGAAGCTTTTAATGCAGGAGTCCTGACTTATATGTCTTCCTCCTGTTCTATGCTTTGATCCTTTATGTCCCCAAAAAAGGATTCTATGGTCTGTTTGTGCTTCCTCTGCTTGCTCATCTTACCAGCCAATTATTTGACTTCTGAGCTCTTTGCCAGGGTAGAACTCTGCTTCTAGAGTAGAGAGAGCTGTGTCCCAAATTTCTGGTGTTTTCCCAGTGTCAGAGCTATCACAAGCTCTGGCACACTGGTCACACACCCCAAGACCACCACCCAAGACTGCGACCTAGATCCAAGCATGTCAACGAAAGAGCGATTATGCTCTGAATGGTTGCTTGGTCCCCCTGTGATCTGCAGGCCAGGGGCTCCAGAGGCAGCCATGCAGCAGTGGCTGCAGCTGCTGTGACTCTACTACCTCTTGACCCAGGGGCAGGGACTGGACTGTGGTCTTCTGTCACCCAGTTCCAAAAGAGTTCCCTACTGACCTTTTACTTTCTCTTTGGCATTTATGGGTTGAGAAGTCTGGAAAACGCCACAGCTGCCAGTGATTCAATCTCCTGAAGTCTGCTCTGGCTGGTCTGGGCCGCTGGTCTGGGCCTGCGTGGCTCACGTGGGACTGCTCAGCCCCCAGCCCAGTTCAACAGACCTTTCCTGTTGGCCAACCAGGCTGCCTTCAGCAGGAGATTTGTTTCTCTTTGTCACTTTGTGGGTTCTGTAGTTCTAAAATTTGTTTAGAGTCATATTTTACAGGTACTGGAGGTGGCTGGTGCAGGAGCTGAAGCAAGTTCCTTCTTTTACTTCACCATCTTGGCTCCCCCCCAACCTGATATTATATTAACTTTGTTTTCTTATTAGGGAAGGGGAGAGAATAAGCATTTATACATTGCCTATCATGTGCCAGGAACTACAGAAATATTATCTCATTATCTGAGAGGTAGGTGCTATTATCATCCTCATTTTTAACAATAGTAGTACTAACAACAACAACACACAGGACTTACTATGCTCCAGGAACTGTGCTAAGGGCTTTGCAACTGTTACCTCATTTGATCCTTACAACAACCCAGAGAGGTAGGTGGTATTATTATCTCCATTTTACATGTGGGGAAACTGAGGCAAATGGGGTAAATTACTTGCCCAGGGTTATACCGCTACTAAGTGTCTGAAGCCAGATGTGAACTCAGATCTTCCTGCCTCCATGACCAGCACCCTTTCCACTGAACCATGACCAGCTGCCTCTAGTGACTCTTAATTCTACAGAGAATTCCTGCTATCTCACTAAAGGCACCATGAGTTTCCCACCTAACTAAGAAAAGGGAGACAACCTAACACCTTTTATTCAACATAATACCTTTCATTCAACCTAACAACCAACTCCTCCTCCCTTTGTTCCCTACCAACATGCATTTAGAAAAACACCAAAGAAGGCAAGGACCATCCTGGAGGAAATGCTGCTAGTGAAACATTACCTACAATTGCCAACATTCAGTTCTTTCCCAGCACATCCAGGCTCACTGGAGGGACTACAGAAATTTAGCTGTGAATTTCCCCCACCCCCTAAATATGGACTGGACACCCTGGCTCCCAATGGATCATCATAAATTTAGAGCTAGAAGGAACCTCAAAGGTTAGCCTGTCTGAACCCTCCATTTTAGAGACATGGAAATTGAGTGCCTGAGAAGAGAAATGATTTTCCCAAGATTACAACAGGTAGTGAGAGTCCCCAGAATTAAAAACCCAGCTCCTCTGACTCTACTATTAGCATTTATAAATATTATCTCATTTGATCATCACAACAAATCAATTTACATTTTACAGTTGGGGAAACTGAGGCAAACAGAAGTTAAGTGACTTGCCCAAGGTCACACAGCTAGTAAGTATCTCAAGCCATATTTGAACATGGGTGTTCCTGACTCCACGCATCTGTGCTCCATCCACTGTGCCATCTAGCTGTCACATAAGTAATGAGATAGGCTCAATACTTATGAAGAAGTCTTCACAAGGAAAATGTTATGAGAAAATAAATTAATTAATTTTAAGAAAATAATGACATTTTGATTGAAAATATAAGAATAGTCAAAGTCAGTAATATCCTTCAAAAACACTATTTTTTCATATGAAAGTAAGTGGTTATAGTGCTGGACTAAGACCTGGATTTGAATCCTGCCCCTGTAACTTATTATATGACTCTAAGCTACTGACCAAGTGTCAGTTTTCTCACCTGTAAAATAGAGATCATAAATTTAGTACCTACTTCATACAACTGTGAATCTCAAGTGAGAATCTGAATAAACTCTCTTCTTAAGCCTTTCAGCACTACAGAAATGTTAGTAATCACCGTAAAATTTGGTCAGCGAGGTGGCACAAAGGATAGAGCACTAGGCTTAGAATCACAAAGAGTGATCCTTATGAGTTCGAATCCTGCCTCAGACATTTACTAGCTGTGGGACCCTACGCAAGTCGCTTTACCATATTTGCCTCAGTTTCCTCATCTGTAAAATCAGCTGGAGAAAGAAATGCCAGACTTCTCTAACATCTTTGACAAAAAACAAATGAGGCTATGGAGAGTCAGATACAACTGTAACAACTCAACAATAACACTGTAAAATTTAAATACGAAGTCCTATCTGGGGACTTCTTTCCCCTGAAGAACTCTAAGGCGGTGTGCCTATGTCTGAGAAAATATATATACTCGAGAAGATATATGCCGATATACAGTGTGGACAATTATATTTTTTAAAGAGTAAAATGGGATCTGTCTGACAAAGTGTTTCATGTGGCTAAAGACTTTTTTTCTCCCCCTTTTGTTCCTGTCTGTAGCTTTTTTTCAGTCTGTTAAAGAATGGAGATGAGTGAACATCACTGCATTTGAAACAATAGGTGGCTGGGTATTAGCTAACTGAGAATTAAGAGCAAATGAAATCTGAAAGGAAAGGAACTATGCCTAATCTCTAAGACATTTTCATTTTTTAATAAATGACAGAAAAAAAAAGATAATCCAAATCTCTAACACTTTGATATATTACCGGCCTGCTGTGTAAAGATTAAATGTTCATACGATCTATGAAAATGACTAAGCCATCTGTTTAAAATCCGCATTGTTTCCACCTTGCAATTGCAATGGAAACTAGCATCTAGAATTGATTACCTTTGCTGGTCTCATGAAGATTTATCCAAAAAAAATTTCAGTGTATTTTCTATTCACAAAAAAAGACACCTAGTCATTTTCTTTCAACATAGACAGCATTCAAATTGATGACATAAGAAAATATTTGGCAACTGTTTAATTTAAAATTACCTTTTGGGAACTGTTGATTCTCAAACTAGAGGTATCTAGGTGGCACACTGTTTAGAGTGCTGGTCTTGGAGTCTGGAAGATCTTGGTTCAAAACCTAATACAAACTCTTACCAGCTGTGTGACCTTGGGCAAATCACCCTCTCAACCTCAGTTTCTCCATCTGTTAAATGAAGTTAATGATAGCACCTACCTGCCAAGGATGTTGTAAAATACTTGTAAAGCACTTTGCAAACCATAAAGCCCTAAATAAATACTAGCTATTATCATTATTCATTCATAGCCTTGGGGTAAGTTATTTCAACTGTCTAGCTTGAGTTTCCTCATCTGTAAAACTAGGTGATCTCTGAAGTTCCTGTCAACCTTAAATCTATAGCCCTGTATATGCACAAAACGCCACAGAAGCGTGATGACACCCAATAGTACATACAGCCTTACGCACATCTGTAGTGGCCAGCCATTTGTTAACCAATACATGGCATGCTTTAACTTCATGAGCAGCCAACTCTGTCCTAATCTACCATCACAGGCTGCCTCCCCTATTAGAATATGAGGTCCTTTAGAGTAGGGTCAGTCTTGCTTTTCTATTTGTACCCCCTATGCTTTGACATAGAGGCTTTGCACATGATAAATGCATTTTCATTCTTCATTTGTTTGAAGACCTATCTATTGCAAAATGATTGTCTAGTGCATTTATGTTAATTTTCTATATTTTCTGGACATCAGATTTTTATCATAGATATTTGATGTAAAGGTTCTGAAGCCTTGTTAACAAATACAAAGAGAACAGAAGCAGCAACAACAATAAAAAATTTTAAATTACATACAATCTGATGAGAACTCAAGAACTCCTTTCTCTGACTCTGGTCAATTCTGCCCCCTCCTGATCTCCACCAATTTGTAGAGGGTCTCATATCAATGGGCTACGGGACTGGGATTGCAACAATGACTATCACTGTCAGTGAAAATAACACCTGAGTGCTGCCAAACAGATTCATAGAAAGGACCAATTTTGATCACAAAAAAAGAGAAGAAAAAGACAATCCCCTCCCTGTGGCAGAGAGCTGGAGAACTATAGGCACAGAATATCACATAATATAAGACAAGGACACTTGTTTGGTTGGGTTTTGCTAAAATTTTTCTTTGTTACAAGGGAGAATTCCATGGGGTGAGAGGGTGGTAAATTGGAAAATGGTTACAATGTTTAGGAAAAAAGCATAAATGTTATTAATTAGAAAAACAGAAAATGTAATCAAATTCCAAAATTTAACGTAAATCAATTTTTTTAATGTCACCAAAGACCACTGCCCTCAAAAGGATATACTCATATAAGATTAGAACAACCAACATCCTATTTACTTATACTGAGGAAATAATGTGCAAACATGCCATCTCTAACTTGCAACTTTATTTACTGAGTATTTCATAAGCTACAAGTCAAACCATCTCCATACACCATCAGAAACACCAAGTGCTTGACTGGAAGAATGGCAGATGAGCTGAGCCCTTAGGCTTTTTATCTAATTTTATCTCTTAAGGAAGACTGGTTATGCCAGACTTCAGTACAGAACATGCAGAAATCATGATCCCTGGAAACCAGGCTCTCTAGTGTGCCAGAGAAACTAACCCCAAAAAAAATCTTGATAAGAAAAAAAAATAGTGAAAATAAACCAAAAGTACCTACGTGCACTTGAAAAGACACATGTAAACTTTTGGAGGTTTAGCATCGTATTCTCCAAGCAGAAGCCCAACAGGCCAAGGAAAACCAAGCTGGGTGGTTTATTTCTGTCACAGTCTTCCTCATCAACCTTCTGTGGCTGTGAGTCAGACGACCTTTTTTGACAGCACACACCAGGCTGCACGGGAGAGACAAAGCGTCTACATTCTCCTGACTCCTCCAGTTCTGACAAGTGATTCACACTCCCTGTCCCTCCCCACTCAGTTTTCTATTATAAGGCACGTTTCGGAAAGAGCTGACAGGCCATCTTGCAGAGAAGCTTAAAATGGTGGGACAAGCAGTGTGGTACCCTATAAAGGCCTAGCAATTTTGTCCAAGAGGGGTCTAGTGAGTGCTGGGAAGGCTCATCCTGAGGAAGAGGTAAAACAGACTCAATCTGAAGAACCCAACAGTTTTCATGGCTTCTCATTGCATTCAACAATAAAGCAACACCAAAGAGTCATTTCCATGGGGCTGGTTTTGCACTTCTTCAGTTGTGAAGTTTACAATAGAAGAATTCACCCACTCAAAGGGAAGAAAGTCCAAAAATATCATGTCTAGGCTAAAAAGAGACATTTTTACGGTGTGCACACCAAATCTGTATATGCACCTACTTGTCCTACTTCTTTCAGTAACTACCGAATTACTATACATGGGGGGGGAAAAAAAAAAGGCCACCAGTTTTCACTGTCATAACTTCATGGTAAAACACAAAAGTGATTGAGATTTTTAGGAAGCGGACAATAAGGTATTTTCAATTATAAAAAATAAGCATAATTTTGTTGTTTCTTCAACTGTATAAATCCCAGACTAATATGTATTTGGTACAACTGTCAGATTGGTACATAATTCAAAGGAAGAAGAATAATTTTCCCATACAGTAAAACAAGGAGGAGGGTGGGGGGAAGAGAGAGTCTGGAGGGAAAATGGTATCAATGAGTAACATAGTAGAGAACACAACTTATTCCAAGAAAAAGTTTTTGATCCCAAAAATCATGCTGCTTTTTCTACCAAGGTACATAAAAATCACTACAAACATCTAGTTATTATTCAGAAGTTCAATTTAAAAAAGAATCAGTACCAAGAATTTTTTTTTGTCACTCCTACTTGCTTGAGAGGCAATGTGTTATAATGGCTAGAAAGCAGGTCTAGAAGCCATGATGCTCACCTCTGACACATACTGGGTGTGGGACTCTAAGCAAATGACCTGATTTCTCAGGGTCCTAGGCAACTCTCTAAGACTAAAAATTGCAAAGAAGGGGCCAAGAGGGATTGGCAGTGGGAATTTCTTCAAAGGGGAGTTGTTTCCTATAACTAATACAGGTCCAGGCCCTTGACAATAGTCCCTCATGACAATAATACTTATTGTCATGAACGTAACACTTTCAGGCATTGGCCCTCCCCAACATGCCAAGACTAGCACTGAAAGCAAATTAGGAAAACGAGCATAATTTTATTGCTTCTTCAATTTTGTACATTCCCCCCACCCCACCAATAGGCTTATTATATAATTCATACAACTCCCAGATAGGCACACAATTCAAAGGAAGAAGAATTTTCCCATTCAATGAAATAGAGGGAATGGGGTGGGGGGTTGAGAACTGAAATGCAAGAGGGCAACGCAACTCAATGTCCACACTACACCAATGTTTGAGTGAAGTTCAAGAAATTGCCACCATTGTTATAATCTTTTACAGTGTAAACCATCAAAGTGCCTAAAATTTATCATTTCAGGGAGGGCACACAGTACCAGGAAACAAACAGATACTATAATATGAAATTTGAGAAGGGAGTTAATATGGTGAAACAGAAAGAGAATTCAACTGGGCATTGGAGACTTGTATTCTCATGCTAACTCTGTCACCAACCAGCTGTGTGACCTTGGGTGAGCCTCAATTTCCTCATTTGCAAAATGATAGGGTTGGTCTAGATGATAACATGTGGAGATCAAATGATATAATATATGTAAAGTCCTTTATAAGCCTTGAAGTGTTTTTATAAATGCCAGCTATTATTATTATTATTCAAATGGAATTATTATCTCATCATTGTGGGCTTACTCACTTTCTCTTGCTATCCCAAGGATACCAGGCTATCCCTGTTCCTGCCAGATGACTAGCCTGCTTTCTTTTCTGATTATGCATTTCTTTCATGACATACTAAGGGTATTTTAGGATCCCTGCCACTTCTAAGATTGTATGACCCAGAAATAAAGGTAGTTCATGTTATGACTGATGTTACAAAAAAAAAAAAATAAGATGGCTCACCAAGTTAAAAAGATCAATGGATTTGGTGGAAGGTATGAAAGAAGCACTCTATCAAAAAAAAAAACAACCATTCAATGATTTAGAACTGCTTGGTCTAGAATAGGGGCAGCTAGGTGGCACAGAGGAGAGAGTGGTGGGCCTGAAGTCGGGAAAACTCATCTTCCCAAGTTCAAATCTGGCCTCTGACACTTACTATCTGTGTGACCCTGGGAAAGTCACTTAGCCTTGTTCTCCCTGGTTCTCTCATCTGTAAAATGAGCTGGAGAAGGAAATGGCAAACCACTCTGGTATCTTTGTCAAGAAAACCTCAAATGAGTTACAAGGAGTCTGAAATAACTAAACAACAACAAATCCTAGAATAGGGAAGAAATAAAGCTCAGAAAGAATGAAGGATTATTATTGGAAGAATGCTGATGAATTTCAGTCTCATAGAACAAGAACAGGTTTGAATCTTAAAAGATGAGCATAAGGCATAAAGAAAAACTTCCTGATAACCTGAGTATATATGATAGTGTCAAGGGAAGCCTTCACTGCTTCTTTGGGTGATTTACAGAATTACAGAATCTTAAATATTGGAAAGGTCCAACTTATCTCAAAAGGATTCATCTCTACCATATCCCCAACAATCAACTTTACACTGTCCTCTGGGGCTGCCTGTTTGATTTGTGGATAGTTCGATCAACTAAGATTTTCCTTATATTGAACCTAAATCTGCCTCTACACTTTCCAAATACCACTTCTCGTTCTGTCGTCTGGGCCAAGCAAGATAATCTAATCTCTATTCCACATGAAATCCATTAAATATTTGAAGACCAGTTACCATGTCTGCCCTAAGTCTTTTTTTCTCTAGGCTAACACCCCCAGTTTCTTCTGGGGGTCGTCCTGTTATTATCCCAATTTTACAGTCTACTGTCACCTCTGTGATCACTATAACCTGGTCTGTCAATGGCCATCCTAAAATATGATGCCCAGCTCTGAATACTCCACACGCCATACTCCAGATACAGTCTGATTAGAGCAGAATACAACACAATGGGGCTGTAAATGTTCAAAGACATAGCAAGGTCCACCAAAGAACTACATTATCAAACCTTCTCAGGAGAGGCTGAAGAGCTCAATCTGAAGTGATTTAAGAATATTCACACCTGGGAGGAACAAAATAAACAAGACACTCTCTGAGAGGTTCTTTATAAACACTGAAATTCAAAAGCTAGTTTTAAGGGATCACAGGACCACAGATCTAAAGCTTCAAGAAAACTTAAGAGAATATATAATACAAGCCTCACATCTTTCAGATGAGGAAATTGAGTTCCAGAGAAGTTAAATCACATAAGTAGAGATAAGAATCTGAATTCTAGCACATCTCATTACTCTATGTTCGGTGGGAAAAGGAAGGAGGGCAGGGGGAGGGGAGGTAAACAAGCATTTAGTAGGTGTCTACTATGTCAGGCACTGTGCTAAGTAAGTATTCTACAAGTATTATATCATTAGATCCTCACAACAATCCTGGGAGGTAGCTGTTATTATTCCCATTTTACAGACTAGGAAATGGAGGAAAACAAAGGTGAAGAGTCACATAGCTAGTAAGTGTCTGAGGCTGGATTTGAACTCATGGTCTATCCTGATGGCAGGCCCAGTGCTGTATCCACTGAACCACCTAGCTACTAACAAAGGTAATATGAGATAAGGCTTGGGAAACAGTATCATTAACTGGGGCAGTAGAGATATAGGTAAAGATTATAGGCAAATGTCAGAGGTAGAAGTAGCTCCTGATTTGGAGGCAGGCCCCCTGAACCAGAAAATATTATTCAAAAATGAAATGCAGGATCAAGGTCAAACTTCTTGGCAGAAGTCTCAGACCTAGGGACCATACTCAATTCCAAATCTGATATGTCTCTACAATATATGTCTATATAATATATAATCCTATGAATATTTTTAATGCCAATCAAAATAGGATTCTTTTTGCTGTCCTTCTGGATTGAGTTTTAGCTTATCAGGTGCCTTTGAGCCTCACCTTTGATTGTATCAAGAGTCTTTGATTGGAAACAGTATACATCGTATTGTTCTTAATAGAACTAAGGGGATTTGAAGATCTCCCCTGCCCTTAATAGGCCGACTGTAGTCACATGGGAGCCCATGGTGGGAGGAGCTTACAAAAGGTGTAGAACAAGAAGGAGCAGATAAGAGCAGAAGCAGAACTGAGAGAATGTTTGTGATGTTGGCATCCTGTCTGTTGTTCTGTGTTAATTTCAGACAGAAGCCCTGTCTGTTGATCTGTGTTGATTTCTCAGACAGAAGCACTATATGTTCTATATTGGTTTCTCAGACAGAAAGTGAATTGAGATGATAGTGCTAGTAATGCGTATAAATAATGTTGTAGCCCTTAACAAAGTTAAGCTTTGTTTTCTAGAAACAAGAACTGTGAAGAGCTTGGAGTGGAACAATCCCCATGAGCTGAGATATGGAACAGGAGCAGAGAGCCCTCTATGTGTGAATCCAGACAAGAGTGGGGTTTGGAGGACAGCCTAGTGTCACGATGAAAGAAGACTTTACTTTGGATACTCTGCATTGACTGATGAGTTTTGTAACTTACTGTGACCTAGGAGTGGATGGTGTTTGTATTTTCTGCTACCCAGGAAAGATGACTATAAGATATACCGAACAATATGTTTTGTTTAAGACTATGTGGCCATCTTAGTACTAAGCTGTTATATGTTATGTTGTTGTAAATGTTATGATTTAAATTCTTGAATGTTATGCTTTAGTTTATTGCTGAATAGAGAGTTCATTATCCTATGTGATTAGACCCTTAAAGTTATTCACAGCAACAGTCCTCAGGAGAGCTGCTGTCATTGGCTTTACAATACATCCCTGGAACATTCCCACTGATCCATGGGTGCCACCCTAAATGGGAGTGTTGTTGAAAACAGAGCCAGCTTACATAGGACCAAAGATTTAGAGCTGAAAAGAACCTTAAAAGTCATTAAATCCAATTCTTTCACACTATAGATGAGGATTGTTGTTATTCAGTCTTTTCTTTGTAATCCTATCTGGGATTTTCTTGGCAAAGACACTGAAGTGGGCTTCCATTTCCTTTTCCAGCTCATTTTACAGATGAGGAAACTGAGGCAAACAATTTTAAGTGATTTTTCCCAGGGTCATACAGCTACTAAATGTCTAAGGACAGATTTGAACCCACAAAGATGAGTTTTCCTGACTCCAGACTCCACTCTCTATCTACTATACCACCTACCTACCCTGTAGAGGAAGAGGATACTGATGCTCAGAGAATTTAAGGAGCTTACTCTAAGATGCAAAGGACTGAACAGCGATATTCCCTACAAGATTCTTCTGAGAGCTAACAGCAGATAAGAATAGAACCACTCTTACAATGAATTGGACGCTGGTGCCACTCTCCTTCCAACAGTCACAGACTTCCAGTTACTATTGGTCATTTTTTAATTTAGTAAAATTATCTAAGATTGGCTGGAAGGAAAATACAGAAACTGGGTTGAGGCAATTATTCTCCCAGAAAATTCTCTCTTGAACTCAAGAGTTTTATAAAACTAAGCTTATTTCATCTAGTTTATTTAATTTCTTAAAAGATAACAGTACATTGCCATAATATATCAAAATAAAACCATTTTAGTAAAGGCCCTAGCTGAAGGTTGACAGCCAATCCACAATATGAGTGTTACACAACTAGGTCAAACTAGGTTTCCATAAGTAAAAACTGATTCATCTTATTTATGAAAAATGATTCACTGGGGTGGCTAGGCGGTACAGTGAATAGAGCAGCAGCCTTGGAGTCAGGAGGACCTGAGTTCAAATCCAGTCTCAGACACTTAACACTAGCCGTGTGACCTTGGGCAAGTCACTTAACCCCCAATTGCCCTCCAAAAAAAAAAGAAAAATGATTCACTTTACTTCTAACCATTGTCTCCGCTCACCTTGTAAGTGAAGTTCAGTTTCTGAAACCAAATTCAGGGCTAACATTTGTACCATTAAATCTTATCCTATTAGCCTATTAGGATCATTTTAGATTCTCCTGATTCCCAAATTCTCTCTACTAAATCACACTGTCCAACCCTATTCCCCTACCTTCAGTCAACACGATGTTCATCAGACTAGAGACTGATTTTGACATCATCTAAACCAGTGGTTCTCAACCTTCCTAATGCTGCAACCCTTTAATACAGTTCCTCATGTTGTGGTGACCTCCAACCATAAAATTATTTTCGTTGCTACTTCATAGCTATAATTTTGCTACTGTTATGAATCCATCTGATATGCAGGATATATTTTCATTGTTACAAATTGAACATAACCCACAGGCTGAGAACCGTTGATTTAAACCAATCCTTTACAATATTCTTTTACTCCACTGCAAAATCACTAACAAGTAGAAATCCAGTCTCTCCTTCAACGCCTTCAGTGTTGGAGAAATCCTCACCTTAAAAAGACAGCTAATTCTAATGCTATGACTATCAGGAAATTTTTCCTTGTTTTGGGTTTAAATTTGTTTTCCTATACTTCCCATCTATTGGTGTTAGTTTCATATCTGTACCACACGAAAATAAGTTTACTCCCTCTTTCACAAGAAAATCTTTCACATATTTAAAGAGAATTATGTCATAACTAACCCTTTCCCAAAAAAACACCCTGAATTCTTCTATCTTCTAAACTAAAAATTCTCATTTCTTCAACTATTTCTGATATGACCTAGTTTTGCTATCATGGTTGCCCACCTCTGGACATGCATGCACTGGGTTTGCCGACACACCTCTTAAAACATAACAAAACTGAACATGACCAAAAAGCTGATACAGTAAAAAGCTCATTTGTTGACTGTTACAATAAAACATAATAATGTATGTCATTCTCAATATATATGAGTGTACACACACACAGAGAAACATATATTCCTGAAGAGAGCAAGAAAACCAAAAATTCTGCACAGTAATATAGCATTTTTCTTGAGTAATAAATAGGATTAAAGTTATATAGATATAACAATACTGAGAAATAAGAAATAACTTTTAAAAACCACCACCCTTTCCCCTTACCTCTACCACTGTGGTATCTGCAGCTTTACACATAGGCAAGTTGAAATTCCTTGCAGTTTTCCTGGGGGGGGGGGGGCAGTGAAAAGGAGAGGGAGAAAAGACAAAGACAGTAAGTAGTTGTCCCTCCCAGCTATAAAATTCTATGAATCTGTCACACTGTTCAAAAAAAGGGATACATAAAATGGACATTTCTTATTATATGAAATGCAAGAGCTTTTTGGAGAAAAAAAAAACCCTGGCCCTTTCATTTGTCTTACTTAGAGTGTCTTCAGTGCACAACAAAAGGTGTTATTTATCATATGTACTCTTATGAGCACAAAGATAGACTGGATGTTAATGAATCATCAACACTTTTTGAAAATAGACTCCCTAAACCTTTTAATGGGGATGTGACTTTGCTTCAATAGTTAAACATTTCACTGAGTAACTTGCTCTCATCATTATATTTAGAAATATAAAGGAGTCCGTCTCCATATGGGAAAACGCAGTAACTCCATCCTCTATCCAACAGAAATGTTGCTGAAATCACCAAAACATCATTTGGTGATTTCTGAGTCATCCATAAAGATCAGTCCCTGTGGAAACCATTTTCTAACAAATCTTTTAATAGTATGAACCCTGCAGAAGCTGCTGAACTATAGAACATTTTCAATAGGGTTTCAAAGTTATTTTACCAATGGTTTTTCAATACTAAATTCTTATAAGAAGTTCAGGCACAAATTAAACAAATGGCTTTCCCAGAACAAATTCAAATGAGCTCTTCTAATGCCATAGCATATTTTTTCCATGACTCTAAATCAGTGGTTCTCAACCTTCCTAATGCCACAACCCTTTTAATACTCATATGTGGGTGTATTGTATGTAGGTGTACCTGCCTGGAGATGGACAGAGGAGTGGTGTCTCGGTTCCCAAGACCATTGGAAATATGTGTTTTCCAATGGTCTTAGGCGACCCCTGTGAAAGGGTGGTTCAACCCCCAAAGGGGTCGCAATCCACAGGTTGAGAACCACTGCTCTAAATGAATATATCAATATATTCAATATAAAAAATGAGTATATCAATATATTCAATATCAAAAATGAATATATCAATATATTCAATATATAGAATATATATATTCTAAATCAATATATCAATATATGAATATATCAATATATCCATATCAATATACAGAAAGTGAGTTTTCTACATCTACATTCTTTATTTGGTCTATACCTCCTGTTACTTAAGTGCCGTGTTAGGTATGCTGTTTTAGCCCAGGGATAAAACAATCAGGTATGTAGAAGAAAAAAGTATCAATGAAACATTTTAAAAGTCTTAACTTTGCTTTTCTTCGTATCTTTAATGTTTAGCACAGCGTCTGGCCCATAGTAAGCATTTAATAAATGCTTGCTGATGATGCCATGAGAATGTGTCAGGATTCCTCCATCTGATGTTTGTTAAGGAGACTATTAATCTATCAGATTGTTTAAGTAGTTTTAGAGAGTGTTACTTCAAACTATGCTCATGTCTGGCCTCTAATAGAAGAAAAGGTAAGAAAATTTTTAAAGCCGGAGAATATGAACCTACACTCAGATTTCTCACGGTCTGACCATGTGTGAGGCACTGGGGTTTAGTGTTTTAAGGCTGGATCTAGCATAAGGAGGACCTGAGTTCATAGCCTTCCTTAGACACTTAAAAACCATGCAACCCTAATCAAGTTCCTTAACCTCTCTGGGCCTCATTTTTCTCATCTGTAAAATAAGGGGACAGGACTCCATGACATCTAAGATCTCTTTCAGTTCTAAATCTATGATCTAAATTTAGATCTAAATCTAAATCTATATAAACTTAAATATCAACCAAATATATGTAACATGAGAGTATCCTTATTTGTTTTGCTTAATCGCTTTTTCTTTGTTTCAAGGGAAGAGCCAACTTGGGGAAGGGGTAACAAGACTATTGGGAAGAATAAGACACATAAAAGGAAAAAAAGTATCAATAAAATATTTTAAAAGCACACCCTAAACATAATTTTCTTAGTAATCCAGTTCCCTTGGTCACCAGAAATCAAAAGCTTCAATGGCATCCCACACCAAATCCAAGCTACCAACGGAGTGAAAAATTATGAGAGTTAAAATGGTCTTGGTGGGCAATTACCATCATTTAATGCTCATATTATAGCTGCCTATGTGCAGTGCTCAGAAATGGAGCACAGTAATAGAATTTTTATAAAAAGATTTCAATATATCAAAAGATTCATGATTTCAATGGCGTAGGTAGCCCCTCCACAGAGTACAATGCCTTAGTAGACTGTCTTTATGAAAGAGATAAGAATAGTATTAAGAAAATTATCTAACTGCCAAATTACATTAAAAATACAATCTTCTCTCATTTTTGCACTGTTATTTTTAAAAAATACTATATACTGTCAACCCACAATATACCAAGGAACAAATTAATATAGGCTATATTTAAAACATCTATAATGCTAAAATTAGATGTACTTCAGAAATTTCTTAATTTATGAAATCAGATATAAAATTAACACCACATAATCCCTACACCTTTTTTCCATTTTAGAAATTAAAAAGGATAAATTGTAAGTTTTATTTGAGAATATGCTTTAATCCTCTGCTTACCAGATCTCTATGAAGGTCTGAATGTTTTGTAAGGATGAGATTTGCACCCAATAAAAGCAAGCACATTTACAACAGTATGAGAAGGAAGCAAGCATCCTTCCAGTGTCCTTTTGGTGACTTATAATTCTGATCTCTTGGAGATTGTGATGTTGCATGATGAACAGCTATACAGCATCACAAGAAGAATGTTAAGAAGGCAGGCTTTTGTTGCAAGAAGATTGAAATCATTAAAAGTACTACACAATTTTCCAATGGTAATGGAGCCTTCTCCCTTCCTCCTATTCAAATTTGGGTCCAGTTCATTGCACATTTACAATGTCCAAGATATAGGAACAAATGGAACAGCTCTATGGGATATCCATCCAACTGAAGACCACAGTAGTTTTGTTTATTTAGTGTGGATAGTTAAGTGAAAGTCTTTTTATTGATTATGTATCTCATTTTTAAAAGTCCAAGGCTTGATGTAACCAACACAGTCATCCACAATCAGAGGCATATGTAGGACCTCATCATCTATAGCATGGGTTCTGAACCTGGAGTCTTGTGAACATCTTAAAATATATTTTTATAACTCTATTTCAATACAATATGTTTTTTCATAATTTTATTTTATGCAACATTATTCTGTGAAGGGAACTGAGAGGGTTATACATCATATAACTGCCAAAAGATTCATGACCAAAACAAAAAAAAAGAGGTGAAATACTCCTAATCTAGGGGATCCTGGCATACCATTTACTTCCCATATAACTGGACAAATCACTTAACCTCTTTATTCTAAATTTATGATTCTAATCCTTCTTCCATTACACAGAGGAATTTGTTTACAAACACTAAGCAATGGGGATATAAATAAAGGAATTCCCTGTCCCTAAGATCCTTATATACTAACAGGGGAAACAGTTAACTAAGGAAATGGTAGCCAGGGAGGGGCATTTTGATCCACAAAGACTGACACAACCTTTCCAGGGACAATTGTAAAGGAAAAGTTGTGCATGCAAGGCCTTAGTGAAGAGGCTCTGAAGATGGGTGGAGAGGAAAAAATGAAGGATGGCTGGGGTTTTCTTGAAAAGTGATCCCATAAGGCAGTCACCAATGGCAAGGGAGAGAGGGGAGGGAAGGATGGGAACAGTCTGGGTGGAAGTTCCTCCAGGTCATGGTTTTTGGTATGGACACAAAGTGGTTAGCAAAGAGGTTGTGGGGAGACAAGAGGAGGGGAAAGAAGTAATGCATGTTTTGGGCTTCTTTAAAACTGTGTTAGGCTGGACAATAAAAATAGGCTAAAAGGCTATAGCACATGATCAACAATTAATTGCATTTTTTTCTTAAAAAAAGGAACATCAAATTCATTATCCGATTTATGGCTACGAACGAAGTTGGGCTGGCCATGGAGCTAGAAGAAGGGATAACATATGGACAGTTGTATACTGTACCATTACCCAAGTAATGTCAAAAAGCCTACAGAGTCACCTGCCCAAGGACAAAAGATGGATAGGATACTGTGGAGTATCTACCAGAAGAAATAGACACATAATAAGAGGTAGGAGACAGACTACAATCTGTACCATGGAAAACAATACTCAAATTGAAAAGATGATTTGTTGTTCAGTAATTTTTATAGCCACGGCCAACTTTTTGTGACCTTGTTTTGGGGTTTTCTTGGCAGAGATACCAGAGTGGTTTGCCATTTCCTTCTCCAGCTCATTTTACAGATGAGGAAACTGAAGCAAATAGGATTAAGTGACTTGTCCAGGGTCACACAGGTAGGAAGTGTCTGAGGCCAGTTTTAAACTCAGAAGGATGAGTCTTCCTGTCTCTAGACCAGGCACTCTATCCAGTGCACCATCTAACTGCCTATAGATACATTAAAATGTTAAGAGAAGAGATTTTTAGCCAAATAGTAACAAGTCTTCAAAGGACAGTGATGAAAGGAAGAGGAAGAGGGAGGAGAGGGGAGGGAAGGAGAGAGAGAGGGAGAGGGAAAGGAGAGAGAGCAAAGGAGGGAGAGATGGAGGGAGAGGGAGGAAAAGAGAGAGAGAGAAGGAGGAAGAGAAGACAAGAGGAAGGAAGGAAGAAAGGAAGGAGAGTGGAGTCCATAAACACCTGTCTATTGAGCGTGCATTTAATTTCTAACAAAATTTTAGACTGTGTAATCAAAGAGAGTTGGCAACCATTTAAAAAGGAGAGAAGTGATCTCTAAGAGTCAGTGTAGCTTCACCAAAAACAGATCATACCAGACTAACTTTATTTCCTCTTTTGAAAGGGTTCCTAGCCTGGCAGATCAAAATACTGTAGATATAGGATACCTAACAAAACATTTTGGCAGTCTCTCCTGCTTTCCTTCTGGAGAAACAGAGAATTATGAGCTAAAAGACAAACACAATTATTTGGACTGAAAATGGATTGTGTGGCTAGTACCACAGAATATTCATATATAAGTGTCAACTTGGAAGGAGATTTCAGTGTACCAGGAACCTGCCCTGGCCTTCAACTGTTAAGTATTCTTATCAATGACTTGATGTCACAGATGGCATACTTATTAAATCTGCCCATGACACAAAGTCAGGAGGGATAGCTAAAAAGATGGACTATATAATTGTGATAGAAGATGATTTCAATAGGCTAAAATGAGCAACCAGATTGAGGAAGATGAAATGTAACAGAGAAACGTAAAGTCCTATGCTTAGGTTTAAAAGAATTTCAACTTTATAACTATAAGATGACAGAGGCATGTTTAGACAACATTACTCATATGAAAAAGTTCTACTGTTTCTTAATGGCCCAAAAGTCAAAAAAGCTAACAGCATTAGATTATTACAAAGATATAGTCCAGAAAAGAGATAATAATAGTTCCTGGTGAAAGTATATATGCTGGAGTACTGTATTTGGTTTCTAAGAACTAAATTTTAGAAGAGACATTTTTTAACTACAGAGCATCCAAAGAAGAGTGACCAAGGTTTTGAGGGAACTGGAAACCATGTGATATAATGATCAGAGGAAGGGACTAGGAATGTCTAGCTTACAGAAGCAAAAACTAGGGAAGGAGAAGATGGGAATGGTAATTGTCTTCAAATATTTGGACAGCGTCACATGAACCAATTAGGATTATTCTGCTTGAACCCAGAGGACAAAATCAGGAACAACTTGGGTTCAATGCAGGGCAATAATTCCTAACTATTAGAGCTTTAGCAAGTGGAATGGACTGCCTCAAGTAGGATCCCCTTCACTTGTGGTCTATTACTTAAGGCTGAATGACCACTTTTCTAGTTATGTTATAGTGGTGATTCCTGTTCAAAGATGGGTTCTTTTGAGTACAGGCCCAATGACAGGAGTATAAGCCCTTTACCTAAGGGTGAGAATGGATAAGTTTAGTGAAGTTCATTACCAGGTTGGCCAGTCATCAATTTGGAGGCCACAGCAATTCATGGTGGCCATATGCCAAAGCATATAAAGTTTGTGATTAACATCAGCAAAAAGGAACATAAACAGACAAAATAATGGATTCTTGAAGTATTCAATACATTTTGATAATAGAAAAAAGGTAATTTTATTTGGCTTTGTTAAAGTTCAAATGTACTATATACTAAAAATATTAGATTCTAGGGATAGAAATTAAGACTTGTGATTTGATAAGGACAGGGAATTCCCAGATGAGGAAACTCCTACCAGTGCAGGTTGGCATCTCCTCTATAACTTAGTGAGAGAGTTGCCCAGAGCACTGAGAGGTTCAGTGACTTGCTCCACAGGATCACAGAGTTGGTATATGTGTCAGAAGCATGATTCCAACACAGAACTTTGAAGGCCAGCTTTCTATCTACTGAACTCTATAAGAACTAGTTGATAACTTCTGTTATTGTTCAATCATTTTCAGTCGTGTCCAACTCTTCATGACCCCATTTGGGGTTTACTTGGAAAAGACACTGGAGTGGT
Organism: Pseudochirops cupreus; assembly: GCA_028627135.1. Taxonomy (NCBI): domain Eukaryota; kingdom Metazoa; phylum Chordata; class Mammalia; order Diprotodontia; family Pseudocheiridae; genus Pseudochirops; species Pseudochirops cupreus. The sequence continues at coordinate 301,843,711 of CM053580.1, forward strand.
TCATCATTTCCATCTCCAGCTCATTTTAAAATGAGGAAACTGAGGCAAAAAGTGTTAAGTGACTTGCCCAGGGTCACACAGCTACTAAGTGTTTGATTAATATTCCTGACTCCAGGCCTAGCACACCATCTACTGTACAACTTGGATGCCCAAATGAATAACTAAGGCATTTTAAAAAACTGAACAACGCCCCCCAAAATGACAACTTGATAACTTTAAAAAGTCCACTCAGTAAAATATTTGAATCTGATTTATAATCAAAATGTGCATGATAGAAATATCTTCCAAACATATCATCATCATCATCACCACTGTTTATATACACTACCTGAAAATGACATTTCCTGAACGATCTGCTTTCCAGGCTTTTACCAGGGCAAAATCACCTGTAATGGCTTTCTCCAAAATATAATGGTGGCCATTAAACTCCCTCACCTGCAGGAAATAAAATACATATATGCTTGTCATAAAGTTAGTCCCAATTCCTATACAAGATCTAATTACTTTCTGCTATTTATTTCTAAGGAAATCTATTTTAAAAGCTTGGCTAGTGTTATCTGCCTCCTCTCATTTTCATGATACACCTCAGAGAAATTGAAACCAAATACTGCCCTTCGTGTCTTGAGCTCCCTGGTTCCATCTTCTTGCTTTAACATTTAAAGGAATAAAACAGTTTTCCAGGCAGGGCTCTATTCTTATTCCAACTGTACCACCTAGTGGACAGAGTTCAGGATACAGTTTGAGAACAAAACTGGACCCATTTAGTTTTCTGGTTGGCCTAAGTTTATAAAAATAGCTGAAAATCATTCTGAGCAGAACAGAAGAGAATCACTCTGTGACATATAACAAATCTCCTAGCACCCTGGGACATTTATTCTTGTTGGGTTTTTTTGGAGGGTAATTGAGGTTATGTGACTTGCCCAAGGTCACACAGCTAGTTTTTTTTGTGTTAAGTGTCTGAGGCCAGATTTGAACTCGGGTCCTCCTGACTCCAGAGTCGGTGCTCTATTTACTGTACCACCTGGCCACCCCCAACCCTGGGACATTCGGAAGATGAAAGATCACTGTAAAAGACCTCGAGTAAGGATTATATTTCCAGTTTCTTTGTGAGTCAATTGTTTGGAATTTTCCTCTCAGGTGTGTAGATTTAGGGCTGGAGGGAACATTAGAGACTACCTTATATGTAAAGCGCATTGCAAACTGTAAATCACTATATATATGCTAGCTATTGCGGTCACTGTGAAACTCCTCAGTTTACAGATGAGGAAACTGAGGTAGCTAGGTGGGGCAGTGGGTGGAGTGCCAGGAAGACCTCAAACACTTATTAGCTCTGTTACCCTGATAAAGTCATTTAACATGCTTGCCTCAGTTTCCTCATCTGTAAAATGGGACTACTCTGTCATGAGGATTGAGTGAGATAATAATGGTAAAGCATTTAGCACAGTGCCCAGCTGCTACATAAATACTCGCTGTTACTGATATTATTACTAGGGCATTAAGAGACTTTGCTGGGTTTTAGAACCCAGGTCCTCTGACTCCTCATCCAGGACGCTTTCCTCAGCTCCGCACCAAATCTTTTCCTACTGAAACAATGCTACAAAAGGTGATTTAGCTTTCCAAGCTTTCTCATAGGAGTCCCAAACCTGAAGGAGTAACAGCATTCATATAATAATAAAAATGATAACAGCTACCATTCATGGAGCACCTAATATGGGCCAGGCCCTGTGCTAAGCACCTTACAATTATAGCATCACCTGACTCTCGCAACAACCCTGGGAGGGAGGTGCTATTATTAACTCCATTTTACAGATGAGGAAACTGAAGAAAACAGAGGTGAAGTGACTGGGCCGTGCCCAGGGTAACAGAGCTGCTAAAGTGTCCAAGACTAGATCTGAGCTCAGCTCTTCCTGACTCCAGGCTCAGCACTCTATCCTTGTACCAACCTAGCACTTTAAAGTTTGTAGGGTCTTTTTACATGTTAACTCACTTGAATTTTACGACAATACTGGGCAGGTGCTACTGTTATCCCCATTTTAAAGATGAGGAAACTGAGGCTAAGATGTTTAAGTAACTTGCCCAGATAGAGAATGTATCCATGATAATGCTTTTTCCATGTGGAAATGAGTTCGGGCTTCCCCAGTTTGGCGGGGGCTCCTGTAGTCTTGAGGAGGGGCCCAGGCACCAAAGGAGATGGAGGGTGGAGGGTAGAGATGAGGGGCAAAGGAAGTTTGGAAGGGATAGGGTTAAGATCATGACAGAGGGAGGGGGGAGGACTGTGTAGGAAGGAAGAAAAGGGCAAGATAATTCCTCTGGCACAAGAGGAGACTGGCCCTGGGGAAGGGTAAACAGTCAGGGGGAAAGGAGTGCTGGTGGATCAACAGTCTGCCTTTCTTTCTTCTTCCAGCAATTTGCTTTTGGAGAGCCCAGAATCTTCTGCCAGAATCCACCCGCCACAGACGTGCCTTATTATTTCTCTTCAAAGAGATGTAGGGATAGGGCCACTTGCTTCCTTTCTAGCTCTGGATTCAACCCAGGCTCTCTGTTCTTCCCTGGTCCACTGTAGAATCTCCCATCGCTGAAGCAAGGACAAAACCCTGAGCGGCTTGAGAATGGGGACTTGTCTTTCAGGTTTCCTTGTATCTCCAGTGCTCAGTACGGTGTCTGGCATAATAAATGTATGTTGACTGACTTTTTGAAAAAACGTTTCCTAAGGGTTGGGTTTTTAGTCAGGTTGTTGGGGTCTGGGGGATGGGGAGAAAAATCTCTACTAACAACAATGGGAAGAAAATAAAAGTAACAAACAAAAGTCACTGTTCAGACGCTCACAATGTTATCTTTCGTATTCACTGAAAAATTCACTGAAGTATATGGGATCAGTCTATGGCCCTTCTCTATTTAATCCTGCTCTTCTAATTTCCAGAAAAAATGCTAGACCTTCCATAGCCCAAACTGCTCCGAATTTAACTCTCCTGATTTCAACTCCCCCCCTTTTTGTTTTGGTGATTTCTATCGCTTCACCAGGTAAGGCTGGGGCAGGGGAGGACTGGAACAGGACCCGGGGGAAGGCTGCAGGTAAAGGCTGAGGCCCAGTTACACGCGCCAGGCCTGACCGCCTGCTCCTCTCTTTTCAATCCCCCTACTTTTGAGGAGGAGAATGGAAATCTTCATAAGCAACCAAACAAAGGAAAAGCAGATTTCAATGAAGACAATACAGGAGATTCAGATGAATCTGCATATTCTCAAAAATTTAAAACACGGAAAGATACCGGTAATGGAGACTCTCAATGTGGGTTTGAACAAATAAGTCTATTTATCTCAAATAAACAAATAAGTAAATAATAAATACCTTTGAACACTTTTCTTAAGTGGTCAGAAGAGTATAGGTTTATAATAGAGGTTGAATCCAACCCTCACAAGTTACAAATGAGGAGGAAAGGAAAGAGAAGAAGTATTTACATAAATATAATTATATTTATTATATATAATATTAAATATTAATAATATTATTATTTTTTATTTATATTAATTAATAACATATTATATATATTATACTTACAGTGCCAGGGAGCGAGCTAAGCATTTTACAATATTATATATATTGTAATATATGTAGCATAAATTTTGTAGACATATATGCTAGCTATTACGGTCACTGCAAAACAACAACCCTTGGAGGTGGGTGCTAGCGTGATCCCCACTTTACACTTGAGGAAACTGAGGTAAACAGAGGCTAAATGGCTTGTCCAGGGTCACACAGCTAATCAGCGTGTGAGGAATTTGGATGTTCCCATCGTCAAGGCCGGTGCTCTAGCCATGATTTCATAAGCTCTCTTGGTGCTTAAGGTTTATAAAGGACCATACACACACACACACTCACACACACACATATATATATATATATATATGAACTATTTAATGGGTAATGGTTATATAAATAAAACGCATTTTACATATATACTTAGGAGGAAACGAGATATTTGCACAGCTCTTTGCAAAAAGAGCATTTTAAGGTTTACAGAAAGCTTTCCATATGTTCTAACCTGCTCCTTCCCAACTTTAAAGTACTATATGAAAGGCAGCTAATATTATTGTTATGATTAGTGCATGTCTTCCCTGACGGAATGTGAGCTCCTTGAGGGCTCTTTTGCCCCCTGGTATCCCTCCCAGCTAGGGGGGCACAGTGGATAAAATAGCAGGCCCAGAGTCAAGAAGATGCATCTTCATGAGCTGTGTGACCCCGAGCAAGTCACTTCACCCTGCTTGCCTCCGTTTCCTCTTCTGTAAAATGAACCGGAGAAGGAAATGGTAAACCACTCCAATATCTTTGCCAAGAAAACCTCAAAATGGGATCGTGAAGAATCAGAGGACAACTAAATCTCCTGCAACTTAATACAACACAAATGGTTCATGGTAGACAATAAATATTTATTACGTACTACACTTTGGCTCTCTCTTTTCTCAAGTATAAACGTAATCAGTCACCCATACCCTAATGTAAACTTGTTCAATATGAACAAAGTGTCATCATAGAGTAGGCATGTAATAAGTACTTTCTGACTAATTAACTAACCTGACTTCACTCACACCGGCGTGTCTGAACAACTTAAGAATATTCTACTTCTTCATATCAACATAACCTATTTTCTAAGTAACAATAACTGGCATTTACACAGCATTTTAAGGTTCACAAAGAGCTTTCCATATGTTCTAATGTGTTCTTTTCAACTTCACTATGAAGTGAGTATTACAGTATAAATCCTACTTTACCAATGAGGAAACCAAATTGTAGAGCAATGAAGTGACTTGTCCAAGGCCACAAAAGCTAGTAAATGGAAGGGCAGAGACTTGAACCCAAGTCTTATGACTCCAAAATTCAGGATTCTTTCTGCAGCTTCCCTACTAAATAATGTTTTGTTTTGTCTTTCTTAGAACAGAGACTATTGGAAAGTCAGTCAGAGGAGCCCCCAGTTAAGTAAATCATTAAAATGTAAAAACTAATACTTGATACTGGGGTTTAGCTATTTTATTTATAATAAATTATTCCCTTTCCACCTAGCCCTACGTGCTTTTGCTTCTTGTGTTCATAAATAACACATAATGTTGCAGTTCTTTTATCTTATTTATTGAGACAGGACATTTCTAAGGTAAATGGGAGCATATGTGGTTTTTGGACTAGAGTTCTACTTACCTCTCTTGGTTGACTGGCAATTGCAATGCTGCCATCTTTGTTGTACTTGATGGGCGAGCCTCCCTCCTGCACCAACGTGCCGTACCCTGTACTGGTGAAGAAGGCTGGAACTCCTGCACCCCCAGCACGAATCCGCTCTGCAAGTGTTCCCTGTGGGTGAGAAGCATCATGAGGCATCAGGCACTCTGCTCAGCACTCTTCTCTGCATTTCCCTTTATCTTCAGAATTACACATACAGCCAGAACTCATCTTCCCTAACCTTTCTAACATAAAAATGTTGAACTATAACTTTCTCCATTAGCATTTTATATGTGTTAAATGTACAGACAGTTTTAAAAAATTTAAAAATTCTATTCCGTTAGTAACAATCTCTCTATTCTTAATCCATTCTCTATCTTTGTGTTCCCATTAATTTTCATATTCATAATTTCTGTTGTCATGCTTCCAACATTACATCATACAAATCCATATTTAACTTCTTTCAAAACTATATACTTTGAGTTTGAACTCTCTGATTTATTTTCCTAAATTAAAAACATTAACTAGATAATTAGCAAACCTTTATATCATTCTGTGCTCTGTAGATACAAAATAAATTATGTATATTTTCAAAACAATGAATCAACAATATAAAGTACCAAAAAATTAGTTTTCATTTAAATTAAGTATGTAATATGTTTATTTTTAAAACAGTCAGCCTACAATGTGAAGTATTAAAACAATTAGTTTTCATTTAAATTAAGTCTGTAATATGTATATTTTTAAAACAAAGAACCAACAATATAAAGTATCAAAACAATTAGATTTCATTTAAAATAAGTATGTATTTTGAATGGCTAGTTATACTATATCTATGCGTTCTCTACTAGAAATTTAGAGAAAAGTACCTTTTTATAAAATTGCAATTTCCCATACATAACATATATCTAATCACCTCATCGATAAGAAGCACTTTGCATATAAAATATGCAAACGAAATGCTATTTGCCTGGATACTTTGACATTGGCATGACTGTAAGTGAATTAAAATAAAAGAACTGGTGTGAATACAGTTCACTGAACCTGGATAGTAGTGATAGTAGTAGTAGTAGTAGTAGTAGCAGCAGCAGCAGCAGCAACAACAATAGTAGTAGTAGTAGTAGTGGTGGTAGTGGTGGTAGTAGTAGAGGCGGTGGTGATGTCAGTATAGGCAGCAGCAGCAGCAGTAAAAATAACAATTTACATTTATATAGCACTTGAAGGCTTTTTAAAAAGTGTTTTACAAATATTACCCCATTTTATACTCACAACAAGCTTGGAAGGTAAGTGTATTACAATTATCCCATTTTAAAGACGAGGAAACCAAGACAGACAGAAATAAAGTGACATTCTAGAGTCACACAGCTAATAAGTGTGTGAGGCTAAACTTGAACTCAGAGCTAGCACCCTATTTATTTACTTGGTCACCTAGCTGCCTGGTACGGAGATGGAGAGCCAGTATAGGAGAAGATCTCTGTTGAAGCAGGCAAAAACAAGTCAGCCGTTGCCTTGCAAAGCTCCCTGAGGTGAAAGTGTTCACAGGCTCCTGGATATGAACATTTTACCAGGATTTCTATATTTAACACAAATAATATGTTAAATATATTGTTTAAGATTGCATATTATATGCATGACATCAAATAACATCATACATCTATGCATTATCATGTATTATACGATATACACAATGTATAATGTT
>CM053580.1:301851115-301866679 GCA_028627135.1 Pseudochirops cupreus
GTTTTTTCCCTCTACCATTTACAATGTCATTTTAAATAAAAAAAGAAATTTAAATGGTAAGTGTTGCAATCACCCAAAGAAAATGTTGACTTTCTCACATTTTGCTCATTTTGGGGGGAATACTATAGGTTTTGGGCTCTGTGGAATTCCAGAGAACCTCATAGGAGCTTTATTGAAGACTGGAGTAAAAGGACTAACTGCAGTCAGTAATAATGCAGGGTAAGTGTGCTTAGCAACTAGTTTGAAAGTTATTGATAAATTGCTGGATTATAATTTAACAAAATTGTAATAAAATATTGAAAAAATGAGACCCTTTGATAGAAGGCAGACATGACATGTCTGGGGACCAGAGGCAGTGTCGGGGTTTCACTTAGCTGGCTTTATTTCTTTAGCTGTTTTGAGGGCCATTGGACACAGTGAAAATCATAGTAGGAGTGACTTCAGAAATAAGTACACTTCTAGTAAAATTTTGTTTAAAAAAAACAAACCAAAAAACTTGAAATTTACTATTAACATTGAGATTTGTGGTTCTCTACTAAATTTTAGATGAAAAAATACTTTGGATCATGTAATGTTAATGGGTTTTAAGATCTTCCCAATCATTAATAGGCCTCATATGGAGCCTGTTAAGGGAAACTTGATTAGAGAAGGCTTATTTTTCAGGAAGGCCCACACTTTTTGTTACTTTGTAATTAGGCAGTGGGTCACGAGGGTTATGATGCCCTCTGACCCTGGAAAAAGTGTATATATACTCTGAAGTTAGCATTTTGCTTTGGGGGATCACTCATTGGAAGAGTGTTCTTGTGATTTGACCAGATGAGACTCTGGGTAGCCCCCTGGCTTTGAAAAACCCAGATGCTGGTGCTTCTCTCTCTGGTAACCATGTATGTATTGCCTTGGTCAGCCAGCCGGATCTGTTTGTTGTCTGTACTAATCTCCCAGACATTTAGAAACCCTGTCTATTGGTCTTTATTTCTCTGCTTGTATTTTCTCTATTTTCTTTATTTGGGTTTTCTCTGAAGTTCGGGGTGCTGACTTTCCCCCTGAATTAGTCAATGTAATTAAAAAAGATGAGTGAACCTTTGAACAGCTATCTTTCCTAGTAAAGCAGATCTAAGAACCTGTGCTATCAGCCATCCTGGGTATGCCAGTGTGGTTACTGATGCAGGTCAGTCCTTCCTTAATGTGACCAAAGGATACATACATTTAGAGTAAGAAGGTATCTAAGAGATCATTTTAGTCTAACTCCTTTAGGAGTTAGAGGAAGGAGGTGCCCAGTTTGTCCAGGGTTCCACGGCTAATAAACGTTAGCACAGGGTTTGACCTCAGAGCCCTTGTATTCTAGATCTGTTATTCTCTCCACTGTCTCAAGCAACTCATGTTCTCTTTGTCTCCATCTTTTGTCAGTGGGGTGATGAATGCTTTGATCATGGCAACCCATGGAAACAAAGAAAATTATAAAATAGTTCTTGGTCTTGTTCTCTGCAGTGTTATTGCAGAGTAAAAGAAAATGGGACAGAGAGGATTCTAAGAATCATACCATTTTTAAACTCTATATAAACATTAACTCCACCATTAGAATTGTAGATGTAAGATATTTGTAGTAAAAAAAAATTGGGCATATTACTGGATGAATTAAATTTTATCAGTCTTGACAAGTAGGTGGCATAATGGGTTAGAGAGCTTGCCCTGTAGTCAGAAAGATATGAGTTCAAATTTGACCTAAAACACATAACTTGGTATTATCTTGGGCAAGTCACTTAGCCACTGCCTACCTCATTTTCTTTATCTGTAAAATGGGCATAATAATAGCATCTGCTTCTCAGCATTGTTAAGAGGATGTAATATATGTTTCTGGGTCATTTTTTCAGCCGTGTTGGACTCTTCATGGCCCCATTCGGGGTTTTTTTTAGCAAACATACTGGAGTGTTTTGATATTTCCTTCTCTGGCTCATTTTACAGATGAGAAGACAGGCCAACAGGGTTAAGTGACTTGCCCAGGGTCACACAGCTAGTAAGTGTCGGAACCAGATTTGAACTCAGGAAAAGGAGTTCCTGACTCTATCCACTGTTATCTATCACCTAGCTGCCTAGGAATAGAAATACAAGCAAGTAAGACAGGCCTTGTTCTCCAGGAGCTTACCTTCTCCTAAGCGACATTAGCCCATAAAGGAGAGCTGACCCCACGTTTGTTTATGGTGATGTGATGTAGAGCTGGCCAAGAAGTGAGGTGGATGCCTGGAGCCTGGCCAGATAAAGCAGAAACTTACCTGGGGGAGCCCAGGACTCCTGGGTGGAGAGAAAGGAGATAAAGGAATTGGAGTTTTATTACACTCAATTTCACTTTTTTTTAATGATTTAGAAACCTAATATATAATATTCTCTGATACCTAAGAAGCCTCTTCAAAAGTTCCATTCCAATGCCTTATTGAGGTGACCCTCAGTAAGGTTTCTAAAATTACTAGTGAAACAGAAACTCTGATATTATTTCAGGCTGGATGGACATTGAGTGTGGGCAGGGCTGGAGGGTTTGCAGTCCAGCATAGGTGTAGGATTTAGAGATGGAAGGAATCTTAGGGACCATTTCTAAGCAATAGACTAGTTTAAGGATTAGAGCAGCTAAATTTGGATAGACTTATCACCACCAGGAGGTTAGTTACCAGATGATGAACCCTGGCACCACAATCAGTCTTGAAATTATTCCCTAAGGCAGAGGGAGGGTCTTAACCTGGGGGTCCATGAATTTGTCTTTTTTAAAATAATATTTTAATAGCTATTTAATTATAATTAAATATTTAATTATTTCATGTGTAATCCTGTATATTTATCTTAACACATTTAAAAACATTTTAAGAAGGGCTTCATAGTCTTTACTAGACTTTGTCAAAGGGGTTCATGGCCTAAAGAGGTTAAGAACCCTCCTTTTAAGGCTTGTTGGGATTTCTGGATGCATGGGTAAAGTACCCCAATGAAATCTTGAATTTTTAATGTGTTGAAGTTACCCTAAGAAATGTATTTTCTATGCCATCTAGTGGTTAAATATTTTTTGACTTTTTTTATTGGTGGAAAGAGGAAAGAAAAATTGGTGTTTTAGGGGTTTCAAGTAGAAATTTCTTCATAAAGTCATAAGCATTTCTTTTGCCACTGAAACTTTTTGTTAAATTGATAATTGATATTTTGTTAAATTGATAGATTTTGGATGAGGGTACACTTTGGTAGAAATAAGGAAAAGGCATAAATCTTGTCAACTGCATGCAAATGGGAAGAACAAATACTATGTATCTCATGTAAAATAGGACAATAAAGTTAAAAATCATTTAAAGAATGAATTAAGCCTGAACCACTGGATAGTGTCATGTGCCAATCGGTATTTTACTTGATGTAACCTGTACATGGTCAGACACATTAATGGATGCATTTACCACTTCTCTAGAATCCCTTACCCCTTGGACCTTCCAATGTTGGAAGTCTTGTTGATTTTATATTTTACCTTCTGTTGTTTTTTTGTCCCTACTCCAGCTCTTGTACTTTGAAGCATTGTTGCAGAAAATTGTGAAATTACTAATTAGTTCCATGATAAATTTATGATATACATCCTCAGTGTATCTTTGCTACTGATGCTTGGCAGTGTTTATTTTTTTAAATAATGTTCATCTTCTTTTGGCTCCTTATCATGTTACATAAACTTCCAAACTTGTTTTCTTAAGCCTGAAATCTGTTTCCCATCCATCACTCTGTAAATTCTGTTGCCTTCGACTTTACTGAGAAGATTGAGGTTACTGGTTGTGTTTCCTCAAGTATCCTTTTCTCCACCTCAGATTTCTTTGTGTGTTTCTCTTTCCCTTCTCTACATCTCCCCCCGATCCCCGAAATATGTTTTATTAATGTCTTAACATTGAAGTCATTTCCCACTCCCTCCCAATTAGCCACATCCCAACCCCCAGGAGAAAAGATAAAGAATTAAGTTAAACCTTTTGCTACCAAAACCTTATCTGATTGTATATGTAGCATTCTCTCCCAGCAGTTCCTCACCTCCCATCCATGGGAGCAGTTGTAGTTATTTCTTTTCTAGGACTTTTACATATTGATTTAATTTCCATTACTCAGAGTCTGTCTTCCTTTTTAGTGAAATTTTCATTTGTGTCCTTGTTGCTCACAGTTGTCCTTTATTGTACAATAATATTCCATTACATTCATATATCATGGTTTTGGTTTTTTTCACCAACTATTCTTTAGTCAGCACACAATTTGTTTCCAATCCTTTGTTACCACAAATGGTCACTGTGAATATTTTGGTATCTATTAAACCATTGTTTCTGGCTTTGACTTCCTTGGGATATTGTTCAGTAACGAGAGACTGCTTTTTACTTTTCGAAATGTCTTCTTGATGCCTCTTGTTTTTACACTGTTGGTTTCTAGGTATACCTTGCCTAGGGACATGCTGCTAATAAAACCTTCCCTTGTGACAAAAAGGGGAAAAAAAATAAAACTCACAGACTGCAGTGATAACATATGCGATACTGTGCTCCCAGAGTCCTTCTCCACTCCTTTACTGAAAAGCAGGTGGTATTTTTGTGGTTGGTTCTCTGCAACCATGACTGATCATTGTAATTACTCAAGTGTTCAACTTCTTGAAGACAGAGGATTAGCAGCAGCAACTCAGTCAAACTTAACATTCTCCTGCAAACAACTTTAAAATAATGCCTTAAATTGAATTCTGCCAACAAAAGGTCAGGGTGAGACATTTTTCTAGCCTAAGACGCTTTAGGAGATCAGCAGGAGAGGTCTGTGACACTGGGATTTGGGCTGGCCCAGAGTACATATAAGCAGCTTCAGGAGCCCTGAGCCCAGAGAGTAAAGAGGAAGGGGGGTTGGGTTGGACAACTGGTCAGATCGAGATTACAAGGGAACCTGAGCTGACATTGGTTGCAGGACAGGGAGTTGTTTGGCAACTCTGTTGTCCATATGTAGTTTCTGGATCATAGTTCCTAGTCTCAGTTCCAGGGCAGAAAGGAGTACTTGTGGTCAATCACAAGGGAGCAGGGGTTAGAGAAGAGCACCAGTGAATATGGCTGCAGGAGAGCAGGGGCCCTTCCTGGTTAAAGACCAGAGTTCAGAGCAGAAGAATAATGACCACTATAGGATCACACATTCATCTTGGAAGCACTGGAAACTTGAAGAGCCCCAGAACTGGCTCTTGAAACAGTAGTATTAAAAAAGCCTGACATTTGGGACAGTGCCTTCCCACTCATAGATGAGCAGAGCCCAACTTTAACATAAGGTTCAACGTCAAGAAATAGTCTGGGAAAAAACGAAAACAACGACAACAAAAAGAATGTGAATATGAAAAAAAAACTACAGTGTCAAGGAAAACCAAGACAAACTCAGAAAAGGACAACAGTGTGAAAATAGCTACAACCAAAGACTCAAAGACAACTGCGAAATGGACAAAAGCCAGTGAGAATTTCTAGAAGAGTTTAAGAAAGAGATAAGAGTGAGAGAAAAAGTTGGGAAAAGAAGTGAGAGTAATGCAAGAAAATTATGAAGAGAGAATTAAAAGCTTGGTAAAAGAGGCACAAAAAATACTGAAGAAAAATAACACCTTAAAAAAGAGAATTCACCTAATGTAAAAGAGGCACAAACATTCACTGAAGAAAAGAACTCCTTAAAAAGCAAATAGGCCAAACAGAAAAAAAAAAGAGGTACAAAATCTTAACTGAAGAAAATAATTCCTTAAAAATTAGAATTGTGCAAGTGGAAACTAATGACTCTATGAGACTTCAAGAAACAATGAAACAAAGTCCAAAGAATAAAATAAGAAGAAAATGTGAACTATCTCATTGGAAAAACAGCTGACCTGAAAAATAGAACAAGGAGAGATAATTTAAGAATTACTGGACTACCTGAAAGCCATGATCAAAAAAAGAGCCCAGATGTCATATTTCAAGAAATTATCAAGGAAAACTGCCTTGTTATCTTAGATCCAGAGGGAAAAATAGAAATGGAAAGAATCCACCAATTGCCTCCTGAAAGAGATCCCATTGTTGTTTCCCTCATTCTGTTTTCTTGGCTTTTTTTTTTTCACTTCATGTAAGGTTTTCCATGTAATGTTTCTTATGGTACAATTCCATTATGTTCATATGCTATTTAATGGTCAGATTGAATCTGTCTTTTTAAAAAATGACTCTATTTATAGTTCATTGATTTTGTCTTCTAACTGCCTAAGTCTCTGAACCATTTGTCTCAGAAACTTATTCAGAAATTCCACTGGCCTGTAATGCATTAAGTTTAGAAATCCTGTTCTGCTAATCACTGTTTTGTTCTTGCCTCACAGAAATCTACTATTTTTGAAACATGTGGGCGATACCAGGGAGTCTGGTCTAGTCTCTTTACACCACCAAGCTGTCCTTCAAGGATATCTGATTTCTCTGGAGAAGTCTTGTCCATTATCTCTAACCTTGTTAGGATGTTTCTCAGTCACGGCAGAGAAGGAGGGAATGGTTGCTAACCTCTTACTCTCTATTTCCAAACAATCATTTTGTCCCCCCACACCTCCGCTCTATAACCAATCATCCTGATTCATGATGAGTTCTTTTCACTAATCACAGCTTCTTACCCATTTAGGAAGCCCCATTCTTTGTTCTTTACTCCCCGGAAGTATAAAAGGGTGTGGTCCTCTCCATTTGGCCTCAGGTTTTTGTTGTCTTTGTTGTTCAGTATTTTAGACTTTTAATGACCTCATTGGGGGTTTTCTTGGCAAAGATACAGGAGTGGTTTGCCAAGACTTCCCTGGGGTCACACAGCTGTTAAGTACCTGAGACTGGATTTGAACTCAGGAAACTGACTTTTCCTAACTTTAGGGCCCATCACTCTTATCATTACACCACCTAGCTGTGCCTCTGTTTTGTTGTTGTTTTCTTTTTTTTAGTTTTGTTTTTTGCTCACTGGAGGGGGAAGTCTGGGCAGTTGGGGTTAAGTGACTTGCTCAAGGTCACACGGCTAGTAAGTGTTTAGTATCTGAGGCTGGATTTGAACTTAGGTCCTCCTGACTCCAGGGCCGCCCCTGTTGTTGTTGTTTTCAGTTGTTTTTCCGTTGTGTTCGATTCTTCATGACCCCATTTGGGTTTGCTTCAGTTTACCTTATTTTAAGGTAATACCATGTTATACCATGATGTAATGCCATGCATCAGCAGATTCCCAAAAGAATGCTACTGTGAACAGCTTTTAGAGTTCGGATTACAAAATATAGTGAACACTCTGTTTATTCCATTGCAAATCAAGACAAACATTCAAAACATTACATCTTATCACAGAAAATGGCCACACAGTTTTCACAACAGTGGCCACAATATTTAGAACAAGGAACAATAGAATAATCAAACTTCCACTCCTGGGGCAACTCAATACTTAATCATTCAATCAGTTCACAATAGAATAATCAAACTTCCACTTATGGGGCAACTCAGTACTTAATCATTAACAAGAAACAATAGAATACTCAAACTTCCACTCATGGGACAACCATTAACTTACTCAGTCACTAATCTAGATTCACAATTACTAAATATCATTAATCACAAATACAGTCATTTGAAAAACCACACAAACCCTCCACCCCTCGGTGTCCAGAAAAACCTCAATTTCATCCAAGGGAAAGCCTTTTCTTCATCTTGACTCTGGGTGGTCTCTGATTCCCTGGATCCCCTTCCAAGGTCCCAGCTCCCTCCTGAATCCACCAAACAGTCACCTGGATTCAGAAGCAGACAGCTCCAGGGTCCTTGTCCAATCCTCAGAGGTAGACAGCTCCCAGGTCCTTGTCCAGTCCTCAGGACAGTCCCTGGCACACACTGAAGTTCACAGGGTGCAGCACATCTCAAAGTCTTCACCACTTCTCTTGCATGGAACTCAAGGATCAGCCAGGCCATGAACAAACAAAGTCTTATCCTGGTCATACTTCTTCAATCCTCCAATGCTTTAGTTGGCTCTAGGACCCAGAAGGAATATCGGCCTTCCAGGCCGCCTTTACCAGATTCTGGTATCAGGAAAACTCCATCTCAGTTCTCAGTCAGTTCTCAGCTTCCACATGCTGGAAGAGAAACACTCTCTCTCTCTCTCTCTCTCTCTCTCTCTCTCTCTCTCTCTCTCAGCCGGCTTCAGTCTCCACAATTCTTCCTTCAGCAGGAGCAGCATTCCAATTCTGTCTCTCTGTCTCTGGAATTCTTGCTTATATACCTGTCTCAGCCAATCCCCTTCTTCCACATCAACAGGGGAGTTCATGCCTTCTCAACAATGGGACAGAGTTTGCACCTTCCACACTTAGCCCCAAGGTACTAAGTGCTAAGTATCTGCTAAACTGATTACTATTACACGTGACCCTATATTCTTTGCATATATGCATGCATCATCCCTTAAGGATTCTTAGGAAGTGTCTTTATATGAACATGCTTATTATTTATTACTCTTTTGTTCTTTTGCTGTCTTCATAAAATATAACCTTAGATGCACTATACATTTTTTTATTGAAGTAAAAATAAAGTGTTATTCATTTAGTCATTTTCAGTTGTGTCCGAGTCTTTGTGACCCCATTTGGAGTTTCTTTCCAAAGATATTGGAGTAGTTTGTCATTTCCTTCTCCAGTTCATTTTACAGATGAGAGAATTGAGGCAAACAGGGTTAAGTGACTTGCCCAGGGTCAAACAGTTAGTAGTCTGGGGTCCGATTTGAACTTGGGTCTTCTTAACTCCAGGCCTAGTGCTCTATCCACTTTGCCACCTACCTGCTCTAAAAAATTACAGTAGTCCTGGTCCTTTTTCCTTGTTGTGTATGATGGTAGGATTCACTGTCAGAAATTCTTGTGATTTACAAGTAATTTACAAATCCATTAGTTTAAAACTCTTTCTTTTCCTTATAGTGTTGATAATTTCGGCCTAGGTCTTTTACTGAAGTCTAAGCAGATAAAACGTATGGTTTCCTCGTATGTGGGAGAAAATGCAGAATTTGAACGGCAGTACCTAGCTGGTGAATTAGAAGTGGAACTCACTCCACAGGTAAGATACTTTCTTTGAGTTATGAAATAAATATCATCTGTAATACTGATTTGTTTAAAAATGGATGTTTTCCCTATACATTTGTGTGTGTTTGTGTGTATGTGTGTGTGTGTGTGTGTGTGAGAGAGAGAGAGAGAGAGAGAAAATGTTATTTTGTCGAACTAAGATTATGGATTCCCCTTATATTGCAGTGCATTAGTCTTTTGTCCTTTTATGCTTAAAAAGAATTAGAGTATCAAATTAGATCAAGAGCTGACCTTGCAGCCAGGATGTTTTGAATTCAAGTCCTGAGGCATGTTGGCCTTGTGGCCTAGGCAAGTCACTTAACCCTTCATGCTCCAAGTAACTCCTAAGCTGTAGAATTGGTACTCACCTGCACGGGCAGAGAGAGATTTCTCATTTGGGAATTTTCTCTGTGAAAT
The DNA here is from genome assembly GCA_028627135.1 of Pseudochirops cupreus. Lineage (NCBI taxonomy): Eukaryota > Metazoa > Chordata > Mammalia > Diprotodontia > Pseudocheiridae > Pseudochirops > Pseudochirops cupreus. The sequence continues at coordinate 301,860,585 of CM053580.1, forward strand.
CATTGGTCTGGTCCTTGTCTCCTATGCTCAGAAAATACAAACTCAGGGAGATAATGCCAATTCACAATTTCGTCCCTCTGTTATTTTATTTAATATGTCATATTTGGTGCTCCTCATATGCTAGACACTCTGACATATTGCCGTGGTGTTTAAAAGTTATTTTAAAAGCAAGTTTAGAGGCTATTTTTAAGGAACTGATCTTTACTCTGTATTTAAACAATTTGCTGTTATTTTCCCACTTGATCCTTTAATAAATTCAAATGTTTATCATAGTTTAGGGTAAGTTTTATAGTGTGTGGGTATGAAGACCTTTGAATTTACTCATCAGAGCCACTGGTCATTGGCTTTCATTCTGGAGATCATGTGGACTGTATTGATTTGGGTCGGATAAAAGTGGTGTATATAGTCTTGACTGGGTTGGCAGTGAATATCAGTGGCAGAAATGCTTTTTAATGTTAATAAAAAGGAACATGACATTCACATTTTGTCTGGGGATTATATATGTGGGAGAGTATTTTTGCCCAAGGATATACCAGCTTACAGATAGGTGCAGCTGGTCTATTTTATGATGTTGCCAAATGTGCTTTACAAAATATCGTACTACCAACAGAATCATCATACTCGGCAGAGCTTTCCTTTCTAACAGCCCTGCTCCTCCTGCTTTTAATCAGTCAGTCAATGAGCATTTATTAAGGGCCTTCTTTGTACCAGGCACTCTTCTGAGGACTACAAAGACATGCAAAAGATAGTCCCTGCTGTCAAGGAACTTACAGTCTAATGCAAAGACAACTAATTCAGCAGACCTCATGGTGGTATTTTCACTTTTGAATAAGTTTTGTGTCTTCTCCCCTGTTCTCCCCTTTACATTGGTAGGATATCTAAATCCTTATTTTTCTCCTTCTTTCCGGCTAAGTCTAAATCTCCCTTTTTCAGTCTTACATCCTATATAGAATATTGGTCTTCTGTAGAATTGATCCCATAGATAGATACGTATGTATGTGCATGTGTATATGGTTCTCTGAGAGAAATTTAGATAATGATCTACTCAGGTCTTGGTGATTACAACACTGATCTTGTTCAAATAAAACCCTGCTTGGTCTTGCTGTTCTCTCCCTGGGACCCGAGTGTGTGTCTCATGTGCTTTTATGTTTGTTCATGGTGGTGAAATTCTTTTTCAAACTCTGTGTTAAGTTACAAAGTTTGCTTAATCCCAAGCTTGGGAACTTTTGCCTTTATTGTCCAGGATAGTGACAGTAAACCTGCAAAGGAGGGAAGGAGGGAGGGTAGGTGGAAGGGAGGAAGGAAGGAAGAAAGGAAGGAGGGAAAGAGGGAAGAAGGAAGGAAGGAGGGAAGGGGGAAGGAAAGAAGGAAGGAACGAGGGAGGAAGGAAGGAAGGAAATGAAGAAGAATTTATAAAGCACCTATTAGGTGTCAGGCACCGCTGGGCTACTTATTATGTGCCAGACTTTATCTCATTTGCGCCTTAAAACAACCTTGGGAGGTAGGTACTGTTATTATTTCTATTTTACAGTTGAGGAAACAGAGCCAGAAGAGGTAATGTGACTTGTCTAGGATCACACAGATAGTAAGTATCTGAGGCTAAATTTGAAGTCAGATTTTCCTGACTCCAGTGCTCTCATTCACTCTACCCCCTAGATCGTGAAGAATAAAATAAGGCTACCTGGATAACTTTGGCCAAATTATTTAACTTTCCTAAACCTCAGTTTCTTCATCTCCAAAATAAAGGATTGGACTAGATAAACTCTAAGGTCTTTCTAATTCTAGGTTTCTGATCTTGTGGATTGAAATATGCATTTGTTGTTAAGTTATTTTAGTCATGTCCAACTCTTCATGATCCATTTTTGAGATTTTCTTGGCAGAGACACTGGAGTGTTTTTACCGTTTCCTTCTCCTGATCATTTTACAGATGAGGAAACTGAGGCAAACAGGGCAAACTGACTTTCCCAGGGTCACACAGTTATTAAATGTCTAGAGCTGGATTTGAGCTCATGAAGATGAGTCTTCCTGATTCCAAACCTAGAGCTCTATCTCCTGCTCTGCACACTTAGCAACTCTGATCTTCCCATAGAAACTTTGAGTGGAAAACAAAGCCTACTAAAGTAAAGGATTTTTAAAAGAAAACTTTGATTCTTTTTGTTAACAAATTTTAATAGAATTATTTATTTATATAAAATTGAAGTCAGAGAAGCAGTTTGGGACAGAGGCTAGAGAGCTGGCTTTGGAGTCAGAATGAATTGGGTTCTTGTTCTGCCTCTTGATACCCACTAGCTGTTTGACTTTGGGCAATCCTTGAACCTGTCAGTCTTGAATATGACGAGCAATTGCCTTTTTGCACTTTGAAGGGGAATAATGAATTTATAGGCCTGGAACAAAAAAAAAAATTAAAGCCGTGGCTCCATAGCATACAATGAAGGTTAACAGCTTAAAATGTCCCTAGTTGGAGATGTTCACAAAGATGTTTTTTAACTGTTAGGTAGATTGGAGCAGAATCATCTTTGTGGTGTTTTTATTTTAAGGGTTGCCAAAACCTCCAGGCCACAGACTCTCCCCAGCTTGGCCGCCACATTGCCTGAAATTCCAGCTGTAACTTGTTACTCTGGGCTAAAGAGTGGAAGCCATCTGTTAAATGCAAAATAGATTACTTGGGAGGGCTAACATTCTAGCTGGTTCTCAACTCTAAATGTGTTCTTGGAAACGTTCTAATCAGATGAGTTGGCAAGTCTTAGCATAGACTTGGGAAGATAGCCATAGGACAGATGTATTTTGATGTAGGGGTTAGAGAATGTTATGAACACAGGGAATTGTCCAGGAGAGAAACCCTGAAAAGACCTGGAAGTGAAAAGCTGATCGACATCTGGTAGTTGAAGTTGTTAAGAATATTTTCACGATGTCATAGAGCAGTGGGTCTTAAGCTAGAGTCTGTGAACTTGTATTTTAAAATATTCTGATAATTATTTCACAGAAACCTGTGTATTTTATGCATTTAAAATTATTATTCAGAGAAAAGGGTTCATGGGTGTAATGCTATGCATGAGCAGCTTCCCAAAAGAATACTACTGTCAACAGGTTTTAAGGTTCTGATTACACAATATAGTGAACACTCCATTTATTCAAGAACAAATCAAAGGAAAACATTCACAACAAATCAAGATATAACATACACAACATTACATCTTATCACAGAAAATCACAATATAGTGTTCGTAACAGCTTATCATTGGAATGACCACATAGTTTTCACCAAAGTGGTCACAATATTTAGAACAAAGAACAAAAGAACAATCATCTGGTATCCCCAAGGAGGTTTGCCTCTTTACTTAGTCATTCAGTCATCTCACTATACAAGTCAGTCTTCCACTCATAGGGCAACTAGATTAACTTAATCAGTCACTTATTTAGCAGTCAGTTACTAAGTATTGCTAGTCTCTAAATACAATCATTAGAAAATACACAAACCCTCCACCCCTGGGTCTCTAGTAAACTTCAGTTTCATCACAGCATTCAGTATCCAAGGAGAGGTCTTTTCTTCATCTTGGCTTCGAATGGTCTCTCAGATTCCTTGGATCCCCTTCCCCAGCTCCTACATGAATCCACCAGTTACCTAGATTCAGCGGCACAGCTCACAGGTCCTTGTCCAGTCCTCTGGCAGTTCCTGCTACACACTGAAGTTCACAGGGTCCAGCACATCTCAAAACCTTCACAACTTCCGTTCTGGGAACTCAAGGACCAATCAAGCCACAAACAAAGTGTTAGCATCCTGGTCATGCCTCCCCAGTCCTCTGGCAGTTTGGCTGTCCCTGTGACCCAGAAGAAATCTGGCAGCAGCCACTTCGGCCTTCTAGGCAGCCCTCTTGGCAGCAACTTCAGCCTTCACCATATTCTGGTCTCAAGAAAATCCTCTTTCAGTTCTCAGTCAGCTTCCAGATGCTCACTCAGAGAAATTCTGTCTCTCTCCAGCACAACAGTTTCTTCCACCAGGATCTGGTCAGGAGAAAATTCTGCTTCTTCCACCAGGAGCTTGTCAGGAGAAAATTCCAAATGTCTCTCTCTGGGGCATTTCTTACACACACACACACACACACACACACACACACACACACACACACACACACTTCCTCTTTCAGCCAACCCCTTCCTGTTATGTCAGCAACAGGAGAAAGAGTTCACACCTTCTGTTTCTTTCACAGAGGCTTGATCAGTTACTAAAGGCTAATAAGTACCTGCTTACTTGACATAACAAAAAGGGTTCTTCAGATCCAAATTAATTACCATTACATTGGGCTTCACCAGACTTCCAGAATAGTCCATGGCACACACAAACACATACACACACACACACACACACACACACACACACACACACACACAGGTCAAGGACTCCTGGTATAGACGTTGAATGCCTGGATTTCAAGGCATTTGACAGTCTCCCATGATACCATTGTGATCTAAATAAAACTGTTGTCCTTCATGTTTGAAGAAGACCAAAATGACATCTCTGCCTTAGGGCCAAAGTACAGTGTATCCAGTTGTGGCTGATCAGACCAGTCTGAGCTTGGAAGGCTCTAACGCAAGTTGGGCACACATAGTCCATCCACGTGAACATTTGGGAGGGAGATGTCTCTAAATTTGTGCATCTCACATTTCTTTGAACTACTGCAGTCCTGCTCCACTCATAGAGCACAGTACCTTCTCTGATGCGGGCATGCCACACTGGGCAGTCTTGTACTAGAATTTCTGATGTATCACAATCGATTTCATAGTTCTTCAGAGAGATCGTGAGATTGTCCTTGTACCACTTTTTCTGACTTCCATGTGAGTTCTCTGTAAAGTAGTTTTTTAAGCAAACATACTTTTGACATTCAGACAACATGACCAGTAGAGTTTGAATAGTTGGAGTTCAGCTTAAGAAAGGACCTCTGTGTCTGGTACCTTATCTTGCCAGCTGATCTTCAGATTTTCCTAAGAAATAGTTGAATGACCTGAGCCAAAAAGTTGTTATTAATGAATTAGTGCTGTCATGTAGGGAGATCTCTGCTAGACTGCCCTGGACATTTTTACTCTTTAATATTTTCTGTTTTACCAGTGACTGAGATTCAGACAAAGATTAATCCTTATTTGTTTTGCATGAAGACAGAGACTCCAGAAAGGTTTCAGATAGGCTACAAAGATAGACTAATAAAAATGAGATAATATTTGTAAAGTGTTTTACAACCTTAAAGCACTATAGTAATACAAGCTATTGTTGTTATATAGAATTCAGCAGGTAAATATTAAGTCCTCTGCTTGGCTTGAAAAAAAAATCAGTTACACATGTACAGGGTGTCTCAAAAGGGTTAGTGTGGTTTTACCAGATGGGAGTCAGGAAGACTGGTCTCTGGCCTCAGACACTGACTAGCTTTGTGACCCTGTGCAAGTCACTTAACCTTGTTTGCTTCAGTTCCTCATCTGTAAGATGAACTGTAAAAGGAAATGGCAGACCACTCCAGTATCTTTGCCAAGAAAACCCCAAATGGGGTCATAGTTGGACACAACTGAAAAACAACTGAACAATAACAAAAAAAGACTTCTGGGATGCTGTATAAGATGCGGCCTATTTGATTAGACAACAGTTTCTGTGGGGGGAAAAAATCTGGGGTTCTTAGTGGACCAAAATTTCAACATGAGTCAACAGTGTGACGTGACAGACAAAAATGGGCAGTGTATCTCAGCAAGGGAGATGGGAGGTGATAATCCTGTTGTTCTCTGCTTTGGTCATGACACATCTAAAATGTTATACTTAGGCTTCAGTACCACCTGTTAGGAAGAATGGGCTACAGGAGGATACATCCAGAGCAGGCCAACTAGGATAGTGAGGGAACTGAAAATGAAAACCAAGTCATAGAGAGTGTGACTGAAGGAACTGAGGGATATTTACTTTGGAGAAGGCCTAGTGGGAACATAATAGATTGTGTGTGTGTGTGCATGTGTGTGTGTGTGTGTTTTATTTAAGTAATTAGGGTGTCCCTCAATGTATTATTATATGTATGATATATTACTAAAGGGAGGACTCTTGAGTTACATATACATTTGTATGT
>CM053580.1:301872719-301890852 GCA_028627135.1 Pseudochirops cupreus
TGGATCCTGACTATATATAAGATAAAGAGGAAATAATTAACAGAAAGAAGACACTAACAATAAGAGAGATTGAGAAAGACTTCCTGTAGAAAATGGGATTTTACTTGGGACTTGAAGGAAACCAAGAGGCAGAGACAAGGAGGGAGAGAATTCCAGGTATGGGGGATAGCTAAAGAGGGGAAAGGGGAAAGGGGAAAGGTTAAGTTGGGAAGGACTAGACATCGTCATTTGTAGTGCTGATTGTCTTCATGAACAATGTATTCATGATAATCCAGGAATGAGGTTTCTGCATATTGTACAAGTCTTTGACCTCATTTACATCTTAAATTTATTTTGATATGTAAAAATACCACCTTCTATTATTTCAGTCACTTCTCATGCTTTACTTTGGCTAATGATTCTAAACTTAAATAACTCTAAACTTCCTCCTGAGGCAAAAGCCAATCTTCTTAATGCAATATTGTACCTGTGTTGTTGCATTACCATGAGTCATAGAACTCTATAATTCTGGAAGAATTTAAAAGATTGTCACCCAGAAGGCAATAGAGGAACATACAATGGATGTGAGCAGGCTGCAACATATAATGAATAAGGAACTACCAAGAACTAGAGTAAAGGAATCAAAAGGATCATAGAAAAATGATTGAAAAAGACGAATTGGCCACATGGTAAAAGTAAAGGGCACCCAACAGACCTCTCACAGGCTCCACTGGTGTCCTTGAGATAGTCAGGAGAAATTGAGAAAAATTCCCATTGCTTTATGGTGGACGTCTTGTGGCAAGTCCATGGGAGAGCATGGACAAGAGTTGGACAGCCTGGGCAAGCATTTATGGGTTGTGATCTGGAGAGGACATCCATATTGATGAGATCAATCATAGATCCATCTGAGTATATATCATTTTCGATGCAAATTAGTATTAACTTTTCATCTGTAAAATAAATTAGGAATAGCTAATGAAATCAAGTTGGGTTCAAATTAAGAATGATAAAAGTAATAAAAAGCTGTGATGCAAATTGTAGTACTTTCTTTTTCCTAAGTCTACCATATACAAATGCAATGGGCTAACAAATTCTCAATTCTCTCTGCAAAGCTTGTGTAATTTTTATAAAAACAGAATCCTTTCATTTATATTCTTGTTGGGTTTTGGATAAAAGGAACTCCTCTTTCCCCATCTTGCCTTAGATCTCTTTTTCTCCCCTTCACTTCTTCATTCTTTGCCTTCTGTTTTCTCTTTTTCTCACTTCTGGGCCTCTCTTTCCCCTTATTCTCTTATTTCTTCTCTTTCTGTCTCTCTGCCTTTTCTCCCTTCACTTCCTTTTTCTCCCATGTAGTTTTTTTTTTAATGCAGTTTCTCTCTTTGTGCAATAACTTTCCTTGTGGAAAGATCAGCACTTTAGGTATATGTACACCTAAAGACATTCATTGATTATAGTGTAAGCTAGCGGTAGACAAAATTATGAAGTGGATGAAGTTTCTCCTCCAATCTGCATCCCCTTCACTCTCCCCTGGCTATTACCTCCCCATTCTGTGGTCTTTTATCCCATGTCCCCACGTTACAGTTATCCTTTCCATGTTGAGACTTTACCAACAGCGATTTCAGTATCTTGCAGGTTGACATAAGAAATTAAATGAGAATGTTTGTGGAGTTTTGTGGCAGCCCCAGACAACATACAAAGACCAGCAGATGACACAGAAAAAGTTTAGAAACTCAGAAATATATATGTATGTAACACATGGAGAGTATTATATAATAATATATATATATATATATTTTTCTTTTAATACCAGAGTAATTCAGACTTCTTCTCTGGTGAGGGAGGACCAAAAAATTTTACTGATTTTCTAGATCACTGGGTGCCACACCTAATCCTGTGATGTGGAAGGGATAACTGTATTATCATCTTCCTACCCTCCTCGGGCTCCTAATGCTCTCTTCACAGTTGGTTAAAACCTAATGAATTGAAAAGATCTCAAGTTCATTGTGATATCCTTATTTGTATGGGGAACATTTGATATTTACCTTATGTTTTAAGGTGTTTTATATTTAAGTGTGAAACCTGGAGTCTCCTAAACAAGTCTTCATCAGAGGTAAATGTAATGGAGGATGACTCAGAGGTCTTAATGCAGGTTGATGGCTAGAATCATTTATTATTTATTAACCTTTAAGTGTTATCTCAGTTTTGTCAGCGAATTAGGAGTTAGGAATTTTGTGGGATTCCTATCAGAAAGAATAGATTTGAGCAGGAAGAAGTTCAGTCTTGTATGGACCTATGATGGGACACTGAATGGAGTCTTTGGCCTTTGAGAAACTGATTGCAGGAGCCTGGTCTGAGTGATTTCAAGGCCATACAGTGTCTATTTAAAAAAAAAAAAGTAGGGGGTGGAGGGCTGGGGAGAAGCCAGATGCAGTCTAGGGAGAAAAGGTAGAGAAACCAATCTCCATACAAAGGGAAGGACTAGCCCTTATATTTTCTCACCCACCATTACCTTCACCCTTACTCCATCTAAACCACTAAAGAAACAATTAGCGCACTTACAGACTACCTATTGGAAGAAATATTAAAGATCATCTAGTTTAACTCACTCATTTTACAGATGAGGGAATTGAGGCCCCGAGAGGTTAAGGAATTTGCCCAATATCACATATATAGTAAGTGACAAAATCAGGATTTGAACCCGTCTTTTTTTTTTTTTTTGCTTTTTTGGAGGGCAATTGGGGTTAAGTGACTTGCCAAAGGTCACACGGCTAGTTTTTGTATTAAATGTCTGAGGCTGGATTTGAGCTCAGGTCCTCCTGACTCCAGGGCTGGTGCTCTATTCACTGTACCACCTAGCCACCCCCCCACCTTTTTTTTTGAAGCCAAGTCTTTAACTCTAAAATTAATGCTTATTCCACTATATCATGCCTTGCTGTCTCCATCATCCATAACTATACTACCTCCATAATCTAGACCTTTGGAATTTCTTCCATAAGATTTTAAGCTCCTTGAGGGCAGGAACTATTTTTTATTATTATTTGTATCCCCAGTGCTTACCACAGTGCCTGGCACGTAGTAGTAGGCCAGCAATAGATGGCAGTTACCTGTGTGATCTTGGGTGATCTATTTTACATCTCTAATCCTCAGTTTCCTCATTGGTAAGGATTAGTAAGGACTGATAAGGATCATAAAATGGAAATAGTCAATGGACTTGAGGAAGACATATTCTTGGTGGAGCTTCAGATTTGGTCCAGCCATTCTGGAATACTATTTGGAATTATATGAAAAAAAAGAAGGTCACCCTCTTTGCCCCGGGGATCCTACTTCTGGGCATATACTCAAAGAGCAAGACAGAAAACATTCACAGCAACCCTTTTTATGCTAGCAAAGAACTGGACACAAAATGGGGGACCATTAACTGGGTAATGACTAAATAAATCATGTTACATGAATGTAGTAGAAAATTATTACGCTGTAAGAACTCCATAAGGGATGTAAGAGAAACATAGGAAGACACGGGTGAACTGATGTAGAGCAGAGAGAACCAGGAAAACAGCACGTGCACGATGACGACAGCAATCCTAGTGAAAAGAATAGTGAGGTGAAGTGCAGCCCTGCGTAATTATGATGATTAACCTTGGCCGTGAAGAGAAGACGAGAAAACGAACCGAAGTCTGAGATTGCCAGCTGGTTTTTTCCTACTGAGTATTGTTGTTATTGTCGTAAAAAGGAGCTCAGGGAAGGGTGAAGAAAGGGAGAGGGCTACGTTCAGGGGCGCGCCAGAGAGCTCCGACTGGAGAGGGAATTGTTAAATTTTCAGTGTGAGCACTTACGCCTCAGGACTCGGTAAACACTGCAAATAAGGATTTGCTTTATTGTTTTATCAGTTGTCTAGACTTTAAGAAAGTGATGGAGAAACATTAGTAATTCATATTAAACCTAAAAATATGTCCTGCGTACTTTTTGTATTCAGAGAGCTAGTTGTTAAATATTTACCAGAACTCCTTTAATATTTCCAGAAATGACAGTTAAATCAAACATATCCGTACAAATTTTTTATAAATGAAAAAGTAAAATACGGTTAGATTTAAGTGACTTCTAAGACAACTCAAAGGATCTCAAGAGGGTTACAAACAGTAACATTCCACCACATACCCTCTGGCATACGTATATCACGATACCTTTATTGGCAGCAATTGACATTGAACAAACATTTACTAAATGCAATAGCGTGCTACACCCTGGGCAATGTTAAATCCGAGTCACTATGGGAAGCACACAATGACCTTCATGGGCTGCATAACATCAGATAGTGGCATATAAGAAGGAAACTCTATCTGGGCGCAAAAATACAAGTGTCTGTGTCTTTAAATATTTAGTGTACTCTTTGCCATAGTTCTGATACACAGAAAAAGGCAAAGAGAGTCCAACTTCCTGTTTTATGGGTACCACGGACGTGACAGCTTGTCTGTCAGGTGCCCATGTTAGCAACAAATATAAACAAGGAAATAGGATATGCTCATTGCTCGTCTGCTTCTTGCTATTAAAAACTGGAGAAAGTAAAATACCTTCTTTAAGTGCCCGACCAATGTATAGTGAACATAATTACTTATTTCCTCAAAGGTTATGTCATAAAACAAACAATGCAATCTGAAGGGATCCTAGGAACCAGAGGATTTAAGCCTGGAAGGAGTTTCAAGAGGTCATTAGTCCAATCCTCTCATTTTATAGAGGAGAGAATGGGCCCAGAGAAATGAAGTGGCTTACCTGAGGTGACACAGGAAAGAAACTGCGGTGTCAGGATTCATACCCAGAAAAGTAAAAAATACTATACAGATAAAGGGATTAAACTGGAAAATTATTGTGTGATCTACCCCATGCAGTAAGTACAAGATTATATTATATCTTAAAGTGCTTTGCACAAAATAAGCAATTAATAAACATCTAATTGAATTAAAAGCTTCTGATTCATCCTGGGTTAGAGACCAGAGTTTGGCTTGAAGTTTATCTCAGTGACTGCATTCCACAACTTAGGATGAATTTGTCACAATGTCATCCTTCTCCAGGGTGATTAATGACTCTTTTTCTTAGACAATACTAGACATGTTTCTTATTCCAAAACAAAACCAAACTCCCCCAAACCCCACCCCCCCAAATCTTTTATTCGTAATCTATCAGTCTAGAAGTGGTAACTGAACACTGATAAAAAGAAGAGGATATGAATTCTACCTATAAATAAGCTTCTGTGCCACTTAATTCTTGTTATCAGCATTATAAAGATTATACAAGCAGTCCAGTTTGAACAGAGCAATCCTCATGCTGCAGACTGGTTACATTTCTTTCCCACATACATGTGGAAATGTTTTTCCTGTATCCTCTGACACTTGTTTACAGGAAATGAAAAAGTACGTTTCCAGGAAGAATACTGTGAAGGTGGCTTCACTGGAGAAGAGATGGCATTGTGACAAATTTATGCTGTTTTACATTGCTGCAGTTGAGCTAACCCAAGGCCAGACTATTGACTTTCAGCTAATATAAAGTAAGATAGCTAGGTGGCACAGTGAGCAAAGAGCTCAGCCTTGAGTCAGGAAGAGTCATCTTCCTGAGTTCAAATTTGGCCCCACATACTTACTAGCCATGTGAACCTGGGCAAGTCACTTATCCCTTATTATGGTTGATGCAGTTTCCTCATCTGTAAAATGAACTGGAGAAGGGAATGACAAATCACTCTAATATCTTTGCCAGGAAAACCCCAAATGGGGTCACAAAGAGTCAGACATGATGAAAAATGACTAAATAACAATTGATCATCATTCAGTAGTAAAATGTTTCTCTTCATCTGTAGCCTCCTTCTCCTTCTTAACAATCATTCGATTTTTTTTGCCCTCCTTTCATTTAAGGAATAAATTGTTTATGGCTGACTTACTGCCCTCATCATTCTATTATCCCTTAAATCCCAACAACCTGATATTTGTCCTTATTATTCAGAAGGGAAAAAAAAAAGTATTATCTTGAAGTTCTCCAATGATGTGACCAAATTCACTAGTCGTTTTTCTCCAGTCTTAAGTCACTATGGGCTTTCCTTCTTGAAATTCTATCCTTGGCCCCTAGAATACTGTGCTGGTTTGGTTCTCCTCCTTTATCTCTAACTCCTCCTGATCTATATACTTCCTCTTTATTTTAATATAAATGACTGTGAACATTCCCCTGAACCCAGTCTTTAGCCTTTATTCTTTCTTTAACCTCTTTCCTTTGGTGAATGGACCATAGCTTTAATTATCAACCATTTACTGTTGCCATACATGTGGAAAGATCTTCTGCTGGAACTCACAATTTACAATCAGGCAATTCATACTTGAGAGAAACCCTGTAGAGGCATCTTTTATAATGTCTCTTTGCATGTAACTTCTTTATTGTGGTCCAGGTCTTTATCGGTTCTGTCCTGAACTCTTTTAACAAACTCCTAACTAATTTTCCTGCATCTAGATACTTCCTTTTTTAACCTATCCTACACAGTTTCAAAAACCTCCAAAGGGCTTCTTACTATTACCCACAAATAAAGGTAAAATTCCATATTCTAGCATTCCTCCAATACGAGACTTTCTCTTACTGATGCCATCATATTCTTTAACTCCAAAAGACTTATTTTCTCTTTCATCCAGGCCAGTCTTCTCACTGATGCATACATATTACATTCATTCCTGACTCCTTGTGAAATGTCCTTCCAGTTCACCTCTGTATATCCAAATCTATCTCACCCTTCTAGGCCCAACTCAAATCTCCACTCCCCACCCTTGCCAAACATTTTAGCATACGGGGTTTTCCCCCTTCTCCAAACTCCTATATACCATTTATTTCTCTGTTACTCATTTATTTATTTTTGGTGTTTTTTGAGGGGAGAAGGCAGGGCAATTGGGGTTAAATGACTTGCCCAAGGTCACACAGCTAGTAAGTGTGTCAAATGTCTGAGGCTAGATTTGAACTCAGGTCCTTCTAACTCCAAGGCCGGTGCTTTATTCACTGTGCCACCTAGCTGCCCTTCTGTTACTCATTTAGACAATCGTATATTTATTCAGATAATTTCTTAATTGAATAGATTGTAAGCATGAGGATAGGACTATTTTTCATCTTTTTTAAAATCTCCCCTTTCAGTGCTTGGCATGGTGCCTGTAAAAAGTGCTCAGTGAGTACTTGTTTGATGTACAAAAAAAAAAATGGGAAACAAATACCATGTCATTTGACTTCTATTCTTGGGATCCGTTGTTTGGGCTATTGTGTCCTTTCTTATAGGAGGGCTGAGGAGGGAGGACATCATGGCAGATGATCACCTCCTTGACCTTTAGAATAGTTGCTCTTATATTAAAGAGATTTTAGAATTGCAAGGAAACTTAGCAATTATCTTGTCTAACCCAATTTTATTCTACCTATATTTATGAAATCTGTATAAAATTACAATTACAGAATAATTTTGAATTTGTTACGTGGCATATTCTCTAAGATTAAAAGAAGTAATCTAGCAAGACCTCATATGCTTGCTATTATCGTCAAGATTTTGTATTAAATCTATTTTATAAACGTTGTTGAATATAAATAACATTTTAATGAAATTAGTTATCATTTCAAAGATGTTCAGAATAATATGCTAATCACATTCAAATTTTATTTCAGTGTTGAACTTTTTTATTTGCAAAGACTCAAAATATTTAGCTCAACATCAAACAGTCTTCAATCTGGTCCTGCATTGAGTTTATTTCTGTATTTCTATTTGAAACAAGGATAAAGTGAAAATGCTTGCTTACCCAAATGAGTGGTGGAACATAGTAGAGAATTCTATTAAGCTTGTCTGCTGAGAAATGGAAATTGATTTTTAAATTTTTTAGCCACCTAACCAATTTATGAAATTGAATAGCTAATTACTTTATAAAATATTTGCTGTTCTCCTGACTAATGACAAGCACTGTATTAAATAGTAAATGTATCTCAATTTTATATATTGCTTCATTTTAAAACAATGTTTATAAATAAACTAGTCCTTGTAAGAAAACAATCTCTTCAGAATTTCTCTCTTCTACCATTGGAATACTAAATATACTCTCACAGAAGCATTACTGAATGTGTGACCTGTGCTGCCAACACGTTCATTTGAAGATTTGTCATGTAGAAGAATAGTAACATAAGTAAATTATGAGTTTAAATTGAAAAAGAAACTTTAGTACTGCAATAAGTAGCAATGTAAGGTTTGTTTCTGCAGATTGTTTATGATGATCTTTGATTGTTTTGGGGAGGCTTGTAATACATATGCCCAATGAATATGATTTACAAATAGCCTAACACTTGCACGGTAAAACTGTAGATAGCTATTGTATCTTTGTCACGTGATTATACAACTGATGAGGTTTGTAAGGTAACAGAGGGGAATAAGGAGGCTACTCTAGTAAAGTGTGCTGATGAAAATGAAGATGATCACATGCATCTGACCATCCTCTGAGAATCAGTTTTTGCTTGAATATCAAACTGTTTAAAGGTTTGGAAATAATTTGACGACAGATTGAGAAACTGTAAGAACAAGTTATGCTTAGTCAGAAACAGTGGTGGCTTTATTTAATTGCTGCACAAACACTAAAATTTTTTTACATGATCAAAATTGTTTCATATTGCTACAGAAACAAACCTATAATACTTCAAACATGCACATACTTGTCATGAGAAGATACATATTTATAACACAACTGGGCAATTATTTACTTCTTTTGTTGGTCAGTCATTTTATTAATGTTTGACACTTCATGACCCCATTTGGGTTTGCTTTTTTTTGACAAAGATACTGAAGCAATTTGCCATTTCCTTCTCTAGCTTATTTTATAGATGAGAAGCTGAGGCAAATAGGGTTAAGTGACTTGCCCAGGGTCACACGGATATTAAGTGTCTGAAGACATTCACAGAGGCAAATCTTCTTGACTCCAGTCTCAGCACTCGGTCTACTGTGCCACCTACCTGCTATTTACTACTTAAGGTACCATTAAAGAATTTTTAGCACAAAACTCTTGAACCATCACTGTAAACCCACTAAATGGGAACCACTGATGTAGTACAAATGTTCTTCTTCCCACATTGTACACATGAGGAAACTGAGGCTCAGAGGGATTAAGTGACTCATCTAATGTCAGATGTAAAAGTTTGAGAAATCACTTGACAACTCTGCTTACTTTTATTTTTACAAAACTTCTGCTTCTTTTGGTTTTCTATATGCAAACTCCTACTAAAGTATGTACAGAAGCAAATTTACTGGATTAATTAAAACCATAATGATATGCTATTTGAAAAATAATGCTGAATTTGCACCATTTTCTGTCTAGAGATAGATGAATTAGTCAGCCAATTAGTAAGCATTTCTTAAGCACTTTCTCTGTTCCAGGCACTGTACTGAACACTGGGGATATAATATAATAAATGGAACAAGGGAGATGTTGTAGAGGTCAAAATGGCAAGATTTGGGATGAGGGAGAATGAGGAGTCCAGGATAATACTGAGGTTATGAACCTAGTAGACTGAATAGATGTTGATGCTATTGGCAAAAATGAGGATATTTAGAATAGTAGAGGGTTTGAGATGAACAATAATGAGTTCGGTTTTGTATAAGTTGAGTTTAAGATGTCTCTAAGACCTCCTGTTTGAAATATTTGATAGACAATTGGTGATGCAGGACTGAAGCTCAGAAGAGAAACCTAGGCTAGATATATAAGTTGTCTTCATAGAGATGATCCTTATACCTCTGGGAGCTGATAAGCTGACTGAGAATGTGGAGGGAGAAAGAGAAGAGGAGCTAGGGCAGAACCTTGAGGAGTACCCATAATTAGGAGGTATGATATGGACTCCACTATTGGGTAGTCAGACAAGTAGGCAGTGAATCAAAAAGAGTACTGTCAGGATTCCTGGAGAGAACATATCCAGGAGGAGAGAGTGGTCAACAGTGTCGATGCAATCGATCAAATGAGACGGATGAGTATTGAGAAGGGGATTGCCAAGGGTTGAGGAGTGAAAGCAGAGGAGGTGGAGTCATTAAGTGTGACAGCTCTTACAAGGAGTCTGGCTGAAAAAAGGAAGAGAGATATGGGATGGTAGCTTGAGGGTTTAGTAGAATCTAGAGAGTTTTGTTTTTGTTTCTGTTTGTTAAGGGTGAAGTAAAACTTAGCTATGTTTATAGCTCTGATTGTGCCCAGGAATTTTGAGATGCAGAGAACACCAGAAGAGGGAAATCACATCAAATGGCATTAATTGTCTCATTAAACAATTGAAGTTCTCGGCTGAGGAAAGGTGGGAAAGGAAAGGTCTGACAGCTACGAGGAGGAAGGAGAAATACTGAAATAGTTTCTATGGGGAGTGAGCTAGGGAATTAATTAGGGACTGCCTTGATGCAATGAGGGCCCAGATAAAGTTGGATAGCATGAAGTTATAATGACAACAATAATAACACTTTCATGAAAGAGAAGCAAAATAACAACATAATGCCAAGACTACAACAATGTGAAGAGCAAACAAAATGTTGGCCAATGATAGTACTCTGCTGGCAAAGGTAAAGGATACTTCTTCCATTACAGTAATCATTAATAAACTATGTGGGAGGGAGTGGGGGAAGGGCACATAGCATTAATTTTTTTCTTTTTTTGCTTTTTGGAGGGGGGAGGGCAAGGCAATTGGGGTTAAGTGATTTGCCCAAGGTCACATGGCTAGTAAGCGTGTCAAATGTCTGAGGCTGGATTTGAACTCAAGTCCTCCTGACTCCAGGGCCAGCGCACCAGCTAGCCACTGCCATATCATTAATTTTTAAAATCTAGATAAAAATATACAATATTTTAATTGTCTGGAACATTCAGCAACATAGCTAAAGAAAACAGCATGGAATAGCAGAAAGAATACTGCAACTGGATGCAGGAAATCAATGTTCAAATACCTGCCTCCCATGCATTCTATCTTTGTGATCTTGAGCAAGCCATTTGGCCTCCTTAGACCTGTTTCCTCACTTACAGAGGCTGAACTATATGGCCTCTGAAGTCCCGTCTAGATTCTATGAATCTGAGATAGATAGATGGATAGATCAATAGACAGAATAGTGCTAGACCCTAGGGATACAAAAACAAACATGAAAACAGCCTCTGACCTCGACGGAACTTACATACTACTGGAAAAAAGTTGTTTTCCTCTCTATGTATGCTTATATATGTGTACACATACATGTACATATACCCAAGCCTTACCTATTGAGATGGGGAGAGAATAAGAAGGATGGCAAATGTGCATTTGTCCAAAGGACGCAGCTACAAAGCCACAACATCCAACTCAAAGATGCCACTGAAGACTGAACGGACATGACCAGCTTTGTAAGTTTTGTTCACAGTGACCTTTGGGGTCATTCTAATACTTCTTAAACAAACAAGCCACCTGTCAAAATTGGTTTTTCCTGATCTTTCACAACTCTCCTGCCCTATTTGATGTTGTTGATAAATGTCCCTTTCCAGGGTTGCACCAGGTGCTGTTTTGTGCTTGGAATGAATCTCTATTTGGGTAACAAGGAGATGTTCACACAACAACCTTGAAACTAGAAGGTGTTTTAAGTGGTTTGATCACTAAATATATCAAGATATATTTGTCCACCCACAAATACTCCCTAAATTCTTAGGAAGTATCACTCACGGGTTGTTAAGGGGTACTAGGACAATCACGCATAAGCTCCATGAAGGAAGGGTCTGCTCTGTTTTTGTCTTCAATCTCTTTACATTTAATGACTTGTTTTCTGTGGCCTACAAAGATGTCCATGTCTCTTCCCCTCACCCCCTTTGAAAATGTCCTCATTTTTAAGCTATTTTTCTTTATCTATTTTTCCTTTCATAGCCAAATTCTACTCAAGAACAGTATGGGGTTGACTTTGGAATTTTTTGTCATTTCCTCACCAGCCAAAGTAGTTGCTGCTGAATAATATTATGTATTTCATCTCTTTTTAAAATAATTTGATGGGAACTAGGTTGAAAAATTAGAGGTAAAGCCTAGTAAATCCCCCACAAAATAGATAAACATACTTCCGCATCTTTGGCACTAGTGTCTGAATTTTTAGTGGGAGCAAAAATGAAATTATCCCTATAACTGGGCTTGACATTTATAACTTTTTGAATTGTTATTGGCTACTGTAAATTTCAGCTTCATCAAATTTTGAACAAAAGCATGTATTAAATATTCTTCACAAAAGACTTTAAGATTTCAGACAGACAAAATCAGAGGAAATTTCAAATAATTATACAACTAGTTTTATGAGGGAATCATAAGATCAATATATTACTATGCTGAACAGACAAAGGTGTCTAAAATATGATGGACCTCTGCTATTTTGAAAATTCTTGGACTTTGTGTGTCATGGGAGTAATTTAGAGAATAATCTTTTATATATACAGGTAATTCTCCATCTGCTTCTG
This sequence comes from Pseudochirops cupreus, assembly GCA_028627135.1. Taxonomy (NCBI): domain Eukaryota; kingdom Metazoa; phylum Chordata; class Mammalia; order Diprotodontia; family Pseudocheiridae; genus Pseudochirops; species Pseudochirops cupreus. The sequence continues at coordinate 301,885,163 of CM053580.1, forward strand.
TGTGCCAAGTGACCTGGAAAGCTGAGTAAACATTTGAACTACCTTAGACCTTAGCTACAAATCTCTCATCTAGTACCATTTTGTAAGGTTTAAGTTTTAACAGGCATGCAATTCTAAATTCTTGCTGTGCAGTTCAATATACTCTTAACTCTAACAAATTTATGATTTAGAAAATGATGAATTACGGAAATTAAATTAGGCAAATTCCATGGGTGTCCATATTCTTTTGATTCTATCATGAACCATTATTGATTTTGAATTTTTTACTAACAGTTGGAGAAGGAAAGGTATGCTATATGCACATAATGCTGAATTGCTGGGCCTTCTAAAGAATAAAGACAGAATAAAAAAGGGGAATTGAGCTCAGAAATGCAATCATAATTGAAAATGGATTTTTGAGGAAATTGTAGGCTAATTTATTTGAAAGAAAAGACTTTTGAAAGAATCTTAGAGAGAAAGAGACATCTGGATTACCTAAATATTTGTAGAATTATTGGGCCAGGGCTGGACTTTGAAGGGCGGCAGAATGGGTCATCAGCTACACAGTCTGGTTTAAGGGACTCTGGGGAGCTATCTTTACCTTTCCGTTAAAAAAAAAAATTCTCCCAGGCTTTCCTGAAATTCCATCAGTGATTTGTTCCTATGAATTAAGCAAGTTGGCTTCTCTCTTCCTCTTTCCTTATTCCATTGGTCCCTTTAATAAAGACAAAAACTCCTAGGTAATACTGTAGGAAATACAGTAGGTTTCTAAGGTGGCAGAATGAGATTCCTTCCAAATGACAGTAGAGTAGGAAATTTTGTGAAAGCTCTGGAGAGAGAACGACAGACACAGAGAAAGAGGCTGACACAAAGACACAGAAAGAGACAGAGACAAAGACGCAAAAACAGAGACAGAGAAACAGAAACAGAGAGACAGAGAGACATATAGAGAGAGACAGAGACAGTCACAGGGAGACAGAAAAAGACAGACAAAGGCAAAGAGTCACAGAAAGAGACAGAGATACACAGAGACTCAGAAACCGAGACAAAGAGAGACACAGAGACAGATACACACACACACACACACACACACACACACACACACACACACTCCTCCATAAGAAACAGGAACAGAGATGGAGACAAAGAGACAGAAAAGGCAGACACAAACACAGAGATAGCATCACAGGAAAAGACAAAGAGACAGAGACAGGCACAGAGAAACAGAGACAGAGACAGAGAGAGAGAAACAGAAAGAAACAGAGAGACAGAGACAGGCACAGAGAGAGAGAGAGAGAAAGAGACAGAGACAGAGAGAGACAAACAGAGAAATAGAGAGACAGAGACAGAGAGACAGAGACAGAGAGAGGGAGGTGTGTCTGTTTGGATACTTCACTATGAGAAAAATGGAGCTAACAATATTCAATAAAAGAGAATGTATATGTGAATTAAAAAAGCATTTATTAAATACTTATGGCATGCCAAACATTATGCTAAGGAGCCAGAGGAACTGTTTTGTTTTTTTTTTTAAACAGAGGTAAAAACTAGGGTTGGAAAAGTTGTTACTGAAATACAAGTCAGTTTGCAACATAGCACATTCTCATCATGTGGACAAGACTCCCCACTGGGAAGGGAGCCTGCAGAGGCAGTGAAGAGAGCTGGATGGGCTGTTCCACAGTGATTTTCTGGAGAAGGAAGAACGGCTAATAACAACATTAACAATAATAACCAGGACCTCAGGCTCAAAGCCTTTGCCTAAGAGCATCCTCCCTGGTGGCTCTTGATTAGTCGATGCTCTGAGCCTGCCTTTCTGGGGGAGTCCAGGGAGACCTGGCAGCCAGAAGACCAGGATCTCCCCTCTCCTTGGTGTAGACAGGCAGGGAGCACTGAGGGATCCGTCTCCACCAATGAAGACAGTTCTATGCAGAAAGACCTTTGAGGGACGGGTCACACAACGTCAGACCAAGCTGAGACAGCAATACTTTATAGTGTCCCAAAGGCCTCAGTACAGTTTTAAGCTTTAACAGCTTTGGGAACACCCATATAAAAGTCATACAAATATGTGGTGGGGCATATTTTAGTGATTCAAGAGGAAAAATAAGAATTTGACTTGGAACAGTCTGAGTTTAGATGAGGGAAGAGGAGACATAATTATAGTACAAGGCTGTTTGAGACATAACAGAGCGAGTTTAACAGCATTCCAATCTTTTTGTTTTTTTAAGAACCTAATTTCATCCCATGACTGAGGGTAAAAAATTTCCTAGAATATCTTAGACATTTTTTCCATCCTCTACTTTATTTCCTCTCTTGGACTTGGCCCTGACAATATGCTATTTTTTTTTTTTGGAGGGTAGAATGCTAGGCCTGGAGACAGGAAGGCCTGAGTTCAAATGTAACATAAAAAAAATTTGTGACCTTGGGCAAGTTACTTAACCCCTCTCAGTCTCAGTTTCCTCAACTATACAATGGGAATGATTATAGCACATATCTGACAGGGTTGTTGTGAGGTTCAAATGAAATAATATTTTTAAAAATTTAATTTATTTATTTACTTTTAGTTTACAACATTCAGTTCCACAATCCCTTGAGTTTCAAATTTTCTCCCCCTCGTTCTCCTCTCCCCCCATTGCAGCATGCAATCAAATATAGGATCTACAAATACCTTCATATTAAACATTAGTCAGGTTGTAAAGAAGGATTATAACCAATGGAATGAACAATGGGAAAGAGGAAACAGAACAAAACAAGAAAAAGAAAGAGAGCAAGTAGTTTGCTTCAATCTGCATTCACCCTCTGTAGCTCTCTCTTTTTGCCTTTCCATCATGAGTCTTTTGGAGTTGTCTTATAACCTTGCATTGCTGAGGAGCCCAGTCTATCAAAGTCAGTCATCACACATCCTATGTGTCTGTAATTGTGTACAAATTTCTCCTGGTTCTGCTCTCCTCACTCAGCATCAGTTTATATACGTCTCTCCAGGTTATTATGAAGTCTGTCTGCTCCTCATTTCTTATAGCACAATAGTATTCCATTACACTCATATACCACCACTTGTTCAGCCATTTCCCAATTGATGGATATCCCCCTTGATTTTCAATTCTTTGTTACCACAAAAAGAGCTGCTAGAAATATTTTTGCCAACATACTTCTTTCAAAGCTGTTCTGATTGTCTATTTCCTTTTGAACTTCCTTCTCTTCTCTTTTATGTTTATTAAATACTTAAATTTATTTTATTCCTCTTTGTAAATTAGCACTATTGCTAATAATGGCCAGCATTTATATTGTGCTCTGAGGTTTCCAGTGCTTTTATGCATATTATCTCATTTGTTCCTTGAAACAACCCTGTGGAATAGGTGTTATTATTATCCTTATCTCACATGTATGAAAACAGATTCAGAGGTTAAGTGACTTGCCTAGGGTCACACAGCTATAATAAGTGTCTGAGGCAGTTAAATAAAGGTCTTCTGATTCCAAGTTTTATACTCTTATTTATTACACCAATCTAACAATCTTTTACAAGTCGCTATCTTTCTAACCCTTCCTCAAAATGGAAAAACAACAACAACAACCAAAAACCACAATCCTGTTAATATATGTAAAGTCATTTAAAAACATACACACATATCTACAATGAACAAAAATGCTTATCTCATTCTGCACCTTGAATCTACTACTCCTTGGTGAGGGGTTGGGTGGCATGCTTCACCATTGACCCTCTGGAGTCTAAATTACTATGTCCAAGAAAAATATTTATTATGTGATAAGTATCATATAAAAATGTGAACTTACAAAACACATACATTTATGAGATAATTATTTTTATTACAAAATAATTTTGGGCTTTACAAAATGATTCGCTGGAGAAATTGTTCTAATATCCTTGAAATATTCTCATCGGAACCATAAAACTGTTCTGCATATGACTTTTCAGGAATTAATCTATTGTGTAAAATGAGGCATGCTTTTATTTTTTGTTTCTGACCCACGTGACAATTTTAAAACTTTTCACTTTGTTAAAAATTATCATGTGTTCTCTGGTTGTGTTTTACAAACAAGTATTCAAAGGCTTATTTCCAGATCTGCTGCACTTAATGAACTGGGAAAATATCTGATATTAAGTCTTCCAAAAAAAATGAAGTGAGAAATACAACTCCCTTGGTAGTAACTTTCCCAGAGAAATGAATATAACGATAATAATAATAATAATAATAACAACAACTAGCATTTATGTAACTCTTAAGGTTTGCAAAGGCACTTCACAAATATTAACTCATTATCCTTAGTTGGCAGATAAGGAAACTGAAGCAAACAGAAGTTAAGTGACTTCTTATCATCATGTAGCTAGGAAGTATCTGAGGCTACAGATTTGAACTCAGTTCTTCCAGTCTCTAGGTCTACTGCTCTATTCATTTTGCCTCTTTATCGAAGAATTGGAAGAGACATCTAGTCCAAGTCATAGTTCAGTTCAGCGGGTTTTCAGTCATGTCCAATTCTTTGTGACCACATTTGGGATCTTCTTGGCAAAGATACCATTGCCATTTCCTTCTCCAGTTTGTTTTACAGATGAGGAAACTGAGGCAAATAGGGTTAAGTGACTTGCCCAGGGTCACACAGATCCTACGTGTATGAGACAAGATTTGAACTGAGGAAGATGAGTCTTCTGATTACAAACCCAATGCTCTATCCACTTTGCCACCTAGATGGTTCTGAGTTAGCTCTTAATAAGTGTTTATTGACTGACTGTTGATCGATTGAAAGAGGCTGAAGGAGAAGAGGTGTCATCAAAAGCTTGTTGATTGGCTGAAAGTCATACCAAAGTACAGAGTATGTAACATATCCTTTTCTCAGACACGTGTACAGGTGTAGTAAAGGGAGCACTGTTAAGATCATAGGATCGTAAATTTAGAGCTTGAAAACACCTTAGAAGCCAACTAATCCACCTCTTCCCCGTTTTACAAACGAGAAGCCTGAGACGAAAAGAACATAGACTATAGGGAGTGTCACAGGCAGGATTTGAACCCAGGCCTTCCCAATCCAGAGCCATTACTCTCTACTTTACCAAGCTGCCTTGTAAAGTAAATATTATCAGATGATTAATTAAAGCAAAATTCCCCAGCTGTTAATACATTCATATGTATGAATCACAGTCACTAGAGGAGCTGAAAGTGGAAAATGAAACTATTTTAACCAAGAATAACTGAAAAAGTGTGGGATTTGGAGTCGGAGAACCTGACTTGGCTCTGCCACTTACGATCTGTTTGTTTTTGGGCAAGTCACTGGACCTCTTTGGGCCTCAGTTTCCTTACCTGTAATAGAGGTGGAACCTAGATGCCCTTTATAGTCTTTTCCTAAGAATTTTAGCTTTTTTAGAGACAAAATCCTAATAACACCTGACAACTGTTTAGCATTCTTAAAGTTTGCAAAGAGCTTTCTTCATATGCACTACCTTCTTAATGTCAGGTAGGTAGTTTAGGTAGGTAGAGTACTGGACCTAAAATCAGAAAGTCGGAGTTCAAATCCAACCTCAGACACTTTAACTTTGTGATTATAAGCAAGCCTCACTTTCCCCAACTGTTAAATGTGGATAATAACAACAACTACCTTGCAGGGTAGTTGTGATGATCAAATGAGGTAATATTTGAAAAAAATACAGTGACTGGCACATAGCAGACACTATCTATATAAATATTTATTCCCTTCCTCTTCTCAGATAT
>CM053580.1:301891352-301919086 GCA_028627135.1 Pseudochirops cupreus
CTCATCTACAGCCCCTGTTTTTTCATTTATGGAAAGGGGATAATAATAGCATTCACCTGATATACAAATAATTAATGTGAAGCATTTTGTAAACCCTAGAGTCCTACATAAATGTCAGTTTTCATCATCACCACCACCACCACCATCATCATCCCCCAGAAGATTCACAAGGCACTGAGAAAGGGTACAGTATCAGAGAAAAGAGTATTCTGAATTCCTGAACTGTTTGAAGCTTCAGAAGGGGGTCTGTAGTGTTACGTATTCAGGTTCACACTCATTGAAGGAGAAGGATCAAATGTGTGGTCGTTTGTGCCCCTCACACTCTTCTAACAATGATCTTACTGTTCTTATCAGTTGGTTTATAGCAACAATTCCTGAATTCTGATAAAACCCTACCTGGAAATTATTCTCCTAAAGAAAAAGTGTTATTTGATTAAGAGGGTGTGAATTCAGGACTATGTAAAAAGAGGAATATGAATGATAATTGTATTCTTGAGATTGCTACTTATATTGTGACAAGTGCTAAGTGATGCTGGAGAAAATCACAAAATTATGCATACTGGGTCCTCTACAAATTTATGAAAAATCATTTCATCTGGGCCTTTACCACAGCAAGGCAATCCTTTTGCACTTTCCTGGTTGGTTCACTATCCCACTTCTCACAGTGACTTTTTCAAACCTTTTTATCCCTCCTCAAACCTCTCATGGCTCACCCTCCCCCTACTCTTTCGGATGAGAACTTTGTCTTAGATTTTACTGAAAAAATGAGGCCCTTCATTGAAAGCTTCTTTCACCCCAATCTTTATCTCACATCACTCCTACACCTTTCTCCACTACTTCCTCCTTCACCTCTATCTCACATGAAGTGGTTTTTCTCCTTGCCAAGGCTCACACCTTTATATGCACAAATGATATCATCACAACCTATTTTCTCCAGTAGATTTTTCTATCTGTCATCCTTATTATCTCAGTAATGTTCCATCTCTAATTGTTTCTTGGCTACTTTCCTGTGGTCTACAAATATGCCTATGTCTCCCTGTAAAGTCAATTACGAGCAGCTCTCCTGAGGACTGCTGCTGCTGTGAATAACTTTAAGGGTCTAATTATATAGTATAATGAACTTTCTATTTATTCAGCAATAAACCAAAGCATAACATTCAAGAAACTAAAGCATAATATTAACAACAACATAACATAACAACGTATTACTAAGGTGGCTATATGGTCTTAAATAAAACATATCCAGTACATCTTATAAGGAGTAGCAGAAAATACAAACACCATCCACCCCTAGATCACAGTAAGTTATAATCTCCTCAGTCAAAACGGAGTATCCAAGTAAAGTCCCCTTTCACCTTAACTGGAGGCTGATTTCCAAACTCCATGGCTCCTCCTCCTCAGCCAGGAGCTCCCAGCTCTTGCCTGGATTCATGCATAGGCAGCTATCTGCTGCTGTTCCATATCAAACAACTCACCAGGACTGCTCCACTCCAAACTCTTCACAGTTTCTCTTTCTAGGAAAACAAAGCTTAACAGGGCTACAACAATATTTACACTCATTCCTGGCACTATCATCTCAATTCACTTTCTGAGAAACCAATACAGAATAACAGACAGGGTTTCTGTCTGAGAAATCAACACAAACAGACAGAGTGCCAATGTCACAAAAATTCTCTTTCTCAGTTTTACTTGCTCCCAGCTCTGCTTGAGTTTTTCTCTGCTCGGCTCCTTCCTGTTCCACCCTTCCTGTTCTGCTCCTGTGGCAAGCTCCTCCCACCATGGGCTCCATGTGATTAGTTAATCCTATTAAGGGGAGAGCAGGTCTTCAAACTCCCTTAAGTCTATTAAGGGCAACACAATGTATACTGTTCCCAACAAAGACTCTTGATACAATCAAAGGTGAGGCTCAAAGGCACTTGAATAGCTAAAACAAGCAAAGTACTACTTTGCTTGCCATTACACTCCCCTAACCTTTAAAACTTTCACTTGATGCATCCATCCTGGCTGGCTATCATCCCATATACCTTCTTCCTTTTAATTCATCAAGCTTCTTGAGAAGTCTCTCTACAATAGATGTCTCTATTTTCCTTCTTCCTACTGCCTATTGTCTTAACATTCAGTGCTCTGGTTTTGACCTCATCATTCAACTCTAACTGGCTTTTCTAAAATAATCAATGATCTCTTAATTTACAAACCTCTTGGCTTATTTTCTCATTCCTCATACTTCTTGACTTCACTTCAGCTGTTAACACTATCGATCACTCTCTTCTCCTCGATACTTTCTTCTCTCTAGGTTTTTGTAATACTATTCTGTTTGATTCTCTTTCTATTCATCTGACCATTTCTTCTCAGTCTTCTTTGCTGGATCTTCATTTCCCCTCCCACTAATGATGGGCATCCCCCTGGGGCTGAGACTTCTTCTCTTCTCCCTTTATACTATTTCCCTTGGTATGATCAAAAGCTCCCGTGGACTCAATTATTGTATCTATGCAGGTGATTCTAAAATCTATGTATCCAGCCCTAACTTTTTGCTTGACCTTCAGTCTCACATCTCACATCTCACATCTCCATATGCCTATTGGGCATTTTAAACAGGATGTAACTTAGACCTCTTAAACTCAATGTATCTAAAACTGAACTCATTTATTATCTTTTCCCCCAAAACCCCATTTCCTCCTAAATTTCCTATGCTATCAAGAGCACCACCATTGTCCTAGTTACCTATTCTCAAAACCTCAGTGTTATCCTTGAATATTCACTCTTTATACTCTCCATGTCCCATCTATTGTCAAATCCTGTCGAATTTACTGTCACAACATCTTTTGTATATTCCTGTTTCTCTCTTCTGATATTGCCACCACCCTGGTAGAAACCTTCATCATCATCTAATGATACAGAGGTGGGGAACCTAACACCTCAAGGTCACATGTGGCCTTCTAGGTCCTTGGGTGCAGCCTTTTGACCAAGTCTAAGTTTTATAGAACAAATCCTTTTATTAAGGGGATTAAGGGGATTCTGTGAAGTTTGAATTCAATCAAAGGGCAAGGCTTGAAAACCTAGAAGGCCACATCTGACCTTGAGGCCCCAGGTCCCCACCCCTGGTTAGACAACAGTAATAACCTTATCTGGTTGGCCTCTGTGACTTAAGTCTCTCCTCATTTCTTTTTTTTTCTTCTTTTCTTTGGAGGGCAATTGGGGTTAAGTGACTTGCCTAAGGTCACAGGACTAGTTTTTTTGTGTTAAGTGCGTGAAGTCAGATTTGAACTCAGGTCCTCCCAACTCCAGGGCCGATGCTCTATTCACTGTACCACCTAGCCACCTCAGTCTCTCCTCATTTCAGTCCATCTTCCGCTCACATGACAAAGTAATCTTCCTAAAATGCAGGTCTGACATACCCCCATTCAATAAACTACAGTGGCTATTCCCCAAGAATCAAATATAAAATCCTTTGGCTTTTAAAACTCTTCATAATCTAGCCCCTTAGATTATCTGTCCAGCCTTCTTATGCTTTACTTCCTTCTATGTACTCTATGATTCAGGGACACTGACCTCTTTGCTGTTCCTCTTTTAATCTCCTACCTCCATACATTTTCACTGGCTATGCCTCATGCCTGGAGTTTTCACCTCCTTGTCTTCACCTCCAGGTTTTTCTGGCTTACTTCAAGTCTCAGTTCAAATTCTACCTATCGCAAGAAATATTTCCAAGTCTCCCTCAAGGCTAGGACCTTCCTTCTGAGATTACTGCCAATCTACCCTATTTGTGTTTATTTCTGCATAGTTGTTTACAGTTGTCTTCCTCATTAGAACGTGAGATCAGTAAGGACAGATTTACCTTTCTTTGTACCCCTAGTACTTATACGGTGTCTGGCACATAATAAGTGCTTGATAAATGTTGATAATGCTTGATAAAATGATAAACTAAGTTTCTTTTTCCCCAAGCTACCCAAAGCATAAACAAAATCCCTTGGAAAATTAGATGGGTGTTAGTTGTCTGGGAATTTGGAAATTTGGTTTCTACCTTTGAGGGCATTTAGCTGGCTTTGAGACAAAATATTGTCTAGAACTTTGGATCTCACAGACCTTTCCCTCCAGAGTGTGAATAGTTAGGAGTGTGCTTTTCAGAAGAATGAGAATCCAAGTCCTTCATGTTCAAGACTTTGAAGTTAAGATTCTTATCACTCTTGCTTGGGTCAAAAATTTGAAATGGATTCCTATCAGAAACTGGATTTTACTTAAATTTTTTCATTCAACAAGCATTTATTAAATACCAATTATATGTCACCAGGTGCTGTGCTAAGTCTTATAGATACAAAGAAAAAAGTGAAACATTTGGTGCCCTCAGGGACCCTATGTTCATGAAAAGGGCCTTGAAGCTTCCAGTATTGCATTAACTCTTATATTACCTGCTTCCAGCATGGAATTGTTATCCATAGACAAGTCAGGAATGATTGGATGAGCAGAGAATGTGAGGAAGACCAGAGAGAATTCAGCTCTGCAGGGATTCAGAAATCTGTTCCTGCCTTTACGTATCTCTCACATTGTGATTCTTGAAATAAGTCAGTTTCAGCTATTTATCCTCATTTTCATTCCTACAAAATGGGAATATAAGAATTATTGTTTCTCAGGTGTAAGCTATGGGTTAACTGATTGCACTGACCTGACTCTTATTAATGTGGCTTCTTTGAGGATTGTATTTGATTCTCTTTGGAGTGACAGAGCTATCACATAAGTGAAACAAATGATCTTGTTCTGAAGAGGAAAAAAATGAATCTTCAGCTAGATGACAGGTCTTAAAGGTGGAAAAGTTCACCATGATTCTGTGTGTCATGAACCAACCCATAAAATGCAACTCTTTTATCCTCCATGTCTTGTATGTTGACCTTTTCTGAATTGTATTACTCATTTTATTTTAATTCTACCCCTCTAATTGGAAATTCTTGGTGTAAAAAAATGAATACACTTCAATAAAAGTGGTACAAATCATTTTATACTTGACCATTCAGTGGACGTTTTTCCTGCTCATTTATACATACATATATACATATACATATATATGTACATATATACATATATATGTACATATATATGTATATAATCAAATAGGCCTCCATTTTCATCTTTTTCTTTGACCGCTGCCTTTTTTGCAAGTATTAAGATTTCAGTAGGCAAATAATTGCTATACCAAATTTATTATTTGTCTTCCTGTAGGAAAATTCCATGTTCAATTTTCTGTTTCTTTCTCCCAGAAAATATAATTTTTGTTACCTGTCAATTTTTATAATCCAAGTTCCCTGAACTTAAACTTTATTAACTACTTCACTATGCATCATAAAAGAATCCATCTCTTGGCAAAAGAAAAGAAGGTGAAAGTTTGAACATCAGCTTTGCTGATTCTCAAATAATCCTACTCTCCCCAGGCAGAGCATGAAGATGATAAGATTCCTAGAGTTATTATCTAAGGCATAGGATAATTGTTTCCAAGAAAGGACTAGAGCAAATACACTCTGTTGATTTAATCTTTTCCTTAAGCTCTATGTGGAAAGTAAAGAACTCTTGAATATAATCCTAATTTTCAAAAATGAACAAAATAAATTAACTTGGTACTTTGGAAGATGCTTGATTTATTGCTGTGGGTATCCCTTCTTCCCATTTAAACTGCAGTCACTCTCTACTTTTTCATCCTGTGAAAATCTTATCGATGTTTTCCCACAAACCCTCCATAGTACCCAATAAACTAGATATCTTCTGATACTCTTTTAGTGTTTGAATAGCACTGATACACTACTTGGGCTATCTCTTTATTGTCTCTCATTCTTACTACATGGGAAAAAAATCTACTGAACAAAAGGAGGAATAATGGCAGGGGAAAGGTGACCTTAGAAAAGCCAGGAGTTTGTATTTTAAAGTCTAAACTTCTTAGCTAACTAGTTCAATATTAGGCTAAATCCGTGGTCCTTGGGCAGCCCACTTTTAGACACAATGGGTAACAGATCTTGAGCTCGAAGGGATTTTAGAGACCATTTAACCCAACTCCTTTTTTTACAGAAGAGAAAACTGAGGCAGAGGGTGTTAAGGGTCATGACCAAAGTCACACAGAGTATCGAAGGCAAGAACTGAACCCTGGTCATTTGTCTCCCATCAATACCCTTTCTGTACTACCAAGTTGCCTCCACAAAAGAGTTCCTAAGCTTCAATCTTGTCACGAGGGTTAATGTCAATCTGCCTGAAGTCAATATGGCATCAGAGAGAAATTTGCCCTGTCTCTTTCAAGACTAAGATATAGTTACCTCATTGTACTTTGGCTTTTTTCTCTCTTAGACTACCTTATATCTATTACCAAGTTCCATTGATTTTACTTCCATGATGTCATTCATATCCATTCTCTCTTTTCTATACTTGTCATTTCTTATAGAATATCTTTTCCATGAAGGTAAGGAATGTTAAATTTTTGTCTTCACATTTCATAGAATAAGAGCTTAATAGTTGTTTGTGAAATTAAAACTGCCACCATCCAATGCTAAACTCTTGCTACTATATACCTGCACCATTACAAAAGCTTCCTAACTAGTCTATCTATCTCCAGATTCTCGATTCTCTCTCACACTCTTTCCAGTTTGATCTTTCTTATGCAAGATGAGTCACGGTATTGCTCTCCACAAAACCTTCAGTAGTTCCCTATTACCTGTCAATTAAAGTTCTAAATTCTTAATTTAGCATTTGAGGATCTCTGAAATTTGGCATTGCCATCATTTCCAGCTTTATTGATCAATAGACAAACATAATTAAGCATTTCCCGTGTACCAAGCACAATGCTAGGCACTAAGGATATAGATACAAAAGAGAGACAGTTTTTCTCCTCAAGAAGTTTACATTCCAGTATTCAGTCTTCTGGCTAAACTGTATAATGTCACATATTTGTCTCATATTTTCTCATTTTCCTGCCTTTTCCTTATGCCAATTCTTTTGCTTGTATTGCGCTACCCTTCTATTTCTGCCTTTTGCAATTATATCCGTTCTTCAAGATCCAACTCAAATGCAGTCTACTCTATGAAGTTTTCCCTGTCCCACCCTCTCCTCCACTGGCTGGAAATTGTCCCTTTTGCTTTAACTTTATGTAGCGCTTTGTTCATATAGATTTTTATACACACTTTTCATTCTTGTAGAATATAACTCCCTGAAGGTAGGAAATGCTTTCTGTTTGTCTGTGTGTCCCACAGAACAGGAGCTTAATAGTTTGTTGAATTTAAATTTAAGATACTTTACCACCGTGGGGTGCTGTTGCTCAGTTGCCAGATCTTGTCTGATAACAAAGACAAGCTGCTAGCAGTTCCTTAATGATCTTGGGTGGTTATGTGCTTGGCCTAGCAAAGAGGGGATTTAGGGACAGTTAACAAGTTCTCTATAGTTGTCAGAGGACAGACTTCCTTTGTCTCCATGTCTGTCCCCTTTGTGGATGATAGTATCCATTTCATTAGTCTAAGGGGGTGTGGTGCATCTGGATCCAGTTAGATTCCTGTGGCTCTTATCCCAACCCACCAGGAGAATTCATCAGACTCCCTTTGCTGATGAGTTTCAGTGGAATTCAGTCCTCTGAGCATTACATAATGGGGTCTCTAATACAAACATGGATTAATTTTATGATATATTACTCATAATTACAGAAATGTAATGGGGGAGGAGATTAAAGGACAATTTTCTTCAGCGAGAGCAGAGAAAAGGTTTTAAGCTTCCATCTGTGGTGAACCTCTGGAAATAGTGAGGCTGTCACTGTCTCAGGAGGAAGACAGCCCACTCTTCCCTTGAATTGAAGGAGGAGGGTGCATAGTCTTGCCCACCGACAAGTTAAAGACTTTCTTTCTGTCTACTTAGAACTGGCCTTCAATCCCTTTCCTACAAAAGCAAAAGGAAATAAGCCAAACAGATTTAAACAGCTACTACATGGTCAGAGGAGGCTACTTTTTATAGTAAGCTATCCAAAAGCTCATAGGTCAGAAACAGGTTAGATCTCAAACCATGCAATTTAAACAGATATGGTTTGAGTGCTTAGATTCAAGTCTCTATATCCCTCTATTGCAGGCAGGGAATATTTCTATTCCTAAACCGATAGGGTTCTCTACATTGGAACTGCCTCCTGGTGCTACTACTTTTCTGCCTAGCTCTCCTTTATATTAATAAGTTCAGGAAATGTGGGTATCTATAGACATGACCAATTCCTTCCCCATCCCTTATCTCTCTCTTGTCTGGTGATTAGAATACTTCCTGGTGCCCTAGCCCTGTGTTCTCTTCTCCATCCAGGGCCTTTCATTTGTGCCATTACCCCCATGTGAGTCATATATCCTCATTTCCATCGGCTCATGAACAGCCACAACCCATTGACGAACAGCACATAGTGTACTTATCTTGTATGATGGTTCCAAAGATCAAATATTTAAAGCTGGAAAGGAACTTTCTGATCTGATCCAGTTTCCTCATTTTATAGTTGGGTAGCCCATGGAGGTTACAATTAGTAAAGTCAGATTCACATCCTGGTCTTCTGACTTCAAATCCAAATCTCTTTCCACTGGGCTCCATCTACACTGAGAGCATGAGAAAATATGCTCTCCCTCTCTCTCTCTCTCTCTCTCTCTCTCTCTCTCTCTCTCTCTCTCTCTCTCTCTCTCTCTCCCTCCCTCTCTCTGTTTCTCTCTCTCTCTCTCTGTCCCTTTCTCTCTCTGTCTCTCTGTCTCTCTCTCTCTCTCTGTGTCTCTCTCTCTCTCTGTTTCTCTTTCTCTGTCTCTGTCTCTGTTTCTCTCTCTCTCTGTCTCTCTCTCTCTGTCTCTCTCTCTCTGTTTCTCTCTCTCTCTGTTTCTCTCTCTGTCTCTGTCTCTCTCTCTCTCTGTTTCTCTCTGTCTCTGTCTTTCTCTCTCTCTCTCTCTCTCTGTCTCTCCCTCTCTGTCTGTCTGTGTCTCTCTCTCTCTCTGTTTCTCTCTCTCTCTCATTTTTTAAAAATCTCTTTCATAACTAGCCAGTGCTTATCGCATAGTAGCTGTTTAACAAAAGCTTGTTGAATTTGATTGAGGACGCTCATGACTGCTATTGTCACATAATCATCAATATAAATGGTAGAGTCAAAAATAATAAAAACCCATTCAGTCTTTGACTTTACCATTGTCCAGTTGGGATAGGAGTGACCTTTGAGCAATCTCATAACTATTTTGTGGATGAGGATGCAATGACATATGTAAATCCAGGAATCCAAGAAAAATACTGATAAGCCTGGAGCCAGCAAAGGGAATGGGTGCACCTGAAAGGGGTCCTCAGATCCACGTGCTGGTTACTAAGGCTGAGCTGAGAGAAAACAGAGAATAATTGATTCCTTCCTCATCCTGTTAAATAGGAGGGGGTGGGTTTTTTTTTTTACCCTTACCTAAGTTTCCCTAGGTGTCACTTCTCCATTGACTCCTGTAATAAAATGTCTATTTTCTATACAGGGGTAGAGAGACAATAATTATTTTGTTGCCCTCTTGTTTTCCTATAAGTTATATTGTTACTCTATCTTAATTGCATACTTGCTAGATGATTTATATTTCCCACAGAGTCTGTGATATATGCACTAGAATGCCTTGAGCCATATTTGCATGATGAAGATTACCCAAACCACTCCATATTGAGTCTGGAGATAGCTATCAGCCACCAAAACATTTGTAGAGTTGCAGATTATATGAGATCTATTACAGCTGTTCATTTCGTTGTGGAGACAACATAAGAGTTTGCTTAGAAAAGAACACCTCCAATCTTTCATTTTTCTCTGTTTCTTCATTCTCAAAAATGGCATATTTCTAAATGACTTGAGCTAGGAGAATGACAACACATTCATTTATGAGAAAAACAGATCTTCTGAAAGCCACAGACAGTTAAATGATGCTTAAGTGAGTTCTATTATTTGGTGAACTGATGGCAATTAAAATAAAATTGAAACATGACTTGTATGGGGCTTGGTCTTATCTTCAAAAGTAACAGGTAAAAGAAACAAATTGTTTTCTCTGGGTGGCTAAAAATATCTTAGTTTATTTAATTTGACTTTTTGAAAGGTTAATTTCTTTTCATCACTTATTGCTTTGTTGGACTTTCCTTGTTTTGGAGAGTGTGACATGGTGGAGATGGGGCTAACATTAGAACCAAAAGGACCTTGGTTCAAATGCCTATTGCTCTGATACATACTGGCTTGTGTGGTCATAGGCAAATCCTGTAACCTTTCAGTGTTCCCAGGCTACTTTCTAAAACTTATCAGTTGCATACCAGTTGCCAAACCAAATTGGTGCAAGGCATTTCCATGCTGGAGATTGTCCACAGTGATGGATTTGCAGGTCTGAACCCTCCAACCTTCCTCCAATAAATAAAGCAATATTGCCTTGGGGCCAGCTGTTCATTTTATTTTTGGTTCTGATTTTAAATTATTATCATGTGATGTTTAGTTTTCAAATGTGGAAAGGCATCTGGATAAAGTTCAGATGAAAAACTGTATCTCATGTATCTTCCCAAAGGTAATTATCCATAGAAACTGAACTATTCTCTGCTAAAAAAGAAAAGTTGTCTTTCTTAAACACACAAATTATCCTTATTGTATTTCTTCTGTGATTAAAAAATACACATAAATATTGAATTGTATGTAGACCTGCCTATCCAAACATAGACTGTGAAGATTTTTTGTTTGTTTGTTTGACTAAGAAATTCTATCATTCAGGATTTTTTTTTCAATTAGAATCCCTTTTTTTTGGAGGAGGGGAGGGGACCAAAGGTTAAGTAATTGAATATTCCATAAAGGACTTGGCACTAAAGGTGAAAATTCATTACTAAATTAATTTTTTAAATGTATACAATGAATTTGAATCATATACTGTGATTACCAAGTTCTTGGAAACATTTTTAAATGGTTTGTTATTCAGCCATTTAAGTTGTGTCCAACCCTTAGTGACCTTATTTGGGGTTTTCTTGGCAAAGATATTGGAGCAGTTTGCCACTTCTTTCTCCTACTCATTTTACAGATGAAGAAACTGAAGCAAAAGGGATTAAATGACTTGCCTAAGGTCACACAGCTAGTACATTTCTGAGGCTAGATTCAAACTCAGGTCTTTCTGACTGTAGGCTCAGCTGTCTATCCACTGCACCACCTAGCTGCTCATTTTAAGTGGTTTGCATTTCATTAAAAATCAGTTCGAAAGTGTTTATTTTCTTGGTAAACAGGAAAACAGGGAAAATTTTCTTTGTTTTGATAAATACAACTTAGAAATGCACACCTGCTTTGTGACAGTGAAGAGAACACTGAAGGTGGTAGAACAATCTAAAGTCCTATTACATCCCAATTTCCCTCAAATGTGGTTCAAATAGGCATAGTTTTTCAAAAAATCTTTATAATTTGTAAGCACTGGTCCTTAAGTCCACCATTCTCCCAGAAGAACCAATCTATGTGACAGAGCTCTACTAATTTGATTTCATTTTTAGAAATGCCAACATTAAAAAAAATTCAGGGATTCATCAATTATCTTTGGGTTATTTAAAAGGTGGTCTAGCAAAACATAGAGAAAATCTATTTAATGTATAATGTTGATTGTGTTTTATACGAATGCGTGAATGAGTGAGTCCCATAGAATAAACACATGGGGCATTTACAATAGAATCATAAAATTGGATGGTCAAACCAGCTTGTAGAATCATAGATTTTCAGGATTGCAAGGACCTTTAGGGGCATCTCTAGTCCAGTCCTTGCCTGAGCAGGAATATCCCCAATAGTATTCTAGACAAGTGGTCAGCTAGCCTCTGTCTGAATGCCTCCAGAGAATGAAAACTCATTACTTCTCAAAGTCACTTATTCAATGTTTGAACGGCTTTAATTTTTAGGCAATTTGCTCTTAAATTGAGAAGAAATCTATCTCTCTGCAACATCCTATCATCTGAGGCAATCAAAATAAGATTCTCATTACTTCCACTGAACAACTCAAATGCTTGAAGGTTTATTACTCCTCTCTTCTGTTCTCAAGTTGTCCCTTTTTAAAGCTAAATGCCCCTAGTATCTTCCATCAGTCCTTGTATGGTATGGACTCCAGTCCCTTTTCACCCTGGCTGCCCTCTCCTGGGTAAACTACTGCTTGTCAGTGTCTTCCCTGGCATGGGAAACCCAGAACTGAACACATTATGTAAGATAAAGGTCTCTCTAGGACAGAATATAATATCATCTCCCTAATTCTGCCGCTCAATACAACCTAAGATAGTACTAACTTTTTTTGGGAAGCTAAGTTACACTGTTCATTCATATTAAGTTTGAGTTCTACTAAGAGACAGCCAGGTCTTTCTCACATAAACCACTGAGAAGCTATGCCTCATTTTTACCTTCATCATATTTTTCCCAGCTAAATTTTTTATTTCTATGTAAAACTGTAGATATATTCCTATAGATTAAATGATCATAATTATTACACACTTAGTAATGGTCTCAACTTATATATTTTAATATGCC
The DNA here is from genome assembly GCA_028627135.1 of Pseudochirops cupreus. Classification (NCBI taxonomy): domain Eukaryota; kingdom Metazoa; phylum Chordata; class Mammalia; order Diprotodontia; family Pseudocheiridae; genus Pseudochirops; species Pseudochirops cupreus. Next base: position 301,903,846 of record CM053580.1, read on the forward strand.
TGTAATGTGGTCCATCCAATGTAGAAGTCTCCATGGGTGTCAACCAACTTGCCTGTGTCTGTCATGAAATTAGGCCATTGGCTGCCAATGACCTCAGCTCCAATGCTGCATGGATGGTTCCAAGGAGGTATGTTTATTGTATGCATTTTGAGAGACAGTATAGATCAGTGGATAGAGAGTCACACTTGGAGTTAATAAAACCTGGTATAGAGAACACTTGGAGAGATAATTCCCCACCACTGCCCTATATCAATGAAGATCAGAAACTGTTTTCTAGCTATAGTCTTAGAGAGTTTACTGGAGTTCTGGGGTATTAAATGACTTACTCAAGATTGTAATGTAAATTAAGCAACCAAGAACATTTTCTCTAATAAATTTTGCACTTATTCTCCCATAAATACATATAGTAGCTGGGCATAATTAGTATATACCTATAATCCCTACTTCCAGGGAGATTGCATCTGGTGGATTGCCTGAGCTCAGGAGTCCTGAGCTGCTGTGGGCTAAGCTAATCAGATGTCCACAGTAGATTTGGCACCAATATGGGGAGCACCTGAGTGTGTTGGGGAGGGTGACCAGGCTGCCTAAGGAAGGATGAACCAGTCCAAGTTAGAAATGAATCAGGTCAGAGCTCTGGTGCTGATTGGTGGTGACATTGAGGCTCTTTAGTCCCTATATCACTTTTAACCTGGGTGATTTAGGAGACCTAGTCTCAAAAAAACAAAACAAAACAAAGCACCAAAACATCTATGTATATTCAATGGAAGAGTAAAACCTCACACAAAAATGACAAGTGTGATGTCTGTGCATGGGGAACACATGTGCATCCATGTGTAATGTGACACATGAGACACATGCACATCCATGTGACCATGATACACATGTGTGCCACATGAGACATGCAGGAAACGTGTGACCACAGTACACACATGGAAGGACAGGTCATCCCTCCAGTATTGTAAAATGGGCAAGATCTTCTACTAATTTCATTATTCTGCTCTCTACTTGGTTTTGCTCTTCACGGCTTCCCACCAGGCTCTGTTCTCCAGCTCAGCTGGTCATCAACTCAGTATTTTTCGGATCACTGAATTCTTTGCGTGACAGTCACCATGGAAGCTGTGCTTATAGCTCTTTCTCCAGCTTTTAGTCACTTCTGTTGTTCATTGTTGGTTGATGTAGTTAATAAGCATCTTCCCTGTGGAGAAGTGAATTTTGAATCTTTTGGTCTGTTTCATCAGTCAACTCTCTGCTTATCATTTGCTTTATTTATACTCCTCAGATAAGATACTATATTCAGACCTGCCTGCTACTATGTCCTTCATCTATCTCTGCTGGAGGAACTGTCCCTCAATCAGTATTCTCAGTGTTCAGTCTTTTTCAGTCATGTATGACTCTTTGTGACCCCATTTGGGGTTTTCTTGACAAAGATACTAAAGTGGTTTGTAATTTTCTTCTCCAGCTCATTTTACAGATGAGGTAACTGAGGCCCACAGGGCTAAGTGACTTGACCAGGGTCACACATTTAGTAAGTGCATGAGATTGAATTTGAATTCAGATCTTCCTGATTCTAGGCTCAGTGTTCTATCTCCACTGTGCCACCTAGCTGCTCCCATTTTCCTTTGCAATCTATGTATTTTAGTTTGAGTATTTGAGAACATTATTGTAAGAAGGGAGACCATGAGCTTCACTGCATTGCCAAAGGAGTCCATGGCACAAAAAAGTTAAAAAACCCTTGGACTAGGTATTCTCTAAACTACCTTTCAGTGCTAACTAATGTTCCCTGATTCTTTGTAATGAATTCTAGGTAGTTGACAGGGAATGTGAAGTATTTGGAACAGATCAGACAGCCAAAGGGGTGCATGATACAAAAAAGTTTGAAGGCAAGCTGTTGCATCCCTACAGGTTATGTGTTAAGCCTATTAGAGGGGTAAATTACCTTAATTTCTAATTTTGTTATAAATAATCAAAGCAGGTATTCTAGCACATAGTTCTCCATGCTATTAAATTCTTTACAAGTTGTGCTAGCCTACATTAAGAATGTGAACAAGTATTTTCAACTAATCTATTTCTTTGTGGCAAGGAAATACTTTTTTTTGTTTGTTTGTCTTTTTGATTCCCAACACAGTCACAGATTCATAGAATATTAGGATAGGAAGGAATTTTAGAGATAAAATTAGCTTATTCTGGCGCATTCCTCCATCACTGCCAAATGTCTCTAGTCTTATGGATTCTCCTAGATTTATTTGGAGTCTCAGATAATTCCAAGAGATGCCCAATAAATGAAGTTTTCCATATATATAGAATAGAAGTAGAGGATTATATATGAACTTACACATCTTTATTATGCTCTTCTTTTGAAGTTTATGACTTTTGTAACTTTCAAAAGTTGCCCCGTCTATTCTTTTCAATGCATTTCAAAGAAGTCTTCAGTGATGACTTTTCTTATCCAAGTATAACCCTTGGACTATTTGCATATGACTCTGCTCATTAGGAAAGATTGATTACTTAGTGCTCCTTGCCTGCTTAAGGGAGGAGTTGGTGAGAGCTGGAGAGAAGAGAGATTCTGTTCTGGCGTCTTGCTTTGACAGGGAAGAAAAATGGTTCCAAACTCTCTTCAGATCTCTGAAGGGAGAGAAAGACTCTGGGAAGAAGCCAACATGTAGAAGATCTGGCACTTCAATCACATCTTTATTTCTAGCTTATTACACTAGAGACTTTGGGAAATTTTGACTTAGTGAGACCTGAGACTTTCTTGGTGGAGGTGAATTTTCTCCTTACCAGGAGACTTCATGAGTAAATGAATGTATGTATTATCTGGTATATATTTTCCTACCTATACTTTCTCAATTTCCTGCTTTGTTAATGATTTATTTGTTGCTGTTCAGTTGTTTTTCAGGCATGTCTGACTTTCCATGATCCCATTTGGTGTTTTCTTGGAAAAGACCCTAAAATACTTCACCATTTCCTTCTCCAACTCATTTTACAGCTGAGGAAACTGAGGGCCTCATAGCTACCAAGTGTCTGAGTCCAGATTTGAACTCAGAAAAATGAGTTTTCCTGACTCTAGGTCTAGCTCTCAATCTACTTCACCACTTAGCTGCCCCATTGATTTGGATAGATTTTTTTTTTTTGCTAACATACACACACACACACACACACACACACACACACACAAGCAATTTATATGACTTGATATCAAGGCCATAAATCATTATCCTGATTACACTCATCTGAATGCTCCCAGGCTTATCAATGTCCTTCCTAAAATGTGGAGCCAAGAAGTGACCTTAGTCTTCCAGCCAAGGCCAGCCAGGAAAGATTTCATAGCAACACCGTTACTTCTCTTTTCCTGGACACTGAGTCTCTCCTATTTCAACCTAAAATCAGCTTCTGGTTTCTGTATCACACTGTTGACTCTTCTGAACTTGAAGTACACTAAAACCTCCAAATCATTTCTAGATTAACTAATGTTTAGCCATTCCCTCTCTACGTCTTATATTTGTAAAGATGATTTTTTTAAATCTAAGAGTAAGACTTTAAATTTATCTCTATTAAATTTCATCTTGGGATCATATGTTTTTTAAAGCTAGAAGGGATCCAAGGGATTATGTAGTTCAATTCTCTCATTTTAAAAATGAAGAAATTCAAGCCCCAAAAGGTTAAGGAATTTGCACAAAGCCACACAGGCAAATAAGAGACAATATCAATATTCAAAATCAAGTACTTTGACTCCAAATTCAGTGTTCTTTTTCTCTGTTCTGTCCTGCCTCTTATTAGATTGTACCAAATGAATATATTCTTGGATACTGACTATGTAATTAAGTAAAGAATACTCAACAGGGAAATAACATAGGTTCAGGTGGTTGAAGAGTTCCTGCCTCCACATTTGACACTGAGGTGTACCTGGTCAGTCACTGGTCAAGCTTCCTGAACCCCAGCTCCTTGTGTGCTAGGTTTTTGTACTCACACAACTAGGAAGCTGTATCCACAGTTTGAACTTTAATCCTCTGGACTGAAAAGTCTTGAGGATAGTTTTTTTGTCTTTCAGGGAAAAACTAGACTGTCCTATGTGTTAGGGACCTTAGTAAATATTGACTTTACCAATAGCATGTATGTGGAGGGATGGTGATCTGGGAGACCTTTTCCTTATCCTCTGTCCTTTGGTACCTCTCCTGGGTTCTGTGAGTGTTCTGATGTATAATCTTTTTGAGGTGGGCAGAAAGGGGCCTGACTAACTGCAACTTTAACCATAGCTCATCCCTAGGCTTCCTTATCCTCTCAGCTCCAGGTTCCTAGTGCGACTAACCTATCAGTTACTGCTCCTTACACACAACCTTCCACCTTTTCACTCTGGTCCCTTTTCACTGACTCAGCCTTCATGTGTGGAATGCTCTCCTCCTCACCTCTACTTCCTGGCTTCCTTTGTTAGCTCATATCCCAACTTTTGCAGGGAGTCATTCCAGGTTCTCCCTAGCCCTAAGCACCTTTTCTTCTTTGATTACCTTCAATCTCATTGTATATATTTCACATACACCTGGTTGTTTGCATGTTACCTTTCCCATTAGAATATGAGCTCTTTGAGGACAAGGACCATGTTTTTTGCCTTTCTTTGTATCTTTAGCACTTATCACATTGTTTAATGCAGAGAAAGTGCAGGACAAATCTTTATTGACTGACTGGCTCACTCCATTTATGCTCCATCAGCATGGTCTTTTCTCTACCCTTGAATAGAACAACCTTCTAATTTATTAGATTATAAACTCAGTGACAGTAAGGACAGGAGTTTGGTTTTTCCCATGTAACCCCAATGCCCGGGAAATTGCCTTTCTCTTAATAGAAGCTCAATGAATACTTGTTGACTTCATGGAAGTGATTGTGCAAATGCACCCTGAGAATTTTACCACATCTAGTCAAATGGGGCTTCAAAATTGTTTGAGGATGGTGATTTCCACAATCACATCTTCTGGCTCCCTGGAATAGCTTTTTTCATTTTTTTCTTTGAGTGTGATGCTTCTTCTGCAAATTCTTTAATCTGTCACCCACAATGTTCTTCTTTAGTCTTAGAAAGTAACTCCTATGCCTGTCCCCAACCATCCCAAATGAATAGTGTGGATGCAGAGTGTAATCCAGAAATGTTGGTCCAATTCTGAAGGAAAAAAAAAACTATATAGACTCCATACTTCTGAGTGCACCTAATGGTCCATTTCAATGCTGGTCACCTACTCAGAGAAACTGACTTCAGATAGGGCATATCAAAAGACAGCACATTTTTTTTAAATTTGAGGCAATGATACATTTTTCTTAAAAAATAAGATGCTTGTAATATGATGGTAAAACCATCCAACAATAATCAGAATATCTTTGTGAGAGTTTCGTCTCTAATCATTATCCTCTTTCTTTAATAACTGTGATGAGCACTCCAGAGGGACTCCTAGACATTCAAAGATCTGGTTAAATTAGGCTGCACTGGGGTAGCAATCCTCAGAACAATGAAAGATTATCAAGAATATTCTCCTTATTCATCAGGTATAAAGACAGAAACATCCTCTTTCCCAAGGCTTTTTAATCCTGGCTATAGTTCTGTTGCAGCATCTGAAACTTTCTACTCTTTGGCAGGCATTCCTGATGACCCAACTCCTTCCATCAACCTGTTCTGGGAAGCCCAGCCCTCTCCAGTAAGTTTGAACATTTTCAGAGTTACCTGGATGCATCTGCTGGTTATAGCTCCACACTGAGGAGGAGGGTGATTTGAAATCAGTTAGCAGAAGACTTACTGATATAATTTAGGAAAAGGTCCTCAATATTTCTTTTTAGATTCCTTCACAAATTCCAGGTGACATGCATTTTAGGTTTCTGATGTGGCATGTTTTGGAGGTAGGGAGGTGAGAGATGGATGACATTAAATTCTCTCAGTGAGCCAATCAACAACAATCCCCTAGCTCTAGAGAAACTGTGCTTTTCAAGTTTATACAGGTCAAGAGGGCAGAAGACAACAGACCAACCAACTGGGTTTTCTTACTTTCCTTCCTACATGACATTCTATCTCTTGAATTCATGTATTTGAAATGACTGTCTTACTAACTTTGAGGTGGCACAATGTTGAAGAGTACTGGGTTTGGAGTCAGGAGGACCTAAATTCAAATCCTGCTTCAGATGCTTACTTGTTTTTGTTACCCTGGAGAAGTCATTTAACCTCTCCCAGTCTGTTTCCTTATCTGTAAAATGGGGATAATAATAGCACCTGCTTCTTAAAGTTGGAGTGAGGATCAAATGAGATAACATATATACACTACTTCATAAACATTACAGTGTTATACAAAGGCCAGTTATTGTTATAATACCTGGCGTGCATTCTCTTGTGATCTCCATTTTTTTGAGTCCTTAATATCCTTCAAAATTCAGCGTGTCGTCTCCTAACATGAAACCTTTCTTGAGCCCTTTATCTGGGATTGCCCCTGCCTCTTACTTTATTTTCATTTTATATCTTTTTTTTTGTTGACATCTTTATAGGAGTTCCATATACTGATGAAATTACAGGTCTGGTGTGTGTGTATCCACACATGTATATGTAAATGTGTGTATGCATGTATACACACATACATACATTACACACACACATATGCATATATAAATATTTATATGCACATGTACATTTTTTTGTCTCAGAATGTAAACTCCTTGAAAGCAGTTGCTTTTGTCTTTGCATCCTCAGCTTCTTGCATAGTGCTTAGCGCATAGTTGGCACTTAATACATGGTTGTTGATTGACATTAGAAAGTAGCTATAGAGACTTCCTTATCATGTGACCACAAAATGGTGGACTAGAGATTTTCTCCAATCTTCATGAGCTCTCAATCCTCTCCAAAAGAAGAATTGTGCACAAGAGAGATAAAGAAATTTCAGTTATCTCCGTCATCTAGGACACCAAAAACCCAAACAAGGTAAAATCCTGATGAAATAATGACAAAGAAGAATCTCTAACCTTAATGTGCTCATTTAGGACCTCATATCTACCCCAGAAGCAGGGCTGCATGTGCCTCTCCAGAGGCTTGCACCGGAAATCAACCAACATTCCAACTCCCTCTTCTTCCCCTAGTGCCATAGAGATCTAAAATAGCAGGTTGTGATAGCAGCAGTGTGACATTGATTCATGCCACAACAGAGCTTGGCCAATGACATGTGTGTATGGTTATGTGGTACTCCACTAAACCTGAAGGAAAGGGCCCAGCATTCAACTGGAGCTAATGATGTCCCCCCAGAAATCATTTGAGGCAGAGACCCACTGTCCTTGTGACCTGTGAATTACCCAGTTGGAAGGAGGCTGAGATGCTTTGAGATCCAGCATCCAGGGAAAGTACTATTGAAGTGAAGAGAGTCAAAAAGTGAGCAATAAAGGAATTTAAAAAAAGAATGAAACAACCAAAGCTCTCAGAAGGAAGAAAACTCAAATAAAGAGCTTGAGCCTAAGCAGATAAGCCAACAGGGGCAATATAATAGCATAAGGGAAAATGCATACTGATCTAAGTAAAAGAGTTCAGGTATCTATTAATAAGTATTGCAAGAAAAAGAAAAAATGAATTAACACTTGATGAGACAGAGGACTATGTAGATTCCAAGCAGGATGGTCCTGAATGGTTTAAAAGAGAAATAAACATTTTGAAAGCAGAATATATAGCGTGTACAGCAGAAATAATTGAATAGAAATAGAATAGAGTAGAAAAAACTGGAATCCAGGATGGCAAGTCTCACTAAAGAAACAAAAGAGAGTGTGATTGAATGGGAATGCGATTACATGGAGGTGAGGGACAGTCTGCAAGAAGAGTAACAAAAATAATAAATATTCAAAGAGCAACCACATGTTAAGATAATCCAAAGAAAATATTGCAAAATTCTGTTCTGAAATTCTGTATCACTAACCCAAGTTTATTAAAAACCCAGCAATATTGTTCATTTTAATTTCCCTTCACTAGAACTAATCTCCTTGAGGGCAGAGACTACTTTTAAAAAATCTTTATATCTTGCTTAGCATACTGTTTTGCCAGAATAGAAGCTTAATAAATAAATTTGTCAAACTGGTTCCTGACGATTGCTTACTGACCTAACGGCAAGCTCATTCTCATTCCCTGAAAATCCTTCCTGAAGTTCAAGAGTCTAGAACTTGTATCTGGTACTAGAAAGATGATTATTTATGAATCATCATTTAGTAATTATCCACAATGGGCTGTCTTTTCCTCTGACTGACTTCCAACATACACCTTCCATATGAAGTCATCACAGCCCAGAATGTGGTAACCATTGTTGATTACTTGCATTTTTTCTTTTGAAAACTGCTTTACAGATCCATAGACCCTTTATCTATTACAGAATAGTTCTTATATATTCATATCAGCTTCTTAAATATTTTAGATATAAGATGTTTGCCAAAGAAATTTGCTATAAAGCTTTATATAAATTAAATATTTAGTTTTTAATTTTATCTGTGTTGATTTCCTTAGGGAACACTTTTTCAATTTTATGTAATGAAATTTGTCATTTTATTTAATAGTTATCTTTGGTTTTTGTTTGGTCTGGAACTCTTCCCTTAAGCATAGTTATGAAAGCTACTTCCTTTCTTTCTTCTTTAATTTGTTTGTGACGTGACCTTTTTAAAAATCTAGGTCATATGCCTGTTTGAAGATTGTAATTCTATGTTACATGAGATTTTGTCGAAACCTGATTTTTGCCAGATTCTGTTCCAAATTTTCTCAGAACTTATTTTTGTCTTTGGTCTCTTGACTCTCAGCAAGACCTCTGGATCAAAGAGAATGATCAGTTCAGTCACCTTTTTTTCTCAAAATTCCAAGTTATTTTACATAAAGTTTAGACCAACTCCAACTACCAATAATATATTAGTGTGCTTATTTTCCTCTATCCCTTTTTAACACAGAATATTTCATCATTTGTTATTTTCCTAGCAACCACATTATCTCTCTCTTCTTTAATATAATAATCTAACTTGGTTGACCAGACACTAAAGCTTTGCATACATACCTTGTTGGAGATGAAGTCATAATCTTGTGGATAAGAAAGTAGGCATCTGGGGCAGCTAGGTGGCGCAGTGAATACAGCACTGGCCCTGGAGTCAGGAGGACCTGAGTTCAAATATGGCCTCAGACATTTGACATACTAGCCATGTGACCTTGGGCAAGTCACTTAACCTTAATTGCCCCCCAAAAAGCAAAAAAAAAAAAGGAAAGTGGGCATCAGCAGAAACACAGGATTCAATATCTAGGTAGATTTTTGTCATTAGAGGAGAAGGGAAAGAGGAGGGATCAAGAGTGGAAGAAATGTGATCGGGAATGGAAAACTGGGGGACATAAAGACAGACAGGGGAGGTAACAGTCCTAGACATCAATCCGGATAATATGAAACAAGGTATTACAGGCAGGCAGATATGTATAGGAGGAGTGTCTATATTATACATTATATTCTCTAAGATTCTCAAAAATGCAAATTTTCTATGTCATATGAGAAATACGGTAAAGCCTATACTGAACCTGGGGTGAGTTCTAGGTAGGGAAGATGAGTATATGATGTAAAGGAATGGCACAATCTTAGATTTTGAGTTGAAGGGGACTTTAGGGGTCATCTCATCCAAAGGTAAACTTGAACCCTACATTTTCGATATGAGGAAACTGAGGCACACAGATGCTAAGTGACTTGACAGGGGTCATGCAGCTCAAGGCTTCTTGGTTCCGGGTCCAGTGCCCCATTCTCTATGCCATGCTGTCCCTCTTTTTTTCATAAATCACATGTAAAATCAGTTTTATTACTTTATAGCCCATTTCAGATATGGCACTTCAAATTTTAACAAAGTCCTTGAGCTTTGAGCAAATTTTCCAATCTTCCATTTGAAATTGAAAAAAAGAGAGAAAAGAAAATAGAAAACTTGAGCAAAATTTCTACAACCCTGCTCCATAAGAAATGCAAGCACAATTTTGACAATTCAATTTACATTTCTTCATTTTGCTGAAGATTGAGAATGTCTCTGTTCTCATTCTATCTGAAGAACTCTCTGTGTCCTCCTTAAGTCTACCGAGAAGAAGTCCTAATATATTTTCGGTTAATAACTCTGAAGCTCATAGATAGGACTACAAGAGGTCCCTGCCCAAGCTCCACTTAATGGCTGTACTTTGGACCCTCCTGGCTTAGAGTGAATGTCAATGTTGACTGTTTCTCTTTGGAACAGCAACCCTGAGGGTCTTCCCCTCCCTGCTTGATGTTTTTTCCCCCTTTTTTTTCTCCTAATTAAAGGGGCCATCCCTTGACTCACTTCTTAAAGAGGTCTATTCACTGTATGGGCATTACCTCACTCTAAGTGAGTACATGAAAAGGCCTTAGCCTAAAAGGGCCAGGGTCTCCCATTGCATCCTGGGTCATCTCCAGTTATGAATATCTGGTCACTGGATCCAGATGACTCTGGAGGACAAAGCGAGACTGGTGACCTTGCACAGCCCTCCCTCACTCAAATCAAAGTCAACTTTAAGTCATGTTATCATTTCCCTGATGCCATGGTCCTCTTCGAAAACAAAGGACAAATACAACAATACAATAACTCATACAATCGTAGTGGGGTAACTCTACTGCTCTGGAACTTTTCTTGACAATAAATCCATAACTTTCTCAAGATATAGGTATAATTAGAGATAGTCTCAATACTTATTAAATATTTTAAAATAAATTAGCATTTTTCAGGTTCAAAAATTTTCCTTCCCTTTATAATGTTTTACTTACCATAACGATGTTGTTAGTTGTATGACTAGTCATTAAAAAACAAAAACGAAAACTTTTTTGGGTGAGATACTAAATGGATGGATTTAACTTATCCCTAACAACATGTTCCCAAAAAGTTGAATGTAAAATGAATTTTTGTAGAGACAAGAGTCTTATAAAAATAAGTGTGTTGGGTGTCACAGGGATCTAGAACTAAAAATTGCCCACAAAGAAGAACATCCTCATAGAACTAATTAACTTTTTATTGGAGTGATTCTCTAGCCTGACCAGATCATATTGAGTTTGATAGAAGGCAGGGCCAGTCTTGAGTAAAATTGTGAAGCAAGCAAAATTTTGGTGCCCTCCTTGCTGCACTCATTCCCTCCTTGTTAGTGGCAATCTTGCTAGTGTAAGCTCTATGGTCTTTCCTTCCTTCCTCTTTACCTTAATTCAGAATCTTTTCTCAGGAAATAATTTACTAAACTTCAATACAGTGTTACATCCATGTTTGAACCACTTGCCCATAGAATTGACAGATTGAGCTCCAATTAAGTTATTAATTAGTCCTAGGGGAAACTCTGATGGGTGGGGATTTTTAATACTATAATTACTCACAAGACCACATCTTGTATGTTTCCCAATATCAATTAATAAATAGAACTCTTCTAGCTTTTAGAAAAGGATATTTGCTAAGGAAGATTAGCAAGGACAGTTGTCTGTTACAACAAAGAAAATCTCCTCAAACTTGAGTCACACTCTCTCATGGCATGTACCAGGTCCCTAGGGAGAATGAGTTCAAACTTATAAAGCACATGTGGCCAAAGGATAAACACATCTTGTGGTTACTGTAAGTCATTTTATCCCTTCATGGAGACCTTATGAAATTCCAATGATTAGAACAGGCTTGCTCCTCTCCTTCTTTCATCCTGGCTACTTTCCTTTTCAGGGCTCAGCAGTTCTCCTGGTACATTCTGCGGAAGCCCTGCACCCAAGTCCAGGGTGGAGGAGGCTGGCATTCTCTCCCATTGCCTGACACTGTAGAGGGGTTCAGCTGGCCTCCCTCCTTGACTTGACAACTTTCTCATTTGTTTAGGGATGGGGTGGGAGGGAGCAATTCTCAGGCTGATTGAAGACAAGGAAATTTTCTGCTCTTAGGTTTCAAATCTCTAAAAAGATCTTTCCGTCTGTAAACTCAATTCTCTTCCATGTTAAAACGGAGATCATTGTTCTCTTTCTTTTGCATGGCTAGAAGTGACTTTACACATGCACAGTCTGCCCTGAGACCCAAAAGGAGGTAGAATGTATGAGAGGAGGGGTAGAGCTGGGTGGCTGATCCTTTCCAACTTCAGGTCATGGATTCATTATCTCCTGGAACCTATTCTGGGAAGGGTAAGATTGGGGGATGTTTCTTGTACCAGGAAGGATTTTCCTGCCTTCCATTGCTGCTAAGACATAGTGTTATAAAGATAACTTTTAAAGCCTTAAAAACTCTGATCAATGCAATGATCAGTATTGATTACAGAGTTCTGATAATTAAGCATGCTACCCACTTTTTTTTTTTTGCTTTTTGGAGGGCAGTTGGGGTTAAGTGACTTGCCCAAGGTCACATGGCTAGTTTTTGTGTTAAGTGTCTGAGGCTGGACTTGAACTCAGGTCCTCCTGACTTCAGGGCTGGTGCTTCACTCACTGAACCACCCAGCTGCCCCATGCTACCCACTTCTTGACAGAGATAGATGTAAGGTGTGGAATAAAAAAACATTTTTGGACATGCCTACCAAGGGAATTTCTTTTGCTTGATTGTCAATATTTGTCACAAAGATTTTGTTTTATCTTTTTTCTTTTTCTCTGGGGGGGGGGATAGTTAGGAGGGAGAGAAAATAAATATTTGTTGATTAAAATAATTAAATTAAATTAAATTAAACAAAAAGAAATATAGCTGATGGGGCAGCTTCTGGGCTTAATAAGTCACTTTCCAGGGCGGATAGACCTCACTCCACATGATTTGTAGGATGCAGGGCATCATAGATAGAGACAGGCTAGATTTAGATAACCCGGCATTTGGATCCTATGTCAGACACCTACTAGTTGACCTTGGGTCATACACTTAACTCTTAGGAGTTGCCAGCTTCCTCATCAGAAAAATGAGGGAAAAATCATTGCTGTCTTCACCAGAATACATCCTGGTTGTTGTGAGTCTCAAATGAGATCATGCAAGTAGAGGATTCCACAAACTTTAAAGATTTATGTAAATGGAAGGTTTTACAATGAAGAAAAAAGAAGTTTGCTTTTACTTTCTCTACACTCTTCAGTTCAGCCACCCTATTTCTGGCCAAATGTTAATAAGGAGCCTTGACTATATCAAAATGTCAGCTATTTTTCCATGTTTTGATAAGATCATATTTATTTGGATATGTGGTTGGTAATCAAATTTAGTGAAGCAATCAAGGCTTGAGATCTGAGATTGATTTCAGATGCTGGGGTCCAAATTGGTCCTTCCCCCCTCCTTTATGATCTGGATTATGGTAATGATGCCTCTTCTGAGACAGGGTTTATGAGAAAAAGAGCTTCTCAGAGTGCAGTCTGCAATATTCTAGGCTAACAACACATTACTCATCTCAGTTTTCCACTGCAAATGTTGCAGAGGTTAGGGCCTTTCTTGTGTCTTATTAACTGATACATACTACAATGTTCACACGCATATTTTCAATTGAAAACAGAATTCTAATTTTATGTGCTTTGATTTAATTCTATAATGCATCAATTTAATCTCAAATAAATATCAAATTTACAGTCCTCAGATAAAAAATATATTTGAGGTTTTATGTGGATTCTCTAAAAATATTGCTAAGAATAACAGTGGTCCCCACATCACTGGCCCTTCTTCCCACCCAGAACCCCCAAGTTATTGTTTAGGGTAGCAGCCCCCGTGGAAATGAGACCTGGTAACTCCCTTCTGCAGTTGCTGTCTCCCCTATCTCCTCAGCAGACACGGTTATTAAAAACATGGAAAAGAAAGTTCTTGCTACGAGTTCTTGGCACTGTTAAAAGGCACAACATCTGAAACAGACAGGAATTTAACAGTGGAAATGACATGAACAAAGATGCATTACCATCTACTTTGCCATTGAAACCTAAGGCCCTTCTTGTCTGACTTGCAGCTGAGACTCCTCCATATGTTGTCTCACCCATCAGAAAGTAAGTTCCTTCAGAACTTGTCCTGTTTTACTCTTCTATTTATATCCCCACTGCTTTGTACACAGTAACAGCTTAATAAACACATTTTTTCCGCTTCATTTATATACAGCTTGGATTACTCTAGTGTTGTGCTTCGAAGATTTTCCTCAGCCAGCTATTTCCTTTTCTCTTTTTGCCATTGCACAGATAGGACAAAGGCTTTATCAATGGCCTTGACTGAGGCTAATTGTGAAGGGGCTATTGCCTGTGCCTCTTCAGGGCTGTTTATGCACTGCAGTCATCATGTCTGACATGGTTTTTCACTAAGAGGGTGCAAAGTCTTCTCATATGTGCCTCATGTAGCTCATTATAAATAAGCGACCTTGGGATCTAGGCATAGATAAGGGGAGAAAGTAGAGACTGTAGGATACCATGCAAAGGATTTAGAGACCTGTGTTTGAATCTGACTGTGGCTGTTGCTACTCTATTTCCTCATCTGTTAAATGAAGGGATTGGACTATTTGGTCCTTTGAGGTCCTGGCCTTTAATACAGTGATATGCTAGAGGTGAGAGGGACCATCTATTAAAAGTCACTTTTTTTTATACAGATGAACAAATTGAGGCCAAGAAAGGTAAAGAGACTTGTTCAAGGTCACACAAGTAGTAAATAGCAAAACTGGATTCAAACCCATGTCCTCTGATGCCACTTTTTCTACTACAGAGCTTGAGGTCATGGATGAGCAGTATTTCTTTGTGTGACTTAATTTCTCACGATGGTTTATGTATGGATCTCTCCTTTGCATGTATCATGGTTATCTCTTTCTCTCTCTCTGGTTCTCTCTCTTTCTATCTCTTTGTCTATCAATCTCTATCTCCTTGTCTATATTTCCCTATCTATCTGTCTATCTATGTACCTATATCTGTCTCTATTTAATGTCTTATCCTCCCATATTAGATTGTAAGCTACTTGAGGGCAGAATCTCAGCCTAATTTCCTATTTGTATCACCAGTATTTTGTACACAATGGTTAGTGGACCATCATCGAATCAGTCCCCTTCTTCTGGGTGAAACAAACTACTCCATACTTCCCTTCCCAACTCATCTACTCCCCTTCTCCTGCTATACTCCTTGTATATACTCATATATATGTAATGAGAATGGGAATTTGAAGATCTTCCCTGCTTCTTAATAGACCTAGGGGGAAGTTTGAAGACCTCCCCTGCTTTGAAAGTAAACTCTGCCCCTTAAGCTGCATGTAATCACATGGAGCCTGTGGTGGAAGGAATTTGCTGAAGGGAAGCAGAGCCCACAGGAAG
>CM053580.1:301919586-301987686 GCA_028627135.1 Pseudochirops cupreus
CCCGTGGTCCTTCTCTAGTGCCCATCCATGTGGCTAACTGCATTGTGGTCACTAGCATCAGTTATAAATAGCGAGGACAGTAACACACATCACCAAATGAAATAGGCCAGTGAAGCAATTACACATGGACTTCAGAACTTGATTCCTCTTCCTATTTGCCAGCCTCTGGGTATCAAGGCAAATGGGAGCACTTGGGTGTGATTTATGTGTATTGTCCCAATTTATTGACTGTCTTACTCTTTTTTACTTTTCTGTGGAAACTACATACACCTAGATACTCTGAGACTTGCCACATTTGCACAAAATGTGCTTGGTTTTTTACTTACTGTTAAGGATGTGCACGTATGTGTGTGTGTGTGTGTGTGTGTGTGTGTGTGTGTGTGTGTGTGTGTGTGTGTGTGTGTGCGTGTGTAATGTAACACCTACTATGTGCCAGGCACTGGGCTAAGTGCTTTACAAATATTATCTCATTTGATCCTCGCAGTAACTCTGTGAGTTAGGTTCTATTATTACCCCCATTTCATGGTTCAAGCAATTGAGGCAGACAGAGGTTGTGAGTTACCTAGAGTCACATAGCCAGTTAGTATCCAAGGCCAGATTTGCTTAATTCTTTCTATCTCCAGGCCCAGGGCTCTTATTCACAGAAACACTTAGTTACCAGAGCTACCAAGATGTTTAAGATAAGGCCTTTCTAGGACCTGAACTAGAGTTCACAATGTAGGTGAATATTCCCACACTAGGCTGTCTCCCCAGTGTACAGAGAAATCTCTGGCCCATCTGCCAAGTGGAAGAAGGATCTTGGGGGCATTTCTACATTATAGGTTGTTTTATTTTTCTTTTTAATACACCCTGATGGTGCCAAACCCTGACTGACCAGTTTTAGATGCATTGTAGCAACATTCCTGAGGAATAATCTATTTCTTTGCTATTAATGGCCAGGTATAGTAAGCTTATGATGACTCATTTGGAAGCCCTCAAGGTGATTGGTAGTGACTAGATTTTCTTTGTTGCTGGGGAAGAAAAGGACCCCTGTCTGCAAATCCTTTGGATGGATGTACTTGGAAACATAATGGCTGATATATAGAGAGAGATTTAGTCATGTTAACAACAGCATCATCTCTGTCTTCCTAATTCTTAGGGCTTCCGTTCTCTGTGACAGTGGTTTTGGTCAACTGAGTTTTCTCTGTCTTTCTACTTTTCTTAGTTGTAATCAGAAAGACAATATTGCTATTGATTCAGTGGCTGTTGGGGCAGCCCAAAGCTCCATGAAAGTGTCCTGAGAGTGTGTCAGAGACCAAAATGGATACTGCAGCTGCCACGAAGCAGTGATTACCAGCTTTTTTGGAGCCTTCGGTTTGCTGTCATGGAATTCCCCTTCCACTCCCCTCTAACACACACAATCAGGGTTATAAACTATACATGATATTTTTTTTTTAAGGCAACATGGCATCGTGGTTGGAATGCTGGACTTGGAGTCAGGAAGCCCTGTTTTCAAATCCTGTCTCTAACTCTTGCTAACTGTGGGACTCTGACCTCAGGCAAATTCTCTAAGACAAATTATACTCATAGTGCCGGTCTGTACCAGGGAGGTCTCACACCAATGAAATTACAGGTCTTTGACGTATTGATGTATTTTTAAATTAAAATCAATCCATCAGTTTTGTCTTCAGAGTTTCATTTATTTCCTTGATAAAACCAGAAATACTCTCACTTTAAAAGTAGGGTTGGAATTCACTCATGTGTAAGTAAGTCAGTATTCCTTCCTCATTATCATCCATCTCTGTATCCCTTTCCCCCCCAAAACAAACAAACAAACAAACAAAGGTGAAGGGAGGAGGAGAAAATGAGGTCTGCAGAGAGAGCTCAGTTCTTCAGTTCTTTGTTGTCTATTTACCTTGATGCACCCATTAACCAAAAAGGATCTCAAACTGTACACCAATAACTTTTAACCAAGTGAAAGCTTTGTGAGCTTCATCTCCATGCTCAGCGGTCATTTAGGTGCATATCTTCATTGATTTCTTTCCCACCTCCACTTTCCCCCCTGCCAGCCCAAGCTCTCATCAGACCCTTAAGGGCTCTCACTTCTCTCATTTATCAGGGATACTTGATAATTGAAAAAGCACACCTGGTTCAGGCATCCTCTTCTCTTCTCTGCTTCTTCCTGCTGTCAGGGCATGTGCAAACTGATTTAAATGGCTAAGAAACAGCCCAGCTTGCCTGCTTTTTGTAAATAAGCCCCTTCAGTTAGGCCAAACCTCCTGCTTACTTCATTTCTCCATTTCTTCTTCTGAAACCCAGATCAGGGAAAAATGGGAGGGAGACATGGCTTTTATGTTCTCTTTCCAGTTTTATTATGTGTCCCTGGTGTTCCTTGGGCTACTAAGAATTTATTAAAAAGAGACAAGCTGGGTGACTATCACAGCAAAGCAGGATAAGATAGTGTCCCACCTGGGGGCATTAATTCTTTCTTACAGCAGGAAATATGTGGAAAATCAGGACAATACGCAATAATTTAGAACACTATTGTGCACAGTGAAGTATGAGTTGCCTTCTTATTTCTTTCCTTCATTGTCACTGTAGGCATGACCAATAAATAATGGTTCAGCATGATCAGAAGAGAGACCCTGAACATAATCATCATGAATGTGAGGGACAGAACTGGAACATATTCTGTGATCTAGGTTTTTATTTGGGAGCACTAGAGACAGTCCTGTTTGCTGAGAATAGTGACACTGCCCAGCAAGGAGACAATTTTTGGAAAGCTTAGTAGTTTGAGGATTAGGAATAAGGTTCTTCAAACATGAAATTGTAATAATAGAATGCATGGTTAAACAGTTGGATGAACAGCTTTCAGAATTGGTTCATCTAGGACAGAAAGATGTCACTTAATGGGCTGCTGTGCCTAGAATTAATGGAAGAAAGAGGGTGGGTTGGTTTGTACTTGGGGAACCATGGAGTGCTGTGAATGGTTCTCCAAGCTTCTTGAAACAAAGGCTCATCTTCAAAATGTTTTTCTTATCAATTTTCTTCAGCTGGTGCTAGATGACTATTGGTGAGGGAATATTATAGCATCTGAAGAACTAAAGTTGTTAGTCATCCAAAGGATAATGGAGAGATGTATAATGACAAGGCTGTAGCACATTGTTAACAAAGAACTGGGGGAGGGAAGAGGCACTGTGTTAGGTGCTGGCCTTGGAGAAATGATACCGTCATTGTAAAGAACTAAATAGGTAATAATATGTACAAGTAAATGTGACAGCAAATACACTGGGCAAAAGCAAGAGGAGATTTAGACAAAGTGCTTTAGAAAAAACCATCTGAGCTTTCAAGGAGGATTTACATGAAGTTTTGCATGGAGAAGGAGACCCCTGAGTTGAGCCTTGAAAGATGAGAAAGTGTGGGAGACGGAGATGAGGAGGGAGAACACTTCCCTCATGGGAGATGGGTGTGTGTGTGTGTGTGTGTGTGTGTGTGTGTGTGTGTGTGTGTGTGTGTGTGTGTGTGTGTGTGTGTGTATGCCTGCAAATATAAAGTGAGAGGAGAACAGAACAATATTGGGAAACAGCTATTATTTCACCGTGACTAGAATAACATAATAGCATTTATATAGCATTGTCAGGTTTGCAAAGCAATTCATTCATGTTGTCTCATTTGATCCTGAAACATAATCTGTGAAAAAAGCCTGGAAAGGTAAGGTGAAGTTAGATTGTAGAGGGCGGCATTAAGTGACAGGTGAAGCAAGGTCTGTGTGTTTTGTTCCAAAAACAACGGGGAGCCATACATGGTTTTTGAGCAGCAGAGTCATGGTCCCACTAGGGACAATTTGAAGACACCTGTATGAAGGATAGACTGGAGAGAAGACCCTGGAGTTAGAAAGAATATTTAGGAAGCTATTATAATATCTAATTGAGAAATGAAGAGACCCTGAAATAGGGTAGTTGCAGAAAGAGAGGAGGGATGGGAATCACATGTGGATTGGTAACAAGGATTTACCAATTGATTAGAATAGATGTGAGCGATGAGAAAGAGGAAAGGAAGAGTAAAAGCTGATTACTGAGATTTCAAGCTTGGGTGACTGGTTGTTGTTCAGGCGTTTTGGTTGTGTCCAAATCTTCACAACCCCACTTAGGGCTTTCTTGTCAAATATTGTATAGTTTTTTTTCTTTCTCCAGCTAATGAAGAAACAAACTGAGGCAAACAGGGTTAAGTGACTTGCCCAGAGTCACCAGCTAGTAAATGACTAAGGTCAAATTTGAACTCAGGAAGATGAGTCTTCCTGACTTTAGGCCTGGTACTCTATCCACTGTGCCACTTAGCTTCCTGTTGGGTGACTGGTAACATCCACAGATATATAGAAATAGGCAAAGAAATAATTAGATACCTACTCTTTTCTAAAGAACCACACAAAAAATTGAGTTGTATAGTCAATCAAAAAATATCCACTGAGCAACCACAGGGTTTTAGAACTGGTCTGTGCTGTCAGAGGTACACAGTAAAGAACAGACATACTTCCCTGAAGGGAGGTTTGAAAACTGTTCTCAGTCAAGTCAAGTTAATTAGCACGTATTAAGTGCTTATTATTTGACAGGCACTATGCTAAGCAAAAAGAATTCAAACACATGCAAAAGCAGTTTGTGACCTCAAAGAGCTCACGTTCTAACAGGGAGACAATCTGTGACCAGCTGAAGCCTTACAGAGATGTGCAGAGTGGATGGAAAGTAATCTCAGAGCAGAAGGCAATAGTAAATGGTGGAGAATGGGTACAGTGACTTGCAAAAGTCTTCTACTGAAGGTAAAATCTTTTTGAGTTTGGTCTTGAAGGAAGCCAGGCAGACTAAGAGGCAGAGGTGATGAGGGGGAGCATTTCCGGCATGGGGGAATGGTCAACTGAAAATTCTTGGAGCTGAAAGAAGGAGCATGGAAAAGCAAGTGGCTGGTGTACCTGGATTGTAGAGTTCAGGAAATGTACATGATGATTTTTTTAAATATATTTAAAAGGATAGATTTGTAGTTTTATGTGCAATCATCTTTTTTGTTATACTATGTTACAGAAATGCTTGTTTTATTCGATAAATTTTTTTTTAAAAATCTGGTAAGATATACTTCCAGTTTTGTTATGATGTAGTACAGAAGCATAATAAAAAGCATTCATATCTTAGATCCAAAAAAATAAAGAAATTAAAGGAATGAACTGAAGTAGAAAGGTAGGAAGGGCCCAGTTAATTAAGGGTTTTAAATGACAAATAGAGGGTTTCATATTTGATCTCAGAAGCAATAGGGAACCACTGGGGTTTATGGAGGACAGATTGTAGAGGAGAGACAAAAGAAACTAACTGAAAGGTTATTGCAATTGTCCAGGTGAGAGATAATGAGGGATTGAACTAGGGTGGTGACTGTGAGTGGACAGGCGGTTTATATACTGTAGATGCTGTGAAGGTGGAGATGACAAGATTTGTCAATGGATTGGCTATATGGGGTGTATGAAAGTAGAGTCCAGGATGACAGTGAAGTTATGAATGGGGGTGATTGGGAGAATGGGATATTGCCCTCAACTATAATAAGGAAGCTCATATGAGTGAATGGTTTTTAGGAAAACATAGTAAGTTCTGTTTTGGACATGTTAAAGTTTGAGATGACTAGGGGACATCAAATTTGAAATGCCTACTAGGCAGTTGGCAATGTGTGACTCTAACTCAGGAGAGAGACTAGAGCTGGATATATGAATCTGAGAATAATATAAGTAGAGATGATAAATGGCTTAATGGGAGTTGATGAGGTCACTAAGTGAGACGGCATATAGAAAAAGAAATGACGGCCTTGGATGATAGAATCTTGGAGGTCATTGAAGGTTCATGGGAATGACCTCATTTAGAAGAGTGGTCAGATCCATAAGAAGAGAACTGGGAGAGAGTAGCGTAACAGAAAGGAGAGACTGTTCAGGAGGAGAAGATGCCAGATGCTACAGGGAAGTCAAGAAGGATGAAGATTGAGAAAAGGCCATTAGATTTTCAGCATCAGGACCCACCTAGTGACAAGTCCTTTCTAATTAGAGGTAAATAGAAAAGGCACGTTTCTAACAAAGCCAGAACTAGGGCAGAGTACCCGCCCTATTGAGGGTGGGGAGGTAAGGAAGGGATGTTTCCTCCCCTCCCTGCCCATCCCCAGCAGCTTTCTTGTTCCTTGTGATCCTGTCGGACCCTCACTTAGCAGTTGCCACCATTTCGGCTCCCTTGCTTGACTCCAGGTTGCTCGCCACATTGTTGGCTGTTTTCCTGCTCTCCCAAGGCTTGGTATACCAAAAGTATGTTAGAAATGACTGCTGCTCTCTGCTCCTCACTGCTGCACATTCCTCTGCCACTAGCTGTGACTGTCTGCCCTTCACATTTTCTCATGTATTAGAGGGTGTCAGTGTTATTAGGTGCACTATTATTACAACATAGAGTGAACTCTATGAAGAATGAGAAGTCCCTCCTCCAACAAATCCAACCAGGTCAGACTGAACTCTGGGCCTCAACAAGATGAAAACAGCTTCTCACAGTGGTTGAGGTTAGTCTCTAAGGCTTTCATATACTGCTGCCTAGTTTCTCTCTGGCCCAGATTCGTGCTGCAACTCCTTCAGTGATCATCTCTCTAGTAGCGGCCTCAGGCCTGTCTTCTTATGCAGCAAAGGTGTCCCATGGATAAAACAACCAACTAGCCAATCAATTCAAATACTTATGAAGGGCTTACAATGTGCCAGGCACTGTGCTAAATGTTGAGGATACAAAAAGAGGCAAAAGATAGCCCCTGTCCTCAAGGAGCTTACAATCTAATAGGGGGAGATAGCACACAAATATATGCCTAGCAAGCTATACAAGATAAATAGGAGATACTTAACAGCAGGAAGACACCAGAATTAAGAGGGGTTAGGGAAAACTTGCAGTAAAAGAAGGGAATTTAGCTAGGATTTGACAGAAGCTAGGCAAATTAGAGAATGATGGAGAGACAGCTTTCCAGGCAAAGGGGACAGCCTGAAAAAACATTCAGAACAGAGAGATGGAGTGTTTTGTTTCTGGAACCTTGAGGAGGCCAGTGTCATGGATTGAAGAATATGTGTCAGAACATAAGGTGTAAGAAGACTGAAAAGGTAGGAGGGGACTGGGTTGTGCAGGGCATTGCATGCTGAACAGAGTGTTTTATATTTGATCCAAGAGGTAATTAATAGAGCCATTGGACTTTATTGATCCCAGGTAGGGCTGGATTTGACATGGTTGGACCTGTGCTTTAGGAAAATCACTTTAGTAGTTGAGTGGAGAATGGATTGGAACAGGGAGAAGCTTAAAGCACTGGACCTGAAATAAAAAAGACCTGAGTTCAAATCAGAGCTTAGACATTTACGAGCTGCGTAACCTGGGCATTTGTGTCTTGAGCATCTCTGAAAGGTTATTGCAATTGTCCAGGCAAGAGGTAATGAGGGAATGAACTAGGGTGGTGACTGTGAGTGGACAGGCGGTTTATATACTGTAGATGCTGTGAAGGTGGAGATGACAAGATTCATCATGTTATGGATCTTTTTCATTTGCCCATTCTTCCAGCCTATGTGCTGACCTTGGACTTGTTATTAGGGTTAAACTCTGCCAGTCTTGTAGGAGGAAGGTCTGCGTTGATTCTGTTGTTGATTTCTTGGGAGTGTTGAGTGTTGTGTTATACTCGACTCGATGTGTGACGTCTAATGACCTGTAAGCTTTCAGTATTCCCAAAGGGGTTCGATCCAGGGCAAAATCTGATTGCTGCACATTCCTCCCACCTCCCACTCCCCAAACGAACTCTTCAAGTTCCTGACCTGCAGGGGTTTGAGTCTGAGCAAGAGCAGATGTTGCTGGGCTCTACCCCTATTAGCCAGCTGGAAATCTCTGTTGGTCCAGAGCAGCAGAATTGTAGATTCCTCTTTGGTCTGAGATTCCTTCCTGGGCTATTTCTTGGTGAGCTGGGATAGATCCTGGAAGTGAGACCCTCATTTGAGCCACACTGTTGCTGGCTTATGAACTTCCTCCTTTCTTGATGTACCACACAGGGTCCACCTAGCAGGGAACGCCACCCCTGTATGCAAGTTTCCTCCTTATTCTGCCCTAGATCTGTGACCTAGAGCTAGGTGTGGGTGACAAAGCTGCCAGTTGGCATATGACTTTGTTATGGTGTCCTGGTATGGGTCTAGTGGAGCATCAGTATGGTCTGAGACCTCTTCTAATGCTGGTGCACAGCCTTTCCCTGGGTGCTAGAGAGTTCTGCCACAGCTGCTCCTGCCCACGCCCTATCCCTACAGTCTGTAGACAATCATGTCTGTCTCCCTGTGCTTATCTGGGATGACTTTTTTTTTGTGGATTTCCCCATCAGGATTTAGTTGTTCAGATCTATTTGGAGGAATTTGTGAAGAGGGGCCCACACAATGCTTCCTGTCACTCCACCATTTTGGCTCTGCTTCCCATTTCCCTCTGTCTTTGACCATCTTGGGGTAAATTTTCTTTCTTTTTCTTTTTGGAGGGGGCAAGGCAGAGCAATTGGGGTTAAGTGACTGGCCCAAGGTCATACGGCTACTAAGTGTTAAGTGTCTGAGGCCGGATTTGAACTAAGGTCCTCCTGACTCGAGGGTCGGTGCTCTACTTACTACCTAGCTGCCCCTCTTGGGGTAAATTCTTGATAGCAGCACTTCTGTATCAAAAGAATATGAACAGTTTATTTAGTTATAGGACAGTTCAAAATTATTTTCCATTATGTGTGGATCCATTCACACCTCTCTTAGTAGTATATTAGTGTGCTATCTTCCCATAGTCCCTCCAATATTAATTATTTTATCCTCTTTGCCAATTTGCTGGGTATGGACTAAAACTTCAGAGTTACTTTAATTTACATTTCTCTTATAATCACTGATTGGCCCCTTTCTCACATGCTTGTTCACCATTAGCATTTCTTCTGCTGAAAACTGCTCATCTCCCTCAGTTTGCTTTCTTAGCTCTGTATTCTTTGTGATGATGGGGCCTCGTCCCTCCAGATATCACTGTGCTACCTTCTGACGCAGGTGGCCTGGAACTAGACCTGAATTCCTTCCCAGGGTTTATACAATGAGTGATCTCTGGCCTTCTTTGGACTGGTAACCTCCCTTATCTCATTGTAGGTCTCTGCTGTTGTCTAGGGGGCCTTTGTAGCCTTAGTCCACTCAGACTTCAGGGGTAACTCCTTGGCTATAAAGTTACTATCGGGATTTTGAGGACACCAGGTACAGCAGAATTTGGAAATGGTGTCTGTTTCTGGTTTTAGAACCTCCTATTCCCCCCTTTCACTAACCTAACTCCTTCCTCTTCGAAATCCATGTGACTCCTTGTCTTCTGGCTTGAATATTTTTTTAAAGCAGAAAAATATTTATGCTATAGCCCAGGGGGTTTGACTGACTCTCTCCAAAAGACTGGTTTTAGGGTCACAGCCTAATGACAAACTTGTGACAGTAAAATGACAGATGGAATCCAGGCAGTAGTTTCCCATGAATAATCTTGTGAATGAATGGAGAGGGGGCTAGAAAGAATGACATACATTACACAAAGAATGGACATAGATTATGCCAGCTTGAGGCATATTGTGTCATGTGAGGGAGATTTGGTGCAATCTGCTGTGAAATTGTTCCCTGTGTTCACAACAGGAATTCCTGAGAGAGGCTGTCTTTTATATTTCCTTGTCTAGGAAGGGCTGAAAGATAGAAGGATGCTCCCAACAGACCTGAAATGAGATTTTTCTGAGGCATACTTTGATGGTTCAGAGAGTTGGTGTTCCTCAAGTCTCTACCTCTTCCTCTCCTCCTCTTTATTTCTCTACCCTATAGATGTGGAGAGGATGGGGAACTGAGTGGAGGAAAATTTACCCACAAGGATTTATTGAGTACAAACTCTGTCCTCGGAGAGGCAGTGTGGGAGAGTGGTTAGAGCAGGGGTGGGGCGGGGGTGGGAAACCTGCAGCCTCGAGTAAGTACAGTCTTCTGACTGTGGTCTCGAGGCCGCAGGTCCCCACTTCTGTCATAAGCTTTCATCTATAACGCTCTGCAATTCGTTGAGACAGCTCTCTGAGAGTTTTTGCTTTGAAGCTGCCACTTTTATTGTTAGGGTTTTCCCCCCTCTGGAGACCAATTAAATCACAGGTCCAGACCAACTCTCTCTACCCATCAATGAAACAACAAAACAAACCTATGTGCCCAGAGCTGTTCTAGGCATTGTGATAAAAGAGAAGTATGAGTATAACAGGGAAAATGTGACATCTGCTGTTTTCACCCTGTTTTGATTTGCTATTTTCAGCTTTGGAGGGTTTTGTTAGAGGATCTGGGTTTGAATTCTGGAAATGTTACTTGTCACCCGTGTGACCTCAGATGAATCATTTAACCATTATGATTCTCAGTTTTCTTATATTTAATATGAAAGAGTTAGACTAGAACCAGATAGACTTTCTTTTGCATCTGGCTCTGGAATCCTGAAGAATTGACCCTGCAGTGGGGATACATTGCCACCAGGTGGTGTTGTGCACCTTTTTTTTTTTTTCCTTTTTAGGCTCCTATTGGATTTAAAATTGGAAGGGACCTTAGTGATAACAATCCAGTAGACTAGAAAGCTGGGGGCATCTCAGTGTCTTCAGCTGTAAAATGGAGATAGTAGCACCACCACTTACTTTAGAGCGTTGTTATGAGGATTAAATGAGATAACATATAAGATTAGCACAGTGTCCAGCACATAGTAGACTCCACATAAAAGCTTACTCCCTCCCCCCTTCCTTTCCCAATCCCCTCATTTTTTAGATGAGGAATCCAAGACCCAGAGAAATCAAGAGTTCTGGATCTGGAGTCCAAAGAAGTGGATTTGAACCCCACTCCTGCCATTTGCTGATGTGTGACCTTAGAAAAGTCACTTAGCTTCTGCGGGTCTCAATTTCTTCATCTGTAGAGTGAGAAATTGAATTAGATGAATGCCAAGGTCCCTTCCAGTCCCAAGTCTATGATCCAGTGAGTCTAGAATTTACCCAAGACTGCCCAGGGTTACAAGTAACTAAGGTGGAATTTGAATCTAGGTCCTCTGACTCCTAATAGAGTGGTTTTTTTTGTTTGTTTGTTTGGTTGGTTTTTTTTTTACCGTTCTACCTCACTATTTTCTTTCCAGTTTCTACCTTTTCCACATTCTTTCCTCCCTATTTATCATCCCCAATCTCAAAGTAAATTTTGAAAAAAAATACTAAAATAATCAAAGTAGTATTTTGAGTCAGGAATTGTATGTCATGCTCCTGAGCTCTTCCTACCACTCTCCTTGTGTGTCTGCAAACCCCAAATTTCTGGAGTAAAGAATGGCAAGGTGATTCACAAATATTCAGAGTAACATTATCCCTAAATCCATTCTCTACTTTTAATTGCACTCTACCCAGATTGAAGTCCTAGACAGGATTAAGTAACTAAAATCAGTATTGCCTTTCCACTTATTATATTTAAAAATTAAATGGATAAGTCTCTATGAAGAAAGATGAACTTGAAAAATATTATCAAATTCTAATGATAGGGGGAAAAAGCAAGAGCTTAAGAAAATAGAGCCAAAAAATTTTGTATCTTTCTCATTCATCTTTAATTATATTCAGTTATTTATTCTGGGCTAACGCTGACTAACTGACTAAGTGACAGTCCAGCTCATGCTCTGGAAGTGTGACATTTAAAAAATTATAGTCCCCCTGGCTCATCCTCCCTCCACCAATTAAACACCTGCTTCAGTAGGGCAGAAACTGTGAGTGGAAAGCTAAGTGAACAATTGCCTCATTCGAGTCACTGGATTCTTCTTTTTGCTCATCTCATTACTCCTACCTCTTCCTCCTCCATGCTTTAGATCCGCACATCAAATTCCCGCATTAAAATTCACAGTCATAAAATCACTGAATGTTGGATTTAGAAAAAACCTCAGCATGACTAGTTCAACATAAACCTGAACCAGAATCCCTTTTTCCAACATCCCTGAAGATTGGTCAGTCAACCCTTACCTGAAGATTAACAAGATATTGAGGAGGAACCTACTACCATATGAAGCAGACCTTTCCACTTTTGGACAGTTTCAGTTGTTTGGGAGTCTTCTCTTATATCCATCTTAAATATTTCTTCTTCTGATTGCTCCTAGTTCTTCTCTCTGGCGTCAAGCTCTCCTCTTTGGTGACATTGCATCTCTTATTTCCCTTGGCTGAACTTCTCAAGGGATTCCTCTGCTGTGAATATAATTCTGTTCCAGAGATCCCTAGCAAATCCATCTGAGACTTCTGGTATAGCTTTCTCTTATCTCTATTCTTGACTAAAATACTGTTTCTAATTCAACCTTATCTTGGAGCCAAATCCATAGTGGAACTTGCTGGTCTACTCTGTAATTCTGGGTAGCTTGATATAAAAATCCTTATCTTTGAGCTGCTTAAAATCTATTAGAAGATATAAGGTATGTCCACAAATGGCTCTCATACAAATTAGGATGTGACAAGTGCATAAAAGTATAAAGTACTTTGAGATCTCAATAGGGAATCTCTTAATTGATAACTTTCACTAGGAATTGCTTTGACATTAGATACAAGAGCATTGTTTGGCAGTTGAGGTGGCTTATAGCAACCTATGATTTTCATAAATAGCATTCAGCACTACTTTCTTTTATAGAAATCCCACTTATAAATCCTAGTTTATAGCAGAATATAGCTTCTAAAAACAACATCTAAACCAGATATAAACAGACTTTTAAGCAGAGACTTAAAGTGGGAGGTAGTATGGAAAAAATAATGTATTTGGAGTCAGAGAATTTGGCTATGAATCCCAAGTCTTTGTCTTATTACCTTATCTAAATCATTTGCTTTGGGTCTTAGTCTCCTCATCTGAAAAAAGAGATTGGACCAGGGAGCTTTTAACATCTTCTTCAGACCTGAATCTATGATAAGAGGTTCTTCATAAGGAGCTAAGAATAAAAAATATGAAACAACTAAAAATAGGACACTAAGTAGTCTAAAATCAAGAACTAAATTATATAGTAGCATAGTGAAGGAAAGACTTGATCTAGGCTTTGAAGAATGGGTAAGGGCAAGATAAACAGAAGACTGTGGTGGTTTATCTATGTGTGTCAGGGAAGAGTTAGAGTTAGACATGATCTTGGCATACTGGAAAGAGTATTGGCCTGGGAGTCAGGGGATATGAGTTTTAGGCCTGATTCTTCCATTAATG
The DNA here is from genome assembly GCA_028627135.1 of Pseudochirops cupreus. NCBI lineage: Eukaryota > Metazoa > Chordata > Mammalia > Diprotodontia > Pseudocheiridae > Pseudochirops > Pseudochirops cupreus. The sequence goes on from CM053580.1 coordinate 301,932,821, forward strand.
GGTTGTATGACTTGTGGGCAAATAAACAAACATTTTTGAGTCTTAGTTTCCTCATATGTATAATGAAGAGATTAAACCAGATACTTTTTAAGGCCCATTCCACTAGGAGCATTCTGTAATTTGGTTGTATGAATGTGCTTTTTTATCACATCACAGGATATCACAATTTACAGGGGTAGCATCTCTGAGGTTATCTTATCCACTTTGTATCTGACCAGGAACCCCCCACTCCATCCCCTGCAATATCCCTGGGAAGTGATCAGACTTTGTTTGAGGTTTTCCAGAGATAGGCAATTCATCAATGGTTTAAAATGCTCAAGTTTTCAACAAGATTTTCTTTTGCTTATTATTTTATGTGAAATCAAACCCCTCAGTTTCCAGTCAGTTGAACCTCTAGTACCCTCATATTCTAATGATCTCATCAATGTGGGTATTCTCTCCAAAGCTACATGTCATAGATCTTCCATGCCTGCCTATCCCATGTGACTGTTGTCCATGTTTTCCCATAAATTCACGACAGAATTAAACTTATGCCAGTAAATACTTTTTGTTGGCTTCAAAGTATTTCAAAAAGAAATGTGACCAGCAGAGTTGGGTGAACTCTTGAGTAGGGAGGATGGTGCACATTGTGCAATTATAAGGAGTTTACACTACTTAAAAGCATCTGGAATGAATCTCTTCTGGGATATGGTTGCCTTATTTTCTTTTGAACATTTATAAAATGTTATTTAAATTTGGCCAAACAAGTGGTGCTGTATACCAAAGGGAATTATCATAGCTTCCTTCCCCATCAGCCAAAGCTCACTCACCATAAATTGCAAACTTGCAAAGATGCTTTTTGTCTCATTGCCTAGAACCAACTATACTTACCCAAAGTGAAAAAGTAAGGCCCCAAAATAGGGTAATGGGACTATTCAATATGAGACTAGCTTGGCCACTGACATGAAGTTGTATCTCTAGAAAACAACTTTCTCCAGCAAAATCAAGGTTGGAATTTAGAGAAAGTCTAAAATAAAAGTGAATTGACTTTTAAGTGAAATGGTTTTTTATGAGTAAATTACATGTGTTTATGAACTCAGGTATAGTATTTCTTCTTTCAATGCTAAATTTTGTTTTTCTTGTGTAGCCCAGGACCGATCTCATAAATGGACACATTTTAAGCAAGCCTCTAATCAAAACCATAGTTCCCAAACCTCTGCTGATGTTCTTTTTAGTAGAACAACCAGAAGACCTATTAGTTTAAAATAATATATATGTATTTGTATATAGATATAGATATAGGTATAGTTATAAACAACACAGAAAAATAAATGACAAGGAAAATCTTTCACTTACCCTCTCACACAGTTCCCTATACCACTGTTGTGAGAGGGGACATGAATGTCCACGTATCTAGGAAAACTCAGATTCCTACTAAGTTCCAGCTGGAAACCTTTTCTATCTCAGTCACAGCTGCTTTCTACTCCCGGAAGGAGCTGCTGATATTGTCCATAGACTTCTCTGGTGTACTGGGGTGCCATTCTTTCCAATACACTGCCCCCTGTGGACTCTCTGCTACTGTATTGCTCTCTATAGTTCTTCTGCTGCTCTCTTCTGGTCTTTGATGGTCATCTGATAAATCGTAAATATTAAATGACCATTTTTACTTAGGTAAGAAGTCTCAACTCTTTTAGCACATAGCCTTGGGGACTATCTTGTTCCTTCATAATATAGACCCCACCAAGTTAGGTACAGCAGATCAATAAAGCCAGTTTTGGCTTAGATTAAATCTGTGTTTTGAATTATTTAACTCTGAATAGGTTATCATTTCCTTAGTTTATCCTACTACTTGACTTTGGGTAAGAAAATATCTTACTACTGTTTTCAACTTCTAGTTATGGTTCTTGTGAATAATCCTAGGAGATAGATGAGTCAGGGCTGGGTAGAGCTGCAACTTTTGTCCTAGTTTCCAACCAGAAACAAGCCATTGCTTTCTTGTACTTATACCTGGTTCTAAAATGTGTGTTTTTGTGTAAAAGACTATAAATTATATCTTAAGTAGCATCATAAGGTAATAGAATTAGAGTAGGAAAAGACATAGAGGGTTTTTTGTTTGTTTTTTTAGAGGAGGGAAGGCAGGGCAATTGGGGTTAAGTGACTTGCCCAAGGTCATATGGCATCATATGGCCCAAGGTGTTAAGTGTCTGAGGTTGGATTTGAACTCAGGTCCTCCTGACTCCAGGGCTGGTACTCTATTCACTGTGCCACCTAGCCACCTCCTTTTTTTGTTTTTGTTTATTTGGTTTTTTAGACATAGAGACAAATAAGAACAATGTCCTTGTTTTATAAAGAAGCTAAGGTTCACAAGATGTGATGATACTTGCCTAAGGTTATATAGTAGCAAAGTCAAGGCTCAAATGTATATTACAGAATCATAGAATATCAGAACTGGGAGGTACTTCCGTGCCCATCTACAGAGACCATCACCATCTCTTCTACAATAGTTACCACATGAGACATACAGATTTTATTGGAAGTCCTCCAATAAGGAAGAACTCATTGACCCCCTGAGAAACCCATTCCACTTTTGGATAGCTCTAATTGTTAGAGTTTTCCCTTACATCAAGCCAAAATTTGACTCTTTGCAAATTCTATCCATTGTATCTAGTTCTGACTCCTGGAGTTAGACAGAGCAAATATTACTACCTTTCCACATGGAAGCCCTTTAGACATTGGAACATGGCTATCATGTCCTCCTTGGGTCATTTCTTATGTAGGCTAATTATCCCAAGTTTCTTTGACTGATCTCTATATGACAAGGGCTCAAAGCCCTTAGCCATTCTGGTAGCTCTCTGGACAATCTCTTGCTTATCAATGTCTTTTCTAAATTGAAATGCCCAGAATTTAACCCAGGACTTTATATGTTGCCAGACAGTAGAAGAAAATTACACCTCTCAATGAAGCCCAAGATCCTATTAATTTCTTTAGCTTATATATTATATAATTGATTCATATTGAGTTGTCCTCTAAAGATTGAAGTCTATTACATTTCATTTTATTAGATCTTTTTAGATCCCAACTCTGTCATCCAACATGTGAATTCTCTCTACTAACTTTGTGCCATCTGCAAATTTCCTAACCACATCTCCTGATTCAGATCAACAACACTGATAAAATGTTGAATAACATGAGGCCAATCAGGGCCACATGTAGCAATTCCAATGGAGAGTTTCTAAGTTGGCATAGAAACCTTAATGACTACTTAGAATCCAGCCACTTTCACTTGCAAATCCATCTTCTTGAATTATTATCTAGCCCATATCTAACCACCTCTTCCATAAGATTTGCATGAGATATTTCATCAAAGATTTTGCTGTTAGCTAGATGAACTTAATGCTTGCTACTTTCTTGATGTACCAGTTTAATAATCCCATAAAAAAAGGGAATCAGGTTAGTCTGGCATGACTGGTTCTTTGCAATGGAGCCACGATGGCTTTTTGTGATTACTACCTCCTTTTCTAGCTTTCTTCAATGTTCCCTTTAATAATATATTCTATAAGTTTTTCAGGAATTAAATCCAAGCTCAGTACTCTAATTTGTAGGCTCGTCTCCCTCTCCCCCCCTTTTTTTTTGTTTTTGAAAATTGCAGAAGTGTTTGCATTTTCCCAATTCTGTGGTACTTTTCCCATCCTTCATGATCTTTTAACTATCTCCCTGACCATGACTCAGAAATCATGCCTTCCACATCTTTCATTACACAAATATGTAATCCATCTGGACCAGGTGACTTGTATTCACCAAGACCAGCTGTCATGTTCTTATTTATATTAGATATTAACTCCCTACAAGCCACATAGTGGCTAGAAAGAAGACTGACCTGTGAATCAGAGTTGTTTCTTCTTTGTTTTCAAAGAGGACCATGCCATCAGGGAGGTGATATCTTGACTTACAAGTGAATCGGATTTAAGTGAGGGAGGGCTGTGCAAAGTCACCAGCCTCATTTTCTCCTCTGGAGCCATCTGGGTAATTTCTTTGGCAGAGTAAACAGAAACAAAGTAAGAATTAAGAGTCTCTGCATTCTCTCCTTCATTGGTTATCCCATTTCTTCTGTCTCCTCCGTATAGAGGTCTTATCCTTTGAGCCTTCTCTTTATTCTAATATAGATTAAACACAAAATAAAACAAAATTTATTTTTGTACATGTCCTTAATTATCTTTACCAGTTTTAGCTTATTTTGAGTTTTAGCACTCATCATATTAATTTTGCTGTCGTATCATTTTAAGTGACATTAAGGAAGATGAATTCCCATCTGTTTTACCATTGTTCCCTAGAGCGAGGGGGTCTTTGCATTTGACTTGCATCAAGAGCAGAGACTGTTTCATTTTCTATTTGTATACTTAACTCTAAGTGCAGTACTTTGTATACAGTAAGTATTTAATAAGTACTTTTTCATTCATTCATTCATTTATTCATTCATACTATGCCATGTTTTGACATGTTGCAGTTTCATGATGTGTTGTGGTGGAACTGTCTCAAAGAATTCAGAGTCAGACCACCTGTAATCCAATATAGGCATTTATTGAAATTGACACCTCTCATGATGTGGGCTAAGTTCCAAGAGGAACCAGCAACTTCAGAGAAAGCCAGATGGATTTTTTTATAGGGTAAAAATGCAATTACATAACAGAAATTATGAATATTAAAAAGGCAGGAGGGGTTTGTTAAGGGATTAGGTAATGGGGAGGGGTCCAGCCACAGTGGAACTGCACATGGGATTACCTACAATACGTACAGAAAAACCCATTTGGGGGGGCATGTGTGTATAATAATGACATTAGAATAAGCCTCTCTATGTCATAAGTTCACTGTAAGCCAGTTCTTTGCTATTACTGTGCAGGCGCTATCTTAGGGTGGGCCCCTTCTACGGTTTAGTGTTCAAGCATCCTACTCCATATCCTGATAGTGCTGTCTACTGATTGGCTAGGTATTGTGGTCTTGTCTAGTCACGATGGATAATGTGGTTGAGGTTGAATGCATGGACACACCTGTTTCTGTGGGAAATATGTGAATTGGATCTGAGGGCAGGGGCTAGCTAGAAGCAGTGGCTGTATTAAGTCTCGGGACAGTGATTTAGAGTTTGGCACCTGTAATATGGTTAAGTCAAATCAGGATATGCCTGCTGTTCAATGGGGCCCTTAAGGAAATTAGAATATTGGGGCTAGAGGCAGTTCTGTTAGGATTCCATCAGACATGCATCCTGTTATCTGCCCTTGTGTCTGTCTTCTGCAAATGTCTTTTACCAATCTTAAATTGATCAGTGAGTACTCTGTCAATGCATCTGGGCCTCTTTAGATATGTCCCTCTTCCCCACTCATTGTTATTGTTTCTTTTTCTGACTTCAGAATTTCATTCCTGAGAGTTCCCTTCCCTACTAGGCTAATTTCTCCTGTAGAGTTTTATTTCATGAGATGCTACCTATCCTTCCTTTGAACCCTTTGAAATCTGCTCTTCCAAATTCTGGGGATAGGGTGGGGGTGTTTCAATCTACAATCACTTTTCGTCTTTTCTATCGCAAACCCAGGGAAGAGTTATTGTCTCCCAGGGTGCCTATAATTTCTACCCCAGCAACCAATTCCTCCCTATTTATGAGACTCAGGTTTAGGATATATTTTCCTTTTATCGATTCCAAAATCTTTTGAAGGATGAAATTATCATTAAGACAAGTCAGCAAGTTATTAGCTACTCTGCTTTGGGCAGAAAGAGGACTCCAGTAGGTGTCTGAAGTTTGCCTTCCCCTTCTAGACATGTAATCTGTATTTCCAGAACTCTTTATTTACTTCCTCTTTCTGTTCAGGTAGTAAATAGTGTATGTCAATAATAAAATTATTTGTTTATCTCTTCAATAAGCTTTACCATGTTTTCTCAATTCTGACTTCTGAATGTCCTCAAGAATATACCTTCTTAATATAATGCTACCCTTTTTTTCTAATCTTTTTTTTTTCTTTTGAATTAAGCATATTCTTCTAGAGTTACATTCCAGCCATAAGTCTCAGCCCCTCAAGTCTGAGTGACACCTGTGAAGTCAAATTTACTTCTTTGAATTGGGATATCTAATTCATTTATAGCAAGGTTTACGAAGTGGAGGCTGTGGCCTTTAGGGGGCGCTTATGATGATGATTAAAGGTATAGACAGAACATACTGTCTCATCAGCTACCACTAAGAATAGTGATTTCCAGCAGAGGCTGCTTTCTCTGAGCTGCTGCGGGAAAGGTGTGGCCTTCCAGGTCCTCGCTTCCCTCCTTTCTCTGAGTGTGGGCACACCAAGGACAGATGTACCTTAAGTGAGGGGGAGGATATTTGTTAGAACTGTTAATACATAAAATAAAAATTATTTTTAAAAATCTTACTTCATCTGTATCTCATCTTTTTAAAAATTTCTATTTGTTTGTTTATTTTGTAACGTAACAGAGAAAGTCAGCATCAAAGCCAGGAAGATCTGGGTTCAAGTTCTGCAACTGACTCATCCCATACAGCCCTGAGCAAATAACTTAAACTCTCTGTTCTCTGGGCATCTCCCCAAGAGTATAATTTGAAGAGCAGGTCTTAACTTGAATTAGATAAGGGAGTTTCATCATCTTTACCAATAAAATTGCAAGTCTGGTCCTTGTCCCTAGAATTTGGTAATATAATAGTAAATGTACATAATTTGTATATTTGTAGAGAGACTTTGGACTTCCTCTCCCAATGTATGCACTAGCAGGTTAAGCTTCCAGAATAAGGCTCATTCTATTTCTCCTCAAGATTCTAGGAATACCCTTGAGACTCGATGGAGTTCTTTAAATGCTATCGTCTTGAGCCTGTACCAATGTGTTCCCTTCATATCTCTGACAATGTTTAATGCCCTAGTATCATTTAATCCTTTGATATTTCCTCAATATTACTGATAAACAATTAACACCAATTGGCTTTCACAAAGTAATATTTGCTGAGAAGATACAGTGAGACCCAAAGAACAAACTATCTCCTTAAATGAGGTTACACTCTCTTTACCACCTAGGTTCCAGGAGAGAGTAGGCTCCAACTTAACACAGTTTCTATAAAGCATGTGTTCCACCAAATTGACTTCCGAATGTAGCATGGTCAATGGATAGAATCCCTTCCTTACTTTTCTTTTTTGCACTGACTTTGGTACATAATACATAATACAGGACTCTAGGCTTTTCACCCCTACTACAGGTGCTTTGGGACAAGGATATGAATGGGATATGGGATCCCTAGTATAGCAATGTAGGTTAGGAATGTGGGCTCCCTAGTGGTGGATCTCCTCTTTTTGACTGGGAATGAAAGTCCATGGCTTTCCGCTTTACTCCTTGGAGGTCATGTAGACCATGAGGTCTACTACATGATTGTTATAATCATACTCATTGTCATACCAGGAGATGAGCTTGACAAAGTGGTCATTGAGGGCAATACCAGCGCCAGCATCAAGGGTAGAAGAGTGAGTGTTGCTGTTAAAGTCAGAGGATACAACCTGGTCCTCTGTGTAGCCCAAGATGCCCTTCAATGGTCCCTCTGATGCTTGCTTCACCACTTTCTTGATATCATCATATTTGTTAGGTTTCTCCAGGCAGCAGCTCAGATCCACAACAGATATATTGGGAGTAGGAACATGGAAGGCCATGCCTGTGAGCTTCCCATTCAGCTCAGGTATGACCTTTTCTACAGCCTTAGCAGCACCAGTGGAAGTAGGGATGATGTTTTGGGCAGTACCATGTCCATCACACCACAGCTTACCAGAGAGGCCATTTACTGTCTTCTGGGTAGCAGTAATGGCATGGACTATAGTCATGAGTCCTTCCACAATGCCAAATTGTCATGAATGGCCTTGGCTAAGGGGGCCAAGCAGTTGGTAGTGCAGGAAGCATTACTGACAATCTTAAGGGAATGATCATATTTCTCATGGTCTACTCCCATCACAAATATTGGGGCATCAGCAGAAGAGGCAGAAATGATGACCCATTTGGCTCCACAATTCAAGTGAGCCCCAGTGTTTTCCATGGTGGTAAAGACTCCAGTGGACTCTGCCATATACTTAGCTCTAGCATCTCCCCATTTAATATTGGTGGAATCTCGTTCCTAGAAGATGGCAATGGCTTTTCCATTGATCACCAGCTTCCCATTTTCAGCCTTGACAATGCCTTTGAACTTGCCATGGATGGAATCATATTGAAACATATAAACCATGTGATTGAGATCAATGAAGGGGTCATTGATGGCCACGATGTCTACTCTACCTGAGGTGAATGCAACCCTGGTCACCAGGTGCCCAATATGGCCAAATCTGTTGACTCTGACCTTCACCATCTTGTGTCAAGGATGTGAATGAAGCAGCAAAACCTGGCATCAAGCTTGGGAGAAAAGCCGCTCCCTTACTTTTAGGAAAAAGCATTTTGGTTGCCATATTTATCTACTATTAGGTTAAATCTAGTAGTTATTAACCAGCTCATGAGGCTCAATTTCCATTAAATCCTGGTATAAATTCTATTACCTGTACCTCTGGTGTCTCTTTCAATATTCTGAAGTTCATAAGGTAGTAACCTAGTTCATCCCATCTCCTATTCCTCATTCACTTAGGAGTAGTAGAGAACGAAACACCAGAGACATAGAAAACTAATTGTTCAAGGCCATATATCAGCCTTAGTGGGTAAGATCAGAGTCCTTTCTCCTTTCCCAGAGGCTTACAGTATATATTGCCACCAGGAAAAACAAAAAGTTAGATCTGGACTATTTATGCCCTTTTAATGCATACTCAGGGAAGTTAGATGATGAAGTGGGTGGAGCCCTGGACTTGGAATCAGGAAAACTCATCTTCGAGAGAGCAAATCTATCCTCAGATACTAGGTGACCTTGGGTAAATCACTTAACCCTGTTTGCCTCAGTTTCTTCATCTTTAAAACAAGCTGGAGAAGGAAATGGCAAACCACTCTACTATCTTTGCTAAGAAAACTCCAAATGGAGTTACGAAGAGTCGGATATGGCTGAAAATGACTTAACAACAACAACATATGCATACTCAATTCTGACTGAGAGGTGAATTAAAAGGCCGTTCTTTACCATACAGTAAGTGGAAAGCAAACATTCAGAATACCTGCTTGTGCTTTGAAGTGGTGGGGCAAGGCCCTCCATGGCATACATCTTGAAGCTGGCTCCCCAGGCATCCACATGGGTTGGCATTAGACAGAGCAGATTGCATATGTTCAATACACTGGGCACTTAGTGGTCAGTCTCCTATGACAAATAAATATTCAAGTACTGAGTATGAGTGCTCAGGATATTTTTTACTGATAGGGTTTCAAAAAAGTTTGGAGATCAGTGATTTAGAAGAGCAGAGTTAGGGGCAGCTAGGTGGCACAGTGAATAGAGCACTGGCCCTGGAGTCAGGAGGAACTGAATTCAAATCCAGCCTCAAACACTTAACACTTACTATTGGGCAAGTCAGTGAACCCTAATTGTCCTGTCCTTCCCCTTCCAAAAAGCAAAAAAAAAAAAAAAAAAGCAGAGTTATCTGATTCCTCATACAGTGTCCTGGAAACTAGTGACATTGTACCATGTCACTTTCAAAATGTCATTAAATGTGTGCATACTATCTCTTTAAAACACATTCTTCTTCACTTACTACTAAAGCCTCAATTAAATGAATTAGTCAGGAAATGAGGTATTCTGACTAATTTAGCATTTATTAGAAATATATTTTTCTTTCAATGCCTATTGTTGAAAATCTCTTTAAAATGCTTGCTTCCATTTTCCTGCCTGACTAAGCACAGTCTTTTGAACACATTTAAATCTTTAGTTGTTAATTGGAGATCTTACAAGGACTTGGACTCATTATTTTCATAATAAATTTTCTTTTTACAGGCCTACAAATGTATTTACAGAAAATGTAGGAAGTAAAGCTAACTCTGTCCTGCCTTTTAAACATGACCTCAGTTTTTTCATGCTGGTTAACTGAATGTTTTATTTCAGTTTCTTTTGACTTCCCAAAATGAGTGTAGAAAGGGAATTATTATAGAAATTTTAAGGCCAGAAGGGAGCTTAGAATGAATGAAAAAGGCATTCATTAAGTGGTTAGTTACTATGGGCTGGACACCATAATAAATGTTGGGTGAATTATATGCACCTACTTTCCAGGGTGGTTGTGAGGACAAAATGAGATATTTATAAGGTGCTTTGTAAACCTTAAAGCATCATATAAATATTATCGTTGTTCTTATTGTTTATGAGTAAGAAAGACAGTCAGGGTACCAGGGGAGAGATTCTAAGTTCTGGTGAAGGGAGGGCAGGCCCGGGAGTTGGCATGGACATAGTCAGGAAGGTTAGAGGAAGGTTACACCAACCCCTTTCCTTTTCTGCAAATGAGGAAACTGAAGCTCAGGGAAGGGGAAAGACTCAAACAAAATCACAGTTTTTTATTTTTTATTTTCTTGGAGGGGGAAGGGCAGGGAAATTGGGGTTAAGTGACTTGCCCAAGGTCACATGGCTGGCCTTTTGTGTTAAGTGTCTGAAGTAAGATTTGAACTCAGGTCCTCCTGACTCCAGGGCTGGTGCTCTATTCACTGCGACACCTAGCTGCCCCTCACACAGTTTTTTAGTGGTAGAATAAAGACTGGAATTCTGACTTCTCGACTCCAAGGTCAATAATTTCACATTATCTCCTGTTACATGAAGGCTTTGATTAATTGTGTTCTGGATATTTGAGATTTTACCATGTCATAAAATAATAATTAAATGCTAGAATGAAAACAGTCTTAAAAATACAAGTCTCTAAGTTTTCCCAGTATACATCAATACACTAGGGATTTGTGTGTGTGTGTGTATGTGTATAACTATAAGTATATGTGTGTATGTGTGTATTATATAGATGCATGTATGTATATATATGTGTGTGTGTATTATACAGTTATCCGGTGTGTAACTTTAAATAAAACAAATCCTTAATTCTTCAAGGTTTCATATATTTTTCCTCTTCATCTCACCTGTATTCACAGAAAACAAATCTCTTGGTGGTGCTAGAACATGTATCAGGCCCTGGCCTGAAATCAAAATTTATAAATCAATCAATGAATGAAATAGAAAAGCCTTAGCATTTCAGAAAGGAAGCTATTTTCCTGGCTGTGCAAACAATTTGAAATTTTTACTTTGAAAACAAGCCCTCCTCTTTCAAGATTTTTCCCCTTTCCTTTGACAATTCCTGCATTGATTTTCATGGTTATCAGTGGACTATGGAAAGCAGGGTGCTGTGCCAGAAAGTGGGTTCTCATTTCAAGCTAGGCATAAAGTTTAGAGGAGAACTAAACCCCTCTTAGGACCAGATTCTCTTTACCAGTGGGGCTCTAGGCGGGGAGAAACAGAGATAATAATATTGCTGGTGAAATTGGTTCATGGAGATGAGTGTTTATTTGCTTTACATAGTGTAAAGACCATTTGAGATAAGCCGGCAAAGCTGGTGCTGGAAGAAAGTAAGGAAGGTCTTTTAGCTGTTGTGCCTCATTTTATGTAATCAATGTGTTTTCAAAAAAAGCTGCATTTGAATCAAGTTTGTTAATGGAATGTGAATCATATTTAGTATAATATTTATTTTATTTATTTAAAGATAAATATTTATAAATATTTATTTATATTTAAATATTTAATATTTAAAGATAAATATTTAAAGAAAGCTTGCAGTGAATTGCTGCATAGAATAGAGAATCTCTTTTGGAGCAAGTTACCATCCTCCTATTTGAGCTTTCATATAAATCTGGATTTTTAAAATTTTTAATTTTTGGTGCGAGATGGGGTGGGGAAGGCTAATGCATTTGCTTAAAGCAAGGGCCACTATAATAAGTACATCTCTCAGGAGACTATCAGTAGAAGAATATCTACATAAGTACTAAATAATCATTTGAAAAAGAAAAGTGAAAAATTCAATCAAATAAATTACTTCTTATTAGGCCGAGATCAACTAAAACACATTAATTAAGTGACTGATATGTGTGTGGAGCATATTTGAAGGATGTGGCGCTGTCTCTCATTTCTCCTCAGGTTCTTTCTCCTTGTACTGTGGCTGATTTTGTCATCCCACCAAGGCATATCAGGCTTTTGTACCCAGTGGGGACTTCACATAGCTGCAACTCTAACTCTCTCTGGGTCCTAGGTAAAATCCTAGTTTGGGAGGATTATACTCTCACTACTCATTTTAGCTTCTGAGATCCCACCAGTGTATTTCCGGTTTACAAAAATCAATCAATCACCATGACACCATTAACTCTTAAGCATAAAACATTTACTAAATAAGACAAAAGCAAAAGTAATTATAGGATGTACCCAATAGAAGGCAATAACAAGACTAATTAAAATATAATGGATCCTTCATAATCCTGTGTGACATTCTCTGACCAACGCACATGGTGTCAGTAGGAGAGAGTGTGTGACCACAGCACTTTAACAGTGAGATTTGAATGAAGCAACCCATAAACCTGAAGCAATTCATGACTCTAAATGGCAGGCCTTGTCCTGGGAGACTTTATAGAGTAGTCCTAGCCTCACACGTCACCTGCTAGGTAAAGTCGTTCCTCTGTTCCTTACTTCCAATCTGATCCTCATAGATTTCCTGTTGGGCAAATCTGCTTCCCTGCTTCTTTCAGGACATTGAAGTGGTGACTCTTTTTACTTACAACCACCCTTAGCGTTCCTTTCTCACAATGGGATCTCTCAGCCATTGTGAGCTTCTAAGACAACTTTTTCCTTCATTGTACATTGTGTGTATTTCTGAAGTGTGAGATCTACATGCATTAATGACAAATACCAGATATGTAACTAAATAACAAGATTTGTACATTTTACATGATAAAAATAATTACATTTTTTGGAGGGGAAGTCCCGAGAAAGCGTTAATGCTCTTCCAGTGACAATCAGTTCCCCTAAGCTGGAGGACTGCTGTGCTCTTCAGATTTTGCTCTGGGTTTCTGAGGAATTTATCCAGGTCAAGTTGTAAATAGCAATAAGACCATGTAACTTTTCCCCAGCCAGCTCTTCAAATAACAAATATCTTCTGTCCAATCAGTTCTTAGCAAAGCTAAGCATCTTTTCTCAGTGAAGCAAATACAAAGCCTGTCTGCCTCTGTTTCTTCCTTTCAAATCAGAGAAGGCAGTGGAGGGCAACATGGGCACGCTGAGATTTTTGGCCCCTAGATGGCACTAGGGAGCAACAAGCCCAGACTGCTCTTCACAGGGCCGTAGATTCAGTTTTCTTCCAAAGAGTTTCCATCACTTGCAAAGGCTCAGTCGCTGTCACTTTGCTGATTCTGTCTCTTTCAATCAGTTCCTCTCATCTCCTCCTGTGATTTATGTCCTTGGCTCCTCCTGTACTCAGATTTTCTTCTGCTTCTATCTTCACCTGGCCATCTCTTACCCCACCTTAACTACGCTCTAATGCCTGAGGAATTTCTCCCTTTCTAGTTGTAAATCGGGCCCTGGTAACCTTTATATAACCAACTCTTCAAATAACAGAGCATTTTATTTTAACCAGTGAGCTCTCAACAAAAACGAGGATCTTCTCACAGTGAAGAAAGGTAGCATTCCCTTAAAAGAGCTTTTGTGTAAGTCTGGATTTTCTTAAATCCAAACTTCTATAAAAGAATTACCTCCTACATTTCCCTGCCTCAAACCAGAGAAGGCAGTGGAGGGCAACCCAGCCAAATGGAGAATTTTCTTTCAAGGTGTGGACTCAAATCAGGGCATAAGTAGTAAGCAACTCATAACGTGAAACTCAAAAGATCCACCTTGATGTCCCAACAATCTTTATAGGACCTGCTTCCCATGGACCACACACCATTATGTGATTTATAATTTCCTAGTTATAGACTTCAAGAACTCTGAAAATAGTCACATGCAAATAAGTTGTGGATTACAATGTACCTGCAGCCACTATTATCTCAGATAGTGCACTGCGTTCAAATAAATTCTCTCAGTAAACTTGTCTGCTGGGCAGCTCTCACTCTCTCTGATCCTCACATCACCCATGGTCACTATAAATATGCCCTCATGGTGCTAGATTGCAAAATATAATAGACTCTTTATATAGAAGACAGAAGCAAAACATTTATTCAGACACCAGAAAACCAAATCCCAATACCAGGAAGCTGAATCCATCATAGCAATGTAGAAGTTAATTTACCACAATGCAGCAGAGAGCTACACCATCCTTTGGCTTTCCCACAAACCAACACAAGCCTAGCTGACAAACACCAACAAGCCTATCTGTCTCCTTGCCTGAGAATCCTCTCTCTCTCCCAGTCTAGCTAGCTCTGACTCCCAGCTTCCTGTGGGATCTGCTTCACCCTTCAGAAAACTCCTCCCACCACAGGCTCCCTGTGATTAAATTCAGCCTATTAGGGGGCAGAGTTTATTTTCAAAGCAGGGGAGGCCTTCAAGTTCCCTTAGGCTTATTAAGGGGCAGGGAAGATCTTCAAATTCCCATTATCATTACATTGAGAAGCTATGTTTCTCCTCAGGTGAATTTTATGAGTTTTCCTGATATAAATATTCTTTTACTATCCCTTTTAGCAATTAAAATGTCTATGCAAGAGAGGGACGTGCATATAGGAAAAAACAAACAAACCAAAACCAAAAACTGATTGGTAAAGTAGTCAAGGTGATTTTCAGTTATAGACATAACCCTCCAGCTTGGTATTCTTTGAACTGCTAAAACATGAATCAACTCTTCACAAGCACTATTTTAAAAAAAAAGTACTTGGGATGGTTTTGTTTTGCTGGTTTCAGAAAGCCCACTTGGGGTTCCTTTATGAATGTCAGGGTTTCCCGTAAACATAGGAAGCAATAAGTCTTTGGAAGAGGAATGATACCCATACTTTGCGATGCTGGATAAATAAACTAAGCTAACTAAACTAACTGAACTCTTTCATTACCCATTCAAAGTCCATTCTTCATCTGGATGCAAAGGATAAGATGAGATAAAGATGGTACCCATGAGAGCCAAAAGTAGGAGCTGATTCTTTGGCAGGGGCGGGCGTTGGACTTTATATCATGCATTCTAAAAAATTTCAGCTCCAATTATCTTCCTCCTTCCACTCCTTCTCCCAAGAAGATAAGCAATAATAATACCTATTACACATGTGAAGTCATAGAAAACATATTTTCTTATTAGTCATGTTGCAAAAAGGCAAGAAAAATAAAGAAAATAAATGATGCTTCAGTGTGCACTCAGAATTCATTTGTCCTCTCTCTGGAGACAGTAGGGTCACAAAGGGTCAGAGGTCCCAGGGTAAAAAAGCTAGTGAGTGTTTGAGATGAGATTCATACCTAGGTTTTCCTACCCAAGCCCAGTGTCTCATCTGTTATAACCATGCATGCTGCCTTTCAGGGAGTTGTTAGCGAGAGAATGTACACTAGCCATTACTGACCAAATACAATATAGTCAGGTTGGGAAAAGGAGGAGACCCATAGAGGGTTATGTAGCTAGGAGAAACCTAATAGACAAGAGTCACATACAGATAAAAGTTGTTATTGAGAAAGGGAAGCGTATAGGAAAAAAGGAGGAACCAAGGCATAAAGTCCACGAGGAAGGCAGTTATCTGGAGAAATGAATGAAATAGGGAGAGAACCAAAGATAGTGAATGTGAATTATAATAAATGAGGGATATTCAGTCAGAATAGTCTGAGATACAGGAAAAAGACAGGAAAGTTTTCACTGGTCAGAGAAAAAACGTCTGGCAAGGGTAGGAATTTTGGTAGGGAAGATAATGAAGATGTCTTTTTCCTGAGATATAAAATTATATTTTTTCTGCTTTTTTTTTTGAGGGAAGAGGGCAGGGCAATTAGGGTTAAGTGACTTGCCCAAGGTCACATGGCTGGTAAGTGGTAAGTGTCTGAGGTCGGATCTGAACTCAGGTCCTTCTGATTCCAGAGCCAGTGCTCTATTCACTGTGCCACCTAGCTGCCCTGATATAAAATTGTCTTGACAAAGCTAATTTCTTTTAAAATGATGAACTTGCTTTGTTCTGAGTATTTGTTGCTCCAATGGCATCGTATGAAGAACGACAGGTAGTTACATCTGAGCTGGCAGCTAGGTGATGCAGTGGATAGAGCACCAGGCCTGGAATCAGGAAGACCCGAGTTCAAATCTGACCTCAGACTCTTACTAGCTATGTGACCCTTGGCAAGTCACTTAGCCCTTTTTGCCTCAGTTTCCTCATCTGTAAAATGAGCTGGAGAAGAAAATATATTTCTGCCAAGAAAACCCAACCTAGAGTCACAAAGTATTCTCACAGAAACGTGTGAGCAACAACAACATCTGAGCTAAAACCTGGGCTTAGTCTTTAAAAGAAAACTGGAGGCAGTGAAAAGGAGAATAATTACTTTGAGATTAGAGAGAAAGAAGCTGATTAGAAATATATGGCCTAAGTTCCCTGGAATGAAGTCTGTAGGGCCATGTGGTCCCTCCAGGGAACTGCTGGCTCCAGGGAATCTAATGGCCCCAGAGATGGCAATGGATGGAGGTATCAGTAGGGCAGTGAAGAGTTCCTGTGCCAGACTGAGAGCTACTTGATAAAGATTATTACTCATGTCACTCATGGCCCATAACCAAAGCCTTGGGTTATTCTGGGTTCAGCCTAGGGGGCTTCTCAGTAAGGATACTATTTCGCTCTTGTTCCTACCCAATGTTTCCTCTGGGAGTATTAGAATCCTTTGTTGAGTTGGAAGCAATGGAACCGACATGGCAGAAAGGTGATGGAAGTGCTGAACCAGGAAGAAAAGGGCCCCACCAGATAACTCTGTAAGTCAGGAGGACTGCAGTCACTCTTGGGAAGGGAGCTCTCTGGAGAGGAAAAGACAGCAGTCTTGATTGATTCTGGGTTCAGATATAATACATCTTTTGCATTTTGGGGGTGGGTTAACTAAAACTAAAAGCTTTCAGAGGAGTTGAAGGCCTTTTTTTTCTTTTTTGGAGAGCTAAATATGAGCCAGATTCTGATGTTCCTGGAGGTAATACTTAGTAGAGCAAAGAGTGTGATTATTGAGAAGCCCCTTAGCTTGAAACCAGAGTAAAACCAAAGCATTGGTTCTAGACCAGGGGTGGATAACCTGTAGCCTCAAGGCACACATGGCCTTCTAAGTCCTTGGGTGCGACCTTTTGATTGCATACAAGTTTTACAGAACAAATCCTTTTATTAAAGAGAGCTGTTCTGTGAAGTTTGGATTCAGTCAAAGGGTCAAAGTTGGGGACCTAGAGGGCCACACATGACCTCGAGGATGCAGGTTCCTCACCCCTGGTCTAGACTATGGACAATGAGTTCAATATAAGTTAAAATTGAAATATCTATCAATTACATATAGTTATCACTATAAATTGAATTGATCATAGAATGTTAAAGTCAGAAGGACCCTTGGAGGTCATCTAATCCAGTGGTGTCTAAAGTGAGGTGTGGGTCACCCACAAATGAGCTACTATGCTATAGGCAGAAAAAATATGAGAACTTCTATTTAAATTCATTTGATCCAAAAAAATAACCATTACTAATATTTAATATATTAATTGACCCTGATACCTTCACTTAATCAATGTACCAGATGGTCCCAGGCCATGAATGGTGTGTGTGGTATTCCTAAAAAAGAGTGGGAACTTCACAAAATAGATCCATTGACACTGGTATCCTCACTCATTCTTTTGCTTTCACTGGGATACAACATATTTTCTTTTATCTTCTTTCTCTGCCCCTCCTCCTTTTTGGAGACATCTTTATTCATTAATTTTTAACATTCTTTTAAAAAAATAGTTTGATTTCCAAATTTTCCCCTTCCCTCCTTGCCACTCTTCTCTCACCCACTGATATAACAAGCCATATGACATCACTTATACATGTGAAGTCATGCAAAACATATTTTCCTATTAGCCATGTTGAAGAAAAAATAATAAAAAGTAATAGACATAAAGAAAGCATAAAACATAAACAACAGCATATACTTCAGTTCACACTCAGAGTTCATTGGCTCTCTCTGTGGAGGTGGATAGCATCATGGGTCTCTTGGAATTATCTTGGATCATTGTCTTGATCAGAATAACTAAGACACGTTGAATCATCATTACAATATTGCTGTTACTGTGTACGATGTTCTCTTTCTGCTCATTTTACTTTGTATCAGTTCATATAAATCTTCCCGAGTTTTTTCTGAAACCATTTCCCTAATAATTTCTTATAGCACAATAGTATGCCATCATAATCATATGACACAACATTCCCCAATTGATGGGCATTGCCTTGATTTCCAATTCTTAGACAAAGAAAAGCTGCTGTTGATATTTTTGTACAAATAGGTCTTTTCCCCTTTTCTTTAATCTCTTTGAGGTTATAGACCTATCAGTGTTATTGCTGGGTCAAAGGGTATGCACAATTTTATGGCACTTCAGGCATAGTTCCAAATTTTTCTCCAGAATTCACAGCTCCACCAGCAGTGCATTAGTGTCCCTACTTTCCTACCTCCCTGCCAGCATTAATCTTTTTCCTTTTCTGTCATCTTAGCCAATCTGATAGGTGTGAAGTGGTATCTCAGAGTTTTTTTTAATTGATGAAACATGTTTTAATTTGGTGTACATGGTTAAGGGGATAACTTTATCTCATCTTAACACAACTGACCCTTATCTCACAAAATAGAGGGATGGCTTTAAAAGATATCTGCAAAGAAACCAGGGATTAAAGGTAATCCTTGTAATGTGAGCTCAAATGAATAAGAACATAGCTGAGCTGACACTTTGATTCCTAGTACATGCTCTGCCTGCCACATAATGAGGCAAAAACAATGATGATATAAACAACTCTGACAAGAAGTTGGCTAAGAAAAATGAAATTATGGTGAAAATTATTTGAAAAGTGGATTAACATCCACTATCATTAAAAATGTACTTTGCCTTGAGCATATATTTTGCCTTGGGATATTAGATAACATTAATTTGAAGCCATCCCAGTTAACAAGATATTTAAAAACTATGATTTTGTTGCCAAAAGTGATGTAAGTGTGTCATCTATAAAAACTTTCATATCTGCACACTTTAAAAACTTGGAAAGAGAATGTTCTAACCTGTTAAAAAAAATCTTCCAAATGAAAAGCTTCGGTGAGTTTTGAACCAATTTGTTAAAAATATAAAAATGTTAACGCCTTCTGATTAGTTTCTAAGAGCAACTAATTGACATTAAAGAAGATGGAAATTTACTAGCTGAATTTCATCCAAAAAACTTATATAATTGGAGGATGGCGGAGACCTGACCTCAAAGTCAAGAAAACTGCAAATACTGATTGCATGACCCTTGACAAGTCATTTAACCTCTCATTGTTCTAGACAGCTCTCTAAGGCTCTATGACAGCTCCCAGAGCTGACCTATCATTTCTCTCGACTTCCTAGATAGTGACTGCAGAAACAGGTGAGAGTGGACCTCGCCTTGGCAAGATTCTTCCCTCTCCTGATCAAGCTAAGATGTTTTATTTCTTTCCCGGCAAAGAGGTCCTTTATTATTGTTTTCTTTGATTAACTTTCTTCCCTCAATTTCTGTTTGCTGGGGTTTTTTGTTTGTTTCTTTTTGAAAAATGAATGTACTTGCTATTTAGTCTTTTGTGCCAACAGTATTTTGGTGGCTAGGGGTTAAAGTGGTTATTAGATTGTGACTACAAAGGACTACTCTCTCCCCCACAAAGCAGTCAGGGAAGTGTTTTTCCTTCCAAATTCCTTAGAATCATATTGCAACACTAGAGACATTTGAAAGGTGGCAGATAGATATAACTCTGCTTTGACACCCCTTTTTGGAGAGATCAACTAGTTTTGGTGGTCCTAGATGTGCTTGCTCCTCCCTTCAGCTAGACTAGGGGCAGTGCTGGCCCAGTGATCCTTCACAACAAAGAGAAAAGGCAGATTCTTTGGAGATGGGCCAGATCAGATCTCAGATTATATTTATCCGTGCCACTCCTAAGCCAAGTCTATATATTTAGACAGCATCCCTCCCACCCACCTTCCCCTTATAGATCTGTTTTACATTAGTATTACAATTTAGTGAGTGAAGCCAAGGTACATTTTTTCCAAGGTGGATTTGTGATTTGTGATCTTTGTCAGATTGCTCTTTCTTCTATGATAACCACTAAAAAAAAAAAAGTATCAGGAGCAGAACCAGGAGAACATTGTACACAGTTACAGCCACATTGTGTGATGACTAACTTTGATAGACTTAGCTCTTCTCAGCAATGCAAGGTTCTAAGATAATTCCAAAAGGTTCATGATAGAAAATACCATCCCCATTCAGAGAAAGATCTACAGAGTCTGCATGCATATTGAAACAGACTATTTGCTCGCTCTCTTTTTTGTTTTGTTTCTTCTTTCTCATACATTCCATTGGTTATAATTCTTCTTTGCAACATGACTAATGTGAAATTATGTTTAATGTGAACATATGTGTAGAGCCTATATCAGACTGCATGCCATTTTGGGAAGGGGGGAGGGGAAGAAGGAGCAGAAAATTTGGAACTCAAAAGTTTATGAAACTGAATGTTGTAAACTAAAAAGAAATAAACAAATTTTTAAAAAGCATCAAAATATTTTAAACTTAGAACCAGACCATTGAATAATTATATTAAAAATTATTAAACCACAATTTTAACAAAATGAAGCATATTCAGTCACATGATTACCACTAAAATATTATTCCTAATCTTTTTAGTGAGAACAAGAAGGTTTTGAGTTCTGTTAAATAAAATCTAAATATTAAAAATATTGCTTATTTTATCCCTCTATTCTCTTAAAATTCTCATTTCATATATATCTTACACATAATATATTAGCCTACTTATATATATCTCTATGTAATGTGGTTAATGGGGCAGTCTCTGTTCTATTCTGATGCTCCCAATGTATAGATGGGAAGCCAGTTATTATTGTGGATAGAATGCTAGGCCAGGATTCAGGAAGAATTGAGTTCAGATTTGGTCTCTGACACTTACTAGCTATGTGAACATGAGAAAACCACTTAAACTTTATTTGTTTCAGTTTCCTCATCTTTAAAATTGGGATAATAATAGTTTAATAATAATACCTACCTCCTACCTCCTCCTTGTAAGGATTAAATACGTTCTAACGGAGAGGTCGCACTTACAGGGTAGTTTCATCTGGGGAGGGTTTTTTGGTCTGGGAATTCACAGAGGTGGTTAATAGAATGACAAGAAAATCCATTCACATTGCGCTTTCCAGGGGCAATGGTCTTGATTTGATTATAGTTCCTAAAGCAAGAGGTAGAAAAAAGAAGGGGCAAGATAAGTGTGTATAGCAACAGAGTGGAAAATATCCAGGCTGCAGAAGATGTTATGGGGTCCCAGAAAGGGCTGAACTAAGTGACTAAACTATTCCTGGGTAATGCCTCTGGTGATGTGGCTTGAGCAGCAGTGTCAAGTGCTTAGCAAAGGAAAAAAAGCACTATATGTTTCACTGGTAGAAGTTGAACTCTCACTTTACAACCATCACCCAAGAGGAAATTCAATCATCAAATATGTTACCGCAGCATAGGACCTTCTTCCACATGCTCTGGCTTCTTGGTTAGCACCCTGTTCTCCCCAAGGAGCCAACTAGGCCAACAGACACAAAATAACATCCTTGCAGCTCAGTTTTATCCCATTGGTAAGAACTGACTAGTCATATTCATTAGGGAAACTGCTTTAACTCTCAGGGTCTTAGTTTCTTCATTAAAAAAAAAGAGTTTGGATCAGATGAGTGGACTCCAATTTTTTTTTAAGCACACACTCTTACAAGCAAAAAAAAAGTTGACTACACACCCCTGACATACGTATTTTTGTTTATAAATTATATTTACATGTAAAGTGCACTATCTCTTTAAGGCAGTGGTTCTCAACCTTCCCAATACCACGACCTTTTAAGACAGTTCCTCATGTTGTGGTGACCCCCAACCATAAAATTATTTTCGTTGCTACTTCCTAACTGTAATTTTGCTACTGTTATGAACAGTAATGCAAATATCTGATGTGCAGAATGTATTTTCATTGTTACAAATTGAACATAACCCACAGGTTGAGAGCAAGTGCTTTAAGGTCTTTTTCATATGGAACAATTAATAATGAAAGGGCCACAAAAAAGGTATTTTGGGGTAAAGAAGAAAAATGTATTTCTTTTCAAAATTAGAAGATATTTCCACTGTTATGGGGGGGGGAAGCATTTTTATCTCTAATACAAATAGAAAAAGAACTTAATTTAATATTCTGTTAAAATATGTGTATTGTTGAGGGAGTTTTCTCAGCCTATGTTCCTGGAGAGCTCAGGGAGAATTTCATCTACCAGCTAACTTTACTAATTGGGGTCAAATAACTTGAGTAGGAAAAACTGGAAAAAAAAAATTTATTAGCATGCCAAGGAAGACTGCTCTGCCTGGTAGCAGCTTCACCTCCTTAGTTACAGACTGGGTTTTTATAGTTTTTTAGGCCCACTTAGAGGAAGTAGTCAGTTTAGCAGTATACAGAGGCAGAAAGGAAATGGTGAGGGACTGTAGGGGAAGAGAGAGCAGAGTATGAAAGCCTCCAAGGCACAGAAGTATAGATTGGGTGGGATCTTCCTATAGGAAAATGCATTTCTGTGTAGTTAGTAATTTCTAAGAAGGTAGAGGCCTTCTTCAAGGTAGAACCAGTCTGGCTCAACCTGATGTTGCCAGTATGGAGGAGAATAAAATACAGCTTGAGGAGTTCAATTGACACAACCCCATACATCTGTTTCTTTGGCCTCTGATGTTTCTTTATCTGGGGAGAAAGCATTTGCCCAAAACTCATGGTGCTCATGTTCATCCTCCTCCTCTATAGTATGAAGAAGTATGACTTTTCAGATGGTATATTGGGCATTTGGAGAGAAAATTATTTGCAGTGTGCATTTGAGGACTTACATTTCTTTGTTATCAATATGGAATGATACCTCCCTTGTGTGGAAACAGCTTAGTCATGTACATAAGCAGAGAAAGATCTTTTACTTATTGAAAATTAAGGAAATGTGAGTGTGAAGGACACCAAAGAGACAGACCACTGTTGTGTTGGAGGGTTGCAGATAGAAATGTTTTATGATTAAAGAAGGCAAAGCTCAGACATGAGAAATCATATACATTTGGAGACAGGTGTGATAAAAATAGGACTGTCTGTTTGATGGGAGAAATTTGGGAAGTAATTACTTCTTAAGTACAAGGCAAGTTACTGAAACTCAGCAGGCTCTTGTTTAAGTGAGTGAGAGGGTGGCAGGAATGGGCAAGAGAAAGCGTCAGCAGCAACAGAAGCAACAGAGGAATCAGACTGTGAGAGTGGGGACGGAAAGTGATGCTGAAAAGTTGCTCCTTTAGAGCTAAGGCAGACAGAAGTCAGCTGGAGGGAGGCTTCCTCTGAATGATTCCTAACTGATCAATGAATTGCCATCCTGGGCCAAGAGCTCCAGTGCTAGCTATTGCCCTTTGGCTCCCCCTAGGGTGGGAGAAAGGTGAAGCTTTGCCTAAGGGCTGGTTTCTGGTGGCTGGTATTGAGAGGATCCGGGTGATTGTTCAGTCATTCTGATTGAATATAACATCCAAGTGAGTGGTGGCTGGCTGGGGTGGTTTGTAAAGTCCACAGACAACCAGTCTGATGAGCTTGGAAGTTATTTAGCTTAAAGATAATCACTGCATTCATATTAAGAACACTTTCCAAATACCCTTTGTGTGTCTGACCACTGGACCCAGATGGCTCTGGAGGAGAAAGAGAGGCTTGTGACCACACACAGCCCTCCCTCACTCAAAGCAAAGTCAATGGCAAGTCATATCATCACCCCCCTGATGTCATGGTCCTCTTCAAGAATGAAGGACAAATCACAACACACATGGTTTATAAATAATTGAAAAAACTTATAAAGGTTATTTGAAGTAGAAAAAAAAAAGTAGAAGATTTCTACAATCTGAGGACTGGCAAGAATCAATAGTCAAGTAGCAGAGAACTAGTGAGGTTTTGAGGGGTTTAGGGACCTTTCAAGGACTGAAATACAGGAAAGGGTCACCTGGAATGAATTCATGGACTCAAGCATTCTTCAAGCCAAACTGGCAAAGGTTTGTTGTAGTGCCAAGATGTGTCAGAGGGGTCCTTCTGACTCATCTGATCTTTTGATATCTCTAACAACTGACATTTACACAATGATATTATAAGGTATATAATATGAACACTCAGATGAATCTAACTGTAACTGTGCCTTCTAACAATTCAGACCTGAACTCACACAAACTTGCCTAACCTAACTCCTGAATGAATGGATAAAAAAGTGTTTATTAGGTGCTTACTATGTGTAAAGTACTGTCCTTGGTACTGGGTCGTTCAGTCATGTCTGACTCTCCATGGCCCCACTTGGGGTTTTCTTGGCAGAGATACTAGAGTGGTTTGCCATTTTCCTCTTTAGCTCATTTTACAGGTAAGGAAATGGAGGCAAACAGAGTTAAGTGACTTGCCCAGGGTCACACATTTAGTCAATGACTGAGGACAGATTTGAACTTAAGAGGGTATGTCTTCCTGATTCGAGGGTTGGCACTCTATTCACTGTGCCACCTAGATGCCCAAGTGTGGGGTATACAAATAGAAAAGCAGAGATAGTTGCTGCTCTCAAGGAGCTCCCATTCTAATCAGAAAGACAACACATATAAAGACCTGTGGTCCTTGATCATAGTCTCCCCTCCCTTTCAATCCCCAAGTTCTTTGAAGGAACCAGATTGCTATTTATAGCTATGTGTGCCTTAATTCAACATAGAAAAGTTAGGGAATATATTATCTAACATCTTTGTACTTCCCATAAGATTTTGAAAAAGAATTAAATTTGGAATGTTATAGTGACCTATATGGTTAGATATTACATTGACTTGTAATAACTATTTTTTCTCTTGCTTCTATGATGCTAATCTTTTTTTCCCAATCCATAGCTGTGTAAAAAAGAATAAAAAAATCAGGGTTATCAACATCCACGGTTAAGAACAATTTAAGCAATCTGTTTAGATCCTTAAACTGCCACTGGGGGGAAATTGTGGACAAGGCATTCCTGAGAGAAAAATCTAATTGTTCCCCCCAAATAAGACATTTTAGGAAGTGATATTGTTTCTCCTTCTTCCAGACTGTCTAAATGCTTCATAGTTTGTTGATTAAACAATGAAGGATCATTAGAAAAAGAACATCTGATAACACCAATATGCAATGAAAAGAAAGTTAGGTTACCCTTCAACTTTGGTAAATATATGTTTATAGCAACATGTGGCTCTTATAAATCTTATTCTTTCTGTCATTTTCTGTTGAGGGTAATCTATGAATGGATTACCAATGGACATTTCAGACAGGTTATCAGGGATCATTAGGAATGAGCATTTGCAATACAAAATTTATTTGGAGTAGCCCTGCAAATAGCTGATTCTTTTGACTAAGTGGGTTTGGCCAGAATACCTCTTACAAAGTCACTTCGGTATTTTCAAGAGTCACTTTAACCAATTTTATTGATACCTATTACTTGTAAAGTCCTATGCCAGACTTCTTGCACAATTCTTGAAGACCAGCTCATCTTAGCACCACTTCAGCAATATGGTCATCTTTGTCCCTTAGTTCAAATAGGTACCTTGATCTTTATAATATTCATAGGATTGGCCAAACTTTAATGGTAAAGTGCTTTCTCCATTTCCCTGACTGAAGTGTGAAAACACACTTAATTGCTAAAACAACTATTTGCAGTTAAATGGGTTCATAGTTCAACAAATAAGACCAGTGGGCAAGCCATTAACTTTCACATGGACAATGTTGACCTGACTCTTTGTTCCATAACATGGTAAGCTAACCAAACATGTTCTGTTGTAATAGGAAATCCATGGAGAATAATGAGTTTAACATGAACATTTACTCTGACCTAGTCTCTTTTTGCTAAATGCCATTTGTCATTAGAGTCCATTTAATGGGTCCCTGCTAAAAATGACTCTGCTTATCTTAATTAGGCAATTGTATAAGCAACTGGGGAAAAGTACACAAATTCCCAGTTCTTCAGGCTATCTCAACTAATGTAGGTCTGGGGTAATCTAGGTCCTTATGTTGGAAATAGATGGTGTACAAACTAAAATTTCCAGGAAATGATCATGATGGTTCTGTAAATATGGAAGTAAATTTAATATTGTGTCAATTGTTGCACACCTAGCAAAAATGCAGAGAAGAGAATGTTAATGTTGATGGAGAACATATAAGCTAGATGATGAGTTAATATGAATATATTTCCCCCCTTTTTATCAAGATTTAATCTGTGAAGCCTGAGAAAGGACAAGAGACTCATTATGATGTTCCTGTCTCCAGAAGGGAAGGCTTTTTGTTTGTTTGTTTTTTTGTGACTGCCTAAATGAGCTTCTGTGAAGTGCCACCAGCTCCTCTTGCTGTGATGGTACAGTAAGGCTAACCTGGTTTTTGGTTCTTTCTAGCCTCTGTTTTCTATACCTCTCTCTCATATTGCTCAGACAGTCAGGTGGCACAGGGAGAGAGCTCTGGACTTGGAGTCTGAAAGACCTGAGTTTAGATCCTGCCTCAGATACTTTCTAGCTGTGTGACCTTGAACAAGTCACTCAACTTTTATTTGCTTCAGTTTCTTCCTCTATGAAATGGGGATAATAATTGCACCTACTGATATGGACAGAGTATATGGTTCTCTAAGGGTTAAAGAGAGTATTAAGGGTTGCTTTTTTGAGGACTTTGTGAAGCCCCTCCTGAGGAGACTGGGGTTTATTCTATAAATTAAGGGCGTTCTAAAGTCCTTTCCCCCTTCTCTTGAAATACCATACAACTTCTCCTTAATCTGAACCAAAAGGATTGCTTTTGTGCCTGTTATCCTTAATCTTTAATGTGTGTCTCCCTTATACTTAATCTTTAACCAACCATGAAACCCTAATAGGCTGTATAGCTTTCTGTCTATGTAAGCCTAGGCCCTCAAATATCAATACCTTTTACTCGCCCAGTGGCTACAATAAAAGGTCTATGTGCTTTTTCACATAAGTAAAAGCAGCTTTCCATGGTTAAGAGAACGTCGTCTAAGTGAATTTCTTCACCCTTGAACCGCTCTCCTGACTTTGACCTCAACACCATCTCCCAGGGTTGTTATGAGAATCACATGTTGTTGGTGGTGCTTCATTCTCGAAGAGGACCGTGGTGATGCCAGGACTTACACGTGAATTGGATTTGAGGGAGGGAGGGCTGTGCAAATTCACCAACCTCACTTCTTCCTCTGGAGGCATCTGGGTCCCATGACAAGATACAGATCAGTGAGGCTGGAGATGGCCCTTTTGAGAATCAAATGAGATAATATTTGTAAAACTTAAAAGTATTACATAAATGCTAATTGGCTATTTATGAATCCCTAGGCTAGTTTTTGAATAAGCTTTGCAACAGGGCCCAGTACCATCAGGCTATTTATCCTCTTTCTTTCAGTAGCTAAACTAGGTTCACCTTCTTTCTACCCCCCTCCCCAATCAACCTCCAACACAAAATCTCTGTACTTGCTGGTTTGTCAGCTGGCTGTTAAACTAATGTGGTTAAACTAATTATGCTAAATGATCAGGTGAAGAATAGACTCTAAGTTAATAAAGTGATCCTGCCAAAGGTATTTATATTTTAAAAGAGACTTCCAAGTAATGAAATTTTAGACCATAGCACCAATCAGTGGGAGGATATTTTAGGACACAAGGTCCTTTTTTTGTGTTCTTCAAATCAATTCATGGCCTCTAGCTATCTAGGTAAACACCTGCTACTTCTGATATAGCCAGCCCTGCTTAAGTAGTTCTAATGCCAATGGGAACTTAATCTTCTAGTGTCCCCCTACCTTTGGTTGCTGCTCATTTTCTCTGAAAGTCAACATTGGCAGTATACTTGACCATATGTAGGTTACATATCACACCTGCAATGTAACACAAAGAGATCAATTATGGCAATTATCCAGATAAATTAGGCTGTCCTGCATTGAAGCAAAAATAATTTTAAAAGAAATTCCCAGTTTAGCTACTAACACTTAGCAAATTCTCTCTGTCATCACTCAATTCTTTCAAATTTTCCCCTGGGGTCACTCAGTAAGTCATCTAAGCCAGCCTATGGCAAGATTATTCTATTCTATTATATTCTACAAGCTCATGGGAAGAATCTGTGTGGATCCAGAATTGTGCCTATGTATACTTATATAATATATCCATGGGCTGTTTTAAAAAAAATTCTTTTTCATTAAGTAACAAAGGTCTGTTTGCTAAAAATGTCCATCTTTGGTTGTCATTGGACTGGTGTAGTTTGAAATCATAGCCACACCACTCACCAAGTATAGAAAAATAGCATCTCTCTATGAAAATAGGACTGATCTAAAATATTAGCATATGTCTGTGCTGTATTTAACACCAATCAAACAAACAGATATTCATTGAATATTTTTCTGTGTAATAATTTATGATGAGTATCTGCTTTACAAAGAAGTCTAAGGAATGATTCTTGCTTGGGGAGGAGGGGGCACTGAGGCTCATTGACTAGCTGGGGAAGTCCGAGAAATACATGAAAAGAGAAAAAAAAATGGCAGAGAACAGGTGCCAGATGTGTGATGCTCCAAACTGGAGGCCTGGGCATAATATGTTCATCTGGAAAACAGATCTTCCCAGACTCAAATTTCAAGCCTACTACAGTTGTCCTCATCTCTGTTTGCAGATCCAAGGGAGCTTGGGACCTTGAGCCCGCCTAATAGGTTACACCATTGACTTATTTGGAGATCAGAATTAAATGTTCTTAAATGTTTCGTGAAAGGATGGGAAACCCTGTTTGCAATACTGCATCAACTAACTTGTGATTACCATATCAACTAGAAGTAAGAGAGAGCAGAAACTGGTACAGATGTCCACCCCAACTACAATTGATCACAATTATTTTAGAACTTCTTATTTATGTGAAGTAGACTAACAGAGCTTTAGTTTCTTTTCACAGAAATAACTAGAAAGAGTGGTTAGGAGTTTCAAAGATGAAGATTTAGGGTTGATATCATGAAAAGCTTACTAATAATTGGATCCATC
Organism: Pseudochirops cupreus; assembly: GCA_028627135.1. Classification (NCBI taxonomy): domain Eukaryota; kingdom Metazoa; phylum Chordata; class Mammalia; order Diprotodontia; family Pseudocheiridae; genus Pseudochirops; species Pseudochirops cupreus. The sequence continues at coordinate 301,961,942 of CM053580.1, forward strand.
AGAAAGTAGAGTGGGAGGCTTCTGGAAGAGGTGGGTTCTTCATGACCAGAAGGCATTTAGCAGGAATGTTATAAAGGGAAATTTGGGATCAGATACAAGTTGGATGAGTTAACTTCTGAGGTCCTCTCCAGTTCTGAGGTTTCACACTACTGCAGAAACCATTTTGACACTCTGATTGGAGTATTCTACCAATTTCCAAGAACTTTTCTTTTTCTGTGCCTGATTTATAGATCCATTTGTTACTCCTGCTTAGATGGATAGGTGAATGTTTGTCCACAGGCAGGCTGCTAAAAATCATGTTTATCGGTACAGTACCCCAACTGGAAAGTGAAAAGAGATAGGGGAAATCTCAAAGAGAGAAATAGTTTTAGACTATCAATTCCAATTAATTAAATTAAATTAATTTTACTTCATTTCACAAGCATTTATTAAGCACCTATTGTGAAAGGCATGGGGCAAGGTGCTGGCAATATAAAGACAAAGCAGAAAAAAAAATCCCTCCTCTTAAGGAGTTTATATTGTAATGAAGAGGAGGGTATCTCATACATAGAGAGAAGCAAATATATTATTTACATCTGGGACAGAGTAATAACGAGTCAGGGAGGATGACTTGAAAGGGCTTACAGATTCATAGATTTCGAGCTAAAATTGATCTAGGTCGTATAACCCAGTCATTTCATCTGACAGATGGAAAACAACAACAGAAACAAATTGAGCTCCTGTTTCACAGATAACACACAGGAGGCACTGGAGTTTTGGAACTCCAGCCTCTAAGAGGTTTAATCTTGATCTGGTCAGACAGGGAGGACAGGAAGACAACTTTGGAGGGGTTAATAATCTTACTTTATTCTAGTCTAGTCTTCTCAAAGGGTTGCTGATAAAGGGAACACCAACTCCTACAGCACTCCTTAATCACCTTTTCTCAGGGGCTAGTGTGAAGAGGAGTGGGCAACTATCCCTATGTCTCAATGGGGTCAGTTGAGACAGGCACAACTTATGCATTCCCCTAAATCCCCTCAAGTCTCAATGAGGGCCAGTTGAAGCACACACAGCATTACCCTGTCATATTCCCCTGTAGGTTCCCCAGTGGATTCCCCGTGGTTTCCCCACTCACTGACAAGTACCCACTTGCTGTATAGAGCAACAGACAAAGAAGGCATCTTGCCAACATTAAATTTACAGGTTAACTTGAGCAATATTGTCATTCTGAGTAAGTGCAGTAAATATCAATTATGTTACCTCCATATCTTATGGCGCAGTTGCAATAGGACTATCACTATGATTCTAGGAATTACTATCTATGATCCTTGGGGCTATTCTGGGAGTTATTATCTAACACCTGGAAACTAGAAATTGCTATGGCCATGGATCCTGAGAAATTAAACTAGAAAGGAAAACAAAATCCTACTTATATACAACTCCAGACAAGATCAATTACTCATCCATGGTTGCATTACAAGTATATTGTAGAGTTCGTTTGTGAACCCAGTTCATCTGACTCTAGATCCCCTTTCTTTAACCTATGCAATATTTCCTATAGGAAGTAGACCCCCATTTGAACTTTGAAGGGATGAAGAATTCTAGGAGGGAAAGGCAAGAAGGAAATATATTCCCATATATATATAAGGGTCATCTGGGCAAATACAGAGGCTGGAGATGGAATGTCAAGTTCAGGAAATAGCAAGTAGCAATCAGAATGTGTGAAGAGGAGTAACAGGAAATAAGGGTGAAAAAAATAGTCTGGAGCCAGATTGAGGAGGTTTTAAGTGTCAAAGTGATGAGTTTATATTTCATTCTAGAGGCAAGAAGGAGCTACTAAAGCTTCAGTAGTTAGGATAGATCTATGTTTTAGGAAAACTAATTTTTATAGCAGTGTTATTAAAGAGAGGAGAAACTGGAAGAGGGAAACCAAGTAGGTGGCTATTGCAATAGTCCTGGGGAGGGGTAATATAGGCTTGAACTAGGATCATGGCTTTGTGAACAGTAGCAAGGGAATGGCTGGGAGAAATGTTTTAGAGGTAGAATTGGCAGGACTTGGTGACTGACTAGATATTCAATAAATATTTATTATTTAATACTCTCCGTGTACACCAAATTGCATTGATCAAAAACCCCAATTCTGTTCCAATTCCATTGAACAATTTTGTCTCTCTTTTCCTTATAGCCAGACATATATTGCTTTGCATTTGTCAAGACAATCTTATTTGCACAGTTTTTTTATGTGGGAGTGCCAGTTTCCACTGCTTTCATTTGCCACTCTAATTGCTTTTCTGTGTTGCTTGAAATGACTCAACCGTGTTTGAATTAATTTCATTTTAAAGTAAACTCTTGCCATGTACATATGACTTTGTCTTTGTTAACATAGTTTTACATTTACCAAGTTTTAACCTTCATCCTTAATGATATGAAAACCCATTTATTTGCCCTAGATTTCAGTTGTTGAACTCTTCTTATTTGCATTTGCCCACACTGTTTTTAATTTCAGATGTAGAAGGCAACTGTTGGGACTGATTTCTTGCTTTTGTAATATTGAAAAGTGCAGCACATTCTTATTCCCTCCTGACACTACTGGTTAATATATTTTGATTTCAAGTTTAATTTGTAAAAACATTCCTAACCTTTTCAGGCTCTTTTTATTATTTTTTTTAAGCAAATACAGAAATCAAATAAATCACATATCAGGTTAAAAAGTCATGAAGCCATAGAGAAAAGTTTAAATAGGTATTTTTAGTTTCTTTTTCTTTGACAGAGTCAAAGTAGTTCTTCCAATTATTGGTCTGGATCCCCCAAAGAACAGCCCATGTGAAATATTGTTTATATTAGCATGCCCATATATTCTCTAAATACTACAAAGGGTGTTAAGAGTACAAATGAATTTAAACAAATGATTGAGAATTGTAGAATTTGAATATAAAAAGCAATTTATATGAAATTTTCACTGTCATTATTTACAGTTGGAGACATTCCTACCTACAACTCTCTTGAATGAAGCTGGATCTTTAAAGATCAAAGATAGCATATTCATAGTACTTTGTAAAACTTAGAGTGCTAAATAAATTCTAGCTGCTATTCTATTCTTATTAATTATTAAAGAGATAGAAACCAGTGATGAAATAGAGAGTACCTAATTACTGAGCTCTTTGCAGGTATAGAATGGAATCCTATCTTAACACTCAGTATCATAATGAAGGCCTGACCAGTTGCTTTAAGGAAATCAAATGGTGAGTTCTAGAAAACCTAAGCCATTTCAAAAATGTAGCAGGCTCTCTACATGGCAAATATAGCTCCAACATTTATTCAAATATCAGAAAACTGAGTCCCAAAACCAGAAAGTCAAGCCATCACAGTAGTTATGAAGTTGGCACATGTAGTTAATGTAGTAAACACCCACATTCTCAAGCCTTCAAAACAGGACAGGCCACCTCAGGCAAAGATCTTCCTCTCCTCACTCATGGCAACTGTTCAGCATCCACACAGCTTGCTCCAGCAGCTCCAGCCCCCCGCAGTTCCTGTCCCTGGCAGTCCACAGCAGGAGTCCTTAGCAGAAATTCTGGCTGGCTCAAAAAAAATAGGAGTTTCTGTCACAGCCGCTGCCGCTGCTTCCAGTCACCACACTGACTCTAGCTTGGCTCCGGCTTCCTCTTGCCCCACCCCTTCCTGCTGTGTCAGCAAGTTCAAGGGGCATGGAAGATCTTCAAATCCCATAACCATTACATTCAGCCCCAAGATCTTTCATGCCCATTACGTGGGCAACTTACATCTGAAATAGCATTAACATCTCTTAAGTACAACATAATCCTCACAAAATAGAGACATCACATTTGCAAGATACGTGACATAACAACTCATTACCAGCAATCCAAAACAAAAATGTTCAAATAAAGTTCTCTGGGGGGGCAGGGGGTGTCCTTCCCCTCACACCACCCTGGCAGGCTTCCTCCTGGTACTTTCAGGTGCAGGCTCTAATGAGCCAAGTCCCAGTCTTAACACTGCTCCAGACCCTGCTTCTAAGTCCTGAGGGGTGACTAGGCAACAAAACCAACAGGGTGGGGTCCTTGAGGATCCATAGCACTTCACCCCACCCACCATAGACACAACTCCATCCTCCCCCTGGGTCCCAAACTGTGGGATGCATCAAGAAAACACTTTTGGTGCTCCTGCCTTGCTGCACAGTCTATCTGGTCCTGCGGCTGAATTCCGAATTCCTGGGTTCCTCCTCCTCCCACAGGAGGCAGCCACTCCTGGCTTCTGCCCCAGTCGTGATGCAAGCAGCTCACCATTCCTGCTCTCACCTCATCGATGTCAGCATGCAGGCAGTTCTATGCTCCTGTTTCATGGCTCCACAGAGTCACAGCTACCACAACTGAGAAACAAACAATTATCCCAGCCCCCATACTTTCCTTTTAGTTTGTGGATCCTGCTTGTGATGCCATTTGTAGCAGCAAGCCCCCTGACATGCCCAGGATGGCTGCTAGCACGGGTTCTTAGATCTGCTTTTCTAAAGGAAAGCAACTCAAAATGGGTTAACAGTCTTACTTACATCAAACATATATCATTTACCTGGTTCAGGGGACAAAGTCAGCACCCTGAACTTGAGAGAATACAAACACAGTACAAATAGAAGTTACAAGCAGACAGAGAAACAGATCCGCAGATGGGCTTCCAGACGTCTGACCATGACATCCATACCTTGTTAGCTACCAGGGAGGGAAGCACCAACATCTGGGCTTTCAAAGCCGAGGGGCTCAATGGCTTCCCAGAGTCTTGTCTGGCCAAATCACACAACTCTTCCCAAAGTGAGCCCCAAAGCAAAAACTCATATCAGTGTATATATAGACTTCTCCTGGATCAGAGAATGTCACAGCCCTCTTGACCCACTGCCCAAACACAAAGTAATAAGATGTGGGCATTTCTGAAGAACAAGCCTCCAGCCAGAGTCTCCATGTGACCACATTTAGCCTATTAGGAAGAAGAGTATATTTTCAAATCGGGGAAGATTCTCAGAGTCACTTAAGCCCATCAAAGGGCCAAGGGGCAGGGAAGATCTTCAGATTCCCATAACAGTGTGACAAACAATGGTAGTTTGAGTTTCAATTGAGAAATAAATTCTTTGCCTGGATTTCCATCTCATTGTACAGGTTAAATGATAGAACTCCAGATCACTAGAACTAGAAGGGACCTCAGTGGTCTCCTAATCCAATTGCTTCATTTTATAGGTAAGGAAACCGAGGCTCAGAGAAGTCATGGGCCATGCCTAAGGGTATGGCACTAATTACTAGCAGAGCTCAGACTAGAGCCCAGTTCTAAAATAACAGGACAATTAGAAAATGAAAGCAGTCTTCTAGGGAAGGTTGGTCTTGGAGACCAGAGAGACCAGAGGCAGGGCCCAAAGTATGGGACTTGTTACTTCAGCACAGTAGCCTGAACAAGGTGGTTAGCAATAGGAATTGAGTGGAAGGGATTGAGAGATGCTAGGAAGGAAGAAAGGATAGTATTTAGAAACAATTTGTATATTAGGAGCAAAGGAGAACAAAGAATCAATCACAGAAATTCAGAGTTAAAAGAGTCCTCAAAGGTCATCTATTATTAGATAAATAAGAAATTGTGCTGTAGCATTACAGACACGTCCATCTTGCCTCCAGAGAAAGACTTCTAGTAATGGAGACCACCACCTCAATCCCATTCTACTTTTGGAAAACTCTGTTGATTGAGTTTTTCTTTATAACAAGCCAAGACTTATTTCTCTTCAATTTCTACTCATTGTTCCTTGTACTGCCTTCTGGAATCAAGGAGACCAAGACTAATACTTTTCTACTAGTTTATAATAATAATTAAACTTCTACTAGTACTTCTTCTAATTGATAAGCCTTCAAATACTTGGAGAAAGTTATTATATCCTTCAAAAGTCTTCTCTTCACTAGGGTAAATATACCAATTCATTTGTTTCCCAGTCATCACACCTTCCAGGATGCTTTACCAGGGATAACCTGTCTAGCAAGACAATATGTTTACCAACAAGTCTACCAAGTCAACATGTCAAAATTGGACTCATCATCATCTCTCTCAGACTTTCCCATCCTTGCAAACTTCCCAATTACTGCTGATGGTACTACCATGTGGTGACATCTCAATGATATCTTCAATTCCTCACCTGTAATTTCTCTAAATATGCAATCTGTTGTTAAGTCCTGAATTTTCTACCATCCCAACATCTTTCATATATATATCCCCTTCTTATCACTCACTCAGCCATTAGCCTTCATTATCTCATTCCTGATCTACTGCAATGGCCTGTTGGTTAGTCATCCTGACTCAAGTATCTCCCTACTCCAGTAAACTCTCCTCTCAGCTGCCAGAATGGTCTTCCTAAAGTGTAAGTCTGACCATGTTACTCCCCTACTCAATACAATTCCACTGGCTTTTTGTTTCCTCCAGCATCAAATATCAAATTCTCTATTTTGTTTTGAAAGCCCTTCTACCTTTCCAGTCTTCTTATACTTTACTCCCATCTACCTGGCAACACTGGGTTCCTCAGACACAACATGCCATCTCCAAACTTTGCATTTTCATTCGTTGTCCCCTATGCCTGGAATGTTCTTCCTCCTCACTTGTAGTTCCTGGCTTCCCCAGCTTCATTCAAGACATATCTCAAATCTTACATTCTGCTAGAAGCCTTTTCTGCTTCCCTATGTCAATGTTTTGTGTTCAAAATGATCAAAGCTACTAAACGTGAACCTTGCCTCTCTTATTTCAATCCCCAGCCAAGTCTTCACAGAAATAATATGGACAACATTTTCCCCTTTCAAACTCTGGAAGTGTTTTCAAGGCCCTTTTTGTTAGAGCGCCTCAATCAGGGAGAAGCACCTATAATGTGGAATCTTGTGGACATTGGTGGAGGCAGGGGATGTAGTGTTTTATCAAGGAATATTTTAAAATTGAGTTTCTTGTTAATTATTTTTCATCATCTGTCAGAGTCGCTAATAATATACATTAAACAGTTCTCTTTAAAACTTCTGATCAACAACTAGGTCTTACTAAATGGTTGGTGTCCATAGGTAACTTAAATGGAAGCTTATTTTGAATAAAATAAAACTATCTTTTATGCTCTACCATATGATAGAATGTAAATAAGCTCCTTGAAGGCAGAACTGATTTTGGTCTGGTGCTTAGTATAGTAACTGGCATACAGTAGGTCCTTGATAAATGTTGATTAATTGATTGGGAACTAAGGAATTAAATTTATGCAGTCAATATTAATTTTAAAAATGTAAAATGAACTTTGATTACATGCTTAGTGCTATGCTAGGCTTGGTGGGAGACACAGAGAAGAAGAGATGATCCCTGGCCTCAGATCCCTTACAATCTTGACCATCTTAAAGTTACAAAGAAACTTCTTCAAAGAGGAATGTAAATTGATCTCCAACTTTAAAAAATCCTCTTGGGAGAGCTCAAAAAAGATCTTGAAAATCAGAGAGGTAGAAAAAAATTGAGACATTTATTTAGAATGATTTTTACATAACACACACATATATACACACATATACATATATGTACACACATAGGCATACACATATATGTGTATATAAATATTTGTGTCTAATAGTAACCATCTTGGGGGGGAAAGGAATAAAAAAATGTACATGATAACTTTATTAAAAATTTAAAAGGAATAGCAAATTTTATATAATAGATTTGCATTTTCATGTGCAACCTTTTTTTTAAAATTAAAATTGTACTATATTATGGGAAATCATTGTTTTATTCCATAAATAAAAAAAGAAAATGAATAAACTTATTTTAAAAAGAAAAGGATAAAGAAGAAAATAAGAGCAGGGGTTGTTTTTGTATGCTCAATACCTACCACAATGTCACATATGTAGAAGGTACTTAATAAATGTTTATTGTATTATACTGGATTAGATTAGATAATATCCCCACTGATAGACTCTTCCCCCATTTCCACATGTCGAAATTTTTCCCCTTCTTTCAAGGTCCAATTCAGGGACCATACTCTCCATAAAGCCTCCCTTGATCTCTTCCCAACCCTTTCCCCACTTAAAAGTGATACCTGCCTTCTCAAACCACTGTAATGGTAATTAATTTAAATTCCAAGACCCCTTTTTGTTATGTCAAGTAAGCAGGTTCTTAGCCCTTAGTCAAGCCTCTGTGAAAGAGGCAGAGGGTGTGAACTCTGTCTCTTGTTGCTGACGTAACAGGAAGGGTTTGGCTGAAACAGGAAGCCAATGCTGTGTGTGTGCGTATATAAGAAAAGCCCCACAGAGACAGAATCAGAATTTTTCTCCTGGCGGGCTCCTGGTGGAGGAGGAATGGTGGAGACTGAAGCCAGGAGAGGAGAAGAAAGGAGGGAGGGAGAGAGAGAGAGAGAGAGAGAGAGAGAGAGAGAGAGAGAAATAGAGAGAGAGAGAATGAGAGAGAGAAATTTCTCTCAGTAGCATCTGGAAGCTGGGCTGTTACTACTGGACTGAGAACTGAGTTGGAGTTTTCTTGAGGCCAGAATCTGGTGAAGGCTGAAGTTGCTGCTGCCAGATTTCTTTTGGGTCCTAGGGCCAGCCAAACTGCTGGAGGAGTGAAGAAGCCTCACCAGGATGCTAATACTTTGTTTGTTTGTGGCTTGGTTGATCCTTGAGTTCCCGTTGAGATGTGCTGGACCCTGTGAACATCAGTGTGTAGCAGGAACTGCCCAGAGGACTGGACAAGGACCTGGGAGCTGTCTGCCCCTGAATCCAGGTGACTGTTTGGTGGATTCGGGTAGGAACTGGGACAATGGAAGGGGATCCAGGGAATCTGAGAGACCACCCTGAGTCAAGATGAAGAAAAGGCCTCTCCTTGGATATTGAATGCCTGATGAAATTGAAGTTTACTAGAGACCTGAGGGGTGGAGGGTTTGTGTAATTTTCTAATGATTGTATTTAGTGATTAACCATACTTAGTGACTGATTGCTAGATAAGTGACTGATTAAGTTAATCTATGATTGTCCCATGAGTGGAAGACTGACTATCATATTTTGGGATGACTGAATGATTAAGAAAGGAGGGTTTCCCCCTAAGGGAAACCAGATGATTGTTCTTTTGTTCTTTGTTCTAAATACTGTGACCACTTTGGTGAAAACTATGTGGCCATCCTAATGTTAAGCTGTTGAGAACACTATATTGTGATTTTCTGTGATAAGATGTAATGTTGTGAATATTATATCATGATTTGTTGTGAATGTTTGCCTTGATTTGTTATGGAATAAATAGAGTATTCACTATATTGTGTAATCAGAACCTTAAAAGTTGTTCACAGTAGCATTCTTTTGGGAAGCTGCTCGTGCATGGTGTTACAACCATTCATATGACTGTTTAGATCTTTTCTATGCACTGAAATCCTAGTTTTTCCACCAATGTCCTACACCACTGTGTGTTTGTAACATGGAGCTGACCCTGGGTTCTCCAAGCTATGCTACTGGAGTACTAACTCTGGTAGGCTCTCCAGTGCTAGTAATGCACTGGTAATAGACTGGGTCAGTTTTCTGAGGCTCATCCTTCCTAAGTTTACCATTAATGAGTAGCCTACCGAATGAGGACTCTTTGGTCATAGAAATTCAAGAAGCAAAGAAAATTGTGCAATGGCTTCTGTCTTTAGTAACCTCATTCTGCAGCTAGAGTGACCATGGTGAGGGGGATGGAGTTTGGTGGTGACAGGAAAGGGGGCAAGAGGTACTACTGTTTTTTAACTCATCATAACCACACATTTAATTCAGTTAATTCAACAAACATTTTTTAAGCATTTACTCTCTGCAAGGCCTATGCTAAATGCTGAGGATCCAAAGACAAAAATTAAAAAAAAAACTAGTCTCTATCCCACATGAAAAATCAGATATGACTGCTATTTAAAAACTCTGCAATGGTTTTAAAGTTGTATAAATCTAAAAGTGTTTTAAACTTAAAATACAATATGTAATTGAATAATTATGTCAACCCAATGGAGTAGACGCTATAGATATTTTTATCCTAACTTACAGAGGAGGTTCAGATATGGCAAGTGACTTTCCCATGATCACGAGTGTCTGAGGTAAAATTCAAACTTAGATCTCTCCTAACTCTAAGTTCAGTTTTCACCTGTGCATCATTATTTATTGTATGTTTATATTGTTTGAACTTAGTTTCATATGTCTAAAAAGTTGTCTAACCCAAAAAGCTTACTATAAAGGTCGACTATAGTTCCAGAAGTTCCAGATGGTTGTAAGGAATGTTTAGATCCCATCCAGTGCTTGTTTTGGGGCCCCTCAGGTCTTGTTTTGGGCCTACTCAAAGTTTGTATTTTGGGTTCCCCAAAATAGATTGACTTACCTCCTGATATACATCTCAAACTTGCCCTTCTCTTGGACACCACCTACTGCCTACATGAGGCCAATCGGGCAAGTGTCCTTATGCCCTTGTCTGACCTCTACATAATGTAACCTCACAAAAATTTATGGTGGGAGTCACCCCTTTTTATGACTCTCTCTCTCTACCAAAAGACCTAATAATTTTTTCTAAAACTATTTCAGATTTTGGGGTTTTTGAACAACACATTTTACTACCTTCAGCTGGACTTTGTGATATTTTTGAACAAAGAAAAACAAGTTATATGCTATGGGAAGAACAAGGAATTGAACCACACCAATATTTACTTTTTGTTGTTGTAAATCAGACTAGGAGACAAAATAAAGTTGCAAATTAGTGGAAGGGTGGCTCACAATTTCCCCTCAGAGAGAATAATAAAGCCTTTAGTGAAGTTGGTTTCATTCTATGCTGAAAGGCAATAAGGATCATCATTTGATGGGATGCTGAGCATCTTGCCTTGAAGTGATCATAACAGTAACAAATAAAGACATTTCCATGAAGATAAGTAAAGCTTCAGGGCCTCATCTATTAGAAAAAATGTAGAAGAGAAGAAATTTAATTAAGACTTTACAAATCTGTCCAAATAAAGTCCACATATGTCTTGCTAATTTGGATAATTCAGTGTGATTGTGAGCCTTGGGGAAGATGGTGAAAATATGTTGAAAAATGTTATTCAGGATTAAAAGGTGGAATAGTAGAAAGTTCACTAGGTGTAGAGTCAGAGGGCTGGGGCCCAATGTCACCTCTATTAATGACTACCTGTGTGACCATTGAGAAGTCACTTCATATCATTTTCTCATTCATAAAATGAGGAAATTGGACTAGCTTGGCTTCTAAGGTTCCTTTCAGATTTATATGTTCCTAAGAGAGGAAAGAGATGACAGACTGTAGGTTACTAAACCACTAAGCTTGAGGAGTAGAATGGACCTAAGTATGGGAGACCATTGGCTTCGTGGGTTATGAATATACCCTGTGACATATGGTTAAGGGAATTAGTCAAATAGGAAGAGGGAGAGTGAAAACAGGCTCAGGATTCAGTTTAGGAGCAGAGGGGGGAGGCATAGATGGAAGGCCCATCAGGTATCCACAAGCAAAGAGTAAAAAAGGTGACAATGCTTATAGTGCATTCAAGATGGTAGTTCCTGTTGCTGACACTACTAAACAGAATACTTGGGAACACTTTAAAGGAAAGAGTGTTGTTTGTCAGACAGAATGAGGGCATCACTATGAATATAGCTAATAGACAATTTCATCACTCAACTCTTCATCCTTCCAAAAATCTAGTATCAATCTCCAAGGACTGGAAGATGTCCATTTCTGAAAAATGGCATACTCTGCAGAATCCCATTGGTCTTTGGATAGGTGCTCACTTTTCTAGTGTGAGAATCTCCAACAAGGTGGCTTCTTCAGAGGATTTTAACTTCAGGATTCCACACTAATTTTGTTGTTGCTGTTGAGTCATTTCGGTTGTTTCCATCTCTTTGTGACCCCAGTTGGGTTTTTTTGGCTAAGAAACTGGAGGGGCTTACCATTTCCTTCTAAAGCTTATTTTATAGATTAGAAAACAGAGGTAAAAAGCGGTAAAGGTCACACAGCTAGAAAGGACCTGATGCTGGATTTGATGAATCTCCTGACTTTAGACCCTGGGACGTGAGGGGGAAAGGAAGGAATATTTAAGTCACTCTCTGAATTTTATGCTTCGATAGAACACATAATTATGGAATATGGAATAGATATAAACTGATGCAAAGATGAATACATTAGAGTGAAATTCATTTTCTCCTGTCATGGAAACACAACCATTTCTCAGAGAAATGGATGTCAAAAGTCTATAGTGTGTGAACAAGAGAAGTAACATAAAAATATATCTTTTTGGCTGACCTTAGAGAAAAGATGATCCCAGTGAAGAAGTTTGGTGCAGTATGCTTTTTTCCAAGTCCCTCACATAAATGTGGATGGCAAACCTTATCTCAGTAGTACAGTCATTGAGAAAGTAAGTTTCTCGTACTGCAAAAGAAGTCCAGAAATAGTAAGAAAGGAAAAGGATAATCATAAGATATTCCATGCACAGAGAGAGAAAGAGAGAAAGAGTAGATTATGTGCCCCACTGTTATTCCTAATGTCAGTTGAAATTGGAGGTTCCTCTTCCTAACAATTCATGACTATACTGGGCCTTAAGTTTTGCAAAATTCTTTCCTCAGAACCACCCTGTGTGGTAAGAAGTATATATATATCCCTTATTCTACAGGAGACCCTAAGAAATTAAATGACTTGGCCACGGTCAATCTTATAGTGTATGAGGCAAGATTCAAATGCCTATTTCCTGACTCTAAGCAGGTACCCTTTCCACCTGTTATATTGCCTCTCAAAAACCAAACACGAGACACTGTATATCACTGGTCACTGATAAATAAGATACAACTTCTACTCTTCTAAAACCCCAGCTCTCTCACCCTGAGCAAATGACCTTACAATGTGGATGGGGACTTGAGGGTCAGGGAAGGGAAGGTGGAGAAGAACATTTATTGGTGACACTAATTGGTACAGAGGAAGCAGTGAGGTGGTCCGGTAGTTAGTGCTGGGCTTGGAGTAAGGAAGATTGGAGTTCAAATCCAGCCTCGAGCACTTACTAGCTGTGTGACCCTAGGCAAGTCGCTTAACCTCTGTTTGCCTTAATCCACTGGAGAAGGAAATGGCAAACCACTCCTGTATCTTTGCCAAGAAAATCCCATGGACAGTATGACTCACTGGGTCATGAAGAGTCAGATACGACTGAACAGCAAATGAGTGTGAGGATGTTGGCTTCTGTTTCTGTACAGCTTCACTGCTACAGGGGGGTTGTCCCTGCCTTAATTAGTTACTTTCCACAGAGGGTACTGGGAGCCCTAGAGTGTTATTTCTGTCATCAGCACCTTTGCCATGGACAGAAGTGACCTCTGAGATCACAATGTTGAACTTCTTTATTTTAAATAATGAAGAAACTAAGGGTAAGAGAAACTAAGTGACTTTTCTAAAATCACACAAGTAGTTAGTGGCAAAACTCATCATCTGACTTTTAATAGTCTTTATTTTACTACTTTATTTAAAATCATTTGGGAACTATATTGGATCACTTACCATCTCAGGGAGGAGGGAGGACAGGGAGGAAGGCAGGGATGGAGTTTGGAATTCAAAAGTTTTTTTTTTTAAGTTAAAAAACTGTTTTAACATTTAATTGGGGTAAATGTTATATTAAAAATAATTTGGGATGTCAGTCATGCACGAGAACTGTAAGATAACTGAGCTTTTTTTTCTCATCTCCACCTCCTCAGGAGGCATCATGGGAGGGAGGCAGGATGGCACATTTGGGGGCCATAGCAGACATGATGCAGGTAGAAAAAAATAACCCCCTTTTCCAGAATTCTGTGCTTCAAAGACTTTGACCAGGAAATATTGGTCAGGGGTTAATGGGAGAGAGGTATCACTAGGTGAAAGAAGGAAGAAGAAACAATTCAGGAGTCAGGAGGGAACTTCTGCTTTATATTTGAAGGAGAAGCAGGCTACCCAAGTTCAGAGCACCACAGCATATACTGAGAATAAGGATGACCCCAGGGACCCCCAAGAGGTAAAGAGATGGAGCAGGTGAGAATGCAGAACCTTTCATATGCTCTGATATCAGATCATCCCTAGCCTTCTGGGACTTCCTTTTGTTGTTCAGTCATTTTTCTGTTGTCTCCATGACCTCATTTGGAGTTTTCTTGGCAGTTACTGGAACAATTTTCCATTTCCTTTTCTAGTTCATTTTACAGATGAGGAAACTGAGGCAAACATGGTTAAGTGACTTGCTCAGTGTCACATAATGTTTGAGGATGGATTTGAAGTCAGAAATGTGAGTCTTCCAGACTTTGGACCCACTGCTCTATCCACTGCACCACCTAACTGCCCTGGAGTTTCCTTTAAATGTCCTTTATTTGATTCAGAGATTGAGATCAAGCCTTTCTTGGGGGAGAAGGATAAGAAACTGCACTTACTTGGAGGTAAAATACATATTTTTAATGCTTCAGTAAAGGGGCTGGGGTAATAATCCCTTCCTAATTCCTTACTGTCCTGTATTAACATTCTGTTAAAGTGCTTTGTGTTTTTTTGCAGAAATCATCTTAGGGGAGAACTAAATGAGCCAAAAGCTGATTTTTCCTGACGAGGTTCTGGTGTGGGAAAAATAAGAATGAATAAATGAAAAAAAATTATACACTTGCCATGTGCCAAGCACCATGTTATTAAAATGGATAGATAGTACTGAATGATAGAATTAATTTACTTAGACACACCTAAGATTAAATCTGGGTCTGTTAAGAGTATAAAGTTCTAGTTTTGTTTATACTTGTCTATTCTCAGTTCCCAATATGGAGCTCTACTCTATTCTGTGTGTACTTAAATGTTAGTTTAATGAATGACTGAATGATTTTAAGTAATATTAACATCAAGTTATATTAACAAAATTATATTAATTATTCATTATAAGATGGCAGAGTAAAAGCAGGGACTTGCTTGAGATCTCCCCAAACCCCTCCAAATACCTGTAAAATGACTCTAAACAAGTAATTATATTAACAAAATAATGAGATTTACATACTACCTTAAGCCCAATCCTTATAACCTTTGCTTTATTAAGAGAATTCTCAAATACTCTGGAAATAGCTTCATCTTTGCCTTTAGAATATAAAAGGGTGTTGTTGGTTTTTTATCTCTATCACTCAGGGCTTTGGGTTTGTTGGTTTCTTGTAGGTTTTTAAGTAAAATTACTAATTACTAACAGGTATGACTTGAAAATCAACACATGCCAAGTTTAGAGGTATAAGCCCCATTTTAGAAATAACCTATTTGAATAAATTAAGTCAAAAGTAGATTCAGCCTGAGATTTACATTTTTTCCCATTCTTCTGTACTATCCACTAAGTTATACTGTCATGTACCTTCCTTTTATTTTATGTATCTATATTTCTATCTATCTATCTATCTATCTATCTATCTATCCATACACACATTGTTGTTTGCCTGTTGTATCCCCCATTAAAATATGCATTTCTTGAGGACAGGCACTATTTTTCACCTTTCTTTCTCCCACAGGACTTTTCATAGTGTCTGGTACATAGTAGGTGTGTCAGACAGACTGTCTGACAAACAAAAAAAACCCCAAAGAAATAAAATGGGAATTTAAACATAAGCACATTTGATTTAGAGATCGTTATCTTGGGCACCCCAGGGAGAATTAAATTACTTTTGTCGAGCATTAAATTGGACATTTATTTTGAGTAGAAAACCACTCCTCCTCCTCTGTAGACTTAAAGGATTGGGACAGATGATCTTGAAGGGACCTTTCAACTTTAACATGATGAATCTATAAGTCACCCAGGGATGCAATCATAATGTCTCCAGTTATCCATTTGAGAAGATTTGCTAGCAAATATACATGGAGAACTGATGCTCTGAATTGTTAGACTCAGCTATGAAGTGTTCTATAAATGCAAGTTACCATTACTGTTATTATCACAAAAATAATTTAAGAGTAAGAATAAAGAATAATTTGATGGTCAAACAGGGATTTACTAGTTACAAGAAAAAAAGTGACCAGATCATCAAACTGTAAGCATCCTTGAAAAATAAGTCTTTCTCCTGATTTCAGAAATGAGAGACCCATTTATACAACTTCAACAGGTAACAATCTATCTTATGTTTTAAAGATCTCCAAGAAGTAGATGTCAGCCTCTCCTTTTAGTCATTTATCTGAACATGTAATCCCTCATGGTGGTAGATGTCTTCTATCCTCAGCCTATACTACCACCATTTAAACTTCCATGCTTTGTGTATTGGCAAGAAGGATAGACTCAGACTCAGCAGAAACCTGTGCTCCAATCCCACTTTGCACATTTACCAGCTGTGTGACCACAGGGACTTCAAATCTCAGATCCTCAATTCCCCAATTTGTAAAAATGGAATAATAATACCTGCAGTACCAACTTTATGAGGTTATTGTGAAAATCAAGAGAGATATTATATGTAAAGGACCATATACATGGCAGCAATTATTTTTGGCTTTGTTGGCAACAACTGTAAAGATCAATTGGGCCCCTTCCTTAATGTCCCTGATGAGAGTTATTTGGAAATGCCTTATTAATGCCTGAGACTATTGCTTATTGGCAAGTTGAGAATTGGATAGCACCAGGAGAGGGTTTTCCTTGCCTCTTCTTTGATTAGCCCTTTCACTATGGAAACTCTTTGTTTCCATTTCTCTGCCTCACTTTGTGGTAGGTTGGATGACTGCTGGTTTCTAATTGTGCATCAAGAAAGGAACATGGTGGCTTAGGGAGCATTTCTAACTCTATAGGGCTCCAAGCAGAGACTAGTCATTAGTCCAATCCTTGGCATGTGGTGAACCAGTCGTTTGAATGCATGAGGCATCTGTAAGTTAGTTGCTCAGAAACTAGGGTTAAGGATTGCATCTGTGATTTCATTGATTTTGGGAACTTTCAAGTGAGGAATATGGTTTGTCTCCTTTGAAAATGGTAATCATAGAGTTGCCTAGAATACTGAGAGATTAAACGATTTGCCCAGGTTAAGATCATAGAGTCAGTATGTGTCTTAGGCAAGACTTGAATTGAGGTCTTTCTGACCTGCAGGACAACTCTCATGCTGAATTGAGGAGGATTTATAGTCTTTTCAGCACCAAAGTCACTCAGACTCTTAGATGGTGAAGTGCAGTGGTGTCAAACTCAAATAGAAATGGGGTCACTAATGCATATAGCTAGGAGATGGCTAGATGATGTAGTGGAGAGTGTTGAACTTGGAGACAAGAAGACCTGAGTTCAAATCTGACCTCAGACACTAGGTGTGTGACCCTGAGCAAGTCGCTTAACTCTGTTTGCCTCAGTTTCCCCATCTGTAAAATGAGCTAGGGAAGGAAATGGCAAAGCACTCCAATATCTTTGCCAAAAAAACACCAAAATAGGGTCACAAAGAATCAGACATGACTGAAAAACAACAAAATTCATACATCCCTGTTACATCTTGATTTGGTTTAAACATATCATATTATCTATGCTTTATTGCATTTTTATTTATTTTGTTAACTATTTTCCAATCCCATTTTAGCCAAGTTCAAGTCACACTGAGTAGTATTGTGGGTCACATTTGGTCTGCCATGTATTTGACACCTCTGGAGCATTGGAACTGGGAGTAAGAAGAGCTGAGTTTAAATCCCACCTTAAACACTTGCCTGTGTTATGTCCCTGGGCAAGTCAATTCTCCTTTCTGCCTCGGTTTCTTCATATGTAAAATGAGGGGGTTGGACTTGCTGGCCATGAAGGCCCTTCTAGCTCTAAATCTATGATGCTATGATAGCTATGAGCAGGAAGGCATTGTATCACTTCATTTCTGGCTTAGAAGGTATTAGCTGGATGACATTATTGGAGTGCTGTCACCAGTAGTAACCAAAGCATCATTCTAGGACTAAAGCATCCATGTTATTGTTCTGTCATTTTCAGTCATGTCCTTGATCCTCTGCAGACTTCAATAAGATAGATTCTTTACATTCTCTCTCAGTGTCCCCCTCCAATTCCACGTTCAATCACCACTGACCCTGTGAACTCTGGATAAAAGCTGGCTTGCTTTCTGTGATTACTTCCAAATTCTCATAGTCATAGTTTCAGAGCCAGAAGGGACTTAATAGACCCCCTAATTTTCCAGATGTGTCATAGAAGGCTAAGTGACTAGACACAGATCACAACTAATGTGTCTAAGGTAGAATTTTAATTCAGATCTTCTTGGCTCCAAGGCCAGGACTTTATTTGTCTCATATGCTTATTTGGCTAATAGATATAAATATTCATTTATATTTCACATAGGTGCCTTCCCAGTTCTTTCCCATGGTAACACTCACTAACACTTGGAAAAGTTACTTCTTTTTTTTTTTTGAGACTGGCTCTCCTTAACTTTCCTAGTCTGGAAATGTAGCAGTGACTCACAGGTGTAACCTCAGTGTCGATTGGCATGGAAGTTTTGATCTGCTCTGTTTCTAATCTGAGCCAGTTAATTCTTCCTTTAAAAAAAAACAGAAGTCTGTTTTCTTTCCTTCTCACTCTTCCCCATTGAAAAAAAGAAAAACAAATTGCTAGTCAAACAAACGAAATTTTCTCCCTCCTTTGCTATGTTTAAGAAATGTCTAATTCTGCTCCCTGATTCCAACACCTCTCTCTCAGGAGGTAACTAGCATGTTTCATTATCAGTGCCTTGGAATCATGGGTGGTCATTGTATTGATCAGTTCTTAAAGTTTTTTAAGTTATTTGCCTTTATGGTGGTGTTACTGTATAAATGGTTTTCTTGGGTCTGTTCATCTCATTCTTTGTCAATTTATTCAAGTTTTCAAAATTGTTTAACACAAATTAACTTGAGTGGGTGAACATGATGGGGCATTTTAAGAGTTGTAGTCTTAGAAAGGGAGAGAAGTTGGACCTTTTAGATTTTTAAAAAGGAAAATGTAGCTATCTGGGGGTGGTGAAAATCCCTAATCTCTGCCACTAGGGAGACAGAGACTGGTGGATCACTTAAGTTCAGGAGTTTTCAGCTTCGGTAGAGCTAGTACTGATTGGTGTCCACTCCAAGAATGGTACTAACATAGTGGCGAGATTGGCATCTCAAACTCAACATGTTGAAAACAGATTTCTTTGTTTCTTCCAAATCCACTCTACTTTGAAATTACTCTATTACTATTGAAGACATTACCATCTTCCCATTCATATAGACGCCCAATTTTGACTTGATCTTTGACTCTACTCTCTGCATTTGTCTATCTAGTCAATTGCTAAATCTGATTGTTTCTATTTCTGTACCATGTCCGGTATTTCCTCCTTTTTATCTAATTACACAGCCATTGCCTGAGTTAAGGCTACTATTACTTCTTCAGATTATTACAGTAGCCTTCTAGTTGGTCTGTCTGATTTGTTTCCCCACCCCTACTTCATCCATCCTTCACATGTCTATCACTGATTATCTTAAAGTGCAGCTCTTATCATCACCTCCTTATTCAATAAATTCCAATCCTTCCCTATTAGATTTAGGATTAAGTGTAAACTCCTTTGTTGACATTTAAAGCTTTTCACTACTTGACCATATCCTACTTTCCCATTCTTCTTACTCTCTATAACAAAACTCTATAATCCAGCAACACTGGCCTACAAACATGGCACTCCATTTGCAGCCCTTTGTCCTGGCTGTCCTCCATGCCTACAATGCTCTACCTATTTACCTCTCTGCCTGTTGGAATCCCTGAAATAGCCATCTTTCAAGAATCCCCTTCTGCATGAGGCCCCTCCTGTACCTCCAGCTAGTGGTCTGTTCTCCTCCAGGATTACCCTGTACCTGCTTTATATGTGTTTAATAGGTATTCATATTCATACATCAATCAATAAATCAGTAAGTATTATTAATCACCTACTATGTGCTAGAAACTATGATCATAGTATACATAGTATGCTGGGGATACAACGAGGGGCAAAAGACAGTCCCTGCTCTTAAGAAGTTCACAGTCTAATGGGGAAGGCAACGGAGAGACACAGATATATATATATATATATATATATATATATATATATATATATATATATATATATACACATATATATACATATACATACATACATATATATATATATATATATATATATATATACAGACAAGCTACATACAGGATAAACAGAGGAAAGGCACAAGAATATATGTTGTTTCTTCTCTTGACTTAGATTACGAGTTCTATGGGTGAAAGAGCTGCCTCACTCTTGAAATTTTATCCCCAGCACCTAGTAGGGTTCTTGCACATAGTAGGCTTGCTTGATTAGGGTAGGGTGGGAAGCAATGGCCAGCATTATTGTTTTTGAAGAGCTGTTGGAGGTGGTAATGGGTTTGTGTGTGAGGGCATTGCAGGAGGAAGGGCATTTTGCAGGAAACCTTCAAAGTCACAGCCAAGTCCAATGCTGCACAGTCTCATAAATGTTTCAACTATGGATAAACTATTCTCTAGTTTATCAGACAAAGCAACGTGAATTCACTGCTCTTTGTAACTTCTAATTTGTGTCAAATTGCTTTCTCTGCTCTTGCTATAAAGACAAAATATTGATCTCAATTAGTGGTTAAAAAAGAATTATGTGTAACAATATCAATCAATTAGTCAACAACTATTTCTTAGGCCAGTCACTATGCCAGGCAGTGGAGATACAGAGGCAAAATCAAACCAGTCCCTGCTCTCGAGGAACTTACATTCTAGACTAGCAAAAAAAAAAATTCAGTGGTGCTATATTTTGAGAAACTTTGTGTCAAAAATGCCACCTTTCACATTAATAATACTATTGTTATTAGTTTATTAGTGAGTATTGAATTTTTGTATTTTAAGATTTGTTTCTGTTTGGTTAAAAAATTATAATAATTCTTCATTTTATTTGAATAAAATATAAGCCAAAAATAATTTTAATCAATGATTCTATGAAAAGGGGGGGACATGACAAGTTTTTGTCACTGATCACCCTGACCCCCATCACTTGAAGGCCAGGTGTGGAGATGTGTTAGATTTCACCATTTCACCCTTCACTCAGTATTCTCTAGTATCTTTAAGGGGGAGTGAGGGTGTCTAGACTCTCTGCCATGGCTCTAGTCTCTCCTGATGGTGTTACCTTAAAAGTAGGGTCCCCTGCACCTCTGTTCCATTCACTACAAACAGATTAGCTTTTCGTGAAGAGAAATATTCACTTTAAAAGGTATAATCACAAATATACAAACTCACTCCTTCAACATGTAGGAGTCATGATCCACCTCCCCTTGCATCAACTCAGTCTCTGAGTAAGGGAAGAGGATTATCACAACTTAACCCAGTTCCCATAGAGCAAAGCTGCAGTTTCAAGTCCAAAACTCTCTGGGATTTGAGTCTCAGTCACCTTAGTCTCTTAGGGCTTCCATGCTGGGCTGGCTGCGCCACCCTGCCCACAATCCTGCTTCTAAGATTGCCATGCTCAAACTGGCAGATCCCATGGAAGACTTCTGCCATCCGAAGCTGAGGGGGAAAAACAACAGAGAACAGAAATAAGCCCTGTCTTTCCATGACTCCACCCCACAACTCCTAGGCCCATTTCTCAAAGCAGAGATTAGAATGGGGAAGCAAGGGATGGAAAGTCTTTCATCTCACACCAGTTTAGTTCATAGAAAAAAGAGAGTGTCAGGTTCAATTTCACCAGTTTAAAAGACACAGGCAGCAAATCCAAATAAGTCTACCTCCACCCATGTAAAGAAGAGTTTCTGTTTTGGGCAGTTCGGGACATGTGTAAAACTCCTCCAGGGTACCATCATCTTAGTCAAATTGGGCATTCCTGGACAGGCCTGGGTTACATAAGGAAGGGGACAGAGACACATAAGATCTAGAGCTGCTGTGTTACTTTGTAAATGTTTGCTCTCTAGGGCTAAGTCGAGTAGACCTGACGCTCTTCTCCCTGATAGGCCATCCAAAATGATAGTTTGTCCCTTCTTCCCACTTTCATTGAGCACTTCCATTAATGTCACTCAAATATTCAACTCTGTTCTCTAAAGAATTGGCTATGGCACTGGTTCAGATGGTCAAAATGTGCCTATCAGAATTTAAGTAGGTTAAGTATAAGATGTCATCAAATAAATGCATGACCATGAAAAATAATTGACTAGTCACATGGCAAGAACAAGGGATAACCAACAGATAGCCCAAGGGCTCCATTGGTATACATAGGATGTCTTAGCACATTGAACTGACCCACAGTGGGAGAAAGTTATAGGAGGATATGGCCAAAAAATCTCATGGGATGGGCAAGCACAGATGAGCTGTATTCTGAATGATTAGAGAGAGTCCTCAAAGCAATGAGATGATGGTAGAAATGATAGCCAACATTTACATGACGCTTTAAGGATGGCAAAACGATACATATATGTGTCTGTCTGTCTGTCTGTCTATCTATCTCTACTTCTACATCTATATATAAATATGCATATATACATATATGTATGTATGTATGTACACACACATATTATATACATGTGTGTATGTGTGTGAATATGACATAACATTAGTATAACATAGTATAACATAACATTATATATATATATTTATATATATTTATATATATATTTATATAAATATATACATTTGATTCTCATAAGAAGCCTGCAAGGTAGGTTCTTTATTAGCCACATTTTGCATATGAGGAAACTGAGGTTGAAAACATGACTTGGCCAGTGTCAGGACCCCATGCCAAGATCACTCCTCTCTTTCTACTTCTCTCTTTTTTACTATTAGGAGATACCTCGTTTATCCAGAGCTAAGGTCTAGCAAGCAAGCTTTTCCTTGAGCTTGGCAGAACAACAATCCTTTGTACTCGCCTTCTGGATGAACTCAGCCACAGCAAAATCCCAGAATTGTTTCCCATCAGCACCAGGGGGTCCTAAGCCCAGAGAAGTACCTGCCTGCAGAAACCATGTTCCAGCCATGCAGGCCTGCTAGGAATCACACTTGTCTCACTGTTGTTGTTATCCCTCATTGTCAGGGCTCACAGTGTAACCATTGGTATATTTATCGAGATTTGCCCACACTAAAGCAAGTCTCCTCAGTATCAGAGGAGGCCCCAGAACAAGGGTCTAGTTTCCATCCTCCAGCAGAATAAAGAATGTTCTTTGCTTATGACAACACTTAGCTCTTTGTTTTAATTTTATTTTTCACAGTTAATTGTGGTTGTGATAAGCTGTGTGAGCTCTTTGGAATTTGCAGAGTTAATAGCAGTTGCATAACTTCTATGACTCTTTGGTCATTTGTTTTCACAGTTGACATCAGTAAAGTATGGTTCACACATTTCTGAGGCAAGATTTGAATTCAGGATTTCCTACCACCAAGTCCAGAACTCTATATATTGTAACACCCACCTGCCTCACTTATAATAACAACAATAATAATAAACATTTACTTAGTGCTTTAAGTTCTGCAAAGCACTTCACAATTATCTTGTTTTATCCTTTCAACAGTCCTGGGAGATAGATACTACTATTATTATTCTCATTTTACAGATAAGGAAAATGAGGCAAACAGAGGTGAAGTGACTCTTCCAGAGTCACGTAGCTAGTAAGTGAGATAGAATTTGAACTCAGGTTTTCCTGACTTCCTGACTCCAGATCCAACCCTATCAGCTGTGCCACCTAGCTGCCTCCAATCCATTGGAATATTGGAGCAAGTACTGTATTACCTCATTTATTCAGCTTTCAGCCTTCTGGAAGAAACAACCATCTGGAATGCATTCATGGATTCAGAAGGGATAAAAAAAAAATTGCCTAGAGCCTGGAAGAAAATAAATGTCATAAAGCCCAGGGATAGGTGGAGCACCAACCTTCAGGCCATGACCCAATGACTTAATATTATTTGTAAAATTAAGGCTACACATTTAATAAGGTTATTTTTCTGGATTCCTATGACAATATTCTATTTTTCCTCATTTACAGTGGAAGGTAGATGGGGAGGCAGTGGCAAACACTGCTGGATGAAAATCTCTGAACACTGAGAAGAGACAGTGAATAACAAGAGATCAGATGGTGAATCAGAAAAAAAAGCACAGGCTAATTGGTCTAGAAATGACCAGGACCTTAGAGGCCAAATGATCCATTCCCTTCCTTTTATAGAAGAGGAACTGAGGTGCAGGAAATGACTTGCTCAAGATCACAGGTTTTTAGCTGGTAGAGGTGAGATTCAAATCCAGGTCCCCCAACCTAAAATCCAGCACACTTTCCACTGTGCAATAGCTGCCTCTATAAGTCTCACCCATTAAAAGTCTCAGGTCATTAAGTATCAGGCAAAGAATTTTATCAGCCTCAGAGATCCCTGAGGGCATCACTGGGTTTTAGCATTTTTAGCATAAGCACTGTTCATAATGATCACTGACCCATTAGGGAAAAGATAAAATCTGTCCAGTGGACCCAGAATAGGAAGGCAAGGAAGTGTGTAATTTACTTTAGAAAGACTTCCATTGAAACATCACAGACTCAGGAGGTGAAGCCAAGATGGCAGAGTACAGGCAGCAACCCAGGTGAACTCTCTCAACATTTTCCTCTAAAAGGACTTTAAAATAACATCCCAAATTAACTGCCAGAGCAACAAAGCCAACAAAAGGTCAGGGTGAGAAATTTTTTCTAGCCTAAGACAACTTAGTAGGTCAGCAAGAGAGGTCTGTGACACTGGTGAACAACACATAGTGCAGGCAGCAGAACCAGTGGTGGGCCTTGGAGGTGGCCCAACACAGGCAGCAATAGCAAAAGCATCATCAGTGGCAGCAACTTCAGGAGCTCTCATCCCAGAGATGGTCAGGGTGTTGAACAACTGGTCAGAAAGAGACTACAAGGCACTCTTTACATTCACTGGAAGCAACTGGTGCTGACTGACACCTCTATTGTTCATATGTAATTCAAGGTCATAGTTCTAGGGGAAAGAGCACTTGTGGTTAATCATAAGGGAGCAGGGGCCCTGGTTGCAGTTCCAAGGCAGAAAGGAGCTTGTGGATGTAGAAGAGCAGGGGACCTGTCAAAGTCTCAGGGCTAGAGGAATACTAGTGCTTGCATTTCCAGGGTAAACACTGGAACTAAGAAAATAAGAGCAGCGACCATGACTCTCCTCACATTTTCACCTTGGAACAACTGAAAATTTGCAGAATCCCAGAACTATATCAGAAAAACAAAAAGCAGCATGAAAAAGCCTGAAACTTGAGATAGTGCCCCTCCACCACCAACTGAGCAAAGCTCAACTTTAACATAAAATTAAAAGTCAAGAAATAGTTGGGAAAAATGAGCAAACAAAAATAACAAATCTTTACTACAAAAAGTAACTATGGTGCCAGGGAAGACCAAGAAATGAACTCAGAAAAAGAAAACAATGATGAGACAG
Organism: Pseudochirops cupreus; assembly: GCA_028627135.1. Taxonomy (NCBI): domain Eukaryota; kingdom Metazoa; phylum Chordata; class Mammalia; order Diprotodontia; family Pseudocheiridae; genus Pseudochirops; species Pseudochirops cupreus. Next base: position 301,987,293 of record CM053580.1, read on the forward strand.
CTAAAAGAAAATCCTTAAAGAGAAAAGCTAATAGTGCAGAAGACCCAAAAGAATTTCTAGAAGTCTATAACACAAAGGAATCATAAAAATGGGGAAAGGATCCATGTGTACAAAAATATTTATTGATGCTCTTTTTTGCAGTGGGCAGGAACTAGAAATTGAAGGGATGCCCATCAACTGGGAAATGACTGAACAAGTTGTGGTATATAAATACTATTGTTTCGTAAGAAATGATGAGCAGGTAGACTTCAGAAAAAAACCCTGGAAAACATTAAATGAACTAATGCTAAGTGAAAGTAGAGTGAGCATAACCAGAAAAACACTGTACACACTAATGGCAACATTATGGAATTACCTCTTCTTAGCAACGTAAAGATCTAAAATAACTCCAAAA
>CM053580.1:301988186-302010805 GCA_028627135.1 Pseudochirops cupreus
TCTCTCTCTCTCTCTCTCTCTCTGTCTCTTAGTTTCTTCTTTCTTGTGTTCCTCCCATTGGTTTTAATTCTTCTTTACAACATGACTAATGTGAAAATATGTTTAATATGAATGTATATTTATAGCCTATATTAGATTGCACACCATCTTGGGGTGGGGGGAAGGGAGGAAGGGGAGAAAATTTGGAACTCAAAATCTTATAGAAGTGAATGTTGAAAACTAAAACTAAATAATAAGTTAATACTCTAAAAATTCTTAGAAAAGTTAAATAAAGAGATAAGAATGATAGAGGGAAAAGGGGGGAAAGAAATGAGAGTGATGCAAGAAAAGCATAAAAGAACAGTTTAGCAAAAGAGGCACAAAAATTCTCTAAGGAAAAGAATAGGCCAAACGGAAAAAGAGCACAAAACTCCCTGAAGACAGTAATCCCTTAAAAATTAAAATGGGAAAGTGGAAGCTAATGACTCCATGAGACATCAAAATACAATAAAACAAAGTCAAAAGAATGAAAAAAATAGAAGAAAATGTGAAATATTTCATCAGAAAAGCAACTGACCTGGATAAGATCAAGGAGAGATAAAAATCTGAGAACTGTTAGATTACCTGAAAGCCATGATTAAAAAAAAAAAGAGTCTAGACATCATACTTTAAGAAATTATCTGAGCAAACTTCCCTAACATCTGAGATCTAGAAGGTAAAATAGAAATGGAAAGAATCTGCCAATCACTTCCTGAAAGAAATCTCAAGATTAAAAGTCCCCGGAATATTATAGAAAAATTCCAGAGCTCCTAGGCCAAGGAGAAAATATTGCCAGCAGCCAGAAAGAAATAATTCAAACATACTGGAACCACAGTCAGATCACCCAGTATTTAGGAATTTCCACATTAAAACAGGAGAGGGCTTACGGTGGAGAATATTCTGGAAGGCAAAGGAGCTAGCATTGCAATCAAGAAAAACCTACTCAATTATGGAATGAAATCTTTCAGGGGAAAAAGTGGAAATTTGATGAAATTTAGAATTCTTAAATGCTCTTGATGAAAAGAACAGAACTGGATAGAAGACTTTATATTTAAACACAAGACTCCAGAGAAGCATAAAAAAGTAAAACATGAAAGAGTAATCATAAGGACTCAATAAAGTTAAACTGTTTACATTCCTATTTGGGAAGATGATATATGTTAACTCCCAAGAGCTTTATTGTTATTAGGGCGGTTAGAGGAGTCTACATGGACAGAGGCATGAATGTTAGTCAATTATGTTGGGATGATCTAAAAAAAAAAGTTATAGAAAGAGGGATGTACTAGGAGAAGGAGAAAGGGAGAAATGAAACAGGGAACTTTTTCTCACATGAAAGAGGCATGCTAAGAAGACCTTTTACAGTGAAGGGGAAAAGGTTGGGGTATGGGGTGGTGAGCAGTACTTGAACCTCATTCTCATTGCAATTGGTTTGAAAAGTGAAGAATATATATGTATACATGTATATACACACACACACATACATACACACTCAGGTATAGAAACTTATCTTACCCAATAGGGATATAGGTGAGCTAGGCGATAAGAGATATAAGGAAAGAGAAGGATAATAGAGAGGGTGGATTAAGGGAGGCAGTGGTCAAAAGCAAAATGGACTCTTGAGAACGGACAGAAGAGAGAGAGAGGGAGGCAGGGAGAGGAGAGAAGAAAACAGGCAAAAGGGAAATACACATCTAATAATCACAACTGTGAGTGTGAATGGGATGAGTTCACCCATGAAATGGAAGTGGATAGCAAAATGGACTAGAAACCAGAATACATCAATATTTTAATTTAAAAAGACGCACTTAAAATAGAAAGGCACACACAGAATTAAAATAAAGGGCTAGAGGAGAAGCTAATATGCCTCAGCTGAAGTAAAAAAGACAGGGGTAGCAATCATGACCTTAGACAAAGCAAAAGCAAAAATAGAACTAATTAAAAGAGATAATATGGGAAACTACATTTAAATAATATAAAAAAAATTTTACAGCAAGTTCTCTGATAAAGGTCTCATTTCTCAAATATGTAGGGAATGGAGTCAATTTATAAAATTAGAATTCATCTCCCAACTGATGAATAGTCAAAGGATACAAACAGACAGTTTTCAGAAGAAGAAATTAAAGTTATCAATAGTCATGCGAAAAATGTTCTAAAAGAAAAAATGTTCTAAAGTTATTGATTAGTGAAATGCAAATTAAAACTCTGAGGTATCACCTCACACCTATCAAAAATGACAAATGCTAGAGGCAATGAGGGAAAATAGGTACACTAATAAACCATTGGTGGAGCAGTGAACTGGTCCAACCATTCTGTAGAAGAATTTGGAACTATTCAGAGAGGGCTTTTGAACTTTACATAACCTTTGACCAAGCAATGCTACTGTTAGATCTATACACCAAAGAGAACAAAGAAAATGGAAAAGCATCTATATGTACAAAAATATTTATAGCAACTCATTTTTTGGTGACAAAGAATTGGAATTGAGAGGATGATCATCACTTGAGAATTGTGGAACAAGTTGTGGCATATGATTGTGTTGAAACACTATTGTGTTATTAGAAAGGACAAGGGAGGTAGTTTCAGAAAAACCTGGGAAAACTTATATGATCTTATGCAAAGTGAAGTGAGAAGAACCAAGAGATCATTGAGCAGAGTAATAGTAATGTTGTAGTGATGATCAACTGTGAAAGATTTGGCTACTCTGAACAAGACAATGATCCAAGACAGTTCTAAAGGACTTGTGATGGAAAAGATGTTATCTATCTCCAGAGAGAGAACTGATGAACTATGATTGCAAACTGAAGTATAATTTCTCACTTAATTTTTTTTTTTGCTTTTATTTTTGGGACCATATGGCTAAGATGGAAATGTTTTCATGATTTCACATGTACAAATGATAATTATTTTTCTTGGCTTCTCAATTTCTGGGAGAGGATGGAGAGAACTGGGAGCCCATAATTTAAAAAAAATGCTAAAAATAAATGGTATATATAAAAAAGAAAAGAAACATCACAGACTCAGAGTTGTGAAGGACTTCAGCAGCCATCCAGTTCAACTCATATTAAGTGCATTGTTAAAGCAGCCAGGCATAGTGGCAAACACCTACAATTCTTGCTTCAGAGGAACCTGAGGCTGATAGATCACTTGAGTTCTGTAGTTCAGAGAAACATTCAGATAAAAGTTGATGGCACCAAATTAAACCAGGGGGAATAGAAACTAGTAGAGTGCCTCCTGCAAACTAGCCCTAGTTGGAAACAGGGCAAATCAAAGCTCTTGTTCCAATCATTAGTGGGAATCTGGCCCATAAGTGGCTGCTATAATTCCAGCTTGGGTCAGGTAGGGAAAATCAGGCTTTAAAAAAGAAAGAAAAAAGAATGTTAAAATGAAAACATATGGGAAGAGGAGAATTCACTGATGCAAAACACTTGAGTCCTTGGTAATGCCGACTGAATTAAGCAGGTACAGCACACTGGGGCCACTTCTAGATTCTCCATCAATCAATCAATCAATCAATCAATTAATCAATAAATCGATTTTTATTAAGTGCCTAATATGTGCTAAGCATATTGGTGTTAAACCATGGTCATTGGCACCAATCTGACTAGACAGGATGCCTTTTTTCAATACCTATATATTTTTCTGAAAACATTTATTTAATGCCACTTTGGGAGAATATCCACAAAGAGATAGCTGACTCTGAAAACCTAATAGAGTTTCAGAAATGCTATAGACCCATAAACACAGTTTGGTTCTTATTAATATTTTGCCTCTAAGAAGCAACCAGAAGAGATGGGATAGGGCCAACTTATTAAATTAGGGCTTCTCAAACATTTTACTCTTTGGACCCTTTTTCACCCTTAAAAGTTATTAAAGACCCCTATTTCCAATGAGTTTTTAATTTATGTGGGCTTTATCTATCAATATTTACCACATAACTTTAATTCTCAGTATTACTATGAAAATAGTTTTGACCTCTCTAGGAACAACACTTTGAGAAAGATTGTTAATTAAATTAATTAAACTAAGAAGTTAGAAATGGAGGAATTTGTTGGAGATCCAGAATTACAACTGCTGGTGGCTCATTTTTGTGCAAAAATTTAGAGCAACAGCTTGTCCAAGTTCTGCATTAATTCATTTTTAAGGTTCTCAGGCCATCTGATCTCATTCGTGTCCAATGCAAATGATTAGGTATCAAAGTAGAGAGATCAATGGAGAGTTCTGGGAAAGTACACTTACTAAATAGCACTTCTCTTATTCCAGACATTATTTATTTATTTATTTTTAAAAGCCCAGTATTATCACATCTGTTTTGCACATTTGCCCCCAAATTATTTCTATGAAGCCTTTACAGTTCAGCTTGGGACAGATAGTCTCGGGCTCTCTTGGTTGTTTATTAACACAAATGAATGGTGTCGTCAGAGAGATTTAAATGCCTCAGCAGGAATATTCTTGTCTAAACAAAGAGATTTCATCTTACCCCTTCAGATCCTGGGCAGCAGCCAAACCATAATGACTTTCGTGCCTGGCAAAAGAAGGGCAAAGTCAGGGCAATTGTAGGCATTCTACAGGCTGCTTTCTATTGCTGGAGAGAAGTACGAAGTATTTCAGGTCACTGCTTCTTAATCTCTAAGCTCAGAGCAGTTTAATGGAAAGGGTCCATTTATTAGGATTCTTTTTGACTGATATGAGTCACCAGGCTTGATCACAATGGCTGAAAATGAAACAGGTGATATGATTATAAGGTCCTACAAGGTTTAAGAAGGGTTCTTTAAGTAAAGAAACCAGGATGAATCAGTGTTTATTGGAGGAAGAGTCGAATAAAAAAATATTCTTCGCATAAGTCTTTGAAGGGATCATAAAAATCAACTTCTAAAAGTCTGAGAAAATAGTATTATGGTAACTATGGGGATGTGCCGCAGTCAGCTCCAACAGGCTTGAGAGAGCCAGTTGTTAAATTTTCAGTGTGAGTACTTAGACTTCAGAAATGGGCAAATGCTTCAAATCAGGGCTTGGTTTATTGTTTTGTTGATCATCTAGACCCAAGAAAGTGATAGAGAAAATAATAATAACAGAGATTAAACCTTAAAGTGTGGACTATGTCTGTTTATTCCTGGGAGAGCCAGTTATTAAACATTTACTGGTACATCACTGGACATAGATGAGATGATAGCTGATCAGAAAGAAGCAGGATGGTCTAGTGGGGTAAGTGCTAGATCTGGAGCCAGATCAAATCTCATCTCTGTTGCTCTTTGTGTGACATTGGCCAAGTAATTTAAGCACTCTGGGCCTTAGTGCCTCACCCACAAAATGAGGGATTTGGATTAGATCCCTAAAGTCTCTTCCAGTTTGAAATCTATTACCCTTTGATATTTTTGTCTAAATAAAGAACCGTGGGCTGGTGTATAGTTTTTGTTGTTGCTCAGTCGTTATCAATTGTGCCCAACTCTTTTTGACCCCATTTGGGGTCTTCTTGGCAAAAATACAAGTGGTTTGCCATTTCCTTCTCCAGCTCATTTTACAGATGAGGAAACTGAGATAAAGAGGGTTAAGTGACTTGCCTAGGGTCACACATCTAGTCAATAGTTGAGACCAAATTTGAAGTCAGAAGATGTCTTCCTGACCCCAGGCCTAGCACTCTATCTACTATATTACCTAGTGTATAAGTAGGTTTGTGTTTATGTTTTATAAAATCATTGAAATTAGAGAATCTCAGAGTTGGAAGAAATCTTAGAAGTCATCTAGTCAAACCCATATCTGAACAGGAGTTTCATTTACAGTATAATAATATTTATATAATGATATAAGAACTCAAGGTTCACAAAGGACTTTCCTTAAACAACCCAGGTAGGTACAAACATTATTTTCCTCATTTTAGAGATGATAAAAACAAGGCTCAGAAAGGGTTAAGGGTTTCCTTATGGTCACATGACTAAGAAGTGGCAGACTCAATACATAAATCTGACATCAACTATAATGGGCACAATAAATAATTAGTGGAACGAATAAGTGCCTATGGGTGCTGATATTTTGAAACAGTACAATTTGATTCTTTTAATTTTGCTTGTTCCCTTTTCCTGGTTTTGTTTTCCCCATATCTTCATATTCTTATCTATTTTCCATATGAATGTTGTTAAAAATTTAATTTCATGAGATAACCTAGTGATTTAGTAGTACTCTAAATCTGAAAGTTAGCTGGGGAGGCTACTATGTTTACTGAGCCCAGTCGGGAGCAGGGACATGCCTCTTTTTATTCAGTGCTTTCAATAATATTTGTAAAGTGCTTAAAATTTTTTTTATTGCCTTCTCTCCTTCCCTATTCCTGTTATGGGAATACAAACAGATAAAACTATGTAAATGAGGGTACACACATAGACATTTTATTATTGTAGAGTTTTTTCCTTTCTGTCAATTTCTCTCAATTATTAGTTGTGGTATGTAAAGATGTAGGGATTTTTGTGGGTTTGCTTGTATCCTCCTTCATTAAGACCATGTAGTACTTTTAATAATATATCTTTTGATTGTTTTTGTATTCTGAAATAACATAGGGACAATTTGTGAACTGTCTGATAAATTTATAGATGTTAGCTGGTTGCTTTGTATGTCCATTTAGGGTAAATACCATCCCTTCAAATAATTTTTCTATTACATTTCAGAAATAACTCAACTAGAACAAGTGGTTGGCAGTTCCTGGAAGTCCTGAAATATTATGGTAGCTGACATCTAAAGTGATTCAAAGGAAGAAAAACCTTAGCAGAGACATTGTCTGGGCAGTCAACTTGAAAACTCCCTATGGGGGGAATTAAAGGGTGGATTCAGAGAAAAGAAAGAATACCTTTGCACCATTTCTTTATATTGTTAACTAGTTCTTTTGAAATAATTTTCAGAGAGGGTAATCCCTAGTCCAGGAGTATTAGTGTTGTGTTCAGAGCACTCCAACTTTGGGGGTCGTGAATCACTTTGGTAAGGTAGAGGATATTGTGAACCACCTATGCTCCTGAGTCCATATCGTCACCTACCATGTATGACACATTGCACTAGGTATTGGAAATATAAAGCAAAATAGACCCTTCCCTTAAGGAGCTTACTCTCTATTGGAATACATATTAAATGTATAGAGTGATTGCTTTTTGTATAAAGATAATATTAATAATCAGAATAATTCACATTTAGATAGTATTTTCAAAGTATCTTCAAAGCATTTTAGATTTACTTTTGCACTGACACAGCCTTATTCCAGTTAAGAAATCCTTGTTGACAAAGGACAGACCATCTCTCTTATTGCTCCCGAAAGCACAGAAGATGAATCTGGAATTCATCTAGATTCTGGGTTGGATAGTTTCTATTTTTTCTGCCACAGTCAGATCACATCTGGAATCCCATTTCCAGTCCTGGGCACAATGGTTTAAGAAAGATATTAATAAATTAGAGGATGTCCAGAGGAGGTTAATCAGGATGCTCTTGGTTAATCAGGTCAATCAAGGGCTCTTGAGCCCTTGACATAGAACAAGTGGAACTGGAAATGGTTAGCCTGGAAAAGAGATGATTCAGGAGTGAGACAATAGCTATTTTCAAGTATCTAAGTAAGTCTTCCATAGAAAAGAAATTCAATTTGTTCAACTGGACCCCAGAGCAGAACAAGGACCAATGGATGAAAATTATGGAAGGGTAAATTTAGACTTGATGTCAGTGGAAAAACAAGAACAACAAGAGTAACTCCTAACAATTAGAGCAACCCCAAAGTACAGCAGGCTGTTTGAGGGGATAATGAGTTTTTCCACATTGGAGGTCTTTGAGTCAAGCCTGGATATATTATAATAGGGATGCTTCTTCAAGTGTGAGATAAAAATAGATGATCACTGAAGTCTCTTCCAATTCTTGGTTCTATGATTCTGTTAAAGAAGAGATTGGGGTAGAGGCAGGGCCAAGATGGCAGATAGAGGCAGCAATCCCACTGAATTCTCCTAACATTCCACTCCAAACAGTTTTAAACAACACCTCAAATTGAATTCTAGAGTGGCAGAGCCAGCAAAAGGGCGAGGTCGGTAATTTTTCCAATGTAAGACAACTTAGCAGTTTGGCAGGCAAGGTCTGTGACACCAGGGTGGAGACCAGTCCAGAGCACACATATACATACCAACAATGTACCTTGGAAGCTTCTATGACAGTGACAGCAGCGAGTTCAGGAGCTCTTAACCCAGAGATGGTAAGGGGGTCAAACAACTGGTCAGAAAGACGTTACAAGGGACTCTTTTCTGGCAGTGGATACAGCTGGCAGTTCTAGGGCCAAAAGGAGCACTCGTGTTTGTGGTTGAAAGGGAACAGGGGCCTTTCTTGGGTAAAGATCAGAGAACAGACAAAGAGACCAGTAACCACACTTATCCTGGATCATACCACCTTGGAAGTAGAGAACACTTGCAGACCCCATAACTAGCTCTGAAAGTAGCAGCATGAAAAAGTAAAAAACTTGAGACAGTCCCTCTCCATAGCCAGGTGAGCTGAACCCAATTTTTTATTTTATTTTGGGGAGACAATTTGGGTTAAGTGACTTGCCTAGAGACATACTGCTAGTAAGTGTCTGAGGCCACATTTGAATTCAGGTCCTCCTGACTCCAGGGCCAGGGCTCTATCTACAACACCACTTAGCTGTCCCAGCAGAACCCAATTTTAACATAAAGTTCAAAGTCTGGGAAAATGAGCAAACAATAGAAAAAAGAAATTGATGATAAAATAGCTACTACAGGCCAAGTAAGACCAACATACAAAGTCAGAAGAAGACAACAATATGAAAACAGCTGCAACCAAAACCTCAAAGAAAAAAACTAATCATATATAAGTTCAATCAGAATTCCTAAAAGGGCTAAAAAAAAGAGATATGAGTGATAGAGGTAAACTTGGGAAAAGAAATGAGAATGAAGCAAGAAAATTGTGAAAAGAATTAACAGATTTGTAATAGAAGCACAAAAAATATTGAAGAAACAAAACTTAAAATACAGAATTGGCCTAATAGTAAAAGAGGAACAAAAATTCACAGAAGACAAGAACTCCTTAAAAAGCAGAATTAGACATGTGGAAAAAGAGGTTTAAAAACTCATTGAAGAAAATAAGTTTGAAAATTAGATTTGGGCAAGTGGAAGCTAATGACTCCATGAGACATTAAAAAAAAAGTCAAAAGAATGGAAAATATAAGAAAATGTGAAATATCTTAGTAGAAAAACAGCTCATCTGGTTAATAGATTGAGGAGAGATAATTCAAGAACTACTGGACTAACTGAAAACCATAAACCGGAAAAGAACCTAGATGTCACATTTCAAAAAATTATAAAGAAAAACTGCCCTGGATCTCACTGGAGATCCCCTGGCTCTTAGATCCAGAGAGTAAATAGAAATTGAAAAAGTCTTCCAATCACCTGCTCAAAGAGATCCCAAAATGAAAATTCCCAGGAGGATTATAGGCAAATTCTAGAGCTCCCAGGTCAAAGAAAAAATGTTACAAGCAACCAGAAAGAAATACATCAAATATCATGGACCCATGGTCAGGATCACACAAGATTAGGGGCTTCTAAATTAAAGAAGAAGAGGGCTTGGAATATGATATTCTGGAGGGCAAAGGAGCTAGGATTAAAACCAAGAATATCCTATCCAGTAAAATCAACAGGGGGAAAATGGATATTTGATTAAATAGAAGACTTTCAAGCATTCCTGACATTCAAACACATAACTTCAAAGAAGCACAAAAAGTTTAACATGAAAGGGAAATCAGAAAAGACTCAATAAGGTTAAGCTGTTTATATTCCTATATGGAAGGTGATACATGTGACTCTTAAGACCTTTATCATTATTATGGAAGTTAGAAGGAATCAATATAGAATTACTGCATGAGTGTGAGTCAATTATGGCTGATGATCTAAAAAAGTGAAGGGATGATAAAAAGGGATAAACTGGGAGAAGGAGGAGGGGAAAAGAAGAGTGGGGGAAATTATCTTTTAAAAAAAGAGATATGGAAGGGAGAGTTTTTACAGTGAAGGAAGAATAAGGGGTGGTAGAGGGCAATGCTTGAACCTCACTCTAGTTGGGAGAGGATAACCAGACAGATAATTAGGAGGAGGGTAGGAGCTTAAATTGAATAGTGTCATACAAATATTATTGACAGTAGCTAAGAAACAAACACAGGGTGCTATAAAAATGTCATCTGTTATTATAATTAACTAGGTGGAAATTAAGCCTTTTTACCATTTTCATGTAGAATTCTGGAAGATCAGCATCCTACTCTTGTTTTTTTAGAAAATATGTCCAGATAGTGCCAACTGAAATTATCTGGAGATCTTAGGGGTATATTTGGACTAGATTCCATCTGTCAATGCCTTAAGAGTAGGGACTGCTTTTTGTCTTTGTATACCCAGAGGTTTAGCATGGTTCCTGGTATGTAGGAAATGCTTGATAAATACTTGTAGATTAGTCTAAATATCATGATTACTCTGTTAGCAAAAAATGTGCATATCACTACCTGGTGGCAGTATATCTTAATTGTGGTATAAAATTTTGAGGTGTCATTTACCCTTTTACAAGTTACAAAGTAAACATGTAGAGTGAAAATTGTCTTGGTGAGGATGATGTGTGGAGGATTCACTTAAACTTCAGGAGCATGTCCCAAAGAGATTTTAAAAAGGGAGGAAGGACCTAGATGTACAAAAATATTTAAAGCAACTCTTTTTAGGATGACAAAGAATTAGAAATTTAGGGAATGGGGAACAAGTATTGGTATGTGATTATAATGGAATACAAGTATGCTATAAGAAATGATGAGCAGAATGATTTCAGAAAAATCTGGAAAGACTTATATGAACTGATACTGAGTGAAGTGAAGAGAACCAGAACATTGTACTCAGTAATAGCAACATTGTGTGATGATCAACTATGATTGACTTATTTTCAGCAATACAATGATCCAAGACAATTCAAAAGGATTCATAATAAAAAATTCTGTCCACATCCAGAGGAAGAACTGATGAAATTTGAATGCCGATTAAAGAATATTATTTTCACTTTCTTGCTTTTTAAATAATTTTAGTCTGTTCCTTCTCTCAAAACATGCTTAATATGATTTCACATATATAACTTGTGTCAAATTGCTTACAGTCTTGGACAGGGGGAGGTAAGCAAAAGAGGGAGAAAATTTGGAACTCAGAATTTTAAAAAATGTTGAAAGCTGTCTTTACATCTAATTTATAAAAAATACTATTAAAAATAAACTTCAGAAGCAGCATGTTTACCCAGCAATTATGAATTGCATGTGTACTACTTATAGCAACTTGGATAATCTCAACTTGGGAGATCTTCATGAAAAAATTGAACCCTACTTTTTAAGAAAGTATTTTAAAGGGACTAATTCTTCAGACTTTGCTAAGAATCAAAGTAATAGGGATGAGTGTGGAACCAAGATGTTAAAGAAGGAAGTAGGAAGCAGTATAAGCAAGGCCAGGATCATGCCACATGCAAGTACTGTATCACCCGTGGAGAGGTTATGTATCATGGCATGAGAAGGTCCTCGACCTTCAGTGTCCAGTTTCATACTGAGGCATCATAATGGGGACAGGTATTAAATAGCAACTCTGTCCTTTACTACACAGCTCTAGGTCACAGATTCACAATGGACTGAGAAGGGGAACTGCTCACAAGAAGGCCCTGAGTGATGTACCCAGAAAGGGGAAATTCACAAATAAGGGGGAGGTGCTTGTGGCTAGCACCTCACAAGCAAATTGGGATCCCAGTTCCAGCTTCTAGTCCAGGCTGTGTAGAAATAACCAGGGCAGGAATCCCAGACCAAAGGGAAGCCTATAGTTCAGCTACTCAGCCAACAGAGATTTCCAGCTGAGTGACATGGGCTGAGTCCAGCAGAATTTACTCAGACCTAAACTCATATCAGGAACATTCAAAGGTCAGAATAAGGGGCCAGTAATCAGACTTTCTACAGGATCAGACTACTTTAAGAGCACTAAAAGATTATAGTTTCCAGTCTGTTCCTGAGATCCTAGAATAACACAACATTTGGTACCCCAGGAAAATAGCAACAGGATATATAAAGATCTTCTTTCTAGAAATGCAGCAGAGTCCAGTCCTAACATCAAATTCTTAGGAAAAAGTCTGGAAGAATGAAGAAACAAAAACAGAATTCTAACATAATGAACTATTGGGGTACTGGAGAAGCTCAAGATCCAAACCTAGAAGAGGAGAATGACTCTAAAACACCCACAAGCAAATCCTTAAAGAAAAACACAACTTGGGCAAAATTTCATCTAGAATTCCTGAAAAAAATCAATGAAGAATGATAAAAAGAGTTAAAAAATTTTTATAACAAAAATGAGAGTGCTTGAGGAAGTAAATGGAAAAGAAATGAGAGATATAGAAGAAAGAGTTGGAAAGGGAATTAACAGCTTGACATAGGAGGTATAGAACCTTACCTAAACAACAAATTCCCTGAAAATTAGAATGTACTAAATAGAAATCAACCACTCCAAGAGGCAATAAGAAATATTAAAACAAAGTCAAAAGAGTAAAAATGTAGAGGAAACTGCGGAGTATTTCATAGCAAAAGCAACTGACCTAGAAAACAGATCAAGGAAAAAAAATTAAGAATCATTGTGCTATCTGAAAACCATGACGACAAAAAAGAGCTTGGACATATTTCAAGAAATTTCAAATAATCCACATCATTCAGAACCAGAGAACAAAATAGAAATAGAAAGAACCCAGCAGTTACCTCCTAAAAGAAACCCCAAAATAAAAACTCCCAGGAATATTATAGTCAAAATATAAGTCAAAGAAAAACACTACAAAGCAGTCAGAAAAAAAATAATTTAAGTACCAAGGAGCCACAGTCAGGATAATACATGATTTAGCAGACATTACTACAAAGGGATGGAGAACTTAGAATACAATATTCCAGAAGATGAAGGATATGGGTTTATAGTAAAGAATAATTTACCCAGCAAAACTGAATATAACACTACAGCAGTAAAAATGGATCTTGCATGAAACAGAGGACTTCCAAGTATTCCTGATGAAAGGACCAGAGCTACATAGAAACTTTGAAGTTCAAGCACAAGAATGGAAAGAAGCATAAAAAGTCAAACATGAATGAAAAATGATAAAGGGATAAATGCTTACATTCAATAATGAGGGGAGGCAGGATGATCAATGTATTGCTTCTGAACCCTAACATTATCAGGGCTCATAGAAAGAGTCCAAAACCTATTAGTGTTTCTGTTACATTTAAATGATCTTGAGAAAAGAATGGAAAGACAGAAGAATAGATGGGTGGGAGGAGACAGAGGGAAAAGAAAAGAAAGCTAGGGACTCATAATGAAACATTCTACCCACCTCCTTATTACAGGTGAAGTACTCGAAAGGCAGAATGAGGCAAATATTTTTGGGGATGTAGCTAATGTGGAAAACTTTTAATTCACTGTGCAAGTTTGTAAAAGTTTGTAATGGGTTTTCTTTTTCTTGTATTCTCAGAGCAAGGAGGAGAGCATGGGAGGGAGAAGATAATTTTTTGACTGATTAAAACAAATAAAACATTTTTAAAAGAGTTAAGTGGAGCTACCCCTGTACATGTAAGTCAAGGGGAACAATGTGTCCTTGGGTGAATTTGGGGGTAACTTTCATTTCAGTTTGAAATGTGAGACAGAATAGCCTAGTGGACAGACCTGAATTCAGTTCATATCTCAGATACTTAGTAACTACATGACTCTAATATATGCCTCATTTTTTTCCTCTGCAAAGTGAAGGGAGCTGGATTTAGATACATCTAAATTTGTTTCTTAGCTCTAAATCAGTGATCTTATAACTCGTGAGGAGATGGGAAAAATTTTTTGATGAGATAGTTCTTTTTTATTTCCTCTTTCACTTTGAAGAGAAAGAGAATTATTTAGCTAATTGCTTATGTAATAATACTAAAAGACCAATTATTAGTCAGTCAGGAGATTTCTAAGCTTGGACTTGGAAGAATGAATAATCAAATTGCAAGGGATAGAGATTGGGGGAGGTTCTGAGCAATCTGATGAATTTCCCAATTAAACTGAAACATTATAAAGCAGAGCCTTTTGCCTGAAGGACGTCTACTAAATAGATAAAAGTATGATCTGTCATTGTGATGAAAGAACACAGAAAACTCCTCTGATAGGTCCTCAGTGGATGGGGTGAACTCTGAAATGCCTATTATTTGAAGCTATAGGGAGTGGACTCAACTCCAATGATGGACATTAAACCAAAAGCAGTGGATCCTCCTCAGAGCTCTCTTCCAGCTATGTATCTATGACCCTATAACTAAAGCAAGTATCAGTCTAGATCAGGGGTGGGAAACTTGCAGCCTTGAGGCCACATGTGACCCTCTACATCCTCAAGTGCAGCCCTTTGACTGAATCCAAACTCACAGAACAAATCCCTTTAATGATAGGACTTGTTCTATACAACTTGCACTCTGTCAAAAGGCCACACCCAAGGACCTAGAAAGCTACATGTGGCCTTGTGGTCTAGATATACATTGATGCTTAGATCCAGTTCCATCTAGAGCAGCAGTTCTCAACTTGTGGGTTATGTTCAATTTGTAACAATGAAAATACATCCTGCATATCAGATATTTACATTACGATTCATAACAGTAGCAAAATTACAGTTATTAAGTAGCAATGAAAATAATTTTATGGTTGGGGGTCACCCCAACATGAGGAACTGTATTAAAGGGTCGTGGCATTAGAAAGGTTGAGAACCACTGATCTAGAGAGTTCAATAGAGCAAATCCCTAAACTGGAAGGAGTTTGGGAAGAAATTCTAAGAGCAAAATGGTTATTCTTCTCTGGGACCAAAAATGAAATCAGATACTTAGACCTGGGATGCTTGATTTATAGAGCTACACAGTAAAATCATAGGTTTAGAGCTGTAATGGACTTGGGTGCTATCTCGTCTAACCTTCTCATCTGACAAAGAGTAAATGCTAAGAGAGTAAGGAATTTATCCCAGATCACATAATTAGTTACAGATTAAAGTATTTGATCTAAGATCTCCTTGCTCCCAATCTAGTACCTTTTATGTAGCGCCCTGACTGCCCCTGGATAAGGATTAGTTTAGCAAGCATTGGGCCCGCTCATTCTGGGGCTAGTTATCTTTATTTTATAAGCACTTCTAATTACTTGCCCTCTTATGCTCTTGAGTTTATATAGTCTCTTCTTCTTTGTAAGCAACACCTAGAAAATGTATGCTTCTTGTATATAGTACGTGAATATAGAGAGGAAGAAAGGAAAGAAAGAAGTGAGCATTATATATGAGTGCTCAGAGATGGTAGCAGTGGCCAAGGAAGGAGGGCAAGTAATTAGGATTCAGGTACAACAGGTCTCTGTACTACAAGGATCAATCTGACTCATGGACTGGGAAGGTCAGCCTCAGGACTCCAAATGGAGATCAGGGAAGTTTAATAAGTAAGTAGTAATAGTAATAATGGCTAACATTTATATAATCCTTAACTATAAACTAAAATTAAAAAGCTAACATTTATATACTGCTCAACATGCCGAACACTGTGCTAAGCGCTTCACAGTGATCTCATTTGACCTTTAAGGCAAACTAGGATGTAGGTGCCATTATCATTTCCATTTTACAGATGAGGAAACTGAGGCAGCAGACAGAAGTTAAATGACTTCTCAGGGTCACACAGCTAGGAAGTATGTGAGGCCAAAACTGAACCCAGTTTTTCCTGGCTGCAGGCTAGGTGCAAGCTCTGGGTCTGAAAGTCAAAAGTTCCTGGGTGATGGCCAGGGAAAGTGACTACAGGTCATGAAGCCCTAACGCTCAGGACAGCATCCTTTACAGGTTAATGTCTCACTGAAGAACAGGTCTCATAAATGAATTCTTCAAGGGAACAATTAGCACATGCTGGCTATTGGGAGCTCTTTGTGTCTTGTCGGTATTTACAAGTGATCTCCTTGTGCTCTGTACCTTGGCTTGAATTCTTTTCTGATCATTTCTAGATTCCCCTAATTGGAAATTTTGCCTTAGCTCCCCTAATATGTCTGTAACTCCACAGCCATGAACCTGACCCAGCCCAAGGCTATCCTGGCAACCCCACCCAGTGTCTTGGCCAGTAAAACAAAACTTCCTTAAGATCTCAGCCGTTCTGGTTCTGGTTCAAGCTAGCTGTGTGACCTTAGACAAATCATTTCACCTCTCTGTTCCTCAATATTTTTCTCTCTGTAAAGTGGGGCTAATAAATACCCCACTTACTTTTTATGATCTCATTGAGGATAAAATAAAACAATGTTATAAATATTTATCTTGAAAAAAGGGCATGATACCAGTGAGGTACTAGGACAAAGCATGTAAGTGACTCATGCGTATTTCCTAGTTGATTATTAAAGTTTTCTCAAGGTCTATGTAAAATGCCACACCCTTCCCATTAGAGTAACTCTCCACGAGGAAATATAACTCCCATATCAGAGCACAGGAATGTTCAGCCAGATTAGCTAATTGGCTAATGCTGAGTTTGCAAAGTATCACAACTTGTCCAAATTCTCGCTTCATTTTGTGTTCCTTCTTTTAGGTCAAGAATAACTCCCTGGGCTATTTCTTTGGATCACACTTTAAATGGGAATTGTATCTGCATAAGAAGCACTGGGCATCCATCTTGACATGGCCTTTCATCCTTATTTAAAACTCTTAACCACTGTTTCTCTTTGCTCATCTTTGTCCTTCTTCTCATCTGCAAA
Source organism: Pseudochirops cupreus (assembly GCA_028627135.1). Taxonomy (NCBI): domain Eukaryota; kingdom Metazoa; phylum Chordata; class Mammalia; order Diprotodontia; family Pseudocheiridae; genus Pseudochirops; species Pseudochirops cupreus. The sequence continues at coordinate 302,004,962 of CM053580.1, forward strand.
ATGCAGGTCGAAATACTTGTGGGAGCTACCTCATCAATGAGCAAATCTTATTAATAGTCAATGATTTGGGGAGATCCAGGGTTCCCCTTTTTCTATAGTCCTCATTTCAAAGTTTAGTTTCTTGAAGGACATTACTGATAATGAGATTGAATTAAGTGACCTCATTCTTGGTCAGACCCCAATCAACCTTACAAAGAATTTAATCCCATTGTGTTCTACTCAGGTTTGGGTGGGGATAAATTATTTGATTAAATTTGATTAAATTGTTGATAAAAATAAGAAATAATATATTCCTGGATACATTTCTCTGTATGTTTCATAATAATAATAATAATGATTAACATTAATATTACACTTCAACATTTATAAAACACTTTACACGTGTTATCCCATTTGATTACAAACCAAATGTGTATTAACTGAGGGAATTTTGTGTTCTGGGCCATGCTGTTGAGCTGCCTGAGGCCCAAGGAATAGAGAATACTAAATAGTTTGGAAACAGGGAATTTGTCATAGTTCTACGCTTGACAACACCTTCTGAGCCATCCCTTGAAGCATGCCAGAGCTCAGTCAAAGGTTGGAGACCCTGACATTGAACTTAGTCACCTTGACGTATTTTACCCCATCTCTTTCTCTCTCTCTCTCTCTCTCTCTCTCTCTCTCTCTCTCTCTAACTCTGTCTCTCTCTGTCTCTCTGTCTCTCTCTTTCAATTCTCTCTGTCTCTGTCTCTCTCTTCCTCTCTCTCTGTCTCTCTCTTTCATTCTCTCTGTCTCTGTCTCTCTCTTCCTCTCTCTCTGTCTCTGTCTCTCTCATTTATATATGGGTCTCTTCTTGCAAACATATGCTTAAATCAGGCCCTTTTGACACTTGCTAGAGTCATGACCTCCTTAGTGGTGGCATTCCTACCACTGGTACAGAGCACAAGCCCTCCTTGCCTTCTACTCTGTGCAAATCCAGTGCACATGTTTCTATGTTCCCACTAGTGGATGTACCAAATGCACTGTCATTCAATCAGTCAATATACATTTATTAAGTTTGTACTATGTAACAGATCTGCCCAAAAAGAGGTAAAAGATGCCCCTGCCCACGAAGTGCTCACAATCTAATGAGAGATAACATGTGAACAACTGGCAATATATAGGGTAAATAGGAAATAAAGAAAAGAGAGAAGGCACTAGAATTGAGAGGGTTTGGGAAATGCTTCCTATGGAAGGTGGGATTTTAGCTGGGACTTGAAGGAAGCCAGGGAAGCCAGGAGGTGGAGATGAGGAGGGGGAACATTGTAGGCCTGGAGGAGAGCCAGAGAAAATGCCAGAGCCAGGAGATGGAGTGTCTTGTCTGAGGATCAGCAAGGAGGTCAGTGTTACCGGATCAAAGAGTAGGTGGAGGGTAGGGTTGGGTTGAGGGAGTAAGGTGTAAGAGGATTAGAAAGGAGTGTGGGGGGGGGGGGGGAGGATCAGATTATGAAGAGCTATGAATACCAAGCAGAGGATTTTTATATTTTATATTTGATCTTAGAGGTGTTAGGATGTACTGGAGCTTATTGAGTAGGGAGTGACAAGGTCAGATCTACACTTTAGGAAAATCACTTTGACAGCTGAATGGAGGATGGGATAGGGTAGGGGGAGAGAGTTGCGGCAGGCAGACCAACTAGGAGACTATTGCAATAATCTAGGGGTAAAGTGATAAAGGCCAACACCAGGGTAGTGGCAGTATTAGAAGAGAGAAGGGGATATATTCAAGGTATGTTTCAAAGGTCAAATCAACAAGGTTTGGTAAGAAATTGGATATAGGGAAGAGAAGGAGAGGTAGAGGATGATAACTAGTCTGTGAGCCTGGGTGGTTGGGGGAATGGGGAAGGATTTGGAGGGGAAAGATGAGTACAGGTTTTTGTAGGCATTTCTCTTATGAAGATCTCAGAAATACCAACATACCAGTTTTGTTGTCTTTCCATTTGCTCATATTCTTGCTGGGGGATCACTGAGGAACTAGAGCTGAGAGAACTTGTAGGAGGGTACTAGAGTACGTTGACCAGCCCACCTCCTTTCCCACTGACATTTCCCCTATGATGTCTTTTATATCACTCACATGCAAGAATGTCTTTGACTACTTATATGCCCACCATGCATCTTTCCATTTATCTTTGAGTTATGTGTACATCTAATCGTTTTTGGAATTATAGCATCGAGCATTTGAGTATTTCAGAAGTGTCATGGAACTCAATCACACAGCACCATAGGGAGAATGTTATTGTTAAACAGATAGGCTTTTGCAATGGCAAGAAGCTTGTTCATCAGCTATCAGGCACAAAGAATTAAAATACTAATTGACCACTGGGGAAAATCTCTCGTCAAAGACAAATCTGTAAATTCACCCTATTTTACTGACATATAGAACTTTGTTCTAAAAGTCCTAATAACTTGTCATAGTATGTGGTCACAGAGAGAAGGCATCCTTTTCAAGGTCCAGTTGGACAGTTCCTGGTATAATAATAATGATAATAATTAGCATTTATTTATATAGCACTTTAAGGTTTACAAAGTACTTTATGAATGTTATCTCATTTTATTTTCACAATAACAATGGGAAATGGGTGCAATTATTACAGATGAGGAAACTGGGGCCCATAGAGGAATTTGCTCAATTACTTACTCAGGAAGACAGAGCTAAGTAAGTGTTTGAGACTGAATTTGAACTCAAGACTTCCTGATTTCAAGTTCAACACTCTATCTACTATACCATCATTTAAAGACACAATGAAATTTTGGGGCAGGGAGAGCAGAGACAGAAACAGAGAAAGATAAAATCCCAAAGACCCTTTCAGCTCTGAGATGCCTGGCTCTCAAGACTAAAAATCCTTCCTCTGCTTTGTAAATTCAAGGTGTTTCATTCTTGTACTATGATTTTGGAAAAGAGGAAATGAAAGGAGAAAGAAGGCAGTAGTATCTGCTAACCATTTCACCCAAAGAGATGGGGCAGCTGTCCTCAACCTCTTTATGAAGTGCAGCATTTGTGATAATTATAAAGTGCTGTCTCCCAGTGTTGTTGTGAGGATCAAATGAGATATTCGCAAAGTACAATGTCTAGCACTTCGTAGGTGTTTTAATGTTTTTCCTTCCTTCCTTCATTTCCTTCCTTCCTTCCTTCCTTCCTTCCTTCCTTCCTTCCTTCCTTTCTTCCTTCCTTCCTTCCTTCCTTCCTTCCTTCCTTTCTTCCTTCCTTCCTTCCTTTTTCTCTCCTTCCTTCTTTTCCTAGCTGACTAGTTTATATGGTGACTCTTTTTTATAAATTCTTTGATGATCCTTTCTTTAGGCAAGTAAAAGGGAAGAGGAGGGGACATTTTCTCCTATTTTCTTTATTTTAAATCTCTCCATCATTGGATTTCTAGTTGCATTTCCATGCTGGCTTTCCTTACTTAGCCACAACAGGGACTGGTACATAAGCAGAGTGTCACTGATACAAATCCCCATGTGGAAAACTTTGGGGAGCCCTTTGCCTGATTTTAATTGGGAAGGTGGTCTTCTTTAAGGTTGCTGTGTGGATTTAAAAAGTCTTAAAGTTACACAAAATGATAGTAACTTGAAGTATTCTATTCATATTGATTAGTGCTTCCAGCTATATGATCTCCCACTTCTAGTCTTCAAAAGTTTAAACTAAAAGAAGAGAAAGAAACTGAAGGAATTAGAGTAGGCAACGAGAGAACAAAACTATCACTCTTTGCAAATAATATGGTGGTATAATTAGAGAATCCTAGAGAATCAACTAAAAAGCTACTTGAAATAATTAATAACTTTAGCACATTTGCAAAACAAACCCACATGAATCATCAGCATTTCTATATATTCCCAACAAAGTCCAGCAGCAAGAGATAGAAAGAGAAATTCCATTTAAAATAACTGTAAACAATTTAAAATACTTTGGAGTCTACCTGCCAAGACAAATACAGAAACTATATGAACACAATTATAAAACACTTTTTATATAAATAAAGTCAGATCTAAACAATTTGAAAAGGGTTAAGTGCTCATGAGTAGGCCAAGCCAATATAATAAATGACAACTCTCCCTAAGATAATCTATTTATTCAGTGTCATACCAATCAAACTACCAAAAATCATTTTACAGAGCTAGAAAAAATAATAATAAAATTCATCTGGAAGAACAAAAGGTCAAGGATATCAAGGGAATCAGTAAAAAAAAAAATGCAAAGGAAAGTAGTCTAGCTATACCAGATTTCAAACTGTGTTATAAAGCAGTAATTATCAAAACAATCTGGTAATGGCTAAGAAATAGATTGGTGGATCAGAAGAATAGATTAGGTACACATTACATTATAGTAAATGACCATAGTAATCTAATATATGATAAACTCAAAGATCCAAGCTTTCAGAACAAAAACTCATTATTTGACAAAAACTGCTGGGAAAACTGGAAAAATAGTATGACAGACACTAGGTATGGACCAACATCTCACACTATATATCAAGAAAAAGTCAAAATGGGTACATAGTTTACACATAAAGGTGATACCATAAGCAAATTAAGTGAGGATAGAATAATTTATTTGTCAGATCTATGGATAAGGGAAGAATTTAGGACCAAATAAAACACAGAGCACATTGTAAAATGTAAAATAGAGAATTTTGATTGTATAAAATTAAAACATTTTTGCACAAACAAGACCAATGTAATCAAAATTATAAGGAAAATATAACACTGGAGTAAATATTTTGCAACAAGAATCTCTGATAAAGACCTCGTTTCTCAAATATATAGAGCAGAGAGTAGAGTCAAATACAAGGCATTCCTCAATTGATAAATGGTCGAAGGATATGAAGCAGCAGTTTTCAGACAAGGAAATCAAAGGTATCTATAGTCATATGAAAAAATGCTCTAAATCACTATTGATTTCAGAAATTCAAATTATAACAATTCTGAGATACCACCTTGTATCTAGCAGAGTGACTAATATGACAAAAAAGGGAAAATGTTGGATGTTGGAGAGGATGTGGGAAAACTGGGAAACTAATGCACTGTTGGTGGATTTGTGAACTGATCCAACCTTTTTGGAGAGCAAATTGGAACTGTGCCCAATGGGCTATAAAATTGCACATAGCCTTTTATTCAGCAATACTGCTGTTAGGTCTATATCCCAAAGACATTAAAAAAACAAAAGGATCTATTTGTATAAAAATATTTATAGCAGCTCTTTTTGTAGTGGCTAAGAACTGGACATTGAGAGGATGCCAATCAATTGGGGCATGGCTAAACAAACTGTGGCATATGATTGTGATGGAATATTATTGTGCTATAAGAAATGAAAAGTAAGGTGATTTCAGAAACAAACTGGAAGAATATGAACTGATGCAAAGTGAAGTGAGCAGAACCAAGAGAACATTGCACACAGTAACAGCAATATTGTACAATGAAGAATTGTAAATGACCTAGCTATTCTCAGGAATACAATGATCCAAGACAATCCCAAAAGACTAATGATGAAGGATACTATTCATCTGCAGAGAAATAACTGATGTTTGAATACAGACTGAAACATACTAGCATTCCCTTCCTCCCTCCCTCCCTCCCTCCCTTCCTTCCTTCCTCCCTTTCTCCCTCCCTCCCTTCCTCCTTCCCTTCCTCCCTCCCTCCCTCCCTTCCTTCTTCCCTCCCTCACTTCCTCCCTTCCTCTCTTCCTCCCTTCCTCCCTCCCTCCCTTCCTCCCTTCCTCCCTTCCTCCATTTCTCCCTTCCTCCCTCCCTCCCTTCCTCCCTCCCTTCCTTCCTTCCTTCTTTCCTTCCTTCCTTCCTCCCTTCTTTCCTTCCTCCCTCCCTCCCTTCCTCCCTT
>CM053580.1:302011305-302027972 GCA_028627135.1 Pseudochirops cupreus
TGGTTGCATGTGTATAAAGTATATCAGATTGCTTACTATCTCAGGAGGGGGTGGAGAAAGAAGGAAAGATCGAATTTGAAACAGAAAACTTTAAAATGTTTTAAAATAGTTTTAACATATAATTGAGGGGGAGAAATAAAATATTATTTAAAGAAAGTTTAAAGCTAAAGATTCTCTAATTGGAGCAGATATAATTATCTCCAAGTCTTTAACTCAAATTCTAGAGTTGAATCTTCTATACTGCAACTCCATTGACAAATGAGCAGAGTGAACTGTTGCTCAAGGATATACTTTTCTGGACACTGACCATCATTTAGGCATTTACTATATGTCAAGCATGTTGCTAAACCATGGTGCAAAGCAAACACAGTCCTTGTCCTCCAAGGCATTTACATTCTAATGTGAGACCATGCCCAAAGGGGAATTGTGGCTAGTGAGAGGCACTTTGGTCTAGAAAGCTACTGGGATGATAAGTAGATTTCAAAATTATTGGGATAGTGGAATAGATTGACACTCCTCTCCACATAGGAACAAAATCAGAACTGATTTGATCATGGTTAATAGTTCCAGAATTGATGGTGGTAGAGGTGGTGGTGGTACTGGGCAAGAGCTAAAGAAAGTGTGTTTAAGACATGGCAGTTGGTGAGATGATTGAGAGGAGGGAGTGAAGAGTGGTCTGGGCTTTCCTATAACAGTAGTCTGGGAAAGATAGTTACCAATCAAGCCAAGAGGACCCTGGAAGGAATCTCCCACAGAGCAGCAGAGTGGATGTCCAGGATAGGTCTGGGAGTTGTTTCCCCAGTATAAAATAATGATTCAATTCTGGGAGTTAGGTCATGCTATAAAGCCAAATATGACCATCTTAGAAGAGGTGGAAGGAATTAAAAAGCATTCCATACTTTAATGGAATGAGGCAGAAAAATGCTCCTCAGATTTTTTAATCACATGCTTTTGAAAGTAGACTGGCTGAATTCTCTGCTGCTTAACTGACCTGCTTTGAACAAGGCTAGCCTGTGTACAGGCCAGAGCATTTTTAGTGTTTGGAGGGTTTTGTTTGTGTATGTTGTTTATGGGCTGTGGATGAATTCCCAAAGGCTGTGCTCCAACCTGTTCTGCAATGGAATACCTCTATGCATATAATCTGTCAATTAGGCTATTTAAGTGACTCTATGGCATTGACTACAGCTTTGTTTTGAGGATTCACATTCGATTTTCAAGTTAATGTCTAAATAGAACTAGTTGCTTTATATAGGACTTGTACTACATTCTGAATCCCATTTTGATGAATTCCATTATAACATCTGCTCTATGGAATAGAGCTTTTTCCATGTCCTACCAAAATGGTAATTGCATTCTTTTGATTTCCCAATCATAAAGCAAAACTTCCTAAACATAGAATGATAAAACTAGAAAGGACCTAGTCCTTTTCATCTATGAAGAAACTGAGGCCCAGAATACTGGAGATACAAAAAGAGGCAAAAGATAGTCCTTTCTCTCAAGGAGATTACAATCTGATGAGGTCCAGGAGTCTCTTATCTAAACTTTCTATCTGTCCAGAAGGAGAGATATGCAAGTAGGAACAATAAATAGTTGTCGAATTTTTATCTTAGCGAGTATAGTGATTTTTGGTTGCTGAAGAAAAGGACAAAGGCCTCTAATCCACCCGGGTCTTTTCAATTTTCCTCCTAAATTAATGTGTATAGAAAGCAGAGGCATTGTGGAGACTGAAAAGACTCTCCTTACTCTAGGTCTACCCAGTTGCTTCAACATTTTGCAAACTGGATTTCCCAAGATATTTTGAAGAGAACACAAACTATCAACACAAGCTAAAATAGTAGTTAAAAGGAATTTTAGCTCGTAACCCAGATGAGAAATTAGAGTGAGAAATCCTGAGTAGCAACGATGAAAAGGAGTTCAAAAGATGGGGTTACAAATGTCTAATAAGAGATTTTCTAGCTAGAAATTTTAGACCACAGCACCAACAGTACGAGCATATTTTAGGACCCAAGGTCCTTTTTTGTGTCCTTCAAATCAAATCATGGTCTCCGGCTATTTTCTGTAGGTAAACACCTGCTACTCCTGATATAGCCAGCCCTGCTTAAGCAGTTCTAATACCAATGGGAACCTAATCTTCTATAGTCTCTCTACCTTTGGTTGCTGCTCATTTTCTCTGAAAGTCAACATTGGTAGCATATTTGACCATATGTAGGTTACATATCACATCTGCAATGTAACACAAAAAGATCAATTAGACAATTATCCAGATAAATTACGCTGTCCTGCATTGAAGCAAAAATAATTTTAAAAGAAATTCCTAGTTTAACCCAGGGTCTGTATCATAAAGAAGTTAAGATTAGGTTCTGAGGTGAATAAGTGCAAGAACAGGCAGGTCAAGGCTTATCACCATTTAAGGCTTACATACTGGAGGTATGAAAGGCCCACCCATGTGTGTACATATGACATACATATGCTATAGGCATGTGCCTGTCCATGTATGTACATTTTCTAACTGGTGGTGTGGTAACTTGTGGGGCAGTATACCCTTGTGTATATGGGGAAATGTTTCATTGCCACTTTGGGGCTTTATGGTTTGAACTAATATGTCTTTCAGTTGGCTCAGTAAAAAGAAATATATTGGTGGGAGCTTATGAGCTATGATTTTGAGTGGATGCTGACTTAAAAAGTGCCTTGAGCCTGTTAAATTTTTTTAGGGACTTCTAAGGGGAAGAGTCTTTGTGGGAAAGATTGTTGTTCAGTCATATCTGAATCTTTGTGACCCCATGGACCAAGCTGTCCCAAGGTTTTCTTGGCAAAGATACTAGAGTGGTTTACCATTTCCTTCTCCAATGGTAATGTGACTTGCTTAGGGTCACATAGCTAGTAAGTATCTAAGGCTGGATTTGAATTCAGGTCTTTCTGATCTACTTCTGGATCCTATCCACTGAACCACCCAGCTGCCTCCACTGGAGAAGGTACGATATAATTAGTAGTAAAATAATGGTACTTGTAATACCTAACATTTATATAGCCCTTGTTATGTGCCAGGCATTGCATTAAGGATTTTGTAATTATTATCTCATTTGTGCCTCACAACAATTCTGAGAGGTAGTTGTTATTATTATTCCTACTTTATAAATGAGGAAACTGAGGTAAACAGAGGCTGGGAAACCTTGCCCAGGGTCATACAGATAGTAAGCATCTGAGGCTGGACTTGGACTCAGGTTTTCCTGACTCCAGGTCTGGAACTTGAACCACTGTGCCACCTAGCCACCCAGCAATAACTCACATTTCTATAACGTATTAGGGTGTATGGAAATGTTTTCCATACAGTGACCCTGTGACACAGGTCACATATGTATAATTTATTGGGTCAGAGCTATAGTTTCATTGGTATAAGGAACTCCCAGTTAGGAAACCACCTTCCTAAGGGGACTTGTCTTAGGAATGATTTGCCCTGGGTCACATAATCAGTAAAAGTTGAAAGCAAGTGTCCCTGACTTTGAGGCCAACAGTCTAATCCCCCTATACTAAAAGATGGCTCTGCAGAGTTAAGAAAGTCTGATTCCCACATTCCTTCTAACAAAAACCTAAAAATAGCACCAAATGAAATAATCATTAAAAAAATCCAATAAGCAACTCTAGTCAGTGACTTCTTTCACCCTAGAACTGCACAAAAAGTTAGCTAGAAATCCATGGCTAATAGGACAGAAAATCTTCCATAAAATTCAGTGCCCCTGTTCAGGTAAACAAGCTAATAGTCTCCCAGCATGCCAGAGACCAACCAGAGAAATGTATAGCTCACAAGGCTCTGTATCATGAGACAACGAGAGTAGAAGACTTCCTTGAAAAAGTCCCAGGGGTGTCAGTATGGAGCTCATAAAGAAATGGGAGTACCCAGGGTAGTATACCTGTTGTCACAGCTGCTTTTGGACTGGGACACCCCAGGCTCTTGGGTTATTCTTAGCACTGTCCTCAGATACAGTAGAGAGACCATAACATCCAATGCTATGAACTTCAAGAATTGAGTGAGTGTGACAAGGCAACAAGGGTGGGGTGGAGATCAACATAGGAACCCAAGATATTCAGGGCAAGATCAAACAGGGACTATTGCCCAATCCAAAAGGGCAGCAAGAAGTATAGCGTGACCTTGGGGAAAAAAATCCAAATACAAGAATAAGAATAAATCGATGAGAAAACTAAAGAAGACATTATTTAAAATAAAGAATTATTATAGACCCCCAAATATCCCCAAAAATCAACCTAGAAGGAGAAAGCAATTCCCTTGTAATTGCTAACAGAGACATAAAGGGAAGATGTATTTTTACAAGGACTATAAGAATACCTAGAAGAAATGAAGAGACAAAAATGAAAAATGAAATAGAAGCTTTAGAGCAGTGGTTCTCAACCTTCCTAATACCATGACCCTTTAATACTCATATGTGGGCATATTTGCATGTGGGCGGACCCGCCTGGAGACAGAGGAGTGGTGTCTTGGATCCTAAGACCATGGGAAATATGTGTTTTCTGATGGTGACTCCTTAGGTGACTCCTGTGATCCCTGTGAAAGGGTCATTTGACCCCCAAAGGGGTCACAACCCACAGATTGAGAATCATTGCTCTAGAGGAAGGAATTCAAAGGAAAATAAATAGTTTAGAAGACAGAATGGTAAATCTTACCTAAGCAAGATGCTTCCTGAAAACTAGAATAAACCAATCAGAAATCACTGACTTCACGAGACAGAAATATAAGAATAAAATCAAAAGATTGAAAAAATAGAAAATAATGTGATATATCTGCTATGAACAACAATAGGCCTGATAAACAGGTCAAGAATAGATAATTTAAAAGTCATCGGACACCTTAAAAACCATGATTAAAAAAAAAAAGCCTAGACAATACATTTCAAGAAGTCACAAATAAAAACTTCACAGATCTTAGGACCAGAGAAGAAAATGGAAATATGAAAATATACTAATAACCTCCTGAGAGATACAACAAAAAGAAAAGCCTCATGATTTTCATAGTCAAAATCCAGGGCTTTTGCATAAAAGAAAAATGTATTATGAGGAGTCAGAAATAAACAGCTAATATACCAAGGAAGCACAGTCAAAATTACACAAGACCTGGAAGCTTCTGTCATAAATGAGAGGGATCTTAGAATATACTCTCCAAAGTGCAAAAGAGATAGGCTTGTAACAAAGAATAAGTTACTCTGTAAAGCTGAGCATAATCCTATAAGGGGGAGAGAGAGAGAGAGAGAGAGAGAGAGGAGAGAGAGAGAGAGAGAGAGAGAGAGAGAGAGAGAGAGAGAGAGAGAGAGAGAGAGAGAGAGAGAGAGAGAGAGAGAGAGAGAGAGAGAGAGAGAGAGAAGGCTTAATGGAATAGAAGACTTTCAAGAATTTTTCATCAAAAGACCAGAGCTCAGTAGAAACTTAGAAGTGGAAAGATAAGAGTTCAAAGAAAAGTAAAAAGGTGAATTTATTTTAATAATTAGAAGGGGAAATGTGATTGCATAGTGCTAAAGTGTCAATGGATAAAGAAGAAACAAGTATTCTATCAAAACTTTAATGCCTCCAAATGATATTAAGGAAGTTAATTAAGAAAAAGATAGGATCTGGGAGTGGATTGATTTTTTTCTAAGAGTTTGAAGAGGGAAAAGAAAGTGGAAGATTAAAGGAATATAATAATATAGAAAGGAGGGCAAAAAGGGAGGAAAATTACTATTTTTTATAATTGGTGGGTGTGTGAAGAAGAGTGGGCAAGCATGGAAGAAAGGGTAGGGAGAGTGATAACAAGAGAACTCCTTTTTTTGTTTGAACCAAATAGAAAGATTGAAACACACACACACACACACACACACACACACACACACAGAGTTAGATGCAGAAATATACCAAACTCAACCAAAAACCAGGTGGTAATAAGGAGAAGGGAATAAGGGGGTGATGAAATGGGAGAGAGAATAACCATAGGAAAATCAAATGTCCTGCTCCTGAATGGAGGATTAAAAGTAACAAAGGAAGAGATTTGGAAAAAAAGGGGAGGGAGTGCCCATCAACTGAGGAATGACTGAAGAAATGGTGGCATGTGAAGGTAATGAAATATACCCATGAGAAATGATGAAAGAGATGATGACAGAGAATCCTGGCCAGTACGAGCTGAACCTAAAGAGGGAAATGACCAGAACCAGGAAAATAAGTTGTGCAACAACAGAATTGTCAAGAAAAACAACTTTCAAAGACTTCACTCTGATCGCAGTGATGACGATCCTAATTTCCAGAAGACCTGTGAGACATTACCCACCTCCTCACAGAGGGCTGATGGACTCATGGTGTGGAGGAACACATACATTTTTTGGACATGGCCACAGCAGAGGCTTATTTTGCTTGACTTTGCTTGTTTTTACAAGTTTCATTATGTCTGTTTTTAACTGAGAAAAGTTTGGGGTGAAAGGGTGCAACAATTAAATGAAACAAATTAAAATAAAATAAGTCCATTATGCCGCATTGCTTCTCATTATTATCATCTTCATTTTCTAGAAAGAGAAACAGAACATCAGAGAGGTTGTGAATTCCTGATGTTTACAAAGGTTAAGCGAGTGTGGAATGATTTATCAAGGTCACATAGCTAGCAAGTAACAGACTCCAGATTCAGACTGAAGGCTTTCAACTCCAAGCACAGCACTTTTCTCAATTAAAGCACTGTTCCCTGAAAGTAATTTGACCACAAAACATTTTTAGTCTCAACAGAATCCACAAATGCTATTCTGAAGGATCTGATAGTGTGAACTATCCTTAGAAGAAAGGGAGGTAGCAAAATAGAGGGAATTAAGACTATTTTAAAAGTAAAAAAAACAAAAAAAAAACCAAAAAAACCCCAATGTAATAAGTAGTACGTAACTTTATCCTCCACTGACATTCTCCTTAAATGTCTTGTCACGGTATGGAAGTGAACTTGGGACCTCAAAAGCTATACCAAACAGAACAGGAGCTCTGGCAAGTGCCAAGGATTTCCAGGGTGGCCTCAGTGATGAATTGTACATCTGCTCTGGGAGGCCCAGTGCAGCTCCATTCCAATAGGCTCATCGCTGGCTTGGCTTCAAAGAGACAACTTTTTCAATCACAGCATCTCTCAGGGACCAGCCACTAAGAAAACTCCTTGCTGGAGAAGAGAGTACTCACACCAATTCAATCTTCTTTGTTGAAGTCCTGAAGAAGGATTGTGTTTTGGGCAGGACAAAAATGTCACTAGCATTGGGATTTTCTTAAAGAACCCCCAAACTCCAGAGCTCTGTAGCTTACAGTGTGTAATCTTCTCTATTGCATTGGAATCATGTTTCCCTTTTGGAGCAGTTGAAGGTGATAGCCTATCTAGAGCCTACATAAGACAGCACCATGAAGGAACAGAGACAGAACCAGGATGGGTCAACAGGGGCTGTGTCCTGGGCGTCAACACTGACAACTGCAGTATCTAGACTACAGTCTTCTTCATCTTCACCTGTATCATTTTTGAGTACCTCAGCCTCCCAGCTCATCTTTCTCTTCAATTTCCATAATTCTTCATCTCCAGTCAACTTCAACCACATGAAGGCAAGGGTATATATGATTTAGATATCCATCCTAATGATTCCTACTCCCCATCCCTTCAGCTTAGCCAAATTTATTCTAGGTGCCAGAGATTAAAGATTGTTTCATTTTTTTTCTCTGTATCTCCTGTGTCTAGTTCATGTCTAAGATATAACAGGAGCTTAATAAATACATATTATTGATCTAAGACCCTACAGATGCAGCCAGGATAAGTAGCAGCAGATTGCTGGGAAACTATCCTTTTTAGAGCTAGTTAATAAGCATTCAGTCAGTCAACAAGTGCTTATTAAGCACTTAGTATATGTCAGGCATTTTGCAAAGTCAGAGGATGGGAGACAACATTAATAAAAGACAGGACTAGAGAAGCCTACACAGTATCAGTCATAAACTCTCTGTCTGTCATAACCCTTTATTTTCTACAAGAAAACCAGCTCCACATGATAATGACTTTCTCTGCTCTGGTGCCTTTCCATTTTTACATACAAATGAAGAAGATGTTAAAAGCAATTAAATTCTCTGCTGCACAGATTCCAAGTGATGGGAGGTTTGTTTACCCACTGTAATGCCACTCGCGGGAGGCAGAAATAGACAAGGAGACATAGCAAGTATTCTCTCTGATCATTTGTTGACTAACGTACATTGTTGGTTTTTTTACTTATTTATTTACTTATTCATTTTTTGGATGGCTTGAAAGCTACTCCAACCTTCTTTGAGAGCTTCTTGGTGAGAGAACTTTGACCATCTGAAAAACATCTGGGCCAGCTGTCCCAGGCTCTGTCTAACTCAGAGGCAGGCTAATGAACCAGAGGAAAACAAGGATGTTTTGTTTTAGTGACTACACTGATAGAAAGTGCTTTCCCAAATGCCTGGAAAACACCCAGATGAGGGTAGAGATGATCCCTCACCCTCAAAAGAGAGGAATAATACCACCAGGAAAACCTTCCCAGAAGCATGGGAATGGACCGCTTGAAGAATGGTTGCTGCTGTTCAGTCATTTCAGTCAGATGTGACATTTCGTGACCCCATTTGGGATTTTCCTGGCAAAGATACTGAAGTGATTTGCCATTTCCTTCTCTAGGTTATTTGACAGATGAGGAAAAGGAGGCAAGCAGGGTTAAGCAGGGCACACCCAGGGTCACACCACTAATAAGTGACTGAGGCCAGATTTGAACCCAGTTCTTCCTGACTCCAGGCCTGGCTCTCTATCCACTGCACCACTAGCTGCTCCTGAACAAAGGTGGTCTTTTCCTAATCATCATAAGATCAAAGAGCTAGAAGTGAGAATATTGTATCATTCTGAAGCCCACCCTTTCAACAGAGAAGGGGCTTAATAAATACTTATTGAATATGCAATGAATGCCCTTATCAAAGGTCACAAAACCATTTTTAGATCCAGTGATCCTGAAACTCAGAAAGAAGGCTAACAACAACCATAGTAGAGGACAATTCTACAGTCTTCTAAAGTTTATAAAGTTCTTTACATATATGATTTCATTTGAGACTCCCAAGTCTCAAAAATGCTATAGGTATTTTCATTCCATTTTACAGATAAGGAAACAAAGGAAGTTTTTTATTTGTCCACAGTCACAGGCCTATTGAGGATTAGATTCAGAATTCCAACCCAGGTATACCCGACTCCAAACAGCATCCTATCCGCTGTACCAAATAAAAGCAAGGCAACAAAAAAGACAAAGTATTCTTTACTAGAGCCAGTAATGGAATACTCATCTCATCTCCAATGGTGAATCAGCCCCCTTGCCTTTCTCTGCATTTCAAAAGTGGCAAAGTTCTAAAAGTCTAAAAGCCCTATAAATACCTGAGAAGCACTATCATTATGCTCTATCTCTGACTCTGCTGGTGATCGGTCAGGGACTGTGCTTTCTTTCTTTGGAATCTGTGACTTTGTATAGTGGGTTCTCTTCCTGCCTTGATGACCATTCGTTTTTGGTCACCTTTGCTGTTCCTCTTCCTCCATTCACTTCTCTATTTTTGGACATTTCCTAAGGTGGAATCTTCAGCTGTGGTCACATCGCATGGGCTCCTGGATCTTATCAATTTGATCAAGGTTGAGAACCTATAGTGTTGGAATTCCACCAGTCAGTAATCCACCCCAATCCACTATCACTATCCCATGCTAGGCAGTACTTATATAGTATAATTTGAGTGGCACCAGAAAAGGCTTCCCTACCTTTAGCCTTGCTATAGTGCCTGAAATGTAATCAAATTCAATTTAAAATATTTGCTGGCTATTTACTCTGTCTATAGCACTGTGTGTGCTGGTGAGGACCAGAATGTGATCATTCTGTTGGTTGGGTGACTAATGTAGAGTGAAAATAAAGGTGGAGAAAGTCATGCAACAAAGCTCTCCACTTTCCCTGAGAAAACTGAGATATCTTTCCTTTTCATCTAGTACTCTCTCTGTCTCTATCTATCCCAGTGGCTCTCAACCTATGTGTCACAACCCCTTTGGGGGTCGAACGAACCTTTCACAGGGGTCACAGGAGTCACCTAAGACCATCAGAAAACACATATTTCCGATGGTCTTAGGAACTGAGACATCGCTTCTCTGTCTCCAGGCGGGTCTGCTCACATGCAGATATGCCCACATATGAGTATTAAAGGATCGCGGCATTAAGAAGGTTGAGAACCACTGATCTATCCTTTCATCTATCTTAGAAGCAGAGAGACTAACCTCTCTGATTACATTTTTCTTTTATTCTCCTCCCACTTCCTCTAGGAATTTGCCACCTCCATTTTTCCAGATCCAACACTGTCAGCCTTTAAATATATGTGGATCTCTCCTTTCTTGGAAGTGTACAAACAAGATAAATAAATAAATATGTATGTATACATATCTAAATAAATATGTACAAACAAGATCTATATATAGATACACATATATAAGCAGATATGTACAAACAAGATAAACATGCACACATATCTGAGCATACATATAAACAAATATATGCAAACAAGATATATAGATATATGTCTATGCATCTATCTGCTATCTATCATCCGTCTATATCTTTTGTTTGTATATATTTTTTAAGTTGTCATCTCCCTGATTAAACTGTGGGTTCTTTGAGCATGGGAACTGTTTTTTTTTCCTATCTTTGTATCTTCAACACAGCAGAGTGCTATATATATATGTATATATATGTGTGTGTGTGTGTGTGTGTGTGTGTGTGTGTGTGTGTGCATGTTTATATGCATGCAGGTATGCATACACACATATGTGTGCATTATACACACATATATACGTATATGCAAACCTATAAAAACACATAAATACACAAAGGATTGAATAGGTAACACTAAATCATGGCTTTTGATTCCATAACAGAAAAGGTGAACAATACCTCTCTGCTGGATTTTGGGACCTCTTCCTATCTTTCTTTTTTTTTTTTCCAGAGATCTGAAAAATTTATTGCGAATCCACCAGCTCCACGTTGGTCTGCAAACACTAGGCAGCTTCTTCTTTCACGACAGGGTCTTTTTTGAGTGGTCCCATGAAAGCTTTTTTCTCCAGTCTGGAAGCAACCGTGACCAAATTTGGAGATGGTGTCGATCTTCAGGTCAGTCTTCTCCAGGTGACATTTGATCTGTACCAGCAAAGACTTCCGCAGGGTGAGAATGCGCTTGTTGGTCCTGACAACACAGCCTTTCAGCATGATGAAGTCATTGGTCACTTCACCATAGTGGACAAAGCCTCCCAGAGGGTTGATGCTCTTGTCGGACAGATCATAATCAGTGGACATGTTGTTTTTAATCAGCTTGCCATTCTTGATCTGGTAGCCCTGGCCAATTTTGTAGATCTTTTTGTTGATCTCAGTGGGATAGTGGTAGCCCTTCTGACCAGCTCAAGCCACAGAGAAGGCCACCCAGGCAGGATGCCATGCTCTAATACACACCACCTTACTCAGAACTCAGTGGGGTTTTGGGGGTAGTTTCTTTGTGTGCCAATGGCAGGTGACAGCTTTGTAAACCTTCCCCTTGGTCACTCCAATGACATCAATCATCTTGTTCTGCCCAACACAGTGGACGTGGGCACCTGCTGCTCCAGCATCTTGCAGGCCTAGTCTAGCTTCTTCTCTTCACGGTTGCCATTCACCTGGATCTCCATCAGGTGAGACTTCTTCTGCCTCAGAGAGAGCAGGCACATTTGGGAGTGGGCAATAACATGGATCAGCTGGCAGTACTTCTTCATGCTCCTGAAGTCTTTCTCCAGCTGCATTTTGCCGTCATTGTCCTGCCACTTCTTGCAGTACTTGGTGAAGGCCTTCTTCTTGGACTTATGCCAGTTCTTATAGAATCACCTCTTACACTCATCACTGATGTGCTCAGCAAAGATGGCTTTAAAGCTGCACAGGCCCCATGGGGTCTGCATGTAGTCCATGATGCCTACAATGACCATGGGGGGTGTCTCTACAATGGTGATGGTCTCTACTACTTCCTTCTTGTTGACCTTTGAGCCAACCCCGTCCACCTCTCGAATGATGTGGGTCATGCCCACCTTATAGCCCAGAAAGGCTGTCAGGTGGATGGGCTTGGTGGGATCATCTTTGGGGAAACTCTTCACCTTTCCCTGATGCCTGCTACTTCTCTTTCAAGGCAAGAAGTCCAGAAACCCATGCCTGGGAGTGGAGAACTTGTGGGAAATGCTGCTGCTGTGGCACCTCTGGCTGCCACCAAGGCAAGTTGTGAGAGCTGTTCCTACCTTTCTGCCAGAGTTGGTGGCCTAATCTGATCAGGACTAGTGGACCCTACCTGGGCCTCTAGTGCACAACCAATGATGCTACATGTAGGAGGTGCTTAGGAAACCTGATTAAGTGACTAACTACAGCAAGAACCATGTGATCTGTGGAAGGCGTCTTGGTATGGGGGTCAGGAAATCTGAGTTCCAGTGGTGACTCTGCCACTGAACAATTGTAGGATCTTAGCCCCAAGGGTTAACTCACTTAAACTCACTTAACTGCTTTGTATCTAAGTTCCCCACATTTCTCAGCACAGGACGAATAATATTCACTATCTCATCCACCTAGGATTGTTGTGAGGATCAAAAATAGTAATGGATGTGAAAGTGTTTTCAAAGTTTAAAATATTATAACAAATATATGGTATTCAAGTCAAAGAACATTTGTTAAGCACTCACTCTGTCCCAGGAACTGTACTAAGCACTGGGAATACAATAAGCAAAAGAAAGACAGTCTCTGCCCTCAAGTTTGCATTCTCTTTTTAAAAAATTCCATTTTGTTTCATTTCCAGTTCTATATTCTCTCTCCTTCACTCGTCCCCAACCCATTGAGAAGAAAAGAAATGCAAAACCCATTACAAATATGAAGTCACAGAAAACAAATTTTTGCGTTAGTCATATTCCAAAAAAAGGAAGAAAAAATATTGCCATCTGTACTCTGAGTCCATCAGTTCTCTGTGGAGGTGGGTACCATTTTTCATCGTGAGTCCTTGGGAATTGTAGCAGGCAATTTGTTGATCAGAGTAGCTAAGTCCTCCTCAGCTGATTATTTCGATGTTACTATGTAAATTAATAGGAATTTACATTCTTAGAGAAGACAACACATAAAAGAAATCAGAAGAAGTTCAGGGGAGAAAGGAGGTATCCCTTCAGGAGCACAATGGAGGAATATCAGAAGACTCAAGAGTGGATCTTAGAGAAAGATGAAGGATGCAGTACTGTGAGATAAAAAATGATTAAAACAATACTTGACAATAATATAGTGATGTCTTTAAAGTACTTTACACACATTATCCCGTTTTAGGTTCACAATAACATGCCAGGGAAGGCACTGTAGTTATTATTATCTGCATTTTATTGATGAGGAAACTGAGTCTCTAGAAAATGAGATGACCTGTCCATGGTCACATGGCTGTCCAAGATAAGGTATAAACCCAGGTTTTCTTTATTTTTATTCAAGTGTTCTGTCTATGTCAGGCTGTAAAAAGGATGACAGTTGGTATCCCAAGTGCATTGGTCCTTAACCAACTAATCAGCCAATCAACAAGCATTTTTTAAGTAGACTATGTACCATGCTAGACAATGTGGATATAAGGACCAAAAAAACCAAAACAAACAAAAAAACCCAAAAAGCAAAAACAAAAAACCCCAAACTCCAAAACCCCCAAACAAACAAAAACAAGCAGTCTCCTGCCCTCAGGGAGCTTACACGGCCAGGTGTCATTTGATATGAGGATTTTTACAGTTGTCATGCTTTTTTAATTTTTCGTTTCTTTTGACTGTCAAACTCTAGTGAATTTCCTTCCTTCTGTGCATCACTGGGTTATTAGCACCTTGTCCACTTCCTGTCCAAGGGACCTTGATTTGTCCTTCATTTGTTGTCTCCTGTCATCTAACACACTGCTAGGCACAATGGGTAGCTTCTTAATTTCTCTGTGTTAATTATTCAACTTTTCGTTCTTGCAGTCAGAGACCTCTCCTTTTCTGATGCAGAAAACAGGGGTCTGGGGAAGATTGTCCCTTGCATCTCTGCAAATAGATTTGTTTGTATCCTCATTCCATCATCTTTCATTAAGGGACACTCTCTTCCATCACACCCCAGGCCAATTAAAATGATTCCTCTAATTGGGAGAATTCTAAATGATTACTCTTCAGAACATCCAGAGATTTCTCAGAATCTGGTTTGCCTTTTGGAGAACTGGAGTAACTACATCAACAGTAAATAAATTTGTTGTCCTGATGCTTGGACAGAGGACAAATTAACCTTTTGTCATCTGGTTTAAGACAACTATTTATTGAAAATTGCATGTTCCCTCAACAATCCATGCATGATTTGGCCTGCTTGCAAAACCAAGGGATTGAGTAAGATAGTCTATAATGGCTATTAGCAATTCTGAAATATGCATGGGTTGGAGTTGAGGGTGAGGAGACAAAGAGGTCTATCTTCCACAGATTTCATGAAAACATAGGATTAAAAAAACTTACATTGTATCTTTCACCAGCTGTTTAACTGTTTGGTCCCAGAACCAAAGTAGTCACTTTCTAGGTCAAATTAAACAGAAACATGATTCCAGCCACATGGGATGGTGCAATTAAAAAAAGAATCTTCTTGGGACATAAAAATACCTTACAGGTAACGGGACTTACATTAGACAACTATATAAACTGAGAAGGAGTGTGAAAAAACACTCGGAGTTAGAATGTCTGAGGTCAAACTCCGCTTCTCTCACTTACTAGCTGTTCAAGCCTCAGTTTTCTCACCAACATAATAGAAACAATATACTCGCACTACCTATGACACTGGCTTGTTTCAAGGAAAGTATTTTGTAAAGCACATAGTGCTTTACAAATCAGAGTGTTTGAATCATAGTATTTTAAGAGTTGGCATTTAGTTCAACTCAACTCAAATCATGAATTGTCCCAAGAATATCCCCAATAAGTGGCCAACTGCCCATTGCTTAACAGCCTTAAGTAAGAGAGAACTTACTATTACCTGAGACAGACTCTTTCAGTTTTAGGCAGTTCTAATTACTGGAAATGTCCCCTTAGGATGGACCAAAACCTGCCTCCTTACAATTTCCACCTTTTGGTTTAAATTCTACCCTTCTGGTGGCAAGCAGATTAAGTCTAGTCACTCTGCTCTACAACATGCAACCCTTAACTATTTTTAATGTCCCACCTTAAAAGTCTTCTTTTATTTGGGATAAAAAGGCTTATTCCTTTAACTTGTATATGAATGGTATGTTTTCTAGTCCCCTCACCATCTGGGTCACTGTCTCCAAGATGTGTTCCAACTCATCAATGTCCTTTCCAAAATGTGGTCACCATAACTGTACACAATACTCTGCATGAGGTCTGAACCGAGTAGAGTACAGCAGGATGACTTCTCTCTCACTGAGGACACTCATTATTTTGGCTGTTACCCCATAGTGCTGACATGTTGAGGTTGCAATCCACTATTAGTGAGTCAATCAACAAACATTTATTTAGTGTCTGCTTTGTGCCTGCTAAGTATTGGGGATATAAGGGAAAATGAATAAACTCTTCTTTTAGGAGCTTACATTCTATTAGGGGAGACAGTAGATACATATGTGAATATGTGAATAAATCCGAAATAAATGCATGAAGGTTTGTTGGAGGACACAATATCAATCTGTGGAATAGGGAAAAGTGTCATGTAGAAGATGCTGTTTGCAATACATCTTAAAGGAAGAGGGCTAGTCTATTAAGTCAGATGACTTTTACTCTTTCAAATGAGCAATTTTCTAGTCATGCTTTCATCACTATGTACATGTAGATTTTACATTTTAGACCAAATTGTAGGACTTTAAAGTTATCCATTTTAAATTTCATCTAGGTAGCTTCAGTCTCCCATTTCAGCATTTTTAGATCTTTTAGAGATCTCCAGTTTGGGAAGACTTCAGTCTATGTTCAGATCTCTAAAATAAGAGTTGTATCTACCAGCAAATTTGATAAGCAGACAATCTCTTCTTTCTTCCCTATCATTGCCACAGATGTTGAGGAGAATAAGGCCAAATACAGATAGAACCCTTGGGAACTGCACGAGGAATATTAATTTCAGGTTGACATTAATCAACAATTTGGCCCAGGCTATTCCAGTAATTCTGAACCTACTCAGATGTACTGTGAGCCTACATATCTACATCTTTGTTCACAAGGATATCATAAGAGAGTTGGTCATATAACTTACTAAAATACGGATAGACTATGTCTCTGCAATTTCTCTGCATGGTCTAATGATCCTTTTACAATATGAATTTAGTTTGATGAAGTGTGTTCTTTTTTTAAAATTTTTTTGTTTATTTATTTTTCAATGACTTGTTTATTTATTTTTAGTTTACAAGATTCAGTTCCACAATCACTTGAGTTTCAGATTTTCTTCCCTCCCTTCCCCCCCTCCCCATGGTGGCATGCAATCATGTATAGGATCTGCAAATACTTTCACATTGTACAACAGTCTGGTTATATAGAAGGGTTGTAACCAATGAGTGAACAATGGGAAAAAAGAAACAAAATCAAACATGAAAAAGAATGATAGCATGTATTGCTTCAGTCTCCATTTAAACTCTAGTCTTTCTAGATT
>CM053580.1:302028472-302054559 GCA_028627135.1 Pseudochirops cupreus
TATGAAATGATTTGATGGTTCTAGCCTTTGCAGTTTCCTTCTTCCCCATTGTGGTTGCCTATATCCTGTATTTTTAGAGTGGATATCTGCTTCTGGGGTGCAGGAGTATTGAGCTTCTCAGGCTGGGAGGTAGGGATTTGGTTGTTAACTTTGTGAGCTGTGGCCTCTGAGTGTGTGGGCTGAGGCCAGGGCCAGGACTCTCAGTGTTTCCATTGAGTTACCTAAGGCTCACAGAGTAACCTATGGGGGTGGGGTGGTCTGGCTCCTTCAGGTTTCCACCTGTTTCTCTGGGCTGCTTCTCAGGCAGGCTCACTGTAGTAGAAGGGCTGGGCTGTAGTTTGCTGATTGGCCAGGTGGTTCTAAAGCACACCTGGGCTTTTGTTGTTAGGGCTTGCTGGCTCCACCCACCTGGGCTTAGGCTCCCTACAATCTCCCTTCCCCTTTCCTCAGTGATTCCCAAGCCTGGGGCTGTTTACACTTATGCAATAATGCCCTCTAGGTGGAGCATTTACCTCTGTATTTTTCTGGGTCAGGGAAGGAGGATCAGAGCAGCTAGATTTTATTCCTCCATCCTGACTTCTGGAAGTTTGGGTATGTAATTTCAAACATCCAGGTTGCAGACTGGTAGCCCCAGGAAAAGCTGCTGACCCTGCTGTGGGCCCCTCATTCCCTCCTACCCAGTTCTGTTGGTTCCCCACTCCGTGGCGAGATGGCCACAAAAGCCTCCGGCTGGGTGAGTCTGCTCACTGGGGCTTCTCAGTCTGCCACACTCCGCTCTCAGGTCCATGCTGGTGCCATTCCTGTGTGCTCTGCGTTCTCCCTGCCCCTACCTGAGTAGGCACTTTTCTGGACTGGGAATCTGCCACTTTCCGTCTCCCAATGCATTCTGTCACTCTTAAATCCGTTCAAATTTACTTTTTAGCTTTTAACAACAAAATTCTTGGGGAGCTTGGAGAAGCTACTGCTTACTTCCTGCCATCTTAGCTCTGCCCTGAAGTGTGTTCTTTTAAAAAATTTATTTATTTTCAGTTTTTACCATTAAGTTTCATAAGATTTTGAGTTCCAAATTTTCTCCCCATCTGTCTGCTTCCCCCACCACAAGACATCACGTAATTTGATATAGACTCTACATACACATTCATACTGAACCTATTTTCACATTAGTAACGTTGTAAAGATGAATTAGAACCAATGGGAGAAACCACAAGAAAGAAGAAAAAAACAAAAAAAGGAAAAAAAAAGAGCAAGCAAATAAAAAGCTTCAATCTGCATTCAGACTCCATTGTTCTTTTTCTGGATATGGACAGCATTTTCCATCATGAGCCCTTTGGAGTTGTTTTGGATCCTTGCATTGCTAAGAAGAGATAAGTCTCAAAATTAGTCATCACACATTGTGGCTGTTACTATGTACAATGTTTTGCTGGTACTGCTCACTTCACTCAACAGCAGTTCATTCAAGTCTTTCCAAGTTTTTCTGAAGTTCTCCTGCTCATCATTTCTTATAGCACAATAGTATTCAATTACATTCATATACCACAACTTCTTCAACCATTCCCCAACTAATGGGTACCCCCTCAGTTTCCAGTTCTTGGCCACCACAAAAAAACTGCTATAAATATTTTTGTACAGACGAACCCTCCTTCCACTTGTATGATCTCTTTGGGATACAGCCCTAGAGGAGGTATTGCTGGGTCAAAGGGTATGCACATTTTTATAGCCCTTTGGGCATAGTTGAAGTTTGCTCTTGATAAACACGTTGAACTATAGGTATCACAACTAAGGGCTTCCAAACCAATTTTTTAATAATGCATCTCAACGTTTTGCATCAGCTTGTATAGAGAAGACTCTATATTATTTCCATTTTTGAATGTTGAAATATTTATCCATCTCTACTCATACATGATTTTTCAAAAATCATTAATAGCAAGCATCTCAGCAATCATATTTACCAGTTCTTTCTGGCACTTAGGTAGGGCAATGGGTAAGAATATCGGACTTGGAGTTAGCCAGTTTTGTATTTGCTCAAACACATTAGTTGTGTGCCCCTGGTGAGTATCTTCACCTCTCTCAGCCTCAGTTTTCTCATTTATGTGGAGTAACGAGATGATAATAAAACCCACTACACAGAATTGTGAAGATCAAATAAGAAAACATGTAAAGTGCTTAGAAAATCTTAAAGTGAAACATAAATTTTAGCTTACTACTACCACCATCACTACTACTCTTGTGGGTAATGGTTTCTCTTGATTTTGAATTCCCTGAACTCATTTGAACTCAGTGGAAGTTAGATCTCTCTCTCTGTCTCTGTCTCTCTGTCTCTGTCTCTCTGTCTCTCTCTCTTTCTCTCTCTCTGTCTCTCTGTCTCTCTCTCTCTCTCTCTCCCTCTGTCTCTCTCTCTCTCTCTCTGTCTCTCTCTGTCTCTCTGTCTCTCTTTCTCTGTAATTGGAATTAAGTGACTTGCCCAGAATCATACAGCTAGTAAGTATCTGGTCTGAGGATGGATTTGAACTGATGTCCTCCTGACTCCAGGGCTGGTGCTCTTTCCACTGGGCCACCTAACTACCCTGGGAATTAGATCTCTTACCATTTCCTTGCATCACAGGTTTCATTTGTTGGTTAACCATTTCTGTTCTATATTTTCTAGTCCAAATAACATTCTCCTTGGTAGATAAATCATACAAAATAGGAGTTAAATAATTATGTTTTTTCACTGTCGTCCATTCATTTTCTTATCCATTCTGAGCATAGGCTTATGTGATCACAAATTACTGATTTAGAATGGGAAGGAACTTTAGATGCTTACTTTACAGATGAAGAAAGTGAGGCAGACAGGGGTTGAATAATTTGTCCACACAGCTAGTGTCTCCAATATAGGATTTAAACTTGATTGATGTCTTTCTTGTGCAATCACACAAGTGTCTTGATACAATTTCCCCCTTTTCTTCCTTCTTCATTTATATATGAAAGTGTTATCAGAATTTCATTTTTGGAAACAGACCATTTTTCTTGAGCCAACATCCCTTTGTAGAATTTTAAGACATGGGATACTACTTATATTTTCTCTGAACTCAGTGAAGTACACTGTGCCAAAATTTAGAGCACATATTGGACTAAGGGTAGTATTCTGCTCTGTATCCATCACAAATTTTAGAATAATATAACTACTTTCTCCCAAAATTTTACCGTTTCTACTCTGGCAAGTGGTCATAAAATAGCAGTTCTTATGGTTGCTTCTTTCATCTTTTGAGGAATGAAATGATCACCCAGGCAAGGCAAGAATTTATCAGCAGATTTATTTAGCAAGATCAGATGGCCGAGTCTATTTTCCAAGGAAGTGATTCCTTTTATGATGCCTTTGCTAGAGTGTAAATCCAGACTCAGAGGTCTGGGACTACTTGTCCAAAAATATCCCCACCAGGCTGCTACTGTGCTTAAATGCCACCATTCATTGGGTTAAGATATTTCATTTCCAAGAATCCCTCTATTAAAATGCAAATACCTTTTGGAGGGGAAATAGATTAATTTATTATTAGTGAAGTGGAGAGAAGAGGTAGGTAGGCAATTAGAAATGTATTGCAATAGCCAAAATGAGAAATGATGGCCTCAACTAGAGTTGTGATTGTATGAATAGAGAAACAGGATACAGGTGAGAGATGTTGTGAAGGTAGAAATAAGATTTAGCAATGGATTGGATATGAGGGCTGTGTTTGAGCAAGAGATGACACCAAGGTTATGGGCTTCTGTGACTGGGAAGATGATGTCCTTAACAGTAAAGGGAAAGTTCCAAAGAGAGGAATTTTTGGGACTTAAGATAATGAGTTCTATTTTTACATATTGATTCTGAAACATCAAACTACAGGACATCCAATTTGAGATGTCTGAGACACAGAGAGACGCATGACTGTCACTCAGAAGAGACATAAAGGTTGCATGCGGAGAATTTTTTTTACCATCTTTTCATTTTATAGATGAATAGTTATGAGGTTCAGGCAGCTAGGTGACACAGTAAATGGATCACCAGGCCTGGAGTGGAAGACCTGAGTTCAGATCTAGACTCAGATACTTATTAACTGTGTGACCTTGAGCAAGTCACTTAACCTTGTTTGCCGCAATTTCCTCACCTGTAAAATGAGCTGGAGAAGGCACTCCTGTATCTTTGCTAAGAAAATCCCAAATGAGGTCAAAAAGAAGAATTGGACATGAATGAAACACTGAACAACAAGAAGAAGTCATGAGGTTGTTTTCTAAGAGGTTGTAAAAAAAAAAACATCCTGGATAGTCATACTCCATGCTTTTGCTTAATCAAAACTAGATGTCCTACGAGGTGACCAAAATTGAATTCATTAAATTTCCCCCAAATTTCAACACCTTTTTGAAATTCCCTTTTACTCTTAATGCTCAACCATTCTCCCAGTCTCCCAGGCTTGCAACTTAGGTGCATCCTTCATTCCTCATTTTTTCTCCCTTCCTTCACTCGCCCCCATTTCCAATATGTTGCCAACTATTTTACTCTTAAGTTTTACATTTTACTGTTGCAACATCTATTGCATAACTCCCTTGTCTTCTATAACCCTGCCACCACCTTGGTACCTGACCTCAGCACTTCACACCCAGACTATTCCAATAGCCTGCTGGGAGGTCTGCTTGGCACATGTCTCTCTCCACCCCATTCCATTCTCCACTCAGCTGCCAAAGTGATCTTCCTAAAACAGAGGTCTGACCACACCACCCCCTACTCAATAAAACTCTTCTTTATTGACTCTCTGATACATCTGGAATCCGATATAAAATCCTCTGGCTTTTAAAGCCTTTCACAACCTGGCCCCTTTCTATTTTTCCAGTCTTCTGACACTTGACCTCTCTACAATCCAGCCCTGGATTTTTACACGATACCCAGTCTCCCTTCCCAGTTTGAGTCTTGTCACTGGCTGTCCCCCATGTCTAGCAGGCTGTTTCTACTCTTCTTGGCCTCCTGGCTTCCTTCAAGTCTTAGCTTAAATTTTATCTTCTGCAAGAAACTTGCTTCCTCCCTCCCTCCTCTACCCCAACCTTCCCTCTGAGATTGCTTTCGTGAATGTGTGTGTGTGTGTGTGTGTGTGTGTGTGTGTGTGTGTGTGTGTGTCAAAGGCAATCTTAGAAGGAATTGTTTATTCAGGTGTTTGCATATTTTCTCCCTATTAGAATATGAGCTCCTTCAGGACAGGGACTGTTTCTGGCTTTCTTTGTACCCCCAGCTTAGTACAATGTGGGCACATAGTAAACACAGAGTGTTTAGGAACTGCTTATTGACTTCTTGACTTTATCTGGTGATCTGCTACCATTCTCTGAGGTTCTGGGTCCATCTAGTTTGAATTAAGATCTCAGGACAGTTGTATCTGCCTCTCCTCTGCTTAGAGAGATGCCCATAGTTACTCAGCAGTGAGTCATTAGTCGTCACTCTCCTTCAGGCATTTCCAGTCTAAGAATCCAGCCTAAGAAGATATAGAATGAAGAATCTCAGGGTGAAAAATGATGAGCATTTAAATACATCTGAGCAAAATACAAGGGTATCATTTCAAAATCTGTCTTGTCCTGTGTAGAACTTGTAACTTTCCTAAATCCAGTGCTTTTTTGCTATTCAAACCACAGTTCTTTCCCTTGCGTGGCTCTCTAAAAGTTCCAACTTCTCCCTCGAGCCTAAGGTAAGTGAATTCTTTCCACTTCTCTGAATGTTGAACAAACAGCAATCCTTTTTATTTTCCTCATTTTCTAGATACATTTTTTGCCCACACTAGGAAAGGCCTGTGTTCTTCATTCTCTTGCCTCTTAAAGATCTGGAAGGTTCCTAATCCCCAGGCTAAAAGAAGTTCTTCCCCTCTTCACCTTCCTACTGTTGACTTCCTTCTCAAAAGGGTCACATATTTAGGCACAGAAAGGATTCCCTCTCACCCCGAAATCACTTGATCTTAACGTCTCTTACAATTTCTTTACTCATTTCTTTCTCTTCTACAACTTGATTAAACCTTTCACACATCAGTTTTACCACATTGTTTAGCTTCTTACTGCACAATCATCACCCTTTATACTTTGGGTCTAGAATTACAATTTCATTCAAGTCAGGCACTCCTGCAGTAACTGACTAGAACACTGAGAGGGTAAGGGCATTGCTCCTGGTCAGGTAGCTAGACTATGTAACAGGCAAGACTTGAACCCAGAATATTCCTGACTTTAAGGTCATACATTTATCCATTACACCATGCTGCCTCTCAGTCAATCCCTTGCCTATTACAAAAAACAGTCACAAATGTAGGCATTTACATGAAATGCACCTGTTGGAAGGGTCCATTATACAGGTACTGGGGGATGAGGGAGGGCCCCAGGGAATAGGACTTGGCATACATATGGTTTTATGAAAAGAGAGGATCTGCAAAGGTCCAGGGCAAGAATATTGTCTGGGAAAGGAAGAACAGATCCGAGGGGTGTGCTATAATGTAGGTCTCTGGGGGAAGTGGGCACAGACAGTGGAAGGGAGAGGATCCTGCCAATTTTACTAATACACAGTTTTGCCCTGGGGCAGTTCTAATGCAATTGTTAATGTGAGTGAGTCATGGTGAATCATTCTGACTTCAAATGTATTCTCATACAGCAGCCCAGAATGCCTGAAGTTTTGTTGCAGATGGCTAATTCATATCTCCTGTGATGTGGCTTTCAGGCTAATATCATTCCTTTTCATTTCTGTTGAAAATACACTCTGAGAACCATCAGGATTCACTATATGCAATTATCTTTCTGATATAAGTTTCTTTAAAATGCAACAGAATGTGGACATATGGACCATAAAAAGTAGCTACTTTCTCCTATGCTGTTAATAGTCAGAAGTTTGTCATAGTGACTACTTTGGGAGGGATAGAGGTAATTTTTAAGTTTTCTTGCTATGGAATATAGCACTGAAATGAAAAATCACCATTTGATGACTACCTCTAGGTTCCTAGGTCCCTAAAATTCCCTTTTTCTTTCTGTTCTTCTTGACTGTAAGAATTAACATTTATATAGTGCTTTAATATTTGAAATGGACTTTTCATGAATTATTTCTTTTGATCCTTAGAACTGCCTTATGAGGATGCTATTTTTATTCCTATTTCACAGATGAGGGAACTGTGTCTGAGTGAACTGAGTGAACTAAACTGGCCAATCTCCCGAAAGTTTTGTTTTCTGCAAACCCCACAGGGCAAGACTACCTCTCCTCAACCAATCTCACTTCTTTGGTGGTGTCATTTCATTTCAGCCCATGGCTTTCACTGCTTCGACATTTATTAAGGACTTTTTATATTGATTGTAATGCTTTCGATTGGTTTATTTGTTCAATAGAGGTGTTCTTACCTGATAAGGGTATGAGGTGTTACTATTAAGTGGAAAGAGTGATTGATTCAATCAATCCTAACTTTTTCAAAAATGTTGGGGCTATGTCTCCCTTCTTCTCCCCTGTTGTGATAACAACCCTGAGCTTGCAGCCCAGTCCCTCTCTCCCAGGGCACTGATACAGGCCTGAGGTCTATCCTGGGAGCTGAAAGGTAGAAGGACCAAAGAGTCTTAAACTACAGTATCTTCTCTCTGGCTCCCTTTATCCTTCCTTACAGTAGTTTTCCTTCGTTTTTGAGCGGTTCAGAAGAGCTCTTCTGTCAGCAGCTGTCTAGTACTTGAAGTAGGTTACCAATACCCTCCTTTGTCTAAACGTTTGCCTGACTCAAGGAGAGAAACTTGGAAGGAGGCAGAATGAAAATTCCTGACCTTCTGTGGCTGAGGGATGAGACTGATTATATCTCTTCCAGACATCCAAAGAGGACTGGGCACAATGAAACCCTAGTCCACGGGTTTAACCCCTATTTTTGCCAAAGGAGTTTATCAAAGCATATTTTATTTTTATTACTATTTTAAATCAAATCCACATTCTTTTCAAGGACACGACTCCAGCTTGTCCAACTCATCTTCTCCATTCTTTAATTCAGAGAATGCTTTCTGTCTTTGTGCAACTAAAATAAATGGGAGAAAAGATGGGACCTCTTTCTTTCATTGCACAAACTAAAATGAGAAGATATTTCTTCAGCTTTCATGAAGGCAAAGGGAAAAAAATACCAAACACCAAATTTGATTAGCCTGTTTATCATTGACTCACTGAGGCGGTTCCCTTGGCAACTGCCATAGGAGATAATGGAGTTAAGAAATAGCCCTGAGGTTTAACTTCTACAACAACTGACTAAAATTTTTAAAATGACTTTAAAGAAAGATAATATTTGATTGTGAAGTCTGACAAGGAGGAAAGAGGGTAAGATTTAGGGAAATCTATCTGCCAAAGGGGAACTTGGAGAGATCAGCATAAAGTAGCTGGATGCAGATGCACTGTTCCATTAACATTCCAATCAATAAGAAAAAATGACTTATTCTGTATGTTGCTATTGTGTTTCTCAGGAAACGATAATTGTTCAAAGTGAAAAGATTTTGAATCTTATCAGTTAGACAACAATGAACAGATATTTATTGAACACCCAAGATGCATGTAAACCAAGGCTTAGAGAGGTGGAACCAAGATGGTACGGAGAAGTCAGGAAGCTGCCTGAGCTCACCCTAGTTTGCCTTGGAAGTTATATTAAATTAAGCCTCTAAAATAATTTTAGAGTGACCAAATCCACAAAAAAGACAGAGTGAAGCAATTTTTCATTCCAAGCTAACTTGAAAGGACTTCAGGAAAGGTCTGTCTCACTTGGGTGAAAGGGAGGTGGAGCCCAGACAAACCAGCAGGGAGGCTTTTAGCCACAGCACAAATCAACACCTGATTTCCAGTGGTCTTGACTCAGAAGACCAACGGTCCAGAACTATGACATCAAGGAGAAAATACTGCAAGCAGTCAGAAAGAAACAATTCCAATATTGTGGAACTATGGTTAGGATTACACAGGACTTAGCATCTTCCACATTAAAGCAAACCAACTGTGAAACCTTCAGCCACAGCACAGCAGGCAAAATGCCAACCCTAGAATCCCAACATGATAGGCATGACTAGGCTGGGCCATTTCAGCACAATGGGCAAGCCACCAGCCCCAGAAGCCCTGGTGCAGAAAGCCAGTG
Organism: Pseudochirops cupreus; assembly: GCA_028627135.1. NCBI lineage: Eukaryota > Metazoa > Chordata > Mammalia > Diprotodontia > Pseudocheiridae > Pseudochirops > Pseudochirops cupreus. Next base: position 302,037,574 of record CM053580.1, read on the forward strand.
ATCAGGTCCCTGGCCCCTCAGTGTAAGAAGCTTGGGACAGTGACCTCTGCACTTTTTAAAATAAGCAAAAAACAAAAAAGATCTCTGACCACAGAAAGTCACTATAGTTAACAGGGAAGATCCAAACACAAACTCAGAAAAAGACAACAAAGTTGAAATGCTTACATGTAAAGCCTCAAAGGAGAAAATGAATTGGTTTCAGGTCCCAAAAGTCCTCTTAGAAGAGCTCAAAAACAATTTTTAAAATCAAGCAAGAGAGGTAGAAGAAAAATTGGGAAAAAATGAGAATTATGAAAAAAAAGAGTCAAAGCTTGGAAAACGAAGCACAAAAACTGACTGAAGAAAACAACTCTTTAAAAAATAGAATTGGCCAAATGGAGAAAAAACCCACTAAAGAAAACAACTCCTTTAAAAGTACAATTTGATGAAATGGAAAAGTAGATACAAAAGCTAAGTGAAAAAAAATTCCTTAAGAATTAGAAAATGGAGACTGAAGCAATACATGCTATTGTTCTTTTTCATGTTTGGTTTTGTTTCTTTTTTTCCCATTGTTCACTCATTGGTTACAACCCTTCTATATAACCAAACTGTTGTACAATGTGAAAGTATTTGCAGATCCTATACATGATTGCACGCCACCATGGGGGGGGGGGGGGAAGGGAGGGGAGAAAATCTGAAACTCAAGAGATTGTGGAACTGAGTCTTGTAAACTAAAAGTAAATAAAAAAAATTTTTTTTGAAGTCATTGAGTCTTCTTTGACAAACGAAATTGAAATCTAATGATCAAATATAGATTTCAATTTTTTACTCCACAGTATTGACATTGGTACTGACTTCTGCTACCCAAGGAAAATAATTTATGTGCTGTCTTTCTGGGATTGCTTCATAATTTTCTTTAGCTTGAGGTCCTTTTCCAATTGTGCTGGCTATTATTTCATTCCATTGCTTTTAATGGGTTTTTATTTCATCACTTAGGTGAGCTAGCAGAGATCATTGACTGAAGAAGCTCCTTAGATTATGAGGAACTTAGAGATATTTAAGAATTAAAAAAAAAAAACCTGTTTCACAGTTAATTACAGCAGTCATTCTTTTTCTCCAGCATGTCATCTTTGAAATACACAAGTGGGAAATAGAGATTGGGAGTGGGGGAAAGGTGAAAACTGGTGGGTAATAGAAAGGAGGAAAAAATCTATGTAAACACATAGAAAGCCTTTGCCTCTGTTACATAGGGATGACTTGCTCAATAGCCTATCCCAAATAAAACTGACTTGAAGATGAAGTGAGCATGGTTGAGGAGAGAAGTCTCCAGGACCTCATTTCTCAGAGAACATTGTGGTCCAGAGAGAATTACTCATTGGTGGGAATTCTAAGGGTTTCATTTCTTAAGAAGCTATGTGTCTGGGCACTCAATCACTACAGCATGAGGCTAGGCCTTTAATTAATAAAGAACCATCTGAGATCTGGAAGGTTTAGGAAGCAGAGAAATTGGCATGAAGATGAACAAGAATATGTAGCTGGGATCCTTTTGGAAAGCCAAGGAAAAAGAGCTGTATGGTATGAGATGCCCATGATGTCCCTAAACTCAATATCCTTGAAGAATTGTTATACTAGCAGAAGTGAATGTCTATACTTGTTTCAGAAAAATGGCTTTTCCAGCTACCTAGACCAAGCTGTAGGAAGGTACAGAGAGACTGAATCCATTCCCTCCCTCTGTACAGCTTCACAGAACAAATAACTGGCCCTCTCCCTCTCAACTCATCTGGGGAGTTGTTCCTCCTCTATTCAACATTGCATTAGCTTGTAGGATATTGTTCCTATTTGTATAAATGGGACTGAAAATGATTCCACTACTTAATTTTATCTTGTTATTCTGTCTGAATTAAATGCTTTGCTATTTGACTTAAGGTGACTGCCTGAACTGTAAATAAAGGTTCACTAGAATAGGGGCTCAACCTATATTTGTATAATTATGATTATGCAAAACACCCATACTAAGTTCAATTATCAAGATTGTCTACAGGTAAGAAAATAGGATCTCCTGTTTTGAAAACCTGTATCTCATATGCAGAAGAATTTAGTAGAATGATGCGAGAAAAAGAATAAATAATTGATGGAGGTGACTAGAAGAAAACAGATCAAGGAAGTATGGATGTAAGAGATAAGACCTTGTGGATCATCTTCAACTTCAATGATAATATTTCAAATTCATGTGTTCCTACAATTATAAAGTATATGTGCATGTAGGAATGTAACCTCTTCACCCAGGGAACTTATTGTTCTTCACACATATGGAATCATGGATTGAAAATATTATCTAGGAAGAGAGATTTTAGTATGGACAGATAGCACAGTCAAATGGTATAGGGGATAGGGAGGTTGAAGTAGGATAGATTGGAGCAATTTTATGAAGAAAACAACAATGTTTATTTGGGTTCCAGATGAATATTCCTTTTTTTAAGGACAATTCAATATCAAAATATAAATAGACAAACAAGTAAAAGAAGCATAAAAGTCAATTCAGCATTACAGAAGATGAACATATTAAAAACGAACATTGTAACTTTTGTTACTTTTGATTTGATAACTACAGTAACTTTTGATTCAAGATGGTAGACTGGAACACAAATTAAATTTTCTATGTCTTTGAATACTCTTTAGTAGTGTTAAAAATCAGTTGAAGAATGTGAAATTTTTCTTAGATAGACAGACATAAACAAAAGACAAATCTGGAATACCAAGTGGTCAAACTGAAGACAAAACATCACTCAGCAACACCATTGAGAGAATTGTCATAGGGGAAGGGAAGTGATATTGCAATAGATCTTTAATGACAATACTTTTTCAATTGAAAAGCAGTGGTTGGAAGTCAGAACACTTGGTTTCAATTCCTGGTTATGATACTCATTGTGTGACCTTAAACAAGTCATTTAAACTTTCTTAGGCTCAGTTTCCTCATATGTAAAAAAAAAAGTTTAATAATTCATGCACCACCTTTCTCATGGTCTATTGTGACAAAAAAACAACAACAACATGTTTAAGACATGATTGGATTAAAACTGGGTTGTTTCATTGAGTTTATATACTTGTTATAAGCGCTGATAGTTGAGAAATGTACCAACCTGTGTTACTTGGATGAGAGTGATAATACGGAATTCCATTATGAGCAAAAAAAAAAAAATTGTATATAGAATACTTCTGTCTGGACAAGTGGCAGGGATGAGATGGGGTTAGAGAACTTAATTTCAATCATTGCCCCAAATCTAGAAAGCATGATTAATGTATATTTGTGAGCATTTAGACAGAGAAGTGATGATTACTGAGTCTATAGTTTTATAAAAAGCAAATTATGCTAGACTAACCTCTTTTTTTTTTTTGATAGGAGGTCAGGGGAGTGCCATCACATTTCAGAAAGGAGTTGGACAAAATCTTTACAGAAAAGATAGAGAAATGTAATATAGTAAGGCGAACTTGGAATTTATAGTGGGATCTTGGGATCATAGGTTTTGAGCTGGAAGGAACCTCAGGGGCCAGCTAGTTCAACCCTCTCATATCATAGATCAGCAACTTGAGGGCCTGGGAGATTTGACTTGGTCCAGATCATACAAATAGTCATCATAGTTTGATTTTGAATCCTGGTCTTTTGACTCCATTATTTGTCTTAGGGTCTATTTTAGCCCCCACCATTTGATTGCTGGTTCATCTCATAAATGCAAGATTCCCCCTCACATGTCCCTCATGATTGATGGCCTTAAGTGAAAGTTAGCCTTGGGTTCCCTCAAGTCCCAGCTAAAATTCCACCTTTTACATGAAGCCTTTCCCAATTCTACTTAATGCTATTGCCTTCCCTTGTTGAATACCTCCAATTTATCCTGTATATGTCTTTTTGCATACAGTTGTTTGTATATTATCTCTCCCATTAGACAGTGAGGTCCTTGAAAACAGGAAATATTTTTTGTCTAATTTTTGACCTTTCTTTGTATCTCTGGTTATTAGCACTGTGCCTGGAACATAGTAGATGCTTTAATAAATGCTTGTTACAACATGTTGTATGCTAGAGAGTGGCTCAGTAAAGAATTTAGTTGGAAATTCAAACTATGAACAGACTGAATGACACTATGCTGTATAAAAAATTTGAGAGGCATAACTTCTGGGTAATTAATCATTTTATTAATTATGCTAGCAACTTAATAAAAGAGTCAGTGACACTCTCAAATGTCAAAGATCCCTCATGGAAACCACTCAATGCTTACATGTCCTTGGAAAGAGTGGGTGTTCCTGAGGGTAATAATCAACTCTGATTGGTTAATAATTAATGAAAAGAGTGAATATTATAATGAAAGATGGTCTTTTTCTGATGACTGGCTGGCAGACATGACTCTGATCACTCAGTCTTGGACAGAGAGACTTATCTCTTATCCAGACTACTCCTGCCTAGGGCAATCTAGAAGAAAGGGGGTCCACTTCTGCTCAGACCTGGTTGAGTGGAACCCAATAGGCTAGAATTCATCTTAGGTTAATTTCTTTGTAAGGTTCTATACTTGGTTGGGATAACAATTCTAACATTTCATCTCATCATCTGCCCTGCCTTTTGGAGAACTAAGCTGATCTAATCTCCAAGTGAGGAAGGGAAAAAATCCTAGATCTCCTCAATATTTGGTTATTTAATAATCATTCCTGTCAACACTTTTCTTCTGCATTTTGCCATGAAGAGCAGATACAATGTTAGATTTGAAGCCAGGAAGATCTGTATTAAAATCTTACCCTACACAATAGTTAGCTACATGACTATGGGAAGTCACTGTGCCTCAGTTTCCTTATTTATAAAATAAGGGGTTTAACCTTGATGACCTCAAAGTACTCTCCCAGCTCTAAATTTATGACCCTAAGCCCCTTATAAGTTCATGATCATATGAGTGGAGGAATGAGACTTTGGATTCTAAGAAACTTACAAGAGTCCTTTCATACTTTTCACTTTTCAGAATTTAAAAAGGGTCATTTGCTTATGGATAGGTCAACAATTCACTGAGTAGGTAACAGAGACAGAGACTTTGCAACTTGGATATAGAATACTTCTGTCTGGACAAGGGGAAGAAATTCAGACGTTAAGAACTGAGGGAACCCTGAACACCTGGGCTGTTTCATGGTTGTTGGAAAAATGACCATTATGTTCTGGCCTGAAGAGATGCAAATTCTAATGAACCAAGACCTATTCTCTGAGTCAGGCAGACCCAGCCCCAAGTCCCTACTTCCGGCAAAGATTTTTGAAACTTCATAGATTTTTACTATAAAGCTGAATGAATACTTCAAAGATTAAGTCTGAGTTTACAGCAATACCCACAGAAGAGAAAAATAATTATTTTGCCTTTTAATCACTGGCATACACGTCATCTTATCCTGTCCATTCTTCCTTGGCAAGGTCTCTTACATTGCTCCTGCTTTCTGTTACCATTAAGACCTTTGACTGGACTACTGCAATGGTTACCCTCCAGTCTCTCCTGGTTTCAATCCAGCTTGAATAGCATTTCCAGAATAATCTCCCTAATACTAAAATCTGATCACATAACATCGAAATTTGATTATGTCCTGATTAAAAAAAAACAAAAAACTACCATGGCTCTCTCTTGGTCAGTGAACAAAATCCAATTTCTATAGCCTGAGATTCAAGGTTCCTCTACAGTATGACCTGAACCTTACCTTCTTTGAGAATCCTTTCCCAATCCCCCCTCCAGTTCTACTGCTTCCTTCTGTTGATTTTCTCTTATTTATCCTATATTTAGTTTGTTCATATAGAGTTGTTTGCATGTTATCTTCCCCATCAGATTGTAGGATCCTTGAGAGCAGGGACTATTTTTTGCCTTTCTTCATTTCCTCAGTGTTTATTTAGTACAATGCCTGGCATACAGTGAGAGTTTAATAAATGCTTATTGACTGATTGACCCTACATTTAACATTGGACTACTCACAATTCTGCAAACATGCCTCATACAAACATCTCTCTTTGCCTTTGTTCATGCAGTTCCATCCCTCTGAAATTCGTTTCTTCCCCAACTGCACCTGTTATTCTTTCTTTAAAGCCCAGCTCTCTATCTCCTCCATGAAACCTTCTCTCATTCCCTCCTTCCAGAAGTAATCTCTGTTTCCTTGCTATACTCCATAGTACTTAAAAAGTCTTTTATGGTATTGATTGTGTTCTAATCTCTATTATGGTTATTTTATCTATAGTATAGGACTGTAGATTTAGAGCTGAAAGGAATCTTAAGGGCCATTGAGTCTAATTTCTTTATTTCATTGATGATGAAACTGACATAACATGTCCTTGACTAGATTATAAGATTCTTAAGAGTAGAGTTTGCTGTCTTACTCATGTTTATGTCTCTTGTGGGACCTAACGTGATGCCTTATACACACACAATTGGTACATAATAAATGAATGGATGGATGTTCCATGAATATTATCCATAAAATACTTCTTACCCTTTAAGGTCTAACTTAAGGACTATCTCTTTCCTATACATCATCTTGGGTGACGCAGCCCTGAATGACAGCTATTGGAGGCTAAGCAAAGCAGCGTAGTATAGAAATAAGAGGGGCATGGGAAAGAACACTATCCTTTCTGAATGTTCAAAAACTAACTGCTATAAATGCTCAAGTCTTGTGTTCTTGAAGTGGAAAAAATTGCCAGTGGCCATTGTGAGAAGCAGAGGTTAGCAAACCAAAATTTTAACTGGAAAGGGAAAAGGAAGAGCCAGTGAAGATCTGAGAGTCATTTAGGAGAGCTGTCTATGAGGGAGCAGCGGGGTCTTGGTAGCTTTCAGGCTGCCCTACGGTTTTTTTAGTTCAGTTGAACCTCACAGAGAAGAGGTGGAGGAACAAAAATCACAACAATATCCTAGGGATGGGCTCTATCCCAGCTGCTATACTGGCAGCCACAATTAGAGCTGTATTGAAGCTCCCAAACCTTCCAAGTCAAAAAGAAAGTCAACTGAGGTCATCCCCAAATACAGAAGAAAACACCAACTCCATAACTCAGTGAGGAAGGTCAGAATAATCTTACACTGACAAACACGGATTACAACAGAGTAAGTCTTGTCTCATAATAAATTCTTTAAAAAAAAAATATTGCTCTTCTTCTCAAGCCCTGCTCCAAAGCCTCATCATGGGCATGTAAGTCTCTGGATTCCAGAAGACTATGTCAGTCTGACAGGTTCAACCAAACTAAAAAGGCCCCAAGGAATGGCCCCTTCCACAAATTTTAGGTCTGTCATCTAAAGATCATCTTAATTAAATTGGGAGAGGCTTAGAGTTGGGTTGGCATCAAGACGGGCCTAGTCTCCACCATCAGTCCAAATATTTTGGCCATGGTAACTCTTTTTTTAAAATGTAGGGTTTTATTTTTTTTCCCAATTACATCTAAAAACAATTTTTAACATTCATTTTTAAAATCTTGAATTCCAAATTCTCCTCTCCCCACCCCTCTGATTGAGAAGGCAAGCAATTTGATACAGGTTATACATGTGTAGTAATGTAAAAACGTATTTCTCTGTTAATAATGTTGTAAAGGAAAACATAGACTAAAAAATAAAAACCTAAGAAAAAATAAAATAAAGTTAAAAAAAGTATCTATATTCAGACTTAATCAGTTCTTGGTGCTTGTGGCAAACAGTCTGCTGTTCTTTACAGTTTATGTTTAACCATGCCTGAAGCTTATGTTACTTGGACCCTTGTCACAATGGAAATTCTGAGAGCCAAAGTTCTGAGCGCAACCGATTTATTAGCTAGGCTAACTGTCCACCAGAGGGTTTTGTGTTTGCTCCTGGAGGCAATAGGGAGCCACAGGAGTTTTTGAGTGAGAAAGTGACATTTTAGGAAAATCACTTTGGTGGCCGAATGGAAGATGGATTGTAGGGGGAGGGTCTTGAGACAAGCAGGCCCATTTGTAGTTGTTGCAGTAGTCCAGGAGTGAGGTGATGAGGGTCTGCACCAGGGTGGAGGTTGTGTCAGAGAAGAGAAGGGGGTGTATTGGGGAGAAGCTAAAAGGGTGGGATGGGCAGACATTGGCAATAGCTTGGCAGTGAGGGGTGAGAGATAGTGGGGAGTTCCAAGACGGCTCCTGGATTGTGAGCCTGAGGGACTGGGAAGAAGGTGTTGCCTTCTATAAGAGTAGAGAAGGCATGAGGGGCAGGATTTAGGGGGAAAGATGAGTTCAGTACCCAGGTGGTTACTCCCTCCAATAGTGTGTATGATAACCCAGTTGTACCTGCTTATCAGGTGCAATTCTTGTCTGTGTTCTCTAATCCATTTTTTATGACGTTGGAGGAAGAGGAGAGAACCACTCAACCTTTCTTTTGGGTCCCTTGACATTATGAAGGTAGAATGGATTACCAAAGAGAGTACCAGATATAGAATTAGGAAGACCTGGGTTCAGATTTTGTCTCAGATATTAGCTATGTGACCATGTGCAAATCACAGACTCTCTGTGCCTGTTTCCTCATCTAAGGGAAAAATGAGGGGTCAGACTCAACATCCACTGAGGTCCTTTCCACTATGATCCCATGCAGGTAATAATGGGCTACATAGAAGAAGTGCTTAATAAGTGCTTTTTGATTGAGAAAAAAATATTGGCTCAGCCAGCACTAACCAATAAATTAGGTCTATGGCCTCTCAATAACCAAAGACACCGAGTAAGGGAGGGTGTCTTTTTTTTTAGGGTGATTAACAAGAGGGCAGAGTAAAATCTTGAGCAACATAGATGGGTTTTCTTCTGATTTGCCAGAAAGTAAAAACCCTCTGACATCAATTTGATATTATAATTGTTTGGACCTCCCCGTCTGAATCCTGCCCCCACCCCCAACCACAAACAAGACATGTGATTTGAGTCATAAGACTGAGATAAGACATTTTCTTTTCATAGAAGTTTCAATGAGGAGGTGGGATAAGTGTTTTCTTAGCTTCTCCCCATTACATCACTGGGAGATGAGATCAGTTATGAGATGATGGAGTCAGGTAAAGGATTAGTCTTCAAGCATGGGAGTTGCTAATATATTTTAAATTGATGAAATCTGACCTTTTAAGTTAATCAAGTTTTTCTGAATGACTGGTGAAATTACAAGGGTAAGGAACAGTGAAGGGGAGTGTTAAATCTAGCTTGATTAAGTCTTAAAAAAATGGAATTTAAAATCAATTTTAAATTTCACACTCTTATGGGGTCAATCTTATTAGGGTGTTAATCCCAAGGCCAGGTCAAAATAATACAAATATGTTATGGATTAGTTATCTTCCCCAGGTTCTGTTTTTGACAACATTGTAAGGCTGTTTAGATAGACAAATTCGTAGCTTTGGGGACTGATTAATTTAAATATTAAATTAAATAGCCACCATTAAGGAATGTCAGATTCTTTGATAATAATGTGGCTGGAACTGATGTTAATTGAACCACCCCAAAGTATCATCTCATAGTATGGTGACCCTGCCCTCTGTCACCTCTATCCTTTATAATCTCTCCTCCCTCAGTCCTAAGGGGCCTTCTAATCTGGGCCATCCTCCTCCTTCCTCTTCCCCTTCACCTCAGTTTAAATTCATTCTTGGACTAATTTAGAAAGAAAAATAAAATCAGGCTTCCTATCTCAGAAGGAAATTATGGCCCCTGTAGAACTTTCAGAACACATGGGACTCTTCCCATGGGGTTTACCAACAGGATAATTCCATCTCTAAGAAGGCAGCATTTAACTCCATGAGTAAAGTGCAACTGTTAGGTCCATATGCCTAGACATTCAAAAAAGAGAAAAAGATCTATTTGTACAAAAATATTTGTAGCAGCTCTTTCTGTGGTGGCTAAGAATTAGAAATTGAGAGGATGCCCAACAAATAGGAAATGGGTAAATAAGCTGTAGTATATGATTGTGATGAAATATTACTGTGCCATAAGACATGACAAGCAGGATGATTTTAGAAAAACCTGGAAAGACTTATGTGGACTGATGTATAGTGAAGTGAACAGAATCAGGAGAATGTTGTACACAGTAGCAGCAATATTGTACAATGAAGAACTGTAACTTAGCTATTCTCAGCAATACAATGATCTAAGACAATGCCAAAGGACTTATGACGAAGCATACTACTCACCTCCAGAGGAAGAACTGATATTGTTTGAATACAGTCTGAAGAATGTTGTTTTTCACTTTCTTTCATCCTTTTTCTTTTATTTGAGTCTTCTTGCACAAAATGACTAATAGGGAAATGTTTTTCATGATTGCACATGTATAACCTGTATCTGATTGCTTGTTATTTCAGGGAAGGGGGAGAGGAAGAAGAGAAGGAGGAATAAAATTTGGAACTCATAATGTTTAAAAAATCAAATGTTAAAAATTGTTTTAACAATGTAATTAGGGATAAAATACATTAAATTAAGAAAAGTAAAGTGCAACTGAAGCTTAGAGAGATGCAGGATTCTTGGCTCTATAAGAAGGCAGATAAAATTAAGTTTTACACTGATAGTAATAACCCAAAGAGCTTTTATGATGTCTAGAAAACTATAGACCAAAGACCTATGGTGCATCTCAACTACTCGGTGCTGATGGAATCACATTGATTAGTGATAAGGACATGGTCCTGGAGACATGGGCAGACAACTTCCATAGTGTTCTCAACAGATCAGCATCAGTCAACACTGAAGTCACTGAATGTATGCCTCAGGTTGAAGTCAATCCTTCTCTAGCTGAATTTCCAACTAAAGAAGAATTTTGGGATGCCATTAGATTCCTTTCCTGTGGCAAAATACCTGGTGCTGATTTCAGCAGAGATTTACAAGTAAGTGGTCCACTACTCATACAAAAACTGATTGAAATTTTCTGGGTTTTATAGCAAGATTCCCCCATTCCCCCAGGAATTTAAGGATGCTTCCATTGTCCATCTCTAAAAAGGAAAGGAAATAGAGTGTCCATAGGGCAGTCTCTTAGCTATTACCAGCAAGATTCTTGCCAGTCCTCCTTAATAGGCTGATCCTTCACCTAGAAGATGATCATCAACCTGAGAGTCAGTGTGGCTTCAGAAAGGGCTGAGGAACAGTTGATATAGTGTTTGTTGCCTGACAACTCCAGGAGAAAGACCAGAAACAAAACAGAGGTCTGTACACAAACATGCGTTGATCTGACCAAGGCCTTTGATACTGTCAGTCATGAGGGCTTGCGGAAAATTATGACAAAACTTGGCTGCCTGGAGAAGTTCATCAGTATTGTATGTCAATTTTATGGCAGCATACTTGCACAGGGATAATAGACAATGCTCTCACACTTTACCAGTCACCAATGGAGTGAAGAAAAGCTGTGCCCCCATGCTTTTTAGCATGATGTTGTCAGACTCCTTCAATGAGGACAAAAATGGCATCAAGGTCAACTACCACAACTATACCATTTAACTTGAAAAGGTTACAAGCTAAGACTAAAGTGGAGGGAGAGTTGGTGCATGATTTTTTTATTTACAGATGACTGTGCACTTAATACAGTCTCTGAGGCCAAGATAAAGCAAAGCATGGATTGGGTTCTCTGCTGCGCGTGATAATTTTGGCCTAATGATTAACACCAAGAAAAAACAGGTCCTCTATCAGCCAGCACCACACCACCCATATGTGGAACCATCAGTTACAACAAATGGAGACAAATGGAAGGTTGTGAATAAGTTCTCTTACTTCAGTAGTATACTTTCCAGGGATGTATACATAGATGATGAGGTTGATACATGCATTGCTAAAGCTAGGTCAGTATTTGGGATTCTACAAAAGAAAGTGTGGGAGAGAAGAGGTATTAGATTGCCTATCAAAGTGAAAGCACACAGAGCCACTGTGCTGACTTCATTGTTTTATACCTGTGAAACATGGACAGTCTACCAAAGCCATGCCAGGAAACTGAATGGATCTCCATTTGAATTGTCCTAGGAAGATTTTGAAGATTACCTGGCAAGATAAGTTACCAGACACTGAGGTGCTTTCTAGAACTAAACTGATAAGTATTCAAACTCTATTGCAAAAACTATAACTCTGATGGGTTAGTCACGTTGTTGAAATGCCAAATGTACATTTGCCTAAAAGACTATTTTACAGAGAACTCATACAAGGCAAGTGCTCACATGAAGATCAGAAGAAGCAATACGATGACATTCTCAAGGTCTCTGAAGGACTGTGGAATTGGTTACATAACATGGGAGACACTGGCAAAGGACTGCCTGCATCAAAGAAAATACTGTGGTCTAAGAGCAAAGCAGAATTGCTGTAGCTCCAAAGAAACACAAGATGAGCAAATTAGGAGACATCTTTATTCTAAATGTTTACATGGACTATTTGTGCCCAACCTGTGGTAGAGTCTTCTGAGCTCATGCTGGTGTGAGGAGTCATAATCAGACACATTGTACCTTTACTCCAACCTAATGATGCCATTTTGATCCTCTTCAGGAAGGAAGGACAACAACCAACCAACCTACCAGCTATGCATTGGGAATATAAAGAAAAGTAAAAGATAATTTCTGCTCTCAAGGAACTTCCCTATTATACAGGAGGAAATCAAGACCGCCAAGAAATTGGTTTAACCTCCAGCTAGCTATTGGGGAAGAGAAGTGAGAAGATAATGAGTTTTTAAATGTCCATAGAATTAATTCGCCAGTAAAAATGAATTTGGAAAGGCTGTTTTGTTTTGGTTTTTTTCCAGCACCCAAGGCAAGGTTTAGACACCTTTCTGTCATTGGTGCCTATTCAGTTAAGTGGGTTAAGAAGGTTATACATCAGTAATTGCCAGAGTGTGGTATCATCTGAAACAAGCATTGTCCTGGCATAAGTAAAAAAATGAATGTGTCAACTGTTTCTGCTGCAGAAGGCAGGAGTGGAGGGTAGTCATGGGATTTTTGTCTCAGCTTGCTTTACCCTTAAGATCAAAAGCTTTGAACAAGAGAAGTCATGCTTTCACACTTCCCTTGTGGCATTTTAACTACAATTCTTCAGCCAGAAAAGCTAAAACATAAACAAAACCTGCCTCATAGGCTCCTAGAGGCAGTTGAGTTAGTTCTGAATTCCAGAACACCCCCATGTTCTGAATGACTCTCACTTGTAGCTTAAACCTCAGCTTATCAAGTTGTTCCCATTTGGAAGTTTCTGAAATGAAACCAAGTTTGACAGCAAGCTTCCTCCAGCATTTCCCCATGCAATATCCATTATATAATGCAACAAATAGGGGAGTTCTTCCAAACTACAGGGAAGGCAGAGTGAAGTTGAGATAGGACATTACTGCCTGACATTTCACCAGAAAAGTTCTTCATGATTATAGTGTCTCATTTCTATGGCATGATGTTTGCTCAAAGTTTGTCAAACATCATGCCTCATAGTGGTGAAACTCAGCAGATCAGCCAACAGCTGCTCCTAGATATTTTATAGCCAAGTATGGTCTGAGGTACAACCTGGGATGGCTGTCTTCCTTTCTTCCTTCCTTTTCTTATTCAGTTCCCTTTTCTCACTACCACATTTGAGAGACATGCTGTGCTTGGCCCCTGAAGGCAGAACTGGGAACAGTGAATGGAAATTGCAAAGAGGCCAGTTTGATCTGAATGTAAAAAATGACTCTTTGACCATGATTGGAGCTGTCCATCTTCATTCCTTCCCTCTGCGGTTTTGTGCATTTATAGGTAAATATCTTTTTTTTTTGTACATACTTGTTTGCACCTTGTCTATTCCATTAGATTGTGAGCTTCTTGAGACCCAAGTCTGTTTTCCCTTTTCTTTGTGTCCTTAGCACTTACCACAGTGCCTGGTGAAGGTACTTAGTCAATGCTTGTTGCTTTTTGGTGATTCCAAAAATGAAATGAGTAGCCTTTGGAGGAAGTAGGTATTCCTTCACTGGAGGTGTTCACACAAAGATGAACTACCCAACGACCACTTTGGGAATATGTTGTGGAGGGGATTCTTTCTCAGATATGGGTTGGACTAGACAGCCCCTGTAGTTCTTTCTAACTCTGAAACTGTGAGACTCTGATGCTACCTTTCTGCGCTAGAAAGGTATTGTCTCACCACTAGGTGGCAGGAAGTTCAGTGGTTAATTTCCACCAGGAAGACTAGAGAAGGGAACAGGAGAGGTCTTGCTAGAGACGGGAAGTAGCTAGGTGTCTGGAGAACAGGAGTGAGGTCACAACCCGGAGTAGAGGGAAACAATCTGTGAGTACTAGATCAAGTACAGAGGAAAACAGTAGGCCAAAGCAACAATCAATCTGAAAAGCATTTATTAAACACCTGTGGTGGTCCAAAGATATGTGAGCTAGTAGATTGCCGTGTGAGGGGTCTACAGAGGATGAAAAGCCAAATACAAGCCATGCTCTAAATTCTGGAAGAACAATTCAGGTCCTAAATCTCAGGGAAGTCACAGGAAGTATGGTAGTTTGCTTCCATTCTACCTTTTTTCTTTCTTTTTAAAATAACTTTTAAAGGAAATTATTATTCTTTTCTTCTACTTCCCTCTACCTACAAAAAAAGAAAGCAAATAAGAAAGGAAGAAGGGAGGGAGTAAAGAAAGAAAAGGAAAGAAAAGAAAAGATAGAAAGGAAGGGAGGAAGAAAGAAAGAAGGGAAAGAAAGCAAGCAAGGAAGGAAAAAAATAAAAAAGAGAAGGGAAGGGAAAAAAGAACTCTTGTATCATATAAATATAAGTAAAATGTCCACATTGGCCTCATCCAAAAATGTGTTTCTCGTTCTGCCTATAGTTCATCCATCCTCTCTCGACCATGAGGTGGGCAGCATTCTTCTTCTTCACCAGTCCTCTGGAATCATGGTAGATTATTTAGTTGATCAGAATTGTCTTAAAGAACTTTTAACAGTATTTGTGCCATAGTATAGATTGTTCTTCTAGTTTCATTCACTTCACTGCATCAGTTCATATAAATCTATAGAGTGTGAATGTGATGAAATATACTATTGTGTTGTGAAAAATGAAAAAAATGTTTCATCCTACTTTCTTTAAGAAATCATTTTGATAACTCTCAATATAATTGTTTTGCTTTGTAATCCTATGAATTCATTATATGTACTCGCAAACATTCTGAGAAGGGGTTCATAGGCTTTGCCAGACTGTCTTTGCAGCCCATGACATAAAAAAGGTTAAGCATGCTTGTTTTAAAGGGAGGCAGGCATGCTCCTTGCTGCTGTATAAAGGGATCAGTTTATTAGAAGCCAGGTGAAGATGAAAAGAAACAACAATGAAGATGTGTACAGTTGGGCTGGAAAATAGATATAAAAGGAGAGTAGTATCAGGCAGGCTAGAGAGGAGAGGGAGGTTGGAGTTAGATTCAGGGGGGCCATGAATGAATGAATAAATGAGTGAATGAATGAATGAAAAAGCATTCATTAAGAACTTACTATATACAAAGCATTGTGCTAAGCATTGTGAATAAAACACTGTGCTAAGTGAATAAAACAGAAAAGAAACGTCTCTGCTCCCCAAAAGCTCATATTCAATACATATAGAACATTTTTAGCTGCAAATCACACTGAAGGCTGTGTGGTTCTTAGGGTACAGCAGCAAAGCAGATGGTGATCTATCTCTGTTAATGTCATTTCCATTAATGAGAACATACTGATTTCCAATATTGAAGCATTCCACAATGCCAAGGACCTCATTGGTGAGAACTTACTTTCTAGACCTTCAGTAGCTATGGCTGCTAAGGAGGTGGGGACCATTGTGCCTGAGGAAGAAGTTGCCAGGTCTCATTCCCACAAGTTACTTTCTTGGACTACGACTGTCAGAGGCTGGAAGTACTGCCAGAAGTGTCCTGGAGGCTGCAGCTGTCCCCAGGCTCTTGGATTTAGTGGTGGCACTTGGTCAGCAGTTGATGTTGTTGGTAGAAGGGATAAGGGTTGTTCCTTTAACGATGTCTGTTGGGCTGAGGTGAGAGATGGGCTGCTGGCGTGGAGTTATTTCTGGGGCTCTTTCTTGGAATCAGAGAAAGGAGCAAGGCCAAGAGATTGGGATTAAGTGACTTGTCCACCGCTAGTAAGTGTCAAGTGTCTGAGGTCAAATTTGAACTCAGGTCCTCCCAACTCTGGGGATGGTGCTCTAGTTACTACATTACTTAGCTGCCCCTCTCCTTCATTTTCAAAGGAGGGATTGGAACTAGAAAGATGGTCACAAAGATAAATCCATGTAAATCCATGATTCTTTGATTCTCTAGGAGTAGGTCTGTGACACAGTGAATAGAACTCTGGGCCTGGAGTCAGAAAGAATTGTGTTCAAATGCTGCCTCACGCTCTTACCAGCCTTATGACCCTAGGGAAGTTACTTAATCTCTGTTTGATTCAGTTTCCTCCTCTGAAAATGGGATTAATAATAGCATCTATCTCAGAGTTGGGAGGATTAAATGAGATGGTATTTGTAAAGCATGCCTGTCACTTAGTAGACACTTAATAACTGCTCATTTTCTTGATTCCCTGCCATCATATCTCAGATGGATTAAAGGTGAAAGAATTTCAGCTGGTTTTTCCTTAAGAGAATCATTTGGCTGAACTTGGTCTCTTCTCTGTAGATGTTGAGATACAGGAGGACTGAACAATTTGCACAAAGCTTTATAAAATCAGTGGTAGAGATAGGAACTGAGTAGTGTAGTTAACCAGCCCTACTCTTTAGTCATTATTCTTGTTCTACAAAAGGAGATGTTCCCTGATTCAAAATACCATCAGCAACAAAAACAAAACACATATATAACCACCCCAATCTTTGTGTTTTTCCTGTCTTAGAAGGTGAAGGACAACACTAAACCCTTTGTGAATTGTGCTTTCAAAGAGGACTCTATTTATCTTGGCAGGATGTTCCCTTGCTGTACCAAGAGGAGAGAACAGAGCAATACCTCCTGGTACTTTAAAGCCATTTGTGGTGTGTAACAGCCTCTGGATAATATAAACATATATCCCCCACTGCAGCTGAAGATGTGTGGGTGTGACAGGTACCACATTCAGAAGAGGGATTCA
>CM053580.1:302055059-302090413 GCA_028627135.1 Pseudochirops cupreus
ACTTAGAAAGTATCCTTTGAGAAATTCTCAAGGAAAATTGATATTTTAGAAACAAAGGGCAAAATAGAACTTGAAAGAATTCACCAATCACCTCTTGAAAAAAAATCCCCAAACGAAAACTCCTAGGAATGTTATAGCCAGGTTCCAGAGTTCCCAGATCAAGGAGAAAATATTACAAGCTGCCAAGAAGAAACAATTTGAATACTGTGGAAACAATTAGGATTACCCAGGATCTAGCAGCTTCTACATTAAGGGATCAAAGGGCCTGGAATATGATATTCTGGAGATCAAGGGAGCTAGGATTAAAACCAAGAATCATCTATCCAGCAAAATTCAGTATAATGTTCCAGGGGAAAATATGGTCATTTAGTGAGGTGGAGGACTTTCAAGTATTCTTGCTGAAAGAAACCAGAACTGAAAAGAAAAGAGAAATAAGAATTTAAGCAAGATTTGAAGTTCTAAAGTATCTTATAAAGGACAAGAGTATGAAAGTGTTTGAGTTTTTCAGAGTAGTTTTGAATCAAAAATCTGGAAATCTGTGGTGTTGGTTGATCTTTCTACGTTGTGTCTCTCATCTCTTTACAAGAGTCTGTCTGGATCCCTCTTATGGCTAGTGCCTTTCCTTGCTGATTATCTCTAACTTGTTCTGTCTAATATCGTGTTTGCTCATAGTTGTTTGCATGTTCTCTACCCTTTGAGACTGTGAACTCCTTGAGAGCAAGGATTATCTTTAGCCTTTCTTTGTATTCCCATTGTTGTTATTTCATGACCCCATTTGGAGTTTTCTTAGTAAAGACACTGGAGTGGTTTGCCATTTTATTCTCCAGCTCATTTTTACAGATGAGGAAACTGAGGCAAACATGGTCAAGTGACTTGCCCAGAGTTACATGGCTAGTAAGTGTCTGAGGTCAGATTTGAACTCAGGAAGAAGAGCTTTTCTGACTCCAGGCACATTCTATCCCTTTTTTATGCCTTTTTCTATTTCTTTGTTCTTTTTGGAGGTAGAAGTCTAGCAAAGGCATCGCTGGATCAAAGGTTTTTGCCTACAATTCCAAGTTGTTTTCCATAATGGTTGCATCAAATCACAAGTCTTCCAACTTGTTTTTTCCACAACCCCTGCAAAATTTATCATTTTCCTTTTGTGTCATCTTTGCCAATCTGATTGGTGTGAAGTAGAGACTCAGAATTGTTTTAATATGTATTAAATTGTTTGGTTGTCTTTTGGACTATTTTTACATTTGGCTATAGGCAGCCTGGATTTCTTCCCTAGGGAGTTGTTAGTATTCTAATACCATTTATCAATTGGGTTATGGATCTTATTCTTGTACAGCTGTATTAGCTCCTTATAAATTTTGGAAATGGGACCTTTGACAGAGAAATTTGCTACAAGTATTTTTCCCAGGTTTTTTTCCTTTTAATATTGGCTTTATTGGATTTATTTGTGCAAAAACTTTAAAAATTTGTATTTCTTCCTTCTCATATACATAGGACATACTCTCCCATAGATTTATATGTCACTTGATGTGTGGAGGGGTATGTATACTTATATATACATATGAATATATACTTCTCTGTGTGTTTCCATTTCCTCTCTGAACAGGGAATATGTGTGTGTGTGTGTGTGTGTACATATGTCTATACATATTTGTCTATATCATATGTATGTGTGTGTGTGTATGTGTGTGTATTTCTTTTCAGAGTATGGAAAAACATAGGTATAAGATTGCTTACCCATATATATTCCCACTCCAATTAAAAAGAAAAGTAAGATTTTATGTGGCATAATATCAAAAAGTAAAATATACCAAAGACATGAACGGGTGTTTGAATCATTTCATAACCTTGTTCCTCAAACTCTGACCTGCCTAACTGCTCCTCAGTTTCCTCTTTTGAAGCAGCATTCATGCCCTACCCCCAACTGTGGGAGTTCTCACAGTCCCTGAACTGAGTTATCTTCTTTCATTTTTCCAGTGTGCTTAATTATCTTGACTCCTAGATCTGTATAATTCTCACTAATCCATTTCCTGAGCTCTGCAACTACATCACCAATTGCTGATTGAACATATTGAACTGTATATTCCATAGGAATTTCAAACCCAACATGTGTAGTACAGAACTCATCTTTTCCCCAAACCCACTCCTCTTTCAAATTTTCCCTGTTATCAGTGAGGGCATGACCAAAGTAATAGTCATCCAGATTTGAAATCTTAGTGTCATCCTTGTCTCCTCAGTCTCCCTCACCTCATATTTCCAATTCATTGTCAAATCTTGTTTCCTTCCATAACACCCCTGTTATCTGTTCCTTTATCTCAGTTTACCCAGTTGCACGCTAGTTCAGATTCCTTCCACCTGGACCATTGTTTTAACCTCCCAGTTTTCTCCCTGCCTAATTTTGCTCCTCTTCCACCCATCCTTCACATAACTGCCAGTATGATTTTCCTAAAGAATATATGTAACCACATCACTCTACTACTCAATAAACTTCAGTTTCTTCCCATTACCTCCAGTATCAAATATAAATTCCTTCACTTAGAGATCTTCATAAACTGGTCACAATCTACCTTTTAAGCATTATGTTATAGTGTACCCAGTCACACAGTGCATGTTGCAAACAAATTGACTTTTCTGCTGTTTCTCACATAGAGCACCCTCTCTCCCTTGCCTCAGCCTTTGTATTGTCTACCCTTATGTCTGAAACGACTCTCTTCTCTTCATCTCAGAATCCCTAGTTTCTTTCAAAGCTCAGTTTAAGAACCATTTGATACATGAAACCTTCCTTGATATCTCAGCTGCTCAGTATTTTCCCCTCCAAACAAAACAAAACAAAACAAAGCAAAAACCAAACAACGACCATAAAGACATCATCTTGTATACATTTCTAAAAATTTATCATACAATTTGTCTCAGTAGGAAGCAAACTTCTTGACGCCTTCATTTTCAGTCTTTGAATCTCCAGCACCTAGGAGATCAGGAGCAAGAGTCACACAGGAGAAACAGGCATGGATGGATCACAATCTGCATACTTAGAGAAAACTCTCAAATATGAGATTACAGGTTCGTTTAAATATTGAAACATATATCTCCAGCATCAAACAAAAGGGCTGTCCATAGCAGGCATTTATAAATATTGATTGATTGACTGGGTATAGAGCTGGTGAGCTTTGTAAAGTGCTTTACATATGTTATCTCATTACATACGTATCTCATTTGAATCTTACAAGCCTGTGAGTAGGTGTACTATAGGTATTATTATCACCTCTATGTTATTTGTTTGTTTTGCTTTTTGGAGGGTGGAAGGCAGGGCAATTGGAGTTAAGGAACTTGCCCAAGGTCACAGGGCTAGTTTTTTGCGTTAAGTGTCTGAGGCTGCATTTGAACTCAGATCCTCCTGACTCCAGGGCCAGTGCTCTATTCACTGCATCACCTAGCTGCCCCATATCACCTCTGTTTTATAGATGAGAAAACTGAGGCTCAGAGAGGTTAAGTTTCTTGACCTCAGTCCCTCAACTATTAAGCATTAAAGTCAGCACATGAACACGGATCTTTCTAGCTCCAGGTCAGTATTCTAGCCATATATATGCTGCTTTTATCAATATTGATGGTAATATATTGAGCAATTTTGTCAACAATCTGTGAAAATATAGAAGATTTCTGTATAAGACAAGTTTATAATAATTTTTGACATATTTTAAAAAGAAAATCAAACAAATGGAGAGATATAATGTGCAAATGATTAGTTTAATCAAATTTAGTAAAAATGTCAGTATGTTCCAAATTAATTTATAGATTTAATTAATCTATCAAATCAATCAAAATGCCAATAGATTACTTTTTAGAATTAGATAAAACCATGACAAAATTAATATAAGAAAGGACTCATGGGCAAGAATATCTAGAGGAATCATGAAAAAGAAAAGTGAAAAAGGATATTCACCCTACCAGATTATATAGCAATGATGATTAAAACACCTAATACCAGACAATAAATTGTCCAAAGTGATCAATGTAACAGGACAGAAAACCCTGAATAAAAACATATATAAGAGATTATTTGATAAACCTATAACCAAAGCAAAAAAAACACTGGGAAACAAAATCACTGTTCAATGAAAGCTGATGAGAAAATTGAATAGCTACATGATAAAAAGAAATTTTAGAGACACATGACAAATCATAAATTACAATAAGCTAATTGGAGAAATGTTTTAAACATAATAATTAACTTACAAGAAAAGAGAACGTATCTCATTTATGGAGAAAGAAAATTATTTTTTTCACTCCATCAAAAAAAAATAGAAGAAATACTTAAGACAAAACTGACAGGTTTTGACAAAGATAAAAGAATATTTAAAGACAGAAAGTTACTTGTTATCATTACCTTATCCACCCTGAGTAACAATCTTATTTTTAAAAAGTCTTTTATGTCTGCCTTAGCATTCATTGCCATCCTTTGCTTGTTCTGAACTTCAGCATTCTTGATGCTATTTTTAGGACTGTGCCTTCATTTATTACCTATTTGTCTTTGACATTCTACATGAATCTTTTCAAAATCTATGTTCACATCAAGTTCCTGGACATCTACATTGGTGTCTTTAGTGATCCCCCAATTTTCTTCCTCATGGGGATAATTTCTATTTATGTCTTCAGAATCCTGTTCTTCAAAGTTTTCTGTCTTTTGCTGACTAGCTTCACCTAGAAAATCATAAAGGTTAGGGTCAGGGACTAGACAAGTGAAGAAATTCCCTCTTCCAATATAGGGGAGCCCCTTCTCTGCAATTTATAGCTTTAGAGCATTGTCTAGAGCCCTGCAAGGCATAATAAATACATAGCCCAGGGTCACACAGTTCATATATGGCAGAAGTGGGACTTGAAACCAGGTCTTCTTAGGTTCAAGTCTGATTCTCTATCCACTAAGCTGTAATGCTGCTAATACTTTAGGACAAGTCAAATTTCTGGGAGATACTGTTAAAATGTACGATATTCTTCAAGCAGGTATTATCTGTCTACCTGGGTTGATTAAATGGGGTTACATGGAGGCTTTAGTAGATATTTTAGGATTTTTTGCCCACCACTCTCCAATTCTCACCTGGAATGAAGCAGAAGGGATGACAAGTTTGTCCACTCTCTTCTCCTAAGAGAGAAAATACCAGACTAGAATTATATCGATCTGCTTATCTAAATAGTGCTCATCTAAGGGAATGAATTTTTTTAGGTTCAAGCCAATTTCCTGGTCACTATCCCATAAAGAGGAAGGGGCACCCAAGCTTATATCTCAAGTTTTGACCCCTTCCCTCCAAATCCTGGTTACACAAAAGAATCTCAGTAATAACAAATAAACTCAAGCAGATAGCAAACATAAATCAGAGTTGTTATACATATTAGAGGACATCAGACAATACAGGAGTGAATGAACATTCCAACTATGAGGGAGATAATTCAGCTCTGCAAAAAGAGATAGTTCTCAATTTCACTCAAGGGGAAACTCCCTGAAGTCTCTAGGGAGTTAAGCTAGAAACCAGGAACATTCTAAGGACCCAGCTTTTCTTACTCTTCACCCTACCTTCTAAAATCTGTTTTCCTCTTTGCGGATTTCTCCCTCAAGAGTGTCTGAAACCATGTGTGTCTACTTCAAGGTAGAAGGCAGGTAGAAAGGAAAAAATGTAGAAGGTAGAAAAAAAAGAATGTCTCTCCTTTCCAAACCTCTTGAACCTACTCCAAACTTCAAATAGGCACATACCACTGAATCATCATTCTCTCCATCAGTGTAAATGCTCTTCAAATGCAATCTTGTGCCAGGATTGAGACCTCAGCTGTAAAGAAAAAATGATAATAATATTTGTTTGGGAGACCCACAGGTGAAGGATCTCAAGGGGAGTTATAGGGAAAAGAATGAATGAAGCTTTACTAGACCTTAAACTTCATTATGCAGAAATAATCGTCAAAACTATTTTGTGCTGGTTAAAAACAGAATAGTAGATCAGTGGAATGAACTAGATGCACAAGAAAGAGATGAATAAAACAGTAGCCCAGAGTATAATAAATTAGTAATATAAATTAATGAAGAAAGGATTCACTTTTTTAAAATAAGAAATTCGTGGAATTATTGGAAAGCATTCTGGGTAGAAATTGGATTTAAATCAACATCTTATACCATATACAACTATGAGTTAAAAATGGACATATTACCAGAATATAAAAGTTGATTCTATTAAAAAAAAAATTAAAAGAGAATGGGATTAGGTACGTTTTATGTTTATGAGAAGCAGGGAATTATGAAGCATCAAGGGATAAAGGTGATTATATTAAAACAGAAAATTATTATAAAATTTTGAAAATTGTATGCATAAACTCAAAGAAGAAAAAATTAGAAGAAAAACTACAGAGTAGAAAATGATTTCATCAAATATAATTTTTAAAAGTCTGATATATGAAATGCACAGAAATTGACAAAAATATATAAACAACAAAAACCTTTCCAAACAGAAAATTGATCAAAGAATATAAAGAAATAGTTTTCAAAAGACTCAGAGACTATTAATGACCACATGAAAATATTTTTCAGATTGCTTTTTATTTTAATTAATTTATTTAATTTTTGTTTATAACATTCAAGTCCTCAATCCCTTGAGTTTCAAATTTTCTCTCCCTCTCCTCATGGTAGCATGCAATCAAATATAGGATCTACAAATACCTTCATATTAAACATTAGTCAAGTTGTAAAGAAGGATTATAACCAATGGACTTAACAATGAGAAAGAAGAAATAAAACAAAACAAAAGAGAGAGAACGAGAGAGCAAATAGTTTGCTTCAATCTGCATTCAGACTCCTTAGTTCTTTCTCTGGATCTGGATATGCCTTTCCATCATGAGCCTTTTGGAGTTGTCTTATAACTTTGCATTGCTGAGAGGAGCACAGTCTATCAAAGTTAGTCATCACAATACAATGTGTCTTTAATTCTGTACAAGGTTCTCCTGGTTCTGCTCTCCAAAGTGAGCATCAGTTTATATAAGTCTCTCCAGGTTATTGTGAAATCCATCTGCTCCTCATTTCTTATAGAGCAATAGTATTCCATTATATTCATATGCCATGACTTATTTAGCCATTCCCCAATTGATGGGCATGCCCTTGATTTCCAGTTCTTTGCCACCACAAAAAGAGCTGCTATAAATATTTTCGTACATACAGATCCTTTTCCCACTTCCATGATCTCTTTGGGAGAAAGCCCTAGAAGTGGTATTGCTGTGTCAAAGGGTATGTACTTATTTATAGCCCTTTTGGGCATAGTTCCAGATTGCTCTCCACAATGGTTGAATCAGTTCAGAATCCTACCAACAATGCATTAGTGTTTCAATTTTTCCATATCCTCTCCAGCACTTATCATTTCTCTGTTTTGTCATTTTAGCCAATCTGATCAGTGAGATGTGACACCTCAGAGTTGTTTTGATTTGCATTTCTCTAATCAATAGTGATTCAGAACAAATGCTTATAGATATCTTTAATTTCTTCCTCTGAAAACTGCCTGTTCATATCCTTTGACTATTTATCAATTGGGGAATGACTTGTATTCTTATAGATTTGACTCAGTTCTCTGTATATTTTAGAAATGACCCTTTATCAGAGACACTGGTTGTAAAAATTCTTTCCCAATTTTCCACTTCCCTCTTAATCTTGGTTACATTGCCTTTATTTGTACAGAAACTTTTCAATTTAATGTAATCAAAATTATCCATTTTGTATTTCATAATTCTGTTTAATTCTTGTTTGTTCATAAAATCTCCCCTTCTCCATAAATCTGACAGTTGAACTATTCCTTGCTCTTCCAGATTGCTTACAGTATCAGACTTTATACCTACGTTGTCCACCCATTTAGACTTTATTTTGGTGTACGGTGTAAGATATTGGCCTATGCCCAGTTTCTGCCATACTATTTTCCAGTTTTCCCAGCAGTTTTTGTCAAATAGTGAGTTCTTATACCAAAATCTGGGGTCTTTGGGCTTTTCAAACCATAGATTACTATAGTCATTGGCTTCTGAGTCTTGTGTACCCAGTCTATTCCACTGATCTGCTACTGTATTCCTCAGCCAGTACCAGGTAGTTTTGTTGACTACTGCTTTATGATACACATTAAAATCTAGTATGGCTAGGCCACCTTCCCTAGCATTTCTTTTCATTAATTCCCTTGATATTTTGGACTTTTTGATCTTCCAAATGAATTTTGTTACTATTTTTTCTAACTCTATAAAGTAATTTTTTGGTAGATTGATTGGTATAGCACTAAATATGTAAATTAATTTAGGTAAAATTGTCATTTTATTATATTAGCTCGACCTAGCCACAAGCAGCTGATATTTTTTCAAATTATTTAGATCTGACTTTATTTGTGTGCAAAGTGTTTTGCAATTGTGTTCATATAGGTCCTGGGTTTGTTTTCACAGGTAGATTCCCAAATCTTTTATAATGTCTATAGTAACTTTATGTGGAATTTCTCTTTCTGTCTCTTGCTGTTGGATTTTGTTAGAAATACATAGGAATGCTGATGATTTATGTGGATTTATTTTATATCTTGCAAATTTGCTAAATTTATTTCTCAAGTAGTTTTTTACTTGATTCTCTAGGATTCTCTAAGTATATCATCATATCATCTGCAAAGAGTGATAGTTTAGTTTCTTCTTTGCCTAATTTGATTTCTTCAATTTCTTTTTCTTCTCTTATCACTACTGCTAACAGTTCTAGTACCAAATTGAATAATAGGAGTGATAGTGGACATCCTTGTTTCACCCCTGATGTTACTGGAAATGCTTCTTATTCCTATTACATATAATACTTGCTGATGATTTCTAGATAGATGCTACTTATTATTTTGAGGAAGACTTCATTTATTCCTATACTTTCTAGTGTTTTTAATAGGAATGGGTGTTGTATTTTGTCAAAACCCTTTTCTGCATCTATTGAGATAACCATATGGTTTCTACTAGTTTTGTTGTTGATATGATCCATAATACTGATGGTTTTCCTAATATTGAACCATCCTTGCATTCCTGGAATAAATCCTACCTGATCAAAGTATATTACTCTCATGATAAGTTGCTGTAGTTTTGGGTTTTTTTTGCTAGTATTTTATTTAAAATTTTTGCATCTATGTTCATGAGGGAAATTGGTCTATAATTTTATTTCTCTGTTTTGTTTATTTTCAATTTAGGTATCAGTACCATATTTGTGTCATAAAAAGAATTTGGTAGGATTCCTTCTTCTCCAATTTTCCCCAATAGTTTGTAAAGTATTGGAATAAATTGTTCTTTAAATATTTGATAGAATTCACTAGTAAATCCATCCGGCCCTGGACAGGGCTTTTTGAAACAACTTTTTTATTGATGGTTTGTTCAATTTCTTTTTCTGAGATGGGGTTATTTAAGTAATTTATTTCCTCTTCAATTAATCTGGGCAATTTATATTTTTGTAAATATTCCTCCATTTCAATAAGATTGTCAAATTTATGGGCACACGATTGGACAAAATAATTCCTAATTATTGTTTTAATTTCCTTCTCATTGGAGGTAGATTCACCTTTTTCATTTTTGATACTCATAATTTGATTTTCTTCTTTCTTTTTTTTATTATATTGACTAAAGGTCTATCAATTTATTTTTTTTATAAAATCAGCTTAGTTTTATTTATCAATTCAGTAGTTTTCTTAATTTAAATTTTATTAATCTCTCCTTTGATTTTCAGTATTTCTAATTTAGTATTTAATTGGGGATTTCCACTTTGTTCTGTTTCTAGCTTTTTCAGTTGTATGCCCAATTTATTGACCTCCATTTTCTCTATTTTATTTATGTATGCATTCAGAGATATAAAATTTCTCCTAAGAACTGAATTTACTGCATCCCACAAGTTTTGATATGTTGTCTCATTATTGTCATTCTCTTTAATAAAGTTACTGATTGTTTCTATAATTTCTTGCTTGACCCACTCCTTCTTTAGGATTAAATTATTTAGTTTCCAAATGATTTTCAGTCTATCCCTCCATGATCCTTTATTACATATCATTTTTGTTGCATCACGATCTATCTGAAAGGATGTATTTAATATTTCTGCCTTTCTGCACTGAATTGTGAGGTTTTTATACCTCAGTACGTGGTTGATTTTTGTGTATGTGCCATCTACCAGTGAGAAAAAGTATATTCCTTTTTATCCCCATTCAGTTTTCTTCAGAGGTCTATCATATCTACCTTCTCTAAAATTCTATTCACCTCCTTAACTTCTTTTCTGTTTATTTTGAGATTAGATTTATCAAGTTCAGAGAGAGGGAGATTGAGGTCCCCCTCTAGTATAGTTTTGCTATCAATCTCTTCCTCTAACTCCCTTAAATTCTCCTCTAGAAATTTGGCTATTATTCTGCTTGGTGCATATAGGTTTAGTAATGATATTGCTTTGTTCTCGATGGTACCTTTTAGCACCTTATCTCTTTTAATTAGATTTATTTTTACTTTTGCTTTATCTGAGATAAGGATTGCTACCCCTGCTATTTTTACTTTGGCTGAAGCATAATATATTCTATTCCGGCCTTTTACGTTTACCCTGTGTGTATCCCCCTGTTTCAGATGTGTTTCTTGTAGACAGCATACTGTAGGACTATGGTTTTTAATCCATTCTGCAATCCACCTCCATTTTATGGGAGAGTTCATCCCATTCACATTCACAGTAATGATTACTATCTGTGTCTTTCCCTCCATGCTATTCCCTCCCCTGTTTATGCTTTTATTTCTCCCTTCTCCCTTCCCCTTCTTAAGAGTTTTACTTTTGACCATCGCCTCCCTCAGTATTCCCTCCCTATCCACCCCTCTCCCTTTACCTACCCTTCCCCCTTACTACTTCTACTTTCCTTTCTAACCAACCCCCCTTTCACCCTCCATTCCCCTCCTACTACCTGTAAGACACAATAGATTTTTATACTCAACAAAGTGTGTTATTCCATCCTTGAACCCAATCTGATGAGAGTGAATCTCATACAATGCTTCTCTCCCTTCCTTCTTTCCCTCTACTACAATGAATTTTTGTGTCTCTTCCTATATTTAACTGATTATGTTATTCCCTCTTTGAACCAAAACCAATGAGGGTAAAGTTCATATAATGTTCATCTCCCTCCCTTCTTTTCTTCTACTATAGTGTGTTTTTATGCTTCTTTGTGTGGCATAATTTACCCTTTTCTGACTCCTCTTTTCCTTTTCTCCCATTAAAATCTCTTTACACCCCTTGATAAGGCTTTTTAAAATAATCAGATTAGTTAATTTATACCCATACCCTCTATATATATCCCTTTTAAATGTCATGACAATTATACAATTTTCAGTATTGACAGGAATCAACTTCCCATATTGGGATGTATAGAGTTTGCTCTTATTGAATCACAAGTTATGTGAATGTGTGTGTGTGTGTGTGTGTGTGTGTGTGTGTGTGTTGTCCTTGTTTATCTTTTTATGTCTCTTCTTGAGTCCTGTATTTGAACATCAAATTTTCCTTTGAGCTCTGTTTTTTTCATCAAGAAGGTCTGGAAATACCTTATTTCATTGAATTACCATCTCCTTGCCTGAAAGATTATGCTCAATTTTGCTGGATCATTGATCCTTGGTTACAGCAAGCTCTTTTGCTTTACAAAATATCATATTCCAGTCCCTCCAATCTTTTAATGTAGAAGCTTCCAGGTCCTGTGTGATCCTGACTATGGTTCCACGATATTTGAATTGTTTCTTTCTGGCTGGTTGCAGTGTTTTCTCCTTAAGCTGATGATTCTGGAATTTGGATACGACATTTCTTGGAGTTTTCAATTTGGGATCTCTTTCAGGAGGAGTCCAGTGAATTCTTTCGATAACTATTTTACCCTCTGGTTCTAGGAGCTCAAGGCAGTTTTCTTTGATAATTTCTTTGAGAATGTTGTCTAGGCTTTTTTTCATCATAGTTTTCCAGTAGACCAATAATTCTTAGATTATCTCTCCTGGACCTGTTCTCCAGGTCAGTTGTTTTTCCACTGAGGTATTTTACATTTTCTTCTAATTTTTCAGTCTTTAGGTTTTGTTTGACTGATTCTTGATGCCTTATAGAGTCATTAACTTCAATTTGACTGATTCTAATTTTTAGCTAATTATTTTCCTTGGTTAATTTTTGAAGCTCCTTTTCTATATGTTCAGATTTCATTTCTAGGGATTTATTTTTTCCAGTTAGATTTTGAATCTCCCTTCCCAATTCACTAATTTTATTTTTTAAGGATTTGTTTTCTTCAGTAAGATTTTTTTCCATTCTGGGGACTATAGTTTTAAAACTATTGGTCAATTTATCTTCTACCTCTCTAATTTGGCTTTTAAAATCCTTCTTGAGCTCTTCCAAGAATGTCTTTTGGGTTTGAGATCAGTTCATATTCTGTGGTCTCAGGTTCGAGTATAGAGTCAATGTTGTCCTCTGAATTTGGTTGTTCTTGTGTGCTATAATAGTATTGAATTGAATGGTTTTTGTTTTTTGTTTTCCCAATTTCCTTCTTGCCCATTGTGATTGCCTATTTCCTGGCTTTTAAAGTGGATTTCTCCTTCTGAGGTACAGAGGGCTCTGACCCAAGCTTCTCAAGCTAAGAGCTAGGGGCGTGGTTGTTGACTTTGTGTGCTGTAGCGTCTGGGTGTCTAGACTGAGGCCAAGGCCAGAACTGTCAGTGTTTCCCCTGAGGCTCACAGAGTAAGGTGTGGAGGAGCCATGGTTTGGCCACTTCAGGTTTCTGGCTCCATGCCCCTGGGCTAGAGATCAGGCAAGCTCAGCAGCTGGTGGCTGGGCTGAGCTGGTGTCTGCAGAGTCCCCTGATTATGCTAAGGCACACCTGGGCTTCTGGTGTTAGCTCTTGCTGGCTCCACTCCCTGGGTTTCAGGATCTCCTGCTGGTCAGCTGAGATGCTGCTTGTTGGGACACCTCCTGCCTTTCACTTCAGACTCTGCACAGCCTCAGTAATACCCTTCCTCTAGGACTCCCAAGGCTGCTGCTGATTCCACTATTTCAGGATTTTACACTGGAGCAATAATCTCTGGGTTTTCGGGGTCAGGGAGGGGGATTAGAGTTGCTAGGGTTTACTGTGCCATCTTGGCTCCCAGAAATTGAGGCAAGTGATTTTTAATTTGATATCCCCAGGAATAACTGCTGCTGCCTTAGGCCCTGTGTTTTCTCTTACCCAGCTCCGACACGTCTTCCATCTTGTGGTGAGACGTCTGCGAATTGCCACTGTAGTGGGTGAATCCACTCTCCAGGGCTTGCTCTGGCTCCACTGTGGTCTGGTCTTGAGTCTGTGCTGGTGCAGCCCCCGGGCACTCCATGCTCTGCTCTCCCCCTGCCCAGTTCTACATGCACACTTTCCTGGACTGGGAATCTGCCATGCTCGGTCTCCCAATGGATTCTGTTACTCTAAAATCTGTTCAGATTCACTTTTTAGAGGCTACCAACAGAATTCACGGAGGAGTTCAGGTAAGTTCCTGCTTTCACTCTGCCATTTTGGCTCTATCCCCCTTTTCAGATTGTTAATAAGAAAAATTCTAATTTAGACAACTCTCGTCTTCATGTAAATGGGCAAACATAAGAAAATAATAATAGTGAATATTGGAGAGAATGTGAAAAGAGAGGCATACATAAATTCTGTTGGTGGAGCAGTGAACTGATAAAGTTGTTCTGAATTTCAATTTGGAATTATGCCAGAAAAGTGACTAATCTGTTCATATCCTTGGACCCAACAGTCCCAATATGGGACATGTTTCTCAAGGAACGTAAAGACAAAAATAAAAGTCAACTATACATACATCAAAATTCATAAGAGCAATCTTTGTGGTAACAAAGAACTGGAAATAAATGGATGTGTATTTATTTGAGCATGGTCAAGAGGCTAGAGTACACTATCCTATACATACAAACGGAGTCCATGGGAAGAATGCACTTAACCTTAGAGAATGATTACAGTGAGGTCCATAGGTGGAAAGCTCACCAAAGTGTAAACTGCTGGTTACTGGAAGTATTTTTGGATATATAGCCAGCATTTTTTTTCTGGAATAAGAAGTTATCCTCCTTGAAGCTGTACTTCTACAACTCTTTCTGGGTCTAAGTCTGTTTGTCCTTGTACTTTCCTCTGGCTGTGTTTTTTTTTTTTAATTACTGTTCTATTCTCTCCAATAACATAGTCATTCAGGGAAGAGAGGGGAGTGTAATACTACCTCTAAATTCACTATGCAATTCCCCTTCCTTCTATTATACAGGCATTAGGGTCTGTGTCCTCAAGGTATTCCCCAACTTAGAGTCTTCTACCACTTGAATGGGCCACTGCTGATCTGAACTCACCCATTGGAAGAGCTAGTTTTTGCTTTGTTTTGCTTTTTTTTTTCCTGATAATCCAAAGGTCTGACTTGATTTTCTCAACTAATGATGTTTCCTGTGTGGTATAATTTACCTTTTCTTTTAATCCAAAGCCCTATAATTCTTTCAGATTAATTATGTAAAGGTTTATTTATATATTATGAGGAAATTATGGGAAAAGGTCCAATATCTAGCTTACTCTGCTGATTTGATTCTTTAGAATTGGTGTTGAACCCTTGCCTGAAATAAGGTACACTGGTTCTTTCTCCTTCAGTTTCTTATTATTCATACTTTAGCAATCAGTTCCTTCTTACTGTTAAGAATCAAATCCAGAATAACAGTTCCCCTTGACACTTCTTCCAACTTTGGAGAATGTAATGAGCCTTAATGCAACCCAGGTGGCCATTTGGATGCTGAGATGCCATCACAAGGAAGCATGGTACTCCTGTCCTCATTGGCCAATCCAAAGAACCTAAAGCCTCTTATTTTATGCTCAATTGTGTATCAAATTGTTCCCTTTCATTTCACCATTAAGAGAATTCCTTCCTTGGTGCTTATCAATTGCCATAACCACTCCTACCACTACAATGGCTCTATTACTTTAGTGATTCTTTATTGCTTATTGATTAAAAGGCAAACTCATTTGCCTGACATTCACCATCTTCCACAATGTGGCAGAACCATATCTTTCCCCATCTAATGTCATATTACTCCCTCTATGAACTCTATGCTTCAGTCAAACTGTACTTCTCTCTATCCCAGTAGAACATCCTATGTCCTTTGCCTAGAATGTCCTTCTTCTTGACCTTTTGGATTTCCACTCAGCTATTAAAACAATCATATCACCATTCCAATTGTGTGGTTTGGTGCTGCATATGGTTATCACTCATCCTATTCATTTGGGGGAACCTTGAATCCTCTTCTATCTACTACATTAATAATGTCCTAGACACCCATATGTGTTTTACAGCTTCCCCCCACCCATGTGCAGAGGTTGTTAGAAATTATTTTAGAAGTTATAAGTTGTGTTTACTTTTATTTAATATAAGTTCTTTCCAGAACATAGTAGAACAACACCTTCATAGAGCCAGACTATTGAAATTGAGGTTTATAATGATGCCCCCAAACACTTCTAGATCTTTAGGACCTTTTAAAGTCACAATTCTAAAAGAAACTTACTCTTGCTTATTCAAATAGAGGATCATTGGATGCATTTCCTCCGACTTTGCAGGTGGTAACCTCTTCATAGTCTCCAATGCTATATGACTCTTGTCAATGTCCTCTCATAATTTTACCTCTAGGAAGACATGCACTCAGCTTCAAGGGAGCCTTCCTTGCTTTCTCTTGACATCTAGAGGATGTCAATGAAACACATAGGCTAACAGCTTTTCTTTTTCTCTTGTTATATGGCCTTTTTCTTTTATGCTCACGTATTTCTTTGATAACATCATTTGCTCTCTTCTTCTTAATTCCTTGTTTGTAATGTACTACATCCTGTCCATACCCAACATATTTATAGATTAGAACTTTTAGAACTCTTTAGAACTCTCTGACTGATAAGACATTTCCATTTCTTTCCAGACAATGTAGTGTTTTGTGATTTCCATTTTACTTTAGTTCTTTGAAAACTAGCGTTGCAGTCATGGTCTGTTTGGTGATGCTATTGTTCAAAATACAGTACTAATCCGCCTATATTCCTTAACAATGATGTGTCAGATTAAAAAAAAATAAATAAAAACTTACTATATCTATTTTTCCATGTGGCAGATAAAATTCTTCATGCTAAATGAGTAATACAAAATACTTCCTGTAAGTTGACAAGTTGGAATGACAAAGAAAAAAATCACAGGGAAGTTGATTGGCTTGCTCAAGATTCTAAGGAGAGCCTAGGGTGGAAATGGAAATACACTCTAGTTCTCTTGACTTCCACTCCATTGTTGGCTCCACTAATCTCACAGCCACCTCAAATTAGCCCTATTGTGTTTGATTTAAAGGGGAAAAAAGGTGAACTCTGCTTTTATGGACCTAATAGACCTAATGTGGGCATTTGCTCTGGAAAATAAACATTTTCTGTAATAGAAGCAAGTCAGTAGGTTTAAAGAACAACATACTTTCTATTACCAAGTTTGGAATTTAACATCAAAACCTTCTCTAAAAGATTTCCCAGAGCTTTATAAATAAAGATGAATTCTTGGAAACGAATGACTCTAGAAATGCCCAATTTGAGGGATCTATGACACAATATCTAATGCAAATGGAAAAAATAGACCAAACTGGCTAACTAGTATGCATACCAACTAGACCATTTTCCAAGAAATTTGGGATACAGGGTCAGTGAACTCATGTGTATGGGATTGTACCAAAATAATGATAGGGCATTAGGATAAAACATCTCACCTCTATTGCAACCATATGTGCCAGAGCAGATTGTGAAGCATTAGGTGATGAAAATACAATGTATAGTAATATGAAGTTCGGACTTCTGGCAATATCAACTCTCCAAAACTTAGTCCCAAACTAAGAATAAAGGAAAAAAGTCTTTAATACCTAAACTACCTGACAAAAACTCCATGTACTAAAGCCAGACCTTTTGGATTTTCCTCTGAGCCTTGTCAATCTTATTCAGCATAGATGATATCTTTGTGATCATGTGGCCCAGTCCACTGTAGCTTAGAAGCATCACCTATAAAGGGAATCTATATTACAGCACAGTAAAAGAATGAATATCTATAAGAGTATGGGAACTTGAATCATCAAAGATAGTTACTAATACATTTGGGAGGCTCTGTTTAAGAATGCAATGAAGTCTCTTTGCCCCAGCAACCTCACAAATAATAATAATAATAATAATAATAATAATAATAATAATAATTATCATAGCTCACATTCATATAGCACTTTAAGCTTTGAGAGGTATTTCATATACATTGTCTTGTATACCCCAAGAAATTCAAAGACAGAAAGAAATGTGACATAGGTCAGAATATTAATAGTAAGACCTTTTTTCATAGCAAAATACTAGAAACAAATGAATGCTCATCAACTGGGGAATAGCTGAACAAATTGTGGTGGATGAAAGCAGAAGAATATTAACACATGATAAGAAATGACAAATGTGAGGAATTCTGAGAAGCCTTGGGAAAACTTAAAGGAAGTGATACAACATGAAGTAACCAGAGGCATATGAACAATGCACTCAATGACTACAATAATGGACGTGAAAGGAGGTTAAAAGGAGACCAAATTCTAATTAATCAAAATAGCCAATTTTGGTCCTGAAGAATAAAAAATGGCACATTATCTTCTACTTTCAGTAGAGAGATAGTAGACTTTGGAGCACAGATATTGCTTACATCTGTATATCCCTGTATTTGGTTGTTTTGGTTTAAATGTTTTTCTTTGTTACAAGAGAGGATTATGTTCTGGGACTGGGAACTAGGAGGCATGTCTCCAGAAATGTTTGCGATAGAAAAACAAAAGGCCCCAATAAATCTATTTTAAAAAAATCAGAGAAGTGGAGAAGACATCTCAAAAAAAATATTCACTTAAAATGGATGAAATCTTTACATTTCACTTAAGTATAACATTCATTTGTCACAAATACCAGACAAACGGGTATCCTTGGGCTACATAAGTTGACTTCAAGGGTTTGTACTAGAGCAAACACATTTCCTTTGAGGGTGGTGGGGACATAAATTTACCTCCATTACAGTAGACTTGACTATATTCAAGCAAGCAATTTCCTCCTTACAACCAGCTTTGAAGAACAGGAACCGATTAGAGCCCTCCCACTGGAAACCCTTTTATTAACTGGGGTCAGCTGGATATATTTCTTCCTGTAACCTTGTAATTTAAATGAGCTTCTTTTCCTAGCCCTGCCTGATCAAGTACAAGCTTTGGAAAAAAAGGAAAAATACAAGGACTACTTCTGCCCTTCCCCAGAAAGCAACATCTGTGACAACATCATCTGCCATGTGCTTCCCAGGTTCCTCTAGGCAGAACTCAGGCTATTTTGGCCATCTCTCTCAAACTTTCTGTAAATATTTAATGTGGCCATTTCTATGTAAGCTGAGCACATTATTAGAAACCACCACGACAGCAAACAGTTTGTTACTGAGAGTTTGGCAGGTCAGGGAAAGGACAGCAGAAGTTACCGAAGGTTGAAGCCAGTCATGTTTGGAGCTTTAAAGCCAAATACAAAGGAAAGGATTCCACCAGTTCTCATGGCAGCTGAAGACACATTTCCTCCCACAATCACCACAAAATAGAGTCCAGATCTGAGATCCTTATAATAATAACATTTACATAGTGCTTAATATGCTTAGCACTTTACAATTATTCTCTCATTTGATCCTCACAACAATCCTGAGAGGGAGCTACTGATACCCCCATTTTATAAATGAGAAAACTGAGACAGACAGAAGTTAAATGACTTGCCCAGAGTCACACAGCTAGTAAATGTTTGAAGCTGGATTTGAACTCAAGTCTTTCTGATTTTAGGCTCAGTATTCTGTTCACTGTACCACCTAAAAACCAGTCTAGTTTTAATCCTCAATGAAAAGAGAGAAAACTAGTTGTTCTATGGGAATATATACTTTCAAATGACTTCTGTTATCACTGCTCAGTGGAGAATCTGATAAAGGTGACTTCTTCATGTGACAAGAAGCATGGTGTTGTAGAAAAACTGGTGTTCAGAGTCAGATGAAGAACCCTACGACCTCCAGTGACTCACTTTATTTATGCAGCCTCTGTTTCCCTCCTCTAGAAGAGAAGGTGTTTACACTAGAAGTTTTTTGAAGTTCTTTTCATCTCTAATGTTCCATCTTTGCCTCTAATTCAGGGGCTGGTTGGGCATACTAGGTCTCTGGATCTCACACTCCATGCCTAGGATGCTATTATTCAAATTGTAAGTGTTCTATAAATATTTAATGATTGAATAGTAATTAAAAATTGCATCCACATAGCACTTTTTAAGGTTTATAAAGTACTTTATCAATATGACCTTCTTTGATCAATACAACCCTATGAGGTAGATGGGGCAGGTTTCATTGAATAAATGAGAAATCTGATATTCAAAGAGACTAAGAGGCTACAGATTGTAGAGTTGTATGACTTCACTTGGAGAAGGAATGAATTCAACAAACACGGTGAGTTTTTACCCTTTACTAGTAAATACACACCTTTAAGATTTGCATTGCTGTTTGAATTAAAGGCTTCCTTTCAAAGAAATGAAGATCTCTTTCTAATTCAGATATTTTGTGAGGGTACTTTTAACTTCAATTCAAAAGACATTCATTAAGTGTTTCTCTGTGCAAGTTAATCAAAATGTCAGATGTCCAGTGACAAAAAAGCAGGCACTCTAATAGAGAAATTAAATCATACCAAGTGGCATTCTTTCTATATAAAAAAGAAGATAGAAGGAAATTCCACTATAATGATGGGATGTCTCACAGACTCCACTAGGAGAAGTGAATAAAGAAGTTGAATTTGTCCTATTTCTAAAGGCAACAAGGCACATGATTTCATGGGATATTTGGTCATCTTAAATGATGCTTATGATTATATTTTTAAAAAGACCACTATGAAAATAATTTTCACTTGCACACCAACATCATTGTGGAGAATGAAGAAGCCAAAAAATTATATGCAAATTAAAATCAGTACAGAATTATACATTTAAATCTAAAAGGAACATGAGAGGTGATCTAGTCAGATTCTTACAAAACTGAGACCCATAGAGATGAAGTGATTTGTCAAGGTCAAAGAATTAGTAAGTAGCAGAGCTAGGATTTTTTTTTTTGTTTTAAATTTAATATTTTATTTTTCCCCAATTACATGTAAAAATAATTTTCACCTTTCATTTTAAAAATTGAGCTCCACATTCTCTTCCTACCCCCCTCATTGAGAAGGCAAGAAATTTGATATAGATTACACATATGTATTAATACAAAATATATTTCCATATTAGTCATGCTGTAAAATAAAACATAGACCAAAATAAAAACCTGAGAAAATGAAGCAAGTAAAAAAAAAGTATTCTTCGATCTATATTGAGATCCTACCAGTTCTTTCTGGGAGATGGATAGCATTTTTCATGATAATTTCTTTAGAGTTGTCTTGGATCATTGCATTGCTTAGAATAGCTAAATCATTCACAGTTGATCATCTTAAAATATTGCTGTGACTATGTCCAGTGTTCTCCTGATTCTACTCATTTCACTTTGCATCAGTTCATGTAAGTCTCTTCAGGTTTTTCTGAGAGCATCTTGCTCATCATTTCTTATATTACAATAATATTCCACCACAATCATATACCACAAATTGTTCAGCCTTTCTCAATTGATGGGTGTCCCTTCAATTTCCAATTCTTTGCCACAAGAAAAGAACTGCTAAAAATATTTGGGTATAGTTCCAAATTGCTCTACATAATGTTTGAACCAGTTCACAACTTCCAACAATAGTACATTATTGTCTCAACTTTCCCACATCCCCTCCCATAGCCATCATTCTCCTTTTCTATCTTATTAGACAGTACCTCAATATTGTTTCAATTTGCATTTCTCCAATCAGTCGTGATTTAGAGCATTTCTAAAATATGTATAGATAGCTTTGATTACTTCATTTGAAAACTGTTCATATTTTTTGATAATTTGTCAATTGGGAAAAGGCAGAGCTAGGATTTAAACTTAGTTCCTTAGACTCCAAATCCAGCTCCCTTTTCACTACATCATGGTTTCATTTATATGTCTTAATATAGGTTAACTTCAATGCAAAGATGGACATGGACAAGGATGATGAAAAATATATTGGAAAATATGATTCCAGATAAAGGAATGAAAGAAACAAAAGACTTGCAGTCTATGCAGCACCTTATGTTTCCTTATCACAGTTGTTCAAGAAAAAACTGTAAGATACTGAATGTAATGAATACCAAGTGACATCACAGATACACACACATAAATGAAATAGATTAAATAGAGAGATATTTCTATAAAATCCATTTAATTTGTGTGATATATCTCTATCTGTCATTGATCTATCATCTATCTGTCATTACATCTAACTCATGGACCTGATGATAGGTGGCCATGCTAGGTCTTTGAATTTATATATGTGTATCCATGTGTATGTGTATATACAGATATATATCCCATATGTGTGTATATATATTATATATACATATATGTGGCTATCTAGATAGATGGATGGAGGGAGAGATAGATAGACAGACAGACAGACAGACAGATAGATAGATAGATGATAGATGGATAGATAGATGAAAAATAAGTGGGTAGCATGAGTGAATATGATTTGAGACCTAATCTTATCCCTGCAGAGGATATGAGAAAGGCCATGCTGGCCACTGCCAACATCCTAGTTATGGAGAGGGATGGGTGGAGGTTAGGTAGGATATAGACTACTGAAGTAAGCAATCTCTTCTCTAGTCTTCAAGAAGTATATTGGGCTAAGAACATAGATAGATAGATAGATAGATAGATAGATAGATAGATAGATAGATAGATAGATACACACACATATATACATATATACATGCATATACATTTGAGAAGTAGAAGATATATCTACTTATGCATACATGGATAGATAGATAGATAGATAGATAGATAGATAGATCTTCCACTTCTCAAATATCCCTATTCTAGGGAGAAAATTCTGGATTTGGAATGAAAGCTAATTCTCTGATCATTCTCAAGAGGAGAGAGTAGCCCTTAGCTTTACACTAACCAGCTTAGCCCCTTCCCATCAAATGCTAGTTATTCAAAAGATAACAACAAAGAACATGTAAACCCATTGGTCCAAGCAAAACAACACTTAGTAATCAAAGTTCTACAGATTACAATACACCAAAGAATATAAAAGAGTGATCTCAAATGGGAGTGAGATAAGATTTCGACTCAAACCAGAAGAGAGAATGATCTCACTTAGGGGAGGTTTACTCTCAGTAAACTTTAGAGTTGCAAGCCCTGGAGGTCAAGAAACATGCTGGAGCTGATTTCTTACACATGTTCACCATGCTGGTGTCTTGGTAGCCATTTGACATTTTTTACTACACCTCCGTCTCCACTACCTCCCTCAAGGTTCTCTCTTGAAGTGTTTGCCCTGCATGTCACACTCAGCACTCCCTCAGTCAGTCAGGACTCTTATCTTTCTCTGTATGCTGAATACAACACAAGACTGTCTCTTCCCCCACTCATTCCTCCCATGCCTGAGTATCTTTCTTATATGTATGAGTACACACACACATTTTATTTTGCTATAATTCTCAATTTGTTAAATACCTTTAAACATGAGTATTTCTGTAGAAGAGCAGTAAGGGGATGGCATATAAAACTGTGAATTTCTAGTCTAACTCTTTAAAAGTATATTATAAATTCAAAAGTATAGTTTCAGCCATAGTGCTTGTTGTCTCTGCCTCCTTCTAAACCTCATTCTGCTCTTTTCTGCAGACCCTTTTGAATATTCATTGCTAC
Source organism: Pseudochirops cupreus (assembly GCA_028627135.1). NCBI lineage: Eukaryota > Metazoa > Chordata > Mammalia > Diprotodontia > Pseudocheiridae > Pseudochirops > Pseudochirops cupreus. The sequence goes on from CM053580.1 coordinate 302,077,923, forward strand.
TTTCTCCCCTCTCTTCTCATCTCCTTTTTGACATCACTATCACTTTATATCTCCCTCCTATTCTCTTCTCTCTCCAAATTTAAAAACATCCCTTGTAACAACTGGAGACAGGCAAGCAAAATAAAACCATACAATATCCATGACCGAAAAGCATGTCTAATTCCATACCTCTTCTTTACCTCTCTATCAGGATGTAGGTAGTATCCATCATTGGTCACATGGAGTCATGATTGGTCATTGCACAATTCTCAAGTCTTTCAAAATTTATTTTCTTTACAATGTTGCAATTATATGAACTATTTTGGTTCTGCTTACTTCACTCTACATCAATACATAGAAATCTTCCCAGGTTTCTCTAAATATATCCCTTTTATCACTTTTTGAGTAATATTCCAGATTGATTTTCTGAATGACTGGACCAATTTACTGCTCCCAACAGAGCATTAGTATGCTCATGCTTCCAAAGTACCTACCACAATGATCATTTCCCTTTTTGTAATCTTTCCCAATCTTATGAATATAAGCTAAAATCTTATAGTTGGTTTAGTTTGAATTTCTTTTATATAGCTAGGTGGTACAGTGGATAAAGTGCTCAATTCGTGGTCAAGAAGACCTGAGTCAGATATTTATGTGACCCAGATCAAGTAACTTAATCTATTTCAGTCTCAGTTTTTTCATCTATAAAATGGAGGTAATAATAGTACCTACCTCACGGGATTATGTTGAGGACAAGATGAAATAATATGCATAAAGACTTTGGACATTTTAAAAACTCTATGTTATTGTTGTTGTTGCTATTAATAGTGATTTGGAATAGTTTTCATATGGTTGTCAAAAGCTTGTTTTTCTCCTTTGAGTATTGCATGAACATACTTTTTGATCCTTTATTTATTAGACCGATAATTCTTTTTATATATTTGAATTAGTTCCCTATTTGAGATATCAGATGTTTGTTGGGAAACTCAAAAAGATTTTTTCCCCTGTTCGCTGTTCATCTTTTCATTCTAAGTGTATTGATTTTGTTTGTGCAAAGGCTTTTTATTACATAAAATATATGTAAAGGGGAGGGAATCCCTTATATCTTCATGAGATACATAAGGGAATAAGCATTTGTTAAACACATATCATGTGCCAGGCACTATGCTGAGTTCCTTATAAATATTATATCATTTGATAGAAGGAAACATGTTTGGTTATCAGGGCAGGTTATTGAGAAGGATGTGTTGACTCATATGGTCTTTAGAAACCCACCAAATCCAAGGGGTCCCAGTTGCCCGTGGCTGGAATTTCTTATGCCTTTGACTGGTTAGGAAGCTGTGTCAGGAAGCCAGGGCCAATAAAGTCCTATGGACAACTTTTTTTCCTTTTAAGAAAATCTAATCCCTAGGAATCAGGGAAGGAGGCAGGACCTGAGCTTCCTCATATTATGGATGGAGAGAGAAACTTTCATCAAGGAAATGCTGCTAATATTAATTCTATCAAAAGCTGATAAAAATAACATAACTCAGAGAATATAGTTTTATTAGATCTTTTTATTTAGAATGATTTCATTCTAAAGTGAATTTTGGTCAATTAAAGAGGCTTACTTATATAAACCAATGTAAATGAGACCAATGTTCTATAATCTATTCCCATGAGACTGATAAACAGAATTAAAACACTTCTTTTTTGTCAAGAGTTGAAAATAAGACGTAAATACTTTTTGTTTCTCTTGTAGCCCTAAGCTCTGGCACATAACAGGATTATTTTTCTATGAAAAAAATATTCTGAAAATGGTAAGCTTCATATTCCAATGCACTCAATCTGTATTCCTTCATGAGAGAAAATGTTACATTAATGGTAGATTGTATAGTAGTGATGGAAAGAAGGCATTAAATATGCTCTCAAAATATTTTAAGTATGAGTACTATAACTGAAAATATGACAATTGTTTAGGGAGGAAAAGATGGGGAATATAGAGCTTTTAGAGGGCAAAGGGCATTAAAATCAGGTAGGTTGAAACAGTAGTAACACTTACTGTCAAATTAAATCATTTAGAAATTCAACCTTACAATTTACTATTCAAAGGAAGTTTTCATTTGAGTAAAGCAGTTTTTAATCTATTACCTGTGTGTAGCAAAAAAAAAAAATACACTGAATTCCTACACTACAGGACAGCTGAATCCCCATTTACTAAAAAAGATCATTCCTAAAGAGTGACATATAAATAAATCATTTTAACATCAACTGAAGGGATGTGTTCTTTCTTTTAAAAAATGTCTACCACATAAAATGAAAACCCCATTTAAAAATAAAGAAAACCTTCAAAAAGGGGGGAGGGCTTTGTTAAAAAAAGGAATACTTATGTCAGTCATTTATTCCCCTCAAGGCTCTCTTCTCAGTCCTTTTCTTTTCACTCTCTATATGCTTCATTCTCATCCACTCATCTACTCTCATTGGTTCAGTTATCATCTCTCCAGAATTTTCAGTCCCACGTCATCAGGCTATCTATTGGTCATCTCTACCTAAAAATTCCACCATCATCTCAAACTAAACATTTCTAAAACAGAACTCATCATCTTCCACATCTACCTGTCCCTCATTCCAACTTCCCTGTTTTTTTTTTTTTTTGGAGGGGAGAAGGTAGGGCAATTGGGGTTAAGTGACTTGCCCAAGGTCACATGGCTACTTTTTTTGTGTTAAGTGTCTGAGGACGGATTTGAACTCAGGTCCTCCTGACTCTAGGGCTGGTGCTCTATTCACTGTACCACCTAGCTACCCCATCTTCCCTGTTTTTGAAGATATCAAAATCACCTTCCAGCCACCTACTATTGAAACCTAAGAGTCATCTTTAACTGCTTTTGTCTCACTCCTATTATCCAATCAGTTTCAAATCTTGCCAGTTCTACATCTGTACTATCTCTTACATCTCTCCACTGCTATCTCCCTGGATCTGGTTCTCATTTTTGTCTGAGCTATTATATTAGCCTCCTTAATGGTTTGCCTTCCTCCATCCTCTCCCTGTTTTAATTTATTCATCCAACCAGCTATGAAAATAAGTTTCTTAATGCAAATTGATTAATTTGTAACACAGTTTTTCTGTGTCATTCATACTTAAAAACCTTTAGTCTCTCTCTATTGCCAATGGAATAAAACTACAACCTTCTTAGTATAGCATTTTCAGCCCTCCACAATCTATTTCCAATCTACCTTTTGAGGCTTATTTTGCATTACTCTTTTATATGAAAAATTTATTTTAGTCCAATAGGAACTATCTATTCCTGCTCTCCTGTCTCTGTATCTGCCATGAATAGAATGCCCTCCCATTCTACTTTAACTCTTCTAGCTGAGTGTTCTCAAATTTTCATAGAGTAATTTGTTTGAATCTCTTCTGTACCCCACCACTCCCTATTTTTTCATAGGTATAGTCATTTATCTTTGTAAATAATGATTTTTGCCTCCTATTCCCCATCCACATGAAAGGAAAGTTCCTTGAAGGCTTGGAATGTATTATTTGTCCTGGAGCTGAGAATGGAGGCTTGGAAATAGTAGATACTTAACACATGTTGAATTGAATTGAATTATATAAGTATTCTTCTGGGTGTGCATGGCATTATTGCCATACTTCATGAAATATAGCACTCTACACTAACAAAAAAGTTGATGACCGTCAGACTCATACTTAGGTTGTCCTGAATAAGACGTTTTCTAGGACACAGAAATTTAGAACGCACAAAAATTTTATATATGCATTGCAGCAACAAAATCCATCAATTCTCCCTCCAGCTCAAGTGATTTTTTCTCGAGTATCCTTTATCTTATTTTCACATGCATTGCCATGGCCAAAGAACTCATCACAAATTGGCCAATTGACCAACATAATATGCTTTTTTATAATGAGTCATTCTGGTCCTTGGAAAGCTGATCCAGTCTCATCAGGACCACTGGGAGGGAATGTCAACAGCAACTAAATCATAAATTCATTGGAGTATTAGAATATTATTTTTTACATAATTAATTAAACAGTTGATTTTAGGGTGATCCTGTCCTAGGCATGATGAATTCTGCTTGGCCTATATGCCAAAATTTTTAGTTGTGGTTCTTATGATTACTGCTGAGAAGCAGGAAGTTAAAGTTGCATTCCAATGGAAAAACCCTCAGAGTTTGTTTTTTAACTGTGGATTTTTTTTCTTTTTTACGATAGAAGAAAGGTGAAAGGGAAAATAAAAGTTACCTTCTTAAATAGCTCTTCTGAATATTTCATTTTTTGTAACTATACTTATGTTTCTAGATATCTATTTTTATACAGGTGTTACAGTTATGAAGATTAGCCACCTGGCTTGAAAGTAAGAAAGTATCAAGTATGGAAGTGATAACAAGTATAAGACTTGTTTTCTTCTGTTCCTGCAAGAACTGCAGGGTTGACACGTCAGAGCTGCTTTCTGCTTTCATAGAAGATGACAAGGAATGAGAGAAGGTTCACAATTTCAACAGATGATTTTTCTCCTTTCTTTCATCAAATCTAATGGTAGCATCAGTAGGTTGTTTGCCTCCAAAGTGAGACAACAAGACCAAACGTAAGAAAATAAAAACAAGATATGAAAGAAAAAAATGAGATGAAAGCAAAACATCAAAGGAGTAGAATATAAAAGTGAAACTCACTTCAAGAAATCATGCATTCATTGCTTCAGCAAATATTTATCAAGTATTTACTGTGTGCAATGCGCTGGATAGACCATGAAAGGAAAAAGGGGACAAGGAAACCTTGATTCATGTGCCTGAACAGTTTATAATCTAGCAGAGGTTATTGGACTCATACAGAGATAACTATACTACAAATTAGGGTACAAAGTTCTAGAAGATAAAATGAGGGAGAGATTACTTTCATCTGTGGAGATCAGAGAAGGTTTCAAAGAAAAGGTGGCATTAGAACTAGACTTTAAAGGACAGATAGGGTGTTGACAGGTAGAGTTGGTGAGGAAGGTATTCCAGGCATAGAGAATGAGAGACGCCAAGGAATAAATAGTGTTGGGAGAGTAGGGTGAGCTAAGGCTAGAGAGGTTGAGTGAATGGCAAGCTCAGGAATTTGAGTAGCATTCAACAGGTGATAAAAAAAAACCATTAAGGTCTTTGAGCAAAGGAGCAAAATAATATATTTGCTGCAGGAGGACTAATCTAACAGTATTATGTCAAAGGGACTAGGGTGTAGCCTTGGGTGAGATTAGTAGAGAAACTAGAGGTCAAGAGGTCAAAAAGTAGCCTATAAAGTAGTTTAAGTGAAAGATAATGGGATCCTAAACTTAAGTGGTAGCAGTGGAAATGTTGAGGTGGGGTAGATAGGAGATATATTGGAAGCATACAATCTACAGAATTTGGCAACTGATTTGATGTGTGGAATCAAAGAGATAGGAATTTAAAATGACCCTTAGCATACAGTTGATTTGGAGATTGGTGATACTATTGAAAGACATGGGGATAAAAAGAAAATGAATCAGTTTCTGGAGGATAGTAGAATTAGTTTTACATATATTAGCTTGGAAGTATTGAAAGGTCTAACAATTGGAGATACTTGATATTCCATTGGGAATTCAAATATAAAAGTCAAAAGAGGGGGTAGGTCTTGAGATGGAAATATAAGCGTCTTCCACATAATAGTGATAGGTAGAATTGTGAGAAAAGAACACCAAGAAAGAAGGTATGAAAAGAAAAGAAAGCCAAAGGTAGTTTTAAGAGGAATTCAGGTATTAATGGGGCAAGAAGAGAAGCCATTTAGAGGTTTTGCTTATAGTAAAAAAAAGGTAAAGGGTTTGAAAGAATGTCTATTCAAGCCCTGGGTTATCAAGGAGAGTGAAGCCTTTCTTGAAAAAAAAAAAGGAAGAAAGGAGAGCATCTTCAGCAAAATAAATAAATAAATAAACAAACAAACAAACAAACAAACAAACAAATAAATAAATAAATAAATGAGAAAAGGGCTAAAGGGCTCCTAAGAGGCAGAAGAGTATTCCTATCCATGTCAGGAAGTTGGAGGTTGGATGCCTGTTTAACAGAAAAGAGGAAGAAACTCTCCTGGACACTTCAAACTAAGCAATAGATATTAAGCTCTTCCTGGAAGGGAGTAGGGATGGGGAGTATCCTTTGAAGAGGAAGCAATTAATTTTCTTCCAAAAATAATTTTGTACATTGGTGCCATCTAATACATTCAGTAAGAGTCAGAAGAAGAGGAAATCTATTGGTTGGTGACTCCCTGGTGAGGGATACTGAGGTACCTGTTTATAGACCTGATGTTAAAAATAGAGTCCTACAATATACCAACATTATGGATCTGGGATACAAGAGAATCTCTTAATTTTTTAAACTCTCTGACTACTACCATTCATTAGTAATTCCCGTGGGCATAAATAATATCATCAAAAGAAATTTAGAAAGTATTTATTAGGATTGTGGGAGTCTTAGACCATAGGCAGAAACCCTTAGAGGACACTGCTGGTGTTTTCTATGTTGCTGTTGCTGCTGAAGAGAAAAACAAATTTGAGGTGTAAAGACATGGTTAAGAAGATGAGGTCTGAGAAGGGGACTTGGGTTTTCAAACCATGACTTAATAAATACAAATAGTGGGCTCCCAACCATTAAGGAAGTTCACCTGACAAGAACTGATAAAATATAGATTTGCCTAAAGTCTTATAATAAAGAGGTTTAAATCCCACAGAAAATAGCTTCAACGTAGGAAGAAGAATAGTAGTAGATATACTCAAAAATTCATAGAAGATAAAATCCAGACAATGAGTCAGTAATAAAACCTATGACTTCATATGTCTATACACATATGCTGGGAGCAAACAAGGTGAAGGTCCTAACTCAAGAAACCAAATTTGGCCTCATAGGTCAAGACTTTGTGAGGTGGGACCTATAACCAAATTGTGACTTTGGAAATATATTTTATTTATAATTAGTTATATATTCTTCCAAAGGAAGTGGAGAAGTAAAAGCATGGGAAGAGGAGAGATCATACTTATATACTTATACTTATATATCATTATATACATATATATATATATACTTTACATACATATAAACCTTGTATACTTATACATACATATATACTTACATATCATATATTTATATACATACGTATATATCATTTTATTTACTTATATGAGGAAACTCAGGAACTGGGGAGTGGGGAGGAGAAGAGTGAAAATTAAAAGAGCCAGAGGGGAAAAAAAGCAACTATAATTTATACCACTTGGTCAGAAGGAAGAAATAGATAAGTTCATAAAATTGAACATAAATCTGGCATGGAGATATGATATAGTAGTAGTTACAGATTTAATAATACAAATATCTGATTTAGTTTGTTTTCTCCTTTTGCCAAAAAAACAGAGTGCTTAATCATTGTTGGACTTGCTTTCATGATAATCATTCTTACAGAGGTGGAGGAAGCAATGAGAGGAATTGCTATTCTGGATCTTATCCTCACCATTAAGAAGTAATTTAATGCTGGGGTAGCAATGAAGGGGTGGAAGTGATCATTCCATCTTAAAATTTATGAAAGAGAAAAAGAGGAAATTTGGGGACAATCTGACACATACATAAGAATTTCAGAAAGCCAATTTTAGAGGTTTCAGAGAAATATATAGATAGAATCCCATCTAAAATTCTACAGGGTAAAACAACTCATGAGGGCTAAGTAGCTGCCTAATAATTTGAGCTCACCCAAAGTGGAATATAGTAAAACCTTGGTTTATGAATTTAATTCCTTCTGAGATTCTGTTTGTAATGAGATTTATTCATATTGCAAAGTGAATTTTCCCATAGAAAATAATGTAGTGTTGGATGATCAGTACCACATCCCCCCAAAATATTCATATACAAATAATTATGCCTAATTTCAAGTAAGTTTTTTGTCCCTAATGCACCTGAAATACAATAGCAATGATTAGTACACAATATAAACCAAAAATAAAACAAATTAAGCTGCACTTTGCCATTGAGAAGAGTCATGAGTGGTGTGAGGGAGATGAGAGAGAGGAAGAGGAGAAAAGGTTATTGCTTGAAAGGACAATCTCCTTCCACGAGAACATTGGGATTTCAATGTTGGGAGTGTTCTCTCTTATGCTTCGTTCACTAAAAGCAAGACTAACACTACTGCCTTCACTTAATTTTCATTTTTTAGAATCATTTTCATGTTTTGACTCACTGATTTTTTGTTTTTTTACATTTGCTTCTGACTAGGAATCTATCTAATGGCATTTGTTTTTGACATTTTGCAGAATGTCATGGAAATGTGACATTGCATTATCGTTAAAAATATTTGTGACTTCTCATTGCTACAGCCTTATTTGGGTGATGTTTTTCAACAAAATTTTGCATTTTTTCCCACATATGATAAACCTTCCTAATTTTACTTGATGTGAAGGATTCCTCCAACCTCTCAACTGGCTCCTCAGATGAGATATCCTCCACAGCCTCTAGCTGTTACTCCCCATGCATATCCATCAGTTCATCCATCGGGTCAACACCAAATGAGACCCATTAAGGAGTATGCCAACCTGATGTTCCTTTGACATATGAAAGCAAAAAATCCCAAAAAACAAATCATTGCCCTAGTTGAGTGTCATTCCTTTGCAAGTCATTCAAGTCTAGACATGATGTTCATACTGAGAATTTTTGTTCATCTTGCAAGACAAATTTTGTGAAAAAAATTTTTCCTCCTCCAGTGAAGCATATGTAAGCCGGGTTACTCATAAACCGAAGTTTTACTGTATATTATTTAGGGAGATAGTGACTTCTCTGTCACTAGAGGTCTCCAAATAAAGACAGCTGGATGACAACTTTTGTCAGCTGTTTAGTAGAAGTGATTCTTTTTCAGGTACAAAGCTGCACTAGATCAAGGTTTCTTAACTTTCTTTGTTTTCCTTGCATCATGGTACCCTTTGACAGTGTGGTGAAATCTATGATCTCTTCTCAGAAAGACATTCTGAAATGCATAAAATAAAATAAATTTGATTACAAAGGAAACCAGTTATAATGAAATAAAGTAATTTTTTTCTCACTCAAGTTAATGGACCCACTGAAATCTATTCATAGACTTTGGAGATTCTTAGACTCTAAGTTAAAAACCCCTGGAAAAGCCCTTCCAATTCAAGTTTTCTAAGATTCTATGAACTAAAAAGAGCAATTTGAGAGGAAGAAGAATAACCAGGAGATTGCAGCTTTACAAAAACCAAAGGTATTGAGAAATGAAGGAGAGGATGATGAATAACGTCAGATGCTATGGAGAGAAGATGGAAAATGAAGTTTGAAAAAAGGCCTTTGGTTCTGACAGTTAGGGTAGAACTAGTAACCTTTGAAAGTACCATCAGAATGAAAACTAAACAGTAAGAGGTTGAAGAGTAAGTGGAAGTTAACTTTAAATTAGAAAGAAAATCTACTTTTGCAATACAGAAGACCAGAAGGAAGAGGATTCAAATAACATGGCATATACTGAAATGAAACAGATTCAAAAATAGTTTGAATTACTTTTGCCGCTTTAGCTATTAGAACTCTCTCCATTGATTACAGAGTAATCTTCACATGAGTCTAGAGATCTTAAGGCATGGACTATATAGAGAAAAATATACTGAAACTGCTCTCCTGAACCCACTAGGATATGTTACACATGCAATACAGCAGACTCCATTTGTTCCATCTACAGAATTTTCCTGAGTTAGTTTTTTGGTCCTAGAATGCATCCCAGGATGACCAGCATGTGTGGGTTCTGGACATCTAACCCAGAGAGGCCTCTCTGATTTTTTCCTACTCAGTCTCACCTCCTGATTTTTTTATGACTCTAGGAAGAAGCCAATATGAAAGGAGCTGGCAGTTTCCATTATGTCCCTGTCCCTAGTTTGCTACACCAGAGACTTCAGAGAACTTCTCCTTCTCTTTCCCATTGAGTTGAGTTATTATATTCCCAGTGGGAGAGCTCTTTCACTCTACATTGGCTGGTGTATAGTCTCCTCTATTTGATTTCTGTTTGGTTATGGAATAGGATAGAATGTGGGGTTGTTTTGTTTGTTTTATTTTGTTTTTTGCTAGTTGCTTTGTATGTCCATTGCAGAACTGGTATTTAGTAGAAAGAGTCAAGTCTTAGGTATGAAGTTTGGGATTCTGCTTTCCCCCACCCCAATGAATTAAATAGTGACCAAAAGTTAGATTGAACCTGAAAACCACATTCTCCTAGACAAAAAAAACAAACAAACATGTAATAGGGAGATAAATATAATTCTAGTCTGGTATCTCTTCTCTCTAAGGAGAGAGGAATGACAAAGCTTCTGGCCCCTAATCTTTCCCCCCAAATTTTTGCCCCCAATCTTTGAAATTTCCCCCTGGTTTAATTTTACATCTCCCATAAGAGAGTAGACTTAAAATCATAGCTTTGGAAAATACATAGGCTCATAGAATTTTAGAATTGGTATGAATAAATTAATGACCGAAAAGCAATTATTCAGTACTTACAATGTGCCAAACTCTGTTGAAAATTCTGGGCATATAAACACAAAAGTTATATAGTCCCTACCCCAAAGGGGTTACATTCTAAATGAGGAAGAAAACACAAGTAGGTGAACAATGGTCATGGAAATGTGTTTTGGTTTAGGCAGGTAGTCACAAGAATCATCTAAGTCCTTCTACCTTCCGTTTGCAAAGGTAATGGTAGTGTTGATTTGATTTTAGTTCTCAGAGCAAGAACTGAAAGAGTAGACTTCTTAACGTTACAGATAGGAAATGAAAGTCTAGTTTTATATTTGCCTTTGATTGCAGGGTGACATGGAGGGGGTGGAGGTGAGGAGGAGAAAGTAACTTGTGTTCGGGACTCAGATTCCATGTCCATTCAGTAGGAATGTTCATTCTCACATAGGCACTGGGACAATTATTTAACCAATGTAGCTTTCAAACAGCTGGACAAAATTCCATCTCTGGTTTAACCCTAGCTCAATTATCTTCTTTTGCAAACCAGCATGATGCAATACATTGGGACATCCAGAGGAGCTCTGGTAATATTAGTGAAACATGACAGAACCTAAATCATTGTGATCATTTAAGAAAGTAGCATAATCATAACTAATAACTTTCCAAATCTCCAAAATTAGTCTAAAAGCTCCATTCTCTATTAGGATGTTCTCAAAAAAATAAAATTGAACCTCAAAATAAGGACTAGGGAGAGAAATGAAATTTTATTACACAAGAGACCTTACTGCAAAAGACCATTATATTGCCTGTAATGCCTCCAAAAAACCTTTTAGAATAGCAACAGAAATGAGGATAATAGCATCATAGATTTAGATCTTGAAACAGATCTCAGATGTTACTCAGTCTAGCCCCTCATTTAAAAATGAGGAGACTAAAACCCAGAGAGGTTATGAATTGCCCAAGGTGGCAAATTTATTTTCTTTACTTGGTAGAAAAGATTCTAGGCTATACAGCCATTGGAATGTATTGCACCAGGAGTCAGAAGACTTTTTTTTTCTTTTTTTGCTTCTTGGAGGGGCAATTGGGATTAAGTGACTTGCCCAAGGACACATGGCTAGTAAGTGTTAAGTGTCTGAGGCTGGATTTGAACTTAGGTCCTCCTGACTTCAGGGCTGGTACTCTATTCACTGCGCCACCTAGCTGCCCCTAAGACTTTTTTTTAATCCTAGTTTTTTTTCCCACTAACTAGCTGTGTGTACTTGAGCAAATTACTTTATTCTCCCTAGACCTCAGTTTCTTCTGTATTGCAAAAGTAGATTTTCTTCCTAATTTAAAAGTAGCTCTGAAATGCTTGGACTTGACTACAATTCCTGTTTCTCTTTTACAACTGAATAGAAAGTCCTGCCAGACTTACAAATGTAATGGGAGTCGGTAGTGGAGAGACCCTGGCAGTTTGATCATGAGCGTGTGAACATGTGGTCTAGTAAAAAGAGCACTAGACTAAGTCAGAAGACCTGGGTGGTGGTTGTTGTTCTTACTCTGCCACTTAAAATCTCTGTGTCCTCTGTCTGAGGAGTCACTGAGTTTTGTTTATTGAGTAATAATTCTTGCAGTACAGGCCTCACTGGGTTGTTCTAAGAATGTGAAGATAAACTATAACAAGCACACAAGTGTGAGAGGGTATCTTCCCCAAAGGATGTTTTGAAATCCTCGACAATAACAGAACCTTTAAAGCATTTAAAAGGGCCTTTGAGTGGCTAAATTCCATCGGGACATAAGCTTCTAGAAGGCAGCTATTGCTTTTGTGTTTTTGCCTTTCTTTGAACCCCAGCATTTAGCACAGTGACTAGCTTGTAGCTAGGTTTAATAAATACTTGTTAATAGATAGATAGGAAAGTTAGAGTGTCGTCTTGGACTATTCTATGCAAAATCATTTCAGCATCCAAAAGGAGGCAATCAGTTAAGATCTAAGCCAGAGGATTGAAATGGAAAATAATAAGCCTGCTTGATGTAACTTCTTCTTAATCTTGGGGCATGAGAAAATCATAATGGAAGGAAATCAT
>CM053580.1:302090913-302123613 GCA_028627135.1 Pseudochirops cupreus
GAAGGAGTTCATGTGGAGGCCGACAAATCTAGGAATTTGCTGGGATGGAGAGTGAATCCAAAATTAGGAAGGGTTCAGGGACCCACTGGATTTAGGTTAAGCAATAAAAGAAATGATGGAAATTGTACTTGAAATTATGTGATTGTATTTCTTTTCTTGTTCCATATTGCATCTCTATGTTTTTTACTTAGTCACTGTCATTAGTGGCTTGCTAAATATTTATGTTCTTATTTGAATGAATGGAAAAGTGTATCTTATGCACTTATTATGTACTAATCATGGGTACTAAGCAATGGGGATACGAATAGAAAAGATGTTTCCTGCTCTCAAGATGCTTACATTCTAATTGAGAAAGACTACATCCTATCATTGATTAAGCTATAGTGAAGACTTATAGAGAAGCACCCAAGGGGCCTCAAGGTGAAACAGCAAGGCAGATGGCAATGCATCTTCATTAGTGTAATTTGCATTGATAAAACAAAATCCATTTCTGATGTTGAACCATTTGACAGTGCCAGAGTCTTTGGTGGTTAGAACTTTCCAGGTCATCATTTATGGCTGAAGTTCTTTTTTCAGTAGAAAAAGAATAATTGAATTGGAAGCTTTGCTTTATCTCACTTTTCTCAGTAATTTCTGCCTGAGGAGATTGTCTGCTGCCCACACATCCATTAATTGGAATCATCACTTACTTGGTGGCAACTGCAAAATTGCAGGCCTGAGGTTTAAGAGGAAACAAGCCACCTCTAAGTGCTTATCTGGGCAAATATTACAAGGTCATGCCAGGTATTTTCATGTAATTATGCAAATTAAGAGATCCTGTGATATTTGACCCTCAGATTGCCAAATAAGAAGAGCTCTTCTATCAGAAGTACCCTGGGGAGCAAGGCCACAGACCTTCGTCTCAGAGAACCAACATTTTGGGGACAGCATTTATACTTCTTTAAGAAGAATAGAAATGACTGAGCTTAGAACCATGGCGGAGTAGAAAGAAACCTAGACTTGGAATCACAGGTTCAAAGCCCACTTCTGTTCTCTTTGCAACCTTAAAGAGATCACTTAACTCCTCTGGGTCTCAGTTAATTCATCTGTAAAATTGGGGAACTTGGTCTAGGTCAGGTCTAAGGTCTCTCTCATCTCTAAATCCCATAAAACCCTTAATTAATTAAAACAGGAAGCTGTCAGATTTTTAGATCTTCTTCTCCCCAGAGATGACTCCTAGGAGATCTCCTGTTTCCCTAGGCTTCCTGCTTCTTCCCTGCATAGCAGCCTTCCTAGAACCAGTCCGGGGTCATTCCCCACCCAACTCTAACATGGCACTTTAGTTTCTAAGGTCTGAGGTCCCTTCCAAGAAGCAGCATGGTAGAATGGATAGCAACCTGGACTTGGAGGCAGGAAGATCAGGTGCAAATTCTGCCTCATGGATTTACTAATTGTATGACCTTAAGCAAAATCCTTGACTTTAGTGTTCTTCAGTTTCCTCATTTTTAAAATAAGGGGGTTGGGTCTAAAAATCCTTTCTAGCTCTGGATCTATGATCCTTCCCCACAAGTAGTCTTCCAGAAGGTCTCCCCCTACCTTCACTTGCTGGTTCTTTTGGCTCATACTTCCACTCTAGGTACCCCCTGGAAACATAAACATTTGGCTCATGTCTTGTTTTCGCCAGAAAAGGCAAGACCTTAACAAACACTTAAGACCAATAGTGCATTAAATATACGAAGGCTTTATTTTATTCTATCAAAAATGCCGTAGTCCCACATCCAAACACTGTCAAAACAATTCTCCTGTCTGCTTCTCTCAGTGAGCCTCTACCTTACTTAGCAACCTTTATAATCCTCCATATTTGCATTATTACCAAAGAGATAGCCCACAAGGGGGAAGCATTCAAGGTCATTAACTGCCCCTCCAATGATCTCCAGCTTTCCAAGATCTGTTAAAGTCATCTTGAGACTCATCATAAAATCCTGACTGAGGATCCCCTCGTTAGAAGTAAGACAATGTGATTGCAAGTGTTTTAAGCAACCCTTACTTTCTTCTAGGAAACCCCATATTTTCAAAAACTCATATATTTTGCTAGATTTATAGTGCTATAAATACTATAGTACAAATATGATAGCACCTAAATTGAATTATTCCAAAGGAGAAAGAACAGCAGCAAGAGTCAATCCTTCTCCTTCAGACCAGACCTATGCAGTCCATACAAGTCACAATTCTCATAAAAGCCCATAAAACTCATAACTCATAATTTTCCTCCATATCACTGCTCTGTCCCTTGCTGTTACTTAGCTCCTTCTTGGTCCTAGAATTCCTCCACTTTGTCCTGGAACCCCAAATTATCCAAGAATTCTTTTGTAACCAGGAGGCCTGAACCCAAGAATCATTCTGCTTTTATAGGAATTCCCTCTGTCAGTCTATCACTTTCCCTTCACTGCTGTCATCTCTTATACTCCAGGTCCTAGTTTGGCCCAGGAATTTCCTTTCAGTCTACCACTGACTTCGTCTGCCACCACTTTGAAGATCAGGTGGTTCCTTGACCTATATATGATTCCTTATAGAAATTGTAGATTGACTCAGAATTCTCTCCATGTAACCAGAATCTGTTTGTTTTCTACCTTCTTTTCTTGTTCTCTTCATCTCCGGCCTTTTTTTAAAACATCCTTGGAAAGACAGGTTCGAAGGTGTAAGCCAAGTGCTGTGAAACCAACAATGAATCAATCAACCGTTCTTGACATGTTGTTGAATTAGATCAGGCACTACCTAGGACAAGGTAGTTTTTACCTTCTCAAGAAAATGTCATCAACACCAGAATAAAGACTCTGTACTGACAAATCAAGAATGCTGAGGGATTGTGAACTCATTAAGGAGTTATAAGATGGCATCCTGTCTATATAGTTTTTGTTCCCGAATTAACATCCTCAAGTAAATCACCCCCCAAATTACTGCATCTTTACTTATATTGGCAACAATCACCTAGCAACATATTTAGGCAAGCATTTACTAGACATCCTTTTTAAAAAATGATCATTTTAAAATATGATTATTGGACTTTTTGACACCTTGTACTCTGAATTTTCTTTGTACTATTTTCATCAAAATTTAACCTTTTAGAAATAGACATGTATTTTTGTATGCTGAAAAAACCTTGACATTTAAGAATTCTTATAAATAAAACCTATATGGCAAACATTCAGTCTGTTTCTTTGGATTATGTCTACATCTCCAATAATGTTTACTTTGTACTGCATGTTCCTGTGCTACTCCTAGGAGTTTGACAAGTGACTGATTCTTAGACAAATAAAATCATGAGAGAGGAAATGATCAGTCAATAATAGTATCTCTAGCTCCATTAGACACTGACTTTTCTAATAATGGCCAACTATTGGTCAGGACAAATTTGTTTTGTCCTATTTCTTTTTTTTTCCTACTCATAATATGAGGATTTAATTCCGAAAATATGCAAATATAGGTTGTTTGAGTTGTTAAGCCAACCAGCCTTACTGGGATTTCAAAGACTGCCAGATATGTAACACTGAGTTTCTGTTTCAGAGATAATCTATGATGATCTATAAATATACAACCTGAGTTGGATTTGGGTTTATTTTTTTTGAGATGACTCTGAATCCAAATAGTTTGCTTCTATGAGAAATACACTTCAATTCAACCAATATTATTAAGCATTTACCGTGTGCAAGGCATAGTGCTAAGTATTAAAGGTACAAAGACAAAAACCAAACAGTAGCTGCCTTGAAGGAGCTTTCATTCCACGTGAGGGAAATGCTGTCTACAAAGATTAATAGATACTAAGTGATTTATGAAAGACCATCAATGACTGAGGGAATCAGAAGAGGCTTCCCACGAATATGAGAACTGCCCTAGTCTGTCATTATTTCTATGCCCTCCCTTCTATCCACTTTATCTACAACAAAAGAAATCTGGGATTTTAAAAAATGGAGTACTTTGAACTGCAGAACTATTTGAGTTATTTGGAAAATACCAAGTACCTGGTATACAATCTAGTCTTCACAGATTAAAAATTGGAATGAAAAATATTTAAAGGAATATTCATAAGGAATATTCAAAATGAACTAAATAGAGTTGACCACAGAGAAGTTTAGGCCAAAGACTAAGTCTGAGGGTTAGAAATTTCAAATGTCTCGGCTCTCTGTTTTAAAGAACTTGGCACCTGAGACTGAGAATTTAGTCTCATGGAAGTCCTGTCACATGGAAGAGGGATTAGACTTGTACTGTTTGTCCCCAGGGGCAGAATAAGAAGCAATTTGCAAGAAGTAAATTTAGATTTGGTTTCTTTTTGAGCAAGGCAAAAATGGAACGGATGGGTTGCCTTGTGAGGTAATGGATTCTTCCCATTGGAGCTCTTCAAATCTGGATGGTTACTAATTGAGGACATTACAGTTGGTATTCCAGTTAGTTGTGGGTTGGACTTGAAGGCTGCTGACATATCTTCCAAATCTAAAATTGTTTGATTCTGTGATTTTATGATCTCTTACTGGGGACCTGAGAGGCTTCTAGGTCAGACTCTGAAGGAGACAAGACAAGAGACCACAGGGAAAGACACTTCATTAGTCTCAAACAAGAGTTTCTACATTTTGAACATGGAAAAGTACTTAAGGACCTTTAAAGGTCCTAGCATCATTCACTGTACTTGGAGAAGAGGTGTATTTTGGTACTTCAGAGAAGGACCTCAGGAACATGTTTCTTAAGTGTGTGCCTGTCTGTGTATCTGTGTTTCCCCTGGGAAAAGTATTCTTTCTGCTGGTATATGATGTGTAGATTTATGGGAAACTGCATCTCAGATCTATGGGGAAAGGTTTTCTTCCTACTTTTCCTGTGCCCTTTCATTAAGTGCCTTTGGACCACTATTAAAAATGAACACATCAGTAGGGGCTCATGAGTTCTGATTTTAGGGCATGTAGGCCCATTAAGTAGCTTGAACTTGTTGGAAGTCATGCGCTCGGAAACTTAGCCTATTGGTTGACAAGGGTTGGTGCTTTCAAGCATGATATCAAAACCATTCAGTGGTTCCCTATTTGCTGTAGAATAAAATACAAATTCAATCTGGAGTTTACAGTTCCATAGTTTGGCACTTTATAGGCCTCTGAATATGCACTAGCTACTTTCCAACACAAACCTTGTCTGTGTCTCAAATTCCCTCCTTCCTCAGCTCTGTATCTCAGAACCCTCATCTTTATCCAGGGTTCAGCTCATTTATCACCTTCCTTAGGAAGTCTTTCCTAATCCCTACATTTGCTAATGATCCCTCCCTCTTTGCATAGTTTGGATTTAATACATAGCTTCTGCATCCCACCCACCCCCCCCCCCCCAGTAGAATATGAACTCCTTGCAAGACAAGGACTATTTAGTTTTTAAATTTGTGCCTGTGGAGGGTGAAAGATGAAATGGCTGAGGAAACAAACATTTGATCTTCTGAGCATATAGATTTATTAAGCAATGCACAGCAATTACTGAACAAAGCAGGACCAGACCTCCTCAGCTTAGGGCTGGACCCTGAACACAGGAGAAGACAGACTTTAATATGTTAAGGTGCTCTATAACTGAGTCATTACTAATGTTCTCCATATCCCACTTGGAGCTGTTTTCCTGGCACATTTGGAATGAAATTCTAGGAGACATGCATCTCCTGATGGGTACTGGCTCTTCTCACTTATTCTGGGTGCAGTAAAGGTCACTACTAAGAGTTCTAAAGTTTTATCTGGCAAGGTTATTATTATTGGCTCCTTTTTGAAAATAGCCAAGACTTCTCTCCCAGGTATAGGAAGAATGATGAAAACCATGCACTGTATTCTGTTTTAACCTGTCTGTTCATTCTTCTTATTTCTTTTCTGCTAGAGTCGGCGGCCCCCTCAGTATTATTTGACTTCTAGATTTCTGCCCCAGACTCTCAAGCCAGAGTAATCACAAGGGTGTTGGGGAAATTGGTTTGAGAAGTGGATTGTTTCAGTCCATTGGGGATATGTATGCAAAATGTCCTACTGTGTCCATATAAGGATCAGGTCCGCTACTTTTTTCTTCAACTGAGGTTCACTGCTAAATTGAAAAGGTCATGCACCCTTGATGGGGCTCTCTCTAGGACTGAAAGGAAAGGGAGTGTGGGGGTAGTTCATTTCCTCAACTTCCATTTAAAATGACTGCTTTTTAAACATTCTGCCAGATGCTTCATGATTACAAATCCAGGGAAGTGACAGATGAGGAGCAATGCTGATAAGCGTTTTTTCTCCATGTTTGAGTACAAATGCCTATTCAGTTTCATAGGATAGAACCACAGGATAATAGACTGATGGCTAGGGAGGATCTTAATGTCTCTGTCCTAGGTACTCTTTCTTCTCATTTTGTGACCTCATCTCCTCTGGGTTCAATTATCATCTCAGAGCAGATCTAAAAGTCCAACCTCCTTCTGTTCCATGAGTTTCAAGAATTTAAAACCTGATATCCCACAGACACTTCATACTCAAGGTGGCCAAAATGAAGCTGAGATCTTTCCCCCAAATCCTACCCATCTAATAAATTTAGCACAAGTAGGTGTTCTAATGGATAGAGTGTGCAATCTAGCATCAGGAAGACTCATCTTGCTGAGTTCAAATCTGGCTTCAGACGCTTACCAGCTATGTGTTCCTAGACAAGTCACTTAACCCTGTTTGCCTCAGTTTTTTTCATCTTTAAAATGAGCTGGAGAAGCAGATGGCGAACTGCTCTAGTATGTTTGCCAAGATAACACCCAATGGGGTCACAAAGAGTTGGATGCAAGTGAAACAACTGAACAACAACTAATAAATTTCCATTTTTCTATTGAGGGCACAGATTTGCAACTTCAGTGTCATTCTTGACTCTTCACTCTCATTCATCCCATATATTTAGTTGTTTGAGGTGGACCTGACTCAAGCCAGTACTTTGTTGGTTAAGATTTGATGTTGGAATAGAAATGAGACATTTATAGGTCATTTAACAGTTAACAAAAGGTTTACTAGCCATATTATAGAAAGGATAACCAACAAGGATACTTCAGCATTCAGCTTGGGTAGGTGTGGATACCTATGTCTCCATGGAAATGTGTCCGGTCAGTAGGACAAAGTGTGATAGCCTGCTTGGTCTCAGGATTTCTGTCAAGTCTGAGGGGTCTTGATTCTTCTTGGCTGGACCTGTCTGTGCCTTTAGACATCCAAGAAGCAATTCAATCTGTCCAGAGGCCTCCAGGAAGTCATGTCAAGGAATATGGGGCTTGATTCTTAGCTGCCTAGGCCAACAAAAATCCCAGAAACAGCTTTGTTGCCTTTAAGGGGAAAAAGTAGCCTATCTCACATAATGAGGGAAACCCTGGTAGACAGTGACCTCAGTCACAACAATCAGTGGACATTTGTTACTTCTCTGACAACATCTTTTGCATATGTCTGTTTCTTAGGCAGGATTCTGGCATTCCTTATCTAACAACTTCCAACATATTCTCTTTCTCTCCTCTATGATTTCAGTGCATAGTCCCTAGTTCAGACAGTCGTCACTGCTCATCTGTACTTTTTGATAACCTGGACTGTTGTATTGGTGCGTTTAACTCAAGGTTCTCTCCATTACAATCCATCCTCTGCACAACCACCACAATGATTTTCCTAAAGCTCAGGTTTGGCTACCTCTCTTGTTCCTCTTCCCTCCCAGTCCATTCAACCAGTAGCTCCCTTTTACCTCTAAAATAAAAAAAAAATTCTAGCAGCCTACTTTCATCCTATCTTTCCAGCTTGATTATTTAATGCTCTATTCCCCTCACTCTACAGCCCAGACAAACTGGCCTTTTGGTTCATTCTGCATGACAGCCTATCTTCTATCTCTGTGCCTTTGAATTGGCTGTCCACCACCTCTGGAATGTAAGCCCTCTTTACCTCCCTCTTCGGATCCCTGGTTTCTTTTAGGACTTAACACAAACACCTGCTTCTAAATGATATCTCTCCTGGTTCTCCTGAAGGTACTTGTTTTTTTTGTTTGTTTTATATTCATTTATTAAGATCCCCATTAAGATTCTTGAAGAAGGGCACTGGTTGCTTTTGTCTTTTTGTCCAGGTATGATGCCTGGCACCTGTTAAGTACTTAATAAACGCTTGTTGGTTTATTGATTGGCCAGGAGTCATCTAGTATAACATCCTAATTTTATGAGGTAAGGTGGATGAGGAAATGAAGACTTAGAGAGGTCAAGTAATTTACTCAATATCATGTAGGTCATAAGTGGTATAGCTGGCATTTGAAGCAATATCCTCTGACTCCAAATCCAGTATTCTTATTGTGCCATCTCCTTTTCCATTTAGCACTTGAACTCTCCAAGGGCAAGACAGACCTTATTCCTATTTTGTACCATGCCTAGAATTCTCTGGCTTATCATGCTAGTCCATTTTTGGCTTTGCATTTGGGAAAGTAATGAATGTTCACTATTTGCAGAACATAGACTTCTTGCTTAATTAAGAGAGAAACAAAACCAGCATCACATTGCTACTGAAATAGCCATTGCTTTAAAGTGAATAGGTTTTTTTCTTGAGGAAATTCTATTTTACAGACTCCAACACATTCTCTGTCCCTGAATCTTGATGTCATCCAGTGCTACATAAAGCCTGCAGGAAAACCAAACAGGATATGATTATTAAACTCTTCTAGTCTCACAAGGTCATGTTTTTCATTGGAAGTTGTGCAGTTAGACCTAATTATGTGAAAAAGTGTTGCAATAAGAGATATTTCAGGATGTACAAACAGAAGAAAATGGAAACATTTTGGAGTGGATGAAGAGAGGGATGCAAAAAAAAAAGACAATGCCAGAAGGGAAGAAAAGCTGTCATGAGTTTTTGATAGTGACTGCCTGGGATGATGTCATGAACCTACAGGGGACTCTTTTAGTATTTGTTCATGATCACATTATCCTAGAGAAACTGGACATGAGTGCACTTCCAGATGTATTTTGCAGAACACTATTTGCAGAACATTACTCCTACAGAGTACTTGGTGGATCTGTGAGTTACCTTTTTCCCTTCTATTTTTTTTTCTTTATTCCATTCCAAAAGAGCAAACTTCCAAATCTACTTTAAACCAGAATCTTGTGATTTGAGAGAGCTAAAGTTACAATTTTTTGAGGCCAAAATCAAATTCTCATGATGGTGAAAATGCCTGACTCGGACGTTCAGAGCTTCTGTTAAGACATAGGCATGCTCTTGAGTTGAAGAGTAACACAATGAAGAGTGTGATATACATTAATTTTGTAGAACTGTGCAAAGGGATTAAAGTACTTAGAAGATGGAAGCCGGGGAACCAGTTTACATATTATTGTACAACTCAATCATTAGGCATATCCAAAGTCAGATGATTAGATCTATAAAATTAAAAGTGAACCCATATTCTGGGCTATCAACTCTTCCCAGGAAGGAAATATGTCCTCAGAATTTCTATTAGCAAGTCCCAGCTGTTACACAATAACAGTCCCCAAAGGGAATGGCATCTGAGCACAGTCAAGGATTTCTCTCCCTATGCCAGCAGGCTTACTCCTACCAGAGGACCTCATTGTCTTCTTGACTTACACCATGGCTTGGTAGAGAACCCCAGCAAAGTGGAGGGGGCTAGTCCAGGATTCCTTCATCCTGACAGTGCATATCTCCATAGTTCCTATATCACTTTGCTCCATCCCTGACAGCTTTCTTTCTGTTTACCTTCCGCTGAGTTTTAGGATTCAGAGCAATACATCTGCTCTCTCTTAGCCTTTCCTTTTGCCATGTTCCTCCAGTGCAGCTGGGTAAGTTAGTCAAATTAACATGGGTGGCTTTTTAAAGATGTCCAAAATAAAAGGGAAAGGGAAGTTGGCTCTTAATGGTTGGCTACCAGAGCCTGAACTTAAAAGGGATAATGCTGCCACAGGGGCAAAGATTTGCATCTTCCCCTCAAGTGTTATTTTGTATTCTATGTTTTCTTGCTATAAATCTGCATCAGTTGTCTTGCCTGGAGCAGTCATTTTGTCAATCCTTCTACACGCTTTCTGGTCTGCCTCACCTATACACAGGACTTCCCGGTCATTCGGAGATGATTACAACCTTCCTTAATTCACTCCTAAATGATTAGCATCCTCCTATTCCATCATACCCTCCCCATCCCATTTATCTTAAACTCCTGGCCACACTTCTTGTTTCCACGGTTGCTATTGTTTCCTTATTCCTATTCTTTTCAACCTGACCCCTTCCCCAGTACCACACTTGTCATCTGTCTACCCACTTCACTGTGCTCTGGAAAGTCTGCTTCATGCATTTAACATTTGCTTTCATCTTAAATCTTTTCCTTTCTTATTCCTATCTTCTTGTACTCACTGAGATGTGGTTCCCTCGTGATGATACCTCCCTTTCTAGCATTGGTTGCACTTTCACCCATATCCCCTGACTCAATGGTCATAGTAAGTGAATCAGAACACTCCTTGCTCCCAGTTGCCACTTCTACACTCTCCCTCTGCCACCACAATTCAACAGCCTTTCCTCCTCCAAATTTCATTCAATTTATATTTATCACTCAATCAGGATTCTGGCATTCCTTATCTAACAACTTCCAACATATTCTCTTTCTCTCCTCTATGATTTCAGTGCATAGTCTCTAGTCTTTTTGTCCTCCTCGACTCCTGTTTCATTCTAGACAACATCTCTCTCTCTGTCTCTCTGTCTCTGTCTCTGTCTCTCTCTCCCCATCTATCCATCATCTATCTATCTATCCATCATCTATCTATCTATCCATCATCTATCGATATAGATATATTGATATAGATAGATAGATATACATAGATATAGATATAGATAGATATGTGTGTGTATATATATGTATGCATGTGTATATGTATATATGTGTGTATATGTGTATATACACACATAGAAAAAGATAAATATTTCCTCAAATATGCTAACCTCAAAATCTCAACTTACTCATTTTGAATGACCTGCTCCTCTATTTGAGCTAATCTTGTCATCACCCATATATTCCACTTCTATGCTCATGAGTTTTGACATTCCTTTATCTGATCATGATCTTTTGCTATTACATTGTTCCCTCCTTATTACAACCCTTAACCTTGTTATTTTTCCTTACCATGACCTCCAATACCTTCACCCCTCAATTCTTGGTCATTTTCCCTGAACTGACTATACTCTTCTCTCTTTCCCATCCTGACCCCTTTGGTAAACCAGTTTAACTCTACACTATCCTCTTATTTCAAGTCTCTATTTCAAGTCTATAGCTAATCTTGCCTTTCCAGTCTTCAGTCTTGGCTTACTCCCACCATTCTCTGCCTTTGCCCCTATTCTATATTGCTGAATTAAGCTGCATAAATATCACATAGCCACGCTGACAGAGTCTCCTACAAATTTATGTTACATGATCTCAACTGGGTCCTCATTGAGGCAAAACAGTATTTTATACTTCCCTTATTAATTTACTATACCACTTACTGTAGTGGCACAAGTGATCCTATTCCATTATCTCATTCTGTCTTCAATCGCCCCTTGTCGAGTGGCCACTTACCAGATGCCTAGAAACACATCCATGTCTCCTTTATCCTTCAAAATTCTTTACTTGATCGACTTACCCCAACAAATATCACTCACTATCTCTCTTCTGTTTAATGGCTAAACTCCTTGAGAAGATTGTCTATGATTGATACCTCCATTTGCTTTTCTCTTACTCTCTTCTTAATTACAGTCTGCCTAGTAAGTGACTGAGCCTGGCTTTGAACTCATGAAAATAAGTCTTCCTGATTCCAAGCCCAGTGCTCTCTCCATGGTGCCACCTCACTGCCCTCTAAACTTTGTATAGACTCTATATTAGACAACGGTACTCTGTTCACAGAACATAATAAATGTTTATAAACTTGAATTGGCAAATTAGATATGTGGCATTAGAGAAGGGGAATAGCCTGGGTGACCAGGAGAATGGTGATACCACTAATTGAAAATGTGGTCAGGACAAGAAGCCAATTTTGGAGGACAGATGATAAGTTCAGTTTGCAACATGCTTAGTTTGAGGTGTTGACGGGATATCCAGATGGAGATGCCTAATTGGCAATTATAAGTGTGAGTGTGGAGCTTGTGAGAAAGGTTGAGGTTGAAGATAAACATTTGAGTCATTTAATTAGAGGGATAAGAGTATATTAAGAGACTCAGTATGGAAAGGACAATTAGTCAGAAGCTGGCTGGTCTTTTCCACTGAACCTGCACACACAGATAAGAATTCAGAGAGACATATGACTGGAGAAGGAGGTGTCCCAGGCATGTGGTTGCCACTTAATAAAAGCTTATGGAATCATTAAATAGAACCTTTGAATCTTCTGATTGGGGTGAGTCTCAGACATTTAGCATGTCTTCTATTCAAATGAGAGGTTGCATGATGTTATTGAGAGGTGGATTTGAAAACAGAAAGATCTAGGTTCAAGTTTCATCTTTAAAATGAATTGACTATGTGAAGTCCTGGGCAAGGCCCAAGCATCAGTGGTCCAGGCATCTCTTCCACACTCTAAATTACAAAAAAGGTTCCAACCTGCACTTGTACAATGACTTTCCTCAAGAAGGTTTCCTCACTGTTTCAGTGTAATCAGGTCCAGTCCTTATTCCATCTAAAATCCTTCTTTGGAAAAGAAGTGACATATAAAAGAGGGTATCACTCACCAGCTGAAACCTTTGCTATCCAAGACGACATTCCTAAAGAATTCAAGTAGCTAAGGTATTGCAATATTGACTCTCTCTTGTCTACTGTATGTTCGGTCTAGCTATAATGTGTTGGAAGACACATTTGTAGAACTGTCTTTACTGTCAAACTGAACATATGCAAACTCTCTAATGACTGATCTCTAGTTTTTGCTCATAAACACCAGTATGTCATCTAAGAGTGAAAGTCAATCCTCCCCCTTCCCGGTGGTGACCACTAGACCAGTGGGGAAAAAGAACTCAGCTGGTAGAACCAGTAATGTGTGCTGTCATTAATCTTTCCTAAGCCAAAGAGGTGGAGGTCCAGGTCATGCCATTTTAACCAGGGTGACATTTTGCTCACATCTGCACCTTTGTTGCCAGGCATTTCACAATGGGAAAACGGTGAACTTTATATTGTTCTGGAGGTCGCTCCTCCTCTGCCCTATGAGCCACGATAGGATTTCCTTCAATGCTTGGCAATCTCCTGGTCCTGGGGATGTTTTCCCTTTCCCATTGGCAGTGCTCCGGCCTGAGTCACACTGACCTCTATCTGCCCTGTAGCAGGAGGGAGGACTTGGCTTGGCTGTTGAGGCGCTTGCTGTGGACCTGTGGGGAGGAGTGGTACTGTCCTTCAAGGGTAGGGGGTAGTCTACAGCTTCATCAGCAGGCACCTATCTAGGGTCACAGGTTCAAAGGGCTATGTCATAGAACTGGAGCTAGAGGCCAGTGACCCATTGATGGCTTTCTTCCCTTGTCTCTCTGGACCTTTGTTTCTCTGCTACAAAAACGTTGCAAAGTAATAGCTCTTGTGCACGTCCTAGAACAGCTGGTGGGCTCCTAGAGCTTGCCAGTGGCTGTCCTAAGCATGCATTTCCCGGCTTGGAAAAGCTGAGATCCAGCATGCACTTTCATTCTTCATTCTATAGACCTAATCATCAGGCTCCACAAACTCACACTCCAGTTTTTGTCATGTGAGGCACTTGGCTCCCCAGTTAGGCCTATAGCAGAGGCTGTTGTGGGATCCGGCCAGATCGCCAGCTGTTCCAACTATGCTGTCAGGCCTTCTTGGCTTAAATAAATAGACTTTTTTCTTTCTTTCTTTCCTTTTTTTAAAAAAGATGACAAATAGGGTTAGCTAATTCACTAAGCTTATTTGTCTCTTTATTTATCCCATATGTTTAAAGGAGAAAAGGGAAATGTGCTAGTTTGCACTAAATTGCAGCCATTCTGTCTTTCAAGAATGTCTCCTGAAGTCCTCAGTTCCATTGAACTCCTCTGAAGCCTCTCCTCTACCTTGTATGTGTGTATGTGTGTATGTGTGTATGAGTGTGTATATGTATGTATGAGTGTGTATATGTATGTGTGACTATGTCTGTACATGTATATGTGTGAGTGTGTGTATGTATGCATAAGTATGTATACCATTGAGTGTGTGTGTGTGCATGTATATTGTGAATGTGTGTGTGTATGTATAGATATGTGTGTTGAGGGCTTATAAGAAGGAGCTAAGAAAGAAGCCAGCAGAGAAGAAGGAGATTTCCTAAAGAGCAACTTGTGCCTAGCTTACAGAGGAAGAGCCTTTGAAGCATTTCAGAACTACTCCTGACAGCAGAAGGCTTGACCTCAGGCAGTCATAATGCTAAGGTGGCCAGAATCCTCCGTGGTGCTCCGTTCCCTGTTGGCCCCAAGGTACATGGACTCCTCTGGCTTTTCCAGGGATAGCTTCAGACATTGGTGGGAGACACAGTCATTTTGAAGCATAGGGAATTCCAAATTTGAGATGTCACAGAGAATATCACAGAGAATGTGACGTGTTTGAAAAATTTGCCTTCAGACTGTAGGTAAAGTTAGCTCCATTTGGGGAAAGATTTGGGGGCCAGAGAGGTTATTGGTACTGAATTATCCCATGAAAGGAGAAAAAAGTCAGAGGATCATAAATTTAGAGTGATATAGGATCTATTTTTACTGATAAGAAAACTGAGGCCAAGAAAACTATTTACTATGACCTTGAGCAAATGTCTTCACTCTCCTTGGTCTCAGCCTCCCCATCCCTAAATGAGGGAGCTGGACTAGATGGTTTCTAAGGCTAGTTCCAGCTCTGAATCTATGAATCTATGACATAACAGCTCATCGAGGTGTTTTTCTAAACTTCATAATAGAAATGTATATGCAGTCAGTTCTGCTACAATGTGACATACTTGTTCCCTCAAGTCACTCAGCTATGCAAACTTGTGCAATAAAAAGCACAGGGCTTATGGTAGAAATGGGATCAGGGACACAATGCTAAAAAACTTCTTTAGCTGTACATAGAAATATAGGAATCTAATGAAAATTGTAGCACTAATTTATACATGTTAAATAGCTAATAATACATAAATACTACACAATAAATATTCTCAGTGTCTTAAGCCTCAGTCTGCTGCTTAATTTATGACTCAGTTCCCAAGAGTCTAACACCTCTAATTCTTGAAATGGGTCATTGTGGAAAGTGGAAAGGGGAGTGGATGAGATGTACATTAGACCTCTGCCCAGACTCTTACTGCACTGGAATGTATACAATAAATAGGACATTTTACCCTCACAAAGACCTAAAGTTTGCTTGTAGAAGTGTATGTTGGAAAGATTGTAGCTTGTGAATTATTGTGAAATTTTCTGTGCTTTCTCATTGCTTCTTGGGGAAAGAATGTACAAGCAAACTCAAAATTCATGTTATGCTTAAAATGTTCCCTATTAATCACATTGGAACAAATTTGAGTTTTCCAAATAAATTCTAGCAGAACTGACTGTAGTCTTGTATATGGATTACCACATTTGAGCCCTACAACAGCCCTATGGAGTAGGAACTTTGTTTCATTATGCTTATTTTATCAATAAGGAAAGTGAAGCCTTCAGAAGTTTGGGGAGATTCTGGAGAAGTTACCCGAGGTCATGAAAGCTAGGAAGTATCAGAGTTAGTATTAGCACTTAGGACCTCTGATGCTCAGTCCAGCATTTATTTGCCATACCATGTTGGATCCCTTTATTAATCAAGATGGAAGTAGGGAAAAGAAGGGATAAACATAGGTTGGGGAAGTTAAGGTAGACATCATAGACAATATGGGGTTTGACTGAAGCCCTTAAGGATAGATAGGATTTGGATAAATGGAGAGGAAGCATGAAGAAATTTCACATAGGAAGAGAGAGAAAAGTATGAACAAAACTATATGAGGGCATGAATGAGCAAGGCACATTCAGGAGACAGTATAATTGGAATAGACATTTTATCAAGGAAGTTGACCTTGAAAACCAAACTGAGGAGGATGGTGGCTTATCTTGCAGATACTGGCTAACTTATTATTTCTAGTTATTTTGTTTTGTTTGGATGCAAGGGAGTGACGTTGAAAGTAATGTTTTATGAAGAGTAATCTGATGTTGAAATAAAGAAGAGATTGGAGGAATGAACACTAATTAAAAGACTATTGTGATTTAAGACAATTCTGAAGGACATATGATGAAAAATGCTATCCGCCTCCTAAGAAAGAACTGATGGAGTCTGAATACAGATTGAAGCGCACTTTTTTCAACTTTTTCTTTCTTTTTTTCTTTTTTGCATTTTCTTTTGCAATATGGCTAATGTGGAAATATGTTTTGCATAATTCAACGTGTATAATCTGTATCAAATTGCTTACCTTCTCAAAGAGGGAGTAGAGGAGGGAGAAAGGAAGAGAATATGGAACTCGAAATTTAAAGAAAAAAATTTAAATTTTTTAACATATAATTAAGAAAAAATAAAATAAAAATTATATGTGAAAAAAACTTTAAAATACTAAAAAGAGATTTTTTTTTAAATCCAGGCTTTATGTAATAAGAACTTAGACTAGGATATTAGCAGTGCTGATAGGAAAAGAGGGACCAATAGGAAGAACAATTTGAAATATAAACAAGGTTATGAAAAGGTAACTGGACCTTTGTCCTCAGAAGCCGATGTCTGAGTGGGCACATCTACTCTTTCCTTCCTTTGCTTGGGAATTTCAGTCTATTCATCTGACTACACTCCCTCACCAAACTCTAGCTCCAAGTATGGTGCCCAGCAAAAAGTAAGTACTCAGTAGATATGTCAATAATTTCAGTCAAGTGGTGGTGCCAGATACTGACCTGATGAAGAAATTTCATGCAGTGAGAGAGAGGACAGTATGAACGGAACTATACAAGGGCATGACTGAGCAAGGCGCATTCAGGAGACAGTATAATTGGGATAGACATTTTATCAAGGAAGTTGTGATTAAATTGATTGGGCATGCCTAGAATTTAAAGGACTTTGAAAAGCAAACTGAGGAGTATGGGGGCTTATCTCGCCGGCACTTGCTATTTATTATTTCTAGTTGTTTTGTTTTGTTTGGAAGCAAGGGAGGGACATGTTGAAAGTAATGTTTTATGAAAAATAACCTGATGTTGAAATAAAGGATAGGATCAGGAGCTATGCTTGCCCCATGCTTACTTAGCAGTTATGTGTGGTATTCTCAGTTGCTAAGTTCTCTGATTTCGGTCTTCATAATATCTCATACACATCCCCTTCTCTCCTCCAGTGCTGCCACTATCCGGGTGCGAGCTATCGTTATCTCAGGCTCACACTGTTGCAATAACCTGCTGGTGGGTTTCTCTGCTTCAAATCTTTCCCCATTCCAGTACATTCTCTATTCAATAAACTCCTGTGGCTCCCTATAGCCTCCCGTTTGGCTTTTAAAGCCCTCTATAAGCTGCCCCCTTCCTACTTTTCCAATCTTCTTACTCTTCATTTGTGTTGCAGTATCACTGGGCATCTTCCTTTTCTCCAAACAAGATACTTCATCTCCTGCCTCCAGTCATTTTCACTGGCTCTCCTCCAGGCCTGGAATGCTCTCTCTCCTCCTCTCTGCCTCTTAACTTACCTGGTTTCCTTCAAGTCTCAGCTAAAATCCCACTTGCTGCAAGAAGTCTCTCCTGATCCCCCTTCTCTCTGTTGGTTATCTCCAACTTATTTTGTATATGTCGTTGGTACAGAGTTATTTGCATGTCCTCTCCTTCTTTAGACTATAAGCACCTTGAGAGCAGAGATTGTCCTTTTATCTTTCTTTGTATCCTCAGCTCTCAGCACAATGCCTGGAACATAATAGACTTGGCACATAAATGCTTGTGGACTGACTGACTGTCCATCCCACTGAGGAAAGATGCTGGAGGAGGGCCAAGCTATCTGTTTTTTTCAGTCTGAACAAACTACTGACTCTCAGCTCTGTTTTATTTTGGATGGCTGTAGTAACTCATGAGGCAGCTAGATAGAGGAGTGGATGGAGGACTGAGCCTAGAGTCAGGAACACTCCTCTTCTTGAATCTTTTTTGCATCATTTTGCATCATTTCCATCATTTTACAGATGAGGAAACTGAGACCCAGGAAGGTTCATAGGTCACATAGGAAGTAAGTTTCAGAAGCAGTATCGGAACCCAGGACCTCTGATTCCAGTGTCAGTACTCCTTCCATGGTACTACTCACTGTAGAACTGCCTCCTTTAAGATAACGAGCCTCTTTCAGAAATATTTGATATAAAGTCCTTTTTGTAACCCTAAATAATATTGCTCATGAAAAAGAAAAAAAATCTTTTTAGTCTCATGCAATCAAAATTATATGATGAAAACTATTTTGCTTTTATAAGTCAAGTCATCAGGTCAATGACATTTATCAAGCACTTATGAATCAAGCTAAGCACTAAGAATTAAAATAAAAGCCAAAAGAAAGAAGCCCCTGTATTCAAGGAGTTTATATTCTAATGGATGATTATAATTACAACATCTTCTATCCCTTGTTAGGTTATTAATCTTCCACTAAACCAAATATAGGAAAGGTAACAACTTTCAATTCTTCTTTAGATGCTTTATTTTGAAAATCATTTAGGTTTTCACTCAATCATTTGGAGCTTATTTTTGAATAGGCATAAGATATTTGTTTAAATTTAATTTCTTTCAAACTACTTTCAGTTTTCCAAAAAACTTCTTTTTAAATAGAAGGTTTTTTTTCCCCACTCCCACCACATCCCCCAGTAGTGATCTATATTCTTGGATTTAATGAACACTGGGCTACTATGGTCAATTGCTTCCCTGTCTTCCTAATCTTATGTGTCCCACTGATCTACTTTTTAAAATCTTCTGACCCAAAACAAATATTTTTGATTATAGCTGCTGGATAGCCCAGTTTGAAACATTATAATACTAAGCTTCCCTCACTTGTACTTAAAAAAAATGTTTCCCTTGAGATTCTTGACCTTTTACTTTAAATTAATTTTATAATTTTTTTTTAGTTCTATAAAGTAGTTCCTTGACAATTTCATTGGTATAGTATCAAATTTTAAAATTTATTTAGGTAGTATCATTTTATTATGTTAGCATAACTCAGCTATGAATGTTGCTATGTTACCAATTATTAAAACCATCTTTTGTTTGTATAAAAGGTATTTTAAAATTATATTTATAGAAATACTAATGTTTTAGTTAGGGCAGCTAGGTGGCACAAAAAGTGACAGGCCTAGAGTCAGGAAGACTCATCTTCCCAAGTTCAAATCTGGCCTCAAACACTTACTAGACACGTGATCCTATGCAAGTCATTTAACTCCGTTTGTATAATTTATAAAATGAGCTGGAAAAGGAATGCCAAACGATTCCAGTTTCTCTGCCAAGAAAACCCCAAATGGAGTCACAAAGAGTCAAACGTGACTGAAAAAACAACTGAATGACAATGTTTTGATAGGTTAACTACCAGATAATTTATTAATTTTGTAGTTATTGTGAATAGAATTTCTATTTTTATCTCTTCCTGCTGGGTTTTGTTAGTAATATATAGAAAGGAAGATACATTTATGCAAACCTTTTGTAGCCTCCTACTCTATTGAAGTTGTCGTTTTGACTATTTTTTATAATTGGATTTTTGGGATTCTTTAAGTAAAACATCATGTAGTCTTCAAATATGGGTAATGTTACATCCTTTTTGCCAATACTTATTATTGCAATTACCTTTTCTTTTTTATATAGCTATGGCTAGCATTTCTGACACAATTCCAAATAACAGGGAAGACAATGGAATCTTTGCTTTACCCTTAAGCTTACTAGAAAAGCTTCTAATGTTTCTCTGAAACAAATAATGCTTTACCTTGGTTATAAATACTTTTGATGACATTAAAGAAAGGCCTTTTTATTCCTGTGCCTTTTAGTGTCTTTAAAATAAATAAGTTCTAAATTTCATTGAAGGTTTCATCTATATATATTAATATCATTAAGTGATTTTCCTTATTGTTGTTATTAAAAAGATCTCTTGTATTTATTTTTTTATGTAGAACTATCACTATATCCCTGTAAAGCCAAGCACTAGCAGCTTTTCAGAAGAATACTACTGTGAATAGCTATTAAGGTTCTGATTACACAGTATGGTGATTTATATAGTGATTTATTCCATAACAAATCAGAGCAAAACATTCACAGAAAATCAAGGTACAATATTCACAATGTTACAACTTATCACAGATAATCAAAATACAGTATTCACAACGACTTATCACAGAAAATGGCCACATATTTTCCACCACAGTGGTCATGAAGTTTTCAACAAAGAACAATAATTTAGTAACTCAAGCATTCATAAAATCCTTCATTCAATCACAAAGAACAATATTTAGTCATCAATCACTAAGTATAATCATTTAGTCAATCATTCAGTCATCAGAAAATACAGACCCTCAACCCCTAGGTCACTAGTAAATTTATAATTTCTCAGTCAGCACACAGTATCCAAGTAAAGTCTTCTTTCAGCTTGACTTGGGGTGGTTTCTTGGATTCCCTGGGTCCCCTTCCATGGTCCCAGCTCCTACCTGAATTCACCAAACTGTCACCTGGGTTCAAAGGCAAACAGCTCTCACGTCCTTGTCCAACTCTCGGTGCAGTTCCTGCTCCACATTGGAGTTCACAGTGTCCAGTCCATCTCAAATCCTTCACAGTCTCTATTCCTGGGAAGACAAGGCTTAACAAAGCCACAAACAAAGTCTTAAATCCCTCACAGTCATGCTTCCTCAGCCTTTTGTCAGCTCCAGCTGGCCTTTGGACTCAGAAAAGTTTCAGCTGGTTCCCAGAATCAAAAATCACTCCGTCCAGGTTTTCAAAATTAAAATTATTCTCTTCAGCCCTGGGGGAAGAGGGAGGGGATTTTCCTCTTCAGTCGCCATGGGGACTGCTCCAAGAATATCTGTCTCTCCCTCTCTGGGTCTTTCCTTATATACAGTATTGCTCCTCCCTGTTCAGCCCCTTCCTGTTACATTAGCAACAGGTGACAGGAGTTCATACCTTCTGTTTCTTTAACAGAGGCTTAATCTCAACTAGGTGCTAAATACCTCTTAGTTTAGCAATACAAAAGGAACTTCAAATCTCATTGCTGTTACAATCCCTGGCATTCTGAAAGGCTAGTCATACTAATTTTCTTTTTCAAATATACTACTGTAGCCTGGCAATATTTTATTAAGGTTTATTTTTTGTATTAATTCATTTTTCAAGTTTTCTTTCTCTGCTTTGTCTTCTCCTGATTTCGTTATCAGGATCATACTTTCCTCATCGAAGGAGTTTGGAAAGATGCCTTCTTTTTTAAATTTGTGAATGATTTTTATAGCATAGAGGTTAATTATCTTTAAATATTTGATAGACTTCATTTGTAAAAGCCACACAAATGTGTTGTTGTTTTTAAATTTCCTTTCAGAGATAACTTACAAATTATTCAACTTCTCAGAGACTGTAGAATTTGGATTCTTTATTTCCTGTTTTGTTAAATATGGATATTTTTATTTATTTAAATACTCATCCATTCCTTTTAATAGATATCCATTCCTTTAAAGTTTTCCTTTTGTTGTCACATAACTGAATAAGATGATTTCTTTCAATTCCCATAACTTCTTATTCACTTTTTAATGAACATCCTTTTCTTATTTTTATTAGAATAATTTGTTTTTCTTTTGCCTTAAAAAAAAATCTAGGTAATGGCTCATGTGTTTTCCAAAACTTAACAACTCTCATTTTTGTCATCTCTATAGTCTTTTTTTATGTATTCAGGTCTATGTATCTCTTCTTTGATTTTAAGATTTTTTAAAATTATTTTCTATTTGTTTGAAGACTATAAGTTTGCTTAAGTTTACCTTGAAGTAAGCACATTTACTAATGTATATAATCAGCAAAGTAACTACAAAATAGTTCCACCATAAATCTGGGACATATTCTACCAAAAACATATGGTGCCAATGGGGACAGTGGACCCATAGGTTTATTATAAAGATCAAATGAGAAAATGTTTATCTGGTAGTCTAGAAAACCAAAAAGATTTTTGGCTTTCTAGACCTAACACGTAGTGCAGCAAGCTGCTCTTCTCTAGACAGGCCTATTCACTCTTTCCAAGTCCTTTTCTGAAACTCCATATCTGAAAGCTTCCATACTGGAAACTTCTAGCTTTCTGGATTGGTATTATCTGTGTGCAAGGTCCAGGCGTCACCTCTCACTGGATTATTGATCCTCTTCCTCTTCTTGTAGCCTGAAGACAATCTTGTCCAAGGCTTGTTGCTAATTGCTTATATGTAAAGTACTTTTCAATCTTAAAGTGTGATATCAAGGATTACTGTGATCATCATGCATCCTGTCTCCTCAGATGATTATGAGACAGTTGAATCATTGCCTCAGGAGTGGTTGTGATCTGCAGAGACCCTTTGCCTAACCCTTTTTTCTTTTTCTTCCACCTTCTTCAATTCTGTGTTTCTCATGTTAGTTTTAGTATGGATTACCTGTAATCAAGTCTTCTTTTTTTTAGTTAGTCTTCCTAATCTGTGAAAATTCTACATTGCTAAATCCAGGAAAATGGACCAGGAGAGCATGGGAAGTAATTTGTAATCATAAAACACAAATGTGGACTAACATTATTAACAAATATAATAAAAATTGTTGATATTAATTGTACTGAGACTCATATCAGTCCTTATCTAGCTAAACAGTTTTAAATGTATTTGTTCTGTCGCTGGACTCTTGTGTCTCCACCCCAAAGCTTAGCTATCAGTACTTTCATCAATTTCCTGAGATTCATATTTTTTGCAAGATCAGTGAAGTAAAATAAATAAGAGCAGTTATTGCCAGTATGAGCTTCCTATTTCCCTATATCGAACAGTTTGCTTTTTTCAATGTCAGGAAACTATTTCCTAGGAAGTCTAACTTCATTGTAATGGACATTGTTCATGCTAGATTTACAAATCAATCTGTTACCACTTATTCTATGCTTTTACAAAATCCATATAAATGATGTCCCCTCTTTATTTCTATTGACTTCCTCGATCAAATGTGCAATGCGTTCAAACTAATCTTCTTGGCATAATATTTCCATAATGGATGGAAATGACACATTTCTAAATATTTTTTAAAAACCCATTCATCTAGTACTGTATGGGAACAAGTTGTTCCTTGTATGTAAATTTTCCAAATAACTAGAGGTGAATCCTTTTAAGATCCCAAGAATTTTTATTTTAAACATTGTGGATGGAAATTTTTCTGATATTTTTCTATATTCATTTCTACAGTCATTTATGAGGGTATTCCTAAGTGCAAAGCTCTGTGATAGCCCTGGAAGAGATATAAAGATAAACAGAATCAATTCTTACTTCAATGTAGCTTACAAACTGAGGGGGGGGAGGAGTGGGAGGAAATATGATACACACATTCACTATTCTCTTATAAAATATTTAGTAACTACCTACTATGTGTTATACTGGGGAGATAATGACAAAAATTAAATAGGCCCTGTTCTCAAAGGGTTTACATTTTACTGGGTTGAGGGAGAGGGAGAAATATCACACGAACACAAGCAAATGAATGCAAAATGTGTATAAAGTAATTTCAAGAGGGAGAGTGCTAACAACTAGGAGAATTAGTAAAGTCCTAGTGAAGAAGGTAGCCCTTGAGCTTCATTTTGAAAGAACCTCGAGATTCCAAGAGGCAGAGGTGAGGAGTAAGTACCTTCCAGGAGTGAGGGACCACTGGAACAAAGCTACAGAGGTCAGAGATAGGCAACACTTAGCAGATCACTCAATATACAATGTAAGTACATAATAGACATTCAAACGATATGTGTTAAAGGACCAATTAGTGAAACATAATCTATGACTTAAGATGGTTCAATATGCCAGCTCCAAGCTGACCATCTTCTCCAGGATATTGTTTCATTAATTATTTACTCTCTTGCACACATCTTTAAGCTCTTCTTAGTACATCTCCTCACTGACTTCAAAAATGCTCATTTAAAAAAACACTAAACAAACTATCTTCTTTTTGCCCTGCCAGCACCTCAACTGGTCCTTTGGAGTCAAGGTGGGTTGTCATATTGCTAAGATTTACATCACAAGTCCTTTGGAGTCATGGAGCAGGGGTGGGGTTTATAAGGGAAGGCATAGGGGGAGTGAAAAGTCAATAGGTTGTAACTGGATAAGGGGATTTTGGAATTTTTTATCATAAAGGTGCTACATTTGTGAGTGATGGCAAGATCAGGGGCATGGCCATCTTTGTGTGTGGCTGAAGTAGTCTGGAGGAGTAACTCAGGTTGAGGAAATAAGTGGTTAGAGTATGTGAGATAGTATGCGGGTTGGATTGGGAGAGGAGAGAAAAATTATGAGCCAGGTACCAAAATCACTGAGGAAGGAAGGGGCATGATCTGGAGATATGCAGACAACTACCAGGATTTTGACTTTTGGGAAGATATGAATAGCAAGAACCTCAAGGTAAGAGGAGTTATGGAATGATGGAAGTAAGGGGAGAGCCTAGATGTGGCAATGAGGAACAAGGGGTATTCCAGCTCCCCTGGTTTGACCACTGAGGCAAGGAGAATGAGTGAAAGTTTAGCCAGTGCCAGAAAGGGTGGCCAGGGAGGATGTGTGATCAGAAAGGACCAAGTTTCAGTAAAAGCTAGTTCTCCTGTCTACTGGATCCTGTCCTTGTAATCTATAAACATGCTCATGTTTTTGCTGTGCTAAACAAACAACTCTCTCTCTACTCCATCACCACCTCAAGTGGTCACCCTGTATTTCTCCTCTCTGTTCATTGTGAAAATTTTAAAAAGATTAATCTGTACTCTCTGCTTCCAATTCCTCATCACTTACTTAGAGTTTGGCTTTGTATATCCCTGTAATTGAACCTGCTCTCACTAAGATCCTACTCACCCTTCAATCAATCAATCCACAACCCTGGCCTACTGTGCCAGATCTGAAGATTCAAAGACAAGATGTAAAAAGTCCTTGTTCTCCAGAAACTTATGGTCTAGTTGTAGGAGATAACATACTTGTAGGCTGGAAACATTAGAATCATCTATCACTTTTCCTTCTCGCTTACCCTCCACGAACAATTACTTGTTATGTTTTTATGGGCAGGTTTGACTCAGGCTATTACCCAATTAATTCAGGTTGGAACTGAGGTACTTATAGGTGACAATTCTACAGTCAATAAAAGGAGATTTAATTAGCTGTATTATAGAAAGAATATTCAACAAGGATATTCCAGGATATGCCAGAATTCAGTTTAGTAGATATTACCACCATCATCACAAAGAAATGTATCTAGTCAGCAGGCCAGACTGTGGCAACTTACAAAATCTTGGGATACACACTAAGTCTGAAATGTCTGCATGTGACTAGCAAAATGACCACACCAAGATGACCAGAGGATATCAGGCAATTGGGTCAAGGAAGGCATCTCCTAGGTTACTTCACTACTTCCTGATCAGTCTTCCTCTCTTAAATATCTCCCTACTCTAATTCACCCTCCACACAGCTGCCAAAGTGATTTCCCTAAAGTGTAGGTTTGCTCCCTAAAGGGCAGGTTTGCTCCCTGCCCAATAAACTCCAAATGACTCCCTATTACCTCTAGGATCAAATGATAAACTTCTATGTTTAGAAATGAGAGCTCTTCTCAGCAATACAATGGTCTAAACAATTCTAAAAGATTCATGATCGAAAATGCTTTCCACATAGAGATAAAAAACTGATGAAGTCTGAATGCAGATCAAAGCATACTATTTTCACTTTAGTTTGGTGCTTTTTTTCTTTTGCAAACTGTGATTTTTTTTTTTTGCAAACTGTTTCTTCTTTCACAATATGACTAATAGGAAATATATTTTATATGATTGCACATGTATAACCTAGATCAATTTGCTTACCATCTTAAGGAGTGGAGAAGAAAGGGATGGAGGGAGAAAATTTGGATCTCAAAATTTTATTTTAAAAAAATAAATGTTAAAGATTATCTTTACATGTAATTGAAAAAAATAAATACTATTTTATTTATTTTTTTTTTTCTTTTTGGTGGGGGGAAGGTAAGACAATTGGGGTAAGTGACTTGCCCAAGGTCATATGGCTGGTTTTTGTGTTAAGTGTCTGAGGCCATATTTGAACTCAGGTCCTCCTGACTATAGGGCCGGTGCTGTATTCACTGTGCCACCTAGCTGCCCCAAATACTATTTTAAAAAAGCAAATGAAAACTCTTCCCAATCTTACCCCTTCCTATCTTTTCCATCTTCTTATACATGACACCCCTGTAAGACAATACCATGCAAAGTATATTGACTTATTTACTGTTGCTCACATACCAAGTTCCATCTTCTGTCTTTGTGCCTTGGCCCTGGCTGTCCGCTATACCTGAAATGCTCTTCTTTCTCACCTCCACCTCTTATTATTCCTTACTTCCTCCAGTTCATGGACCACAACAGGGAGCCTTTCTTTCTCAGTTCTCCCAGTTTGGAAAGCCTTCCCCTTCAAGGTTACCTTGTACCTACTTTGTATGAATCTTGCATACATATGAAAATGTCTCCTTCATTACATTATAAGCTCCTTGAGGGAATGGTCTATTTTTGTTTATTTATTTGCATTTTCAATGTTTAACATAGTGCCTAGAACATAGAAAGTGCTTAAGAAATGACTGCTGATTGATTGATGGATAAAAAGTTAATTTTTAAATTTATCATTTAAACTTCTCCAAAATCTGGTCCCAGCTGATTTTTCCTTTTACACCCCTTTATGCATTCAGCCCCTAGCTAAGTTGGACTTCACTCTCTTCTACCTCTGGGCACTTATGGAGGCCAGCAGTTCTCAATTTCTTTAATCTCAGGGCCCCATTACAATCTTAAAAATTATTAAAGAGCTATTTTTCAAAAACTGGGTTACATTTACAACACTTAACCTTATTAAAAATTAAAATGTCTTAGTATTATTATGAACATAAATGTGTTCATATTTTTGGCTTCACTGATTCCCTAAAAGTGTCTCAGGGACCTTTAGAGTTCCCAGACCACACTTTGAGAACCATTATATAGTTCTTCATTTCATTCCTAGAACATAGTGCCTCTTCATCTCTGTCTATTAAAATCCTTCAAGTTTAGATGCCATATCTCCCATTAATCTTTCATTTTAGTGAAGGAAGAAAGGAAACAAGCATTTGTTTAAATGTCTAATATGTGCTAGACACTGTGTTAATTTATTCATAACTATTATCTCATTTATTTCTCTTAACAGTCCTGAGAACTATTATTATCTTCATTATACCATTGAGGAAACTGAGGTAGAGGTAAGTGACATGCCAGGGTCACAAAACTAGCAAATGTCTGGAGCTGGATTTGAACTTAAGTCTTTCTGACTCCAGATCCAGTGCTCTATCCACTGCACTATCAGGCACTAGTGGAGAGAATGCTGGATTTGGAGGCAGGAATTTAAAAATTCAAATTCAACTTGCGGTACTTAATGGCCTTGTGAACATGGAAGAGTCCATCAAACTTTCTGAACTTAGGTTCCTCCATTTGCAAAATGGGAATAACAATAATGTCATTACTTTTTTTTTTACAAGACTATTGTAATGAAATTATTTAATAAAATAGAATAATCAAGCTGGAGTAATTTAGAGATCATCTAGCAGGGACCCTCCCTTCATTTTGCTGAGCACTAAACCTCTAGTTAAGAGACATTAGCTTATTTGCCCAAATCACATAGATGGAAGAGGTGACACTGGAACTCAGGTCCTCTGACACCTAATCTAGCGCACTTTCCATTGTCCCCTCTCATATGAGGAAATTATGATGATTATTCTTGGATTTTTTTTCCAATCCCTTGTTAAAATTATTACCTCTCAAATGAGCTCCCTTGAATTTTCCAGGAGCCTAAAGCACTTTGTCTGAGTTTCTCCTTTATCCCTTCATAATCTACATTGTTTTATACACATGTATGTATTTACATAGGTTTATGTATATACACACACAAAAATAAACTCCTTGTTTATGTGTCATATGTTATATCAATATAATATGTATTTTCATGACACATTCATATAAACACGTATCTATCTCTATCCATTTATCTATATTGCTTCCCTTCTATTAAATTGTCAGGTTTAGGAGAGCATATTTTCATAGCTTTTCACCACTGTTTCTACAACCTTGCACTTGCCCATAGTAGGCATTTAATGTCATACTTTTCAATTCTTTACTGCCAAACTCCTAAAAATGGTCACCTTCTCTCACCACCTCCAATCACAACACTCAATCATTTTTCAGTTCCTCATAGTGTGATAGTTTTTGAAACTGTTTTCTTCAAGGCTACCAAGGATATCTTTTTTTAAAAAAATAGGGGTTTTTAAAATTACATGTCAAGACAATTTTTAACATTCATTTTTATAAGATTTTGAGTTCCAAATATTCCTCTCTCCCTTCTTCCCCTCCTCTCTTCCAAAAATGGTGGGCAATTGGATGTAAATTATACACATCTAGCGTGTAAAACATATTTCTACATCAGTCACAGTTGTGAAAGAAGAAACAGATCAAAAGGGGAAAAAAATAAAATAAAAATTTCCTTCTATCTGCATTCAGAGTTCATCAGTTCTTTATTTCGATATGGATAGCATTTTTTTTTGTGAGTCCTTTGTACTTCTCTGGGATCATTGTGCTGTTGAGGAGAGCTGAGTCATTTATAGCTGATCAGCACACAATGTTGCTGATACTACATACAATGTTTTCCTGGTTCTAATTCATTTCACTTTTCATCAGTTCATACAAGTCGTTCCAGGTTTTTCTGAAATCTATTGGTTCAGCATTTGTTATTGCACAATTGCATCACATTATATTCATATAACACAGCTTATTCAGCCATTCCCCAATTGATGAGCACCTCCTTAATTTCCAATATTTTACCACCACAAAAAGGATTGCTATCAATGTTTTTGCACATGTATGCCCTTTTCCCTTTTTTAGTCATCTCTTTGGTATACAGAACCAGTAGTGGTATTGCTGGATCAAAAGATATGCACAGTTTTTTTTAACCCTTTGGGCACAGTTCCAAAATTGCTCTTCAGAATGGTTTGATCAGTCCACAACTCCACCAACAATGCATCAGTGTCCCAATTTTCCCACAGCCTCTCCAACATTTGTCATTTTCCTTTTTTTTGGTCAGATTAGTCAATTTGATAGGTGTGAGGTGCTCAGAGTTGTTTTAATTTGCATTTCTCTTATCAAAAGTGGTTTAAAGCACTTCTACATATGCCTATACATAACTTTGATTTCTTCATGTGAAAACTGCATTTTCATATCCTTTGACCATTTATCAACTGCAGAAGGGCTTATATTCTTATAAATTTCACTCAGTTCTCTATATATTAGAGAAATGAGACCTTTATCAGAGACACTTGCTGTGAAGATTGTTTCCCAGGTTTCTGTTTTCCTTCTAATCTCGGTTGCATTAGTTTTGTTTGTACAAAAGCCTTTCAATTTATTATGATCAAAAT
Organism: Pseudochirops cupreus; assembly: GCA_028627135.1. Lineage (NCBI taxonomy): Eukaryota > Metazoa > Chordata > Mammalia > Diprotodontia > Pseudocheiridae > Pseudochirops > Pseudochirops cupreus. Next base: position 302,120,445 of record CM053580.1, read on the forward strand.
TATTTATTCTACATTTTGTAATGCTCTCTGACTCTTGTTTGGTCATGAATTCTTCCCCTCTATAGATCTGACATGTAGACCATTCCTTGCTCTTCTAATCTGCTTATAGTGTCGCTCTTTATATCTAAATCATGCACTCATTTTGATCTCATCTTTGTATACAGTAGGAGATGTTGGTCTATACCTTGTGACCTATTATTTTCCAGTTTTCTCAGCAGTTTTGTCAAATAGTGAGTTCTTATTCCAGAAATTGGAGTCAGTAATAGATTACTGCAATCATTGATTACTGTGTCTTGTGTACATAACCTATTCCACTGATCCATTATACTCCATTTTTTAGCCAGTATCAAGTAGTTTTGAAGATTGCTGCTTTATAATATAGTTTGAGATCTGGTATACCTTCCTTGTATTGTTTTTTTTTTCCTGAATTCTCTTGATATTCTTGACATTTTGTTCTTCCAAATGAATTCTGTGGTTATTTTTTTTTTGTTTCTGTCAAATAATTTTCTTGGTAGTTTGATTGTTATGGCACTAAATAAGTAAATTAGTTTAGATAGAATTGTCATTTTTATTATATTGACTCAGCCTACCCATAAGCAATTGATATTTTTCCAATTGTTTAGATCTGACTTTATTTGTGTGAAGTGTTTTGCAATTGTGTTCATATAGTTCCTGGTTTGGTCATGGCAGGTAGACTTCCAAGTATCTTATATTGTTTATAGTTATTTTAAATGGAATTTCTCTTTCTATCTCTTGCTGCTGGGATTTTTTGGATATATAAAGAAATGCTGATGATCTATATGGTTTTATCTTATATCTTACAGCTTTGCTAAAGCTGTTAATTATTTTATATAGTTTTTAGTTGATTCTATAGGGTACTCTAAGTATACTATCATTTCTGCAAAGGGTGATAGTTTTGTTTCTCATTGCCTGTTCTAATTACTTAAATTTCTTTTTCTTCTCTTATTGCTATGGCTAAAATTTCTAGTACTATATTGAATAGTAGTCATGATAACTGGCATCATTGCTTCACCCCTGATCTTACTGGGAAGGCTTCTAGTACATCCCCATTACAGATAATGCTTGCTGATGGTTTTAGATAGATATTGTTTATCATTTTAAGGAAAGCTACCTTTATTCTTCTGTTCTCTATTGTTTTTAATAGGAATGGGTGTTATATTTTGTCAAAAGCTTTTTTAGCATCTCTTGAGATAATTGTAAGACTCCTGTTGCTTTTGATTGATATGATCAATTACGTTGATAGTTTTTCTAATATTGAACTCATGCTGCATTCCTGGTATAAATCTCACCTGGTCATAGTGTAATTCTTCTGATGTATTGCTGTAATTATCTTGCTAGTGTTTTGTTCAAATTTTTTGCAACAATATTCATTAGGGAAATTGGTCTATAATTTTCTTTATCTGTTTTAGCTCTTTCTGGTTTAGGTATCAACATCATATTTGTGTCCAAAAAGGAGCTTAGGAGGCCTTCTTCATCTATTTTTCCTCATACTTTATATAATATTGAAATTAATTGTTCTTTAAATGTTTAGTGGAATTTACTTGTAAACTCATCTGACCCTGGAAATTTTTCTTAGGGAGTTCATTAGTGACTTGTTCAATTTATTTTTCTAACAAAGAGTTATTTAGGCATTTTATTTCCTGTTCTGTTAAACTAGATAATTTATATTTCATAAATATTCATTGATTTTTGGCTCAGATTGTCAGATTTATTGGCATATAATTGGGCAAAATATTTCTCAATGATAGCTTTAATTTCTTTTTCATTGGTGGTGATTTCATCTTTTTCATTTTTGATACTGGATATTTGATTTCTTTCTTTTTAAAAAAATAAAATTAACTGGTGTGGCTAGGTGGTGCACTGAATAGAACACTGGCCCTCGAGTGAGGAGGACCTGAGTTCAAATCCAGCTTCAGAAAATTTCCACTTATTAGTTGTGCAACAAATCACTTAGCCCTAATTACCCTGCCTTCCCCCGCTTCAAAAAAAGGTAAAAAAAAAAAAACCAAATTAATCAATGGCTTGTTTATCTCATTGTATTTTTCATAAAACCAGTTCCTAGATTGATTTATTTATTACCTCAACAGTTTTTTTTTTTTTTTTTTGCTTTCAATGTTATTAATTTCAACTTTGATTTTTAGGATTTCCAACTTGATGCTCAATTGAAGATTTTTAATTTGCATAATTTTCTATTTTTTTTTTTTAGTTGCATGCCCAATTCATTAATCTGTTCTTTTCTGATTTTGTTGATACAAGAATTTAGACAACTAAAATTTCCCCTAAGTACTACTTTGGCTACATCCCACAAATTTTGGCTCATTGACAAAATTATTGATTGTTTATTTGATTTGTTTTTTGACCCCACTTATTCTTTAGGATTAGATTATTTAGTTTCTAGTTAATTTTTCATCTATCTTTCCACTGCCCTTTGTTGAATGTAGTTTTTATTGCATTTTGATCTAAAAAGAATATATTTAAAATTTCTTCCTTTCTATGTTTGATTTTGGGGTTTTTATGTCCCAATACACAGTCAATTTTTGTGTAGGTACCGTGTCCTACTGAGAAAAAGATATAGCCCTTTCTGTTCCCATTAAGTTTTCTCTAAAGATCTATCATATCTAACTTTTCTAACATTCCATTTACCTCCTTAGCTTCTTTTTTTATTTATTTTTGGTTGAATTTGTTCAATTCGAAGAGGTAACAATTGAGGTTCCCCACTAGTATAGTTTTGCTATCTATTTCTAACTTCTATTTTAAGAATTTGTATGCTATATCAATTTGTGCATATATTTAATATCGATATTGCCTCATTGTCTATGATACCTTTTAGCAAGATGTAGTTTGCTTCCTTATTAGTTCTATTTTGGCTTTTGCTTTGTCTGAGATTGGGATTGTTATCCCTGCTTTTGTTTTGTTTTTCACTTTAGCTGAAGCATAATAGATTCTGTTCCAGTCCCCTACCTTTACTGTGTGTGTGTGTCTCTCTGCTTCAAGTGTGTTTCTTATAAATAATATGTTGTAGGATTCTTTTTTTTTTATTTTAGTTTGCATCATTCATTTCCACAAGATTTTGAGTTATATATTTTCTCCCCATCTTTCCCCTACCCACCACCCCAAAACAGCCATCCCAGTGTATCCCCCCTCCCCC
>CM053580.1:302124113-302135491 GCA_028627135.1 Pseudochirops cupreus
ATTACATTCATATACCACAACTTGTTTAGCCATTCCCCAATTGATGGGCATCCCCTTAATTTCCAGTTTTTTGCCACCACAAAGAGAGCTGCAATAAATATATTTGTACATATGGATCTTCCTCCCACTTCTATGATCTCTTGGGGATACAACCCCAGAAGTGGTGTTACTAGGTCAAAGGGTATGCAATTATTTATAGCTCTTTGGGCATAGTTCCAGATGAGCAGGCTGGTTTTCAAAAAGGCAGAGGAAATAGAGACCAAATTGCCATCATTCCCTGGATAATGAAGAAAGCAAGGGAGTTTCAAAAAAAAATCTACTCATGCTTCACTAACTTTAGTGTACTATAAAGCCTTTGACTTTGTGGATCACAACAAAATGTTCCAAGTCCTCAAAGAAATGGGAGTATCAGATCATTTTACTTGTCTCCTGAGGAACCTGTATGTGGATCAAGAAACAACAGTTAGAACTGAGCATGGAACAACTGATTGGTTTAAGATTAGAAATGGAGCATGACAAGTTTCTATATTACAATCTTATTTATCTAACTTATGTGAGGAATACATTATGTGAAATGCTAAACTGGATGAGTCAAAAGCTGGATACCACTCTAACAGCAGAAAGTGAAAAAGAATTAAGAAGCATTTTGATTTAAAGAGGAGAGTATAAATGCTGGTTTGAAACTTAACGTGAAAGGAAAAAAAAAACAAACCTAAGATCTTGGCAATGGCTCCCATCACTTTCTGGCAAATATAAGGAGAAGAAATGGGAGCAGTGTTAGATCTTATATTCTTGGGCTCAAAGATCATTGTGGATGGTGACTGTAGACATGAAATTATAAGAAATTTGCTCCTTGGAAGGAGAGCTATGAGCAAATATCGATAGCATACTAAAAAGCAGAGACATCACCTTGCTGACAAAAGTCCAGATAGTCAAAGCTATGGTTTTTCCAGGAAGTTGTATGACTGTGAGAGTTGGACTATAAGGAAAACTGAGCACTGCAGAATTGACTTTTTCAAATTATGTCAAAAGAAGACTTTTGACAGTACCTTGAACAGCAGTTGATCAAATCTGTCAATACTTAAATAAATTAATTCAGACTATTCACTGTAAGTTGAACTGAAGCTGATTAAAAAACTCACAGTGCCCCAGATAATTTTCTAAGACTATAATTAGTGGGCAGGTGATAATTCAAATCAGCCTCATAGGGACTGCTGTATACCAAAGAAATCACAGCTCTGATTTGCCCCCCAAAAAACCAAAGCAAAACAAAATTAAAAACCTCAACTAAAAGTAATGCTCGAAGAGACTAGAAACAAATGTGTAAATTGGGAAATGATTGAGCACGTTGTGATTTATGAACATCATGAAGCATTATTGTGCTGTAAAAAAACAACAAATAAGAAAAAGTCAGAAAAAAACATGGAAAGAAAAACATGATGCAGAATGATGTAAACAGAACTGAGAAAAACAATATCCTCAATGACTACAAAAATGGAAATGAAAGTAATGATAATAAATAATCATAGCTAATATTTATATAGCAGTTGTATGCTGGGCACTATGCAAAATGCTTCACAATTACTATTTCATTTGGTCCTCAAAACAATCCTGGGAGAAAGGCACTATTATTATCCACATTTTACAATTGAGGAAACTGAGGCAGATAGAGATTTAAGATACTTGCCTAGGGTGACATCTGAAGTCATATTTGAACTCAAGCCTTCCTGATTCCATGCCCAGCTCTGTTATCCACGGGGTCACCTCACTGAAAAGAACAACGACAAAAAGTTGAGTTGTAATAACCAATCTAGCTTCCAGAGAAGAGATGAGGAAATGTAACTGTATTTTTCTTTAAAAGATTGGGGATTTATGGTACAGAATGCTGAATACACTCTCAGATGTGCTCACTCTTTTAGTGGATTCTGCTTAATTGTTTTCCCGTGTTGCACAGAAACACTTTCAGGGCAGGTAGACCACGGGAAGAGCAAATCTATAAATTGTAAAAATTGTAATCTGTAAATTGTAATTGTAAAAATTGTAAAAAATTGTAATGATTGTAAAAATTTGGAATTGTAAATTACATTGTAAAAAAAAGAAAACTTTAATACAACTTTAATTTTAAACAAATACAAAGGCATAACCATTTCGGTTAATTGAGAGTTAATCCTCAACTCTTGTTTGTTTTAGTCATTGTATTGGTCTAAATTATATTCGTTGATTTTTCCTGCACATTTAAACACATAGAATGAATGTAACTGAATCATTCTTATCTGATGGAGGATATTACAGGGCCTTATTCATTGTAAACATGCAGTTTCACAATAAATACACTGCAAATGGGAGGAAATTTTGATAATAATGAGGTTTTCAGGTTAGATAGTGCATTTCTAGATGAGAGGAAAGTTAAATACAGAAAAAAAAAGTCCAAGGACATCTGTGTCCCAAATGACAATATAGGACATTGTGTACTTGTGTTTTGCTTGATTCTGGGAAATGTGATTTCCTTTTCTATTGCAATTTGAAGAGGAGTTTAAAAAAAAAGACTTTGGTAAGAGAAAACTACTTACGTATGGGTTCATTTTTAGTATCTAAGTGATTTCAAAGAGCATCTAACATGTAACCCCTTCCCAGCTCTTATAGGGTATCCAGAATCAAGGTACTGTGTTGGTCACTCACATCCATAACTCATTAGCCCTCACCAATGTGTTTATTTTTTCTATTCAGTTAGAAGACACAATAAGTTCAAATCGAAGGTGTTTAATTAAGTAAAAAAAAAAGTAAAAATGAATCATTGATTACTTAAACCTGGGGCAAACTCTTTCATAGACATATACACTAGTAACAGGAAGAATAAGCCTACATCAGGATAAGGGCACAGGTTGGGAGGACTTGTGACCAAAACCAAGACAGTGAGGAGGGGCCACCATGCCTGCTCCCCAAAGAACAAACAGAATTGTTTCAGTATGAAATACATTCCCAGTTAACATTTTAAAACCATATTTTTCAGTTCACATCAAGATGTTTTATTTTATTTGTCATCACTCCTCTTTTCATCTCCATCATTTTCATGATGTTCTTTTCAAGACTGATTACAGGCCACACTCAAGTTGGGTAGAGGCCAAATTCTAGAAGTTCAACATATACATAAGGCAGCATTGTGTTTTGCAATTTTTGACTTCTTTTTCTTTACTTCCTGGTTTCTGCCCTTATTACTGGACAGGCAGACTTCTAGTCAAGTGAATGAGGTGCCAACTCAGAGTTAAGTTGAAGTAAACTTAAAAACCCACCCTAAGATTCTTCCTGAACTTTAAGATAATTGTGTTACAGTCTTTGTAAAATTTGGAAAGACTGGGCTTCTCCTTCCCCCTACCTCTTCTCCCTGTATCCTTAATGCCTTTGGGGTATATTGATGGAACTTCTTTGATGAAATAGCTGCAAACTCACACAATGAGGCAAAGAATTATACTTTTGAAATTAAAATGAGTAACTGATGGCTTATTTTTAAAGTGACAATCAGAAAATGAGATCTTAAGAGAGTGCTGTCATTATCTATGGTTTCAATTTTCACCCTAGAGAGTAGAATCTGGCCCTATTTATTATCACAGTTGTTAGGAACTGACTACTCTTATTGATCCAAATCCACAAGTACCTTCCAAAGAGCAGTGACTAATACACTCTGGAAAAAAAAAAGGCTTTCCACATTTTCATTTCCATATTTCCCCCTCACGTTTAGCTACATGAATTTTCCTAATAAAGACAAATTCCTTCCTATCATTTTGGCTATAAATATATAAACAGAAATGGAGTTTCTTATTCATTGTCTCTACCTTCCCACTTTCAAAATTCCTAGGCAAAAGAAGTTGAGATTTCTGCAATTGACTAGGGGTAACAGGGTCTATCCTTCAGATGCTTTCTAATTCCCTAAAGACATGTGCTGGCATTTGGGTAACTGTCTATTACTAAATGTGTAATACTTTTTTTTTTGGAGGGGAGAAGGCAGGGCAACTGGGGTTGTGACTTGCCCAAAGTCACATAGATAGTAAGTGTTAAATATCTGAAGCTGGATTTGAACTCAGGTCCTCCTGATTCCAGGGCCAATGCTCTATTCAGTGCACCACCTAGCCACCCCAATGTCTAATACTTTTGTGGCACATTTGAGGGATGCAACCACATGTAGGCCCTGTTCTGTTCATGTCTAGTTGTCCAGTCACCAAGACTGTTCAGTTCCAGAATGAACTCTCCTTTTTCTTGACCGCATTCTAAAATGATGTTCTCAGATGCTTTCTTTCAGTGCCTCCGTGTCCCTGAGGGCACAGTACAAGAGTAATTCTTCTCTGGTAGCTTGTATCCACACATCAGTTTAGCCAGCACCAAATACTTTTTGATGATTGCCACTTTAAAATATAATTTCAGATCTGGCACAGCTGGGCCACCTTCCTTTGCATTTTTTTCATTAATTTGCTTGGCATCATGGACCTTTTGTACTTGCAGATGAATTTTGTTGTCATTTTTTCTAGCTCTATCAAATAACTTTTGTTAGCTTCTGGAGCTTTTCTGACAAGAATCCTTTGTCCCTTCAGGGCTTCTCTGGTCAAAGTGATGTGTGAAATTCTGTTTACCCTGGGGCTTCCCTAGTCCAGCCACTGTTAACTTAAGTTTGTACTGGTGTAATACCCACTCCTACCCAGGTGAGGTGGCAGTTCTTCCCTCAGGGACAGCCCTGTGCTGTACACACAGAGAGAGTTGTGATTCCTAATTGATTTGGAGAATACTGAATCCTTGCATCAAAGAGATTGTTGGACTATGCTCCTGAGAAGGACTTTGGGAGGGATGGGTCACAAAAGACAAGCATGAACTTTTGAATAACTATAGGACCCAAGGAGTTGCAGACCTGTAGGAGAATCCAGTTATGTCATGTTCGGGCTTGCAACACTAGGGATTTCTGAGAGAGGATTCCCTTCTATATGATTTTTTTTTTCCCTTGGTTGACTGGAGATGTTTTGTCTTACATCCAGCTAAAGATGTCCTTTACTACTATGTATTCTTTGGGCTAATCTGATCTATATAGCTTGTCTGTCTTCTGTTTTCTGTTTTGCTTGGGGAAATGGATTTATTCGTTATTTACTAATTGTGAGGGTCTTTTGCGCAGCCAGTATTTGGTGGAAGAGAACTAAGCTGGTGATATTAAATTACCTTCTTTTTGAGAGAGATTAAGCAAAGAGGCAGGTATCCATGGTCCCTCAAAACATTATACCCTTAAACTTACACTCATTTGAGGTATGGTGGATAGCTATATTTCTAACCCAATACCCCTCTTAGAGATAGGCAAGGGAACAAGCAAGCGCCTAGCCATGGCCCCCTCAAAGGCAGAAGTTGCAGTCTCCTTTGGAGAGCGGTGGGCCAGATCCCAACCCCTATTTATTCATGGCACACGTGAGCCAGTCATCTTTATATCGTGTGGCTCAGTTACTTATATGCCTAACTCTAGTTTTCTTGGTAGGACTCCTCTTCCGATGGCACCACATCTTGGCTGTCTTTGTATGCAGTCCTTGGCTAATATTCATTTGGATTCATAGGTAACTTTTTTTGATCTGGTGCATTTTTTTTTATCACTGCCGGAGTATATGTAGAAGAATCAGATTCCTTTACTCTCTTTCATGTTAGCATTTTAACCACAATTCTGAGAACCACATTTTAAAGAGAGGTTTATGTTTCCTTCTTAAATGTTCCTTTCTCTTTTTCCTCATGATGCTGTACAATCCTATCTAATCAGGTTCAAACTTCAATGATCTCTGATTGCTTTTGCTTCCTTTTCCATTCCCAATTTCCACATACAACTAACGAATCAAAAAGTCCTGTCAATTCTTTCTCTCCCAGTCATACTTTCCTTTCCATTCCTATTATCTAAAGTCTATTGAAATCCAGATTAGATTAATTTAACTTTAGGTTGTTCATTCCACAATAACCTTCAAACCTCTTATGTCCCTTTCTCCTGCTAACTTTCTTCCCTGCTGCTATTCATTTATGGGCAAAGCTCTCCTAAGAAATGCATCATTCACAGAAAATAGTGATTCTCAAGCTTTTCAGTCTCATAACCAAAACTACACTTTAAAAAATTATTAAAGACCTTCCAAAGATCTTTTGCTTAAGTTAAATATTTAGGTGTATATACATGTGTGTATATGTATATATCTGTATATACATACATACATACATGTGTACACTATAATAAAGATTAAAGCATTATTTAATAATACATAATATATAATGAAGCATTATTATAAAAATAGTTTTGAACTCATGGTCTCCTTGAATAGGTTTCAGGGACCCCCAAACATCCCTGGACTATACTTTGAGAACCACTGATGCAGAGCACCCTTTCCTTTCCTTAGTTTTTCTAACTAGCTGAAAAACAGGCTTTGTGTAATACCAGAGATTCCAACCATCCCCCTCAAACAGATCTTCCTTTCTACTTTCATTTAAGCATTCAATATTTCTGGAGATGGCAAAGACTAGCTTTATGAACACTTGTAAAAAGTGAAATTGTTCTAAAGGCCTCAAATACCGGATTCTTCTTCTTCTGGCTGAGATTTCTCCACTTTTTTTTTCCTGGCAAAAGAAATTCCCAGCCTATCTAATTCTTGCATTTCTCTGCCAGGAAGTCAGCATGGGGTGGCTGCTACTGCCACTGTAGCCTAAGGTCAAGTTATAAAGACTAGTTATGAATTCACTCACCGAGATTGTCGAGATGTTCCACAATGAATAGAGATTTGTGAGCAAAAGCACCTGAAGTGGGAAGGCAGAAATCTCCAAAAGAGCATAAAATGACACTCAACTGGCTGTCATTGGTCATCTGTTCTAGTCCCATAAATGACAACTTCTCTGAGTCTCAATTTTCTCATATATAAAACGAAGTTGAATCAAAATATTTTAATATCTAAAATGCAATGAGTTTTGATTCACAAATTGCCCAGGGCTTAATGCCAAGTAGAGGACTAGTTCCTAAGAATATAAGCTTTCAGACACAGTGCCTGGCACATAAGTGCTTAATAAATGTGGGCTTGTGGAATTCATTCCCGTCATTAGGCCAGGAGCTTCTTGAGACCAGGAGCTATCCATTAACTGTCCATATCTCTCCAGCATATAGCACAATGCCTAGCACACAGTAGGCACTTAATAAATGCATATTGATTAACCTGACTGACCAATGTTCTTTCCATAAGATGAGAACTGAAATAACCTCTCTCATTCTCCATTTCCTTCCTTGAGAAGAGATCCTGCTAAAAGGCAGAGTTCTACAATGAAATGAGCATTAAATCTAGAATCAGAAGACCCTTGTTTAAGTCCTGCCATGAGCAAATCACTTAACCTCTTTAGAGGTCTCACTTTCTGAAGGAGTAGGACCATATGGACCACAAGGTCCCTGCCAGCTCTTAATCCATGAACTCAATTTTTATTTGGGGGCCATTGCAAGAGTAGAGAAGAAATAGTCTGGTAATTAAAATGGCTTATGCAGGGTGTCCCAAAAGTCTTTTAAGTCTGAAATTATTAAGACTTAAAACAGCACTAAAACTTTTGGGACACTCTGTACTCCTTTTTCAGTTCATGGAGAGCTTTCATTTACATTATGACATTTGATTGTGAGGTAGATAGGCCAAGTATTTATTATTTGCATTTTATAGATAAGGAACCAGAGCTTCAGAGGTTAGAAACCACTTGTCCAAGGTTATAGAGAAAGTGAAAAACTGAGATTCTAACTCAGGCCTTTGTGACTTCAACTTAGCTATTTCCACTCATTAAATTCTATAGTCTTTTAAAGGAAGACAAAGAGAAGAGTGGGAAGGAAAAGGAAGAGAAAGGCAAGGAGAGCTGAGAGGAAAAATCTGGAGGGTTTTACCTTCTCCCAAGGAGAATAGAAAAATTAAGAACTCTAGGGAAAAAAGCCAGAGTGGCATTTACTCTTCCTTCCTTAAATCCCTTCACCTTAATCTAGCAATCTTTCAGCTTCTCAGAATAAAAGCATTCAGTGAGAGGGAGAGGGAGATTCTAAATGGACTGAAATGCTACTTGTACCAAGAAAAAATTGACTGGGTGAGTAAAAGATACTATTATCCAAGCTGATAGCCTCATCGCTAGTTATCCAAATCTCTTCCAGGCCATGGAGAAGTCTCAAATGGTGGAAAAATATTCAGGGTTGATATTATTCAAATCACATTGAGTTTCTTCGTGGAAAGAAGCCACTGGATTCTAACAAAGACTAACCACCAGGGTTCTTGTGTATTACTACTACTAGAAATGTCTCTTTTCATATTTCTTAACAATGTCGTAGTGCTTTTGTGTGGCAGGCTCCTGAAAATAAATTGCACTTTTTATAACAAGACTTGAAAGAGAGGCTTGGATGTAGGAACAAGGAGAAGGGAGTAAGAATGGAGCCTGATTCATCTGGGAAAAGACAGAAGGCAAATACTCTGTGACCCAGGACAAAATTGTCAATTTCTTTTAGAACTTTTTTTTAAAGTTGATGGTAGGCATATGTGTAAGGGACCAGCCTCTGACCATGTAGGGGCAGAGTAAAACTCATGTAGATCTAAATTTGTTCCTTTTTGTTTCTGTTTTCCCTTTTCCCCTTCCTAGTACCACCCCCCTAAAAATGTTTTCATGTCCTCAAACCCTCATCTCCCGGGGAAAATAATCAGGTAAATTAATCTGCTGCAGAATACTAACGCCATGGTAACCCAGAGAGAATTCTTCTTGCTATTTCATCTCTATTTTTTTTTCCCATTGAGGCCAATGATATGATGCACAGAGAGAGAAATTGGTGGAGCAATTTCTGATGCTCTTGGCACAGGAAAAAGAACTTCCCTTCCCTCATTCAGGGCTGTTATGATTCTCTCTTTTCTCAGCAAGAGTAGAAAAGCAGCATGATGGACTAAAAGGATGAGAAATGGATTTTACTCTCTCTAACAGAAGAGCTCTGAGTTGTTAGTTCAAGCACAAAGTCACCTGGTAGTCAATTTGGACATTGCATTCACTTAATTAGTATCCCTTGGTTGGATAATTAATAAAGTGACATGCTGTTTTCCTTCATGCATAGGAAAGACAACACTGGCCCAAAAGTGTAACACCAACTTACATTTGAGTAATGCTTTGTAGTTAAATCTTCTGCATTCATTGTTTCACTTGAGGCTCACATCAAGGGAGGAGAAATTTATGACTTGCTCAAGGTCACTTAGCTGGTAAGTGAGAGATCCAGGACTTAAATCCCAGTCTTCTGACAGTCTTTCTATTGCATATGTTGTCTCCTATTTCTCCTTGAACAATTTTTTTTATTTTTAAAAGGGAAACTGAGAATTTACAACTACATTGAAAGAATGACTCTACGATGAGAATTTCAGAGATAATGGCTTGGGGGATATTGAAGTGACTCAGAAAAAAGCTGGGTGGAAGGAAGAAGAAGGAAACAATAATTTATTATGTACCTACTAACTGCCACACACTATGCTAAGCATGGCCTGGGAAGTAAGTGTTATCATTATCTCCATTTACAGTTGAGGAAACAAAGGTAGATAGTGGTTAAGTGATTTGCTCCAGGATACACAGCTAGTAAGAGCCTGTAGCTAGATTTGAACTCAACTCTTCCTGACTCCTGGTCCATCACTCTCTTTACTGTGCCATCTGGCTAACTCTCAGATTTATTTGTACGGAAGTTGCCTATTCTCTTTATACATAAGACTTCTCCCAGAGTAACAGGAAAGAGACCCTTTTCCTTATACCTACCTTCTTTCATATTGAGCTCAATCCCAGCCATAGAGATGCCTAATAAGGCAGAGGCAGTCGTGGAGGAAATGCTGGTTAGTGTGGGGTTAAAACCATGAGATTGAAACCTCATGCTGGGCCTCCTCCAAACTGGTGTCACCATGGCAGCGCCTTTGGCAAGGCCTTTGGGAGAGAATCAGCTTCCACTCTGGCCTGTCCAATTGCAGGGCTCCTTAGTTCCCATTCCAAGGAATCCTTAAAATGGCACTTGGTTTATTGGCTTCTTTGCAGCAGTCAGCACCCTGTTAGAGCTGGGCCAGCAGATACATGCTGGTGGCAGGAGGCCTCAAGCCTGTTATTTTATGTTCTTATCAATGCCAGGGTGATCTAGTATTTGAGTTTTGTGCCTGGAACTTCTAGTCCATGGTGTCTGTTACCATCAGCACCCTGTGATGAACGATGTCTTTATCACGTCTAATTCTAGGGCTCAGTGATAGTCCGTACAATTGTTTGAGAATTATACAAACCTGGGACAAAAGGGAGGCCCAGCCAGTTTGAAAGATTGTGCCCATTTACTCCTGTACTTTTGGGCCAGAGGTATCTCTAAGTAGTTCAGGACCATAGGCTTGGCTTAATGGAAGCTTATTTATCTGATCTACAGGGAGAACAAACCCTGAAGCGAAAACTTATGAATGTAAACAGTTCTATCGAGAACAAGGTCACTTTGCTGAGTACCATAAAGTCCTCTGAAAAGTGTTCTGCACCGTGACCCCAGGAGAGGTGAGACTCAGCTTGGAAATATCAATTAACCGACAAATACTTACTAAGTACCTCCTATATGTCAGGTGCTGCTCCAGATCCTGGGGAGGCAGATACAAAGTGAGATAGTCCTTGCCCTCAAGGAGCTTACATTGTACTAGATATATTATTGCAGCTGATCAAACAAGATGAATTTGTTTTAATTTTAATTTGATAAGTTTATTTACTTTCAGTTTACAAGATTCAGTTCTAGAGTCCCTCAAGTTTCAAGTTTTCTCCTCTCCTTCTTCTCCCTCCCTACCCATGGTGGCGTGCAGTCAGGTATAGCATCTGCAAGTACTTTCACATTGGACATTAGTCTGGTTGTATAGAAGGGTTGTAACCAATGGAGTGAACAGTGGGAAAAAGGAAACAAAACCAAACATGGAAAAGAGCGATTGTATGAAGATTGCTTCAGTCTCCGTTTAAACTCTGTTCTTTTTAGATCTTTCTCTGAATGTAGGTATCGCCTTCCATCCTGAAACTTGTAGAGTTGTCTTATAGCTGTGCGTTGCTGAGAGGAGTCAAGTTTATCAAGGTTGGTCATCACACATACGATATGTCTGTGATTGTGCACAAATTTTTCCTGGTTCTGCTCTTCTCACTTAGCACCAGTTTGTATAAGCCTCTCCAGGTAACTATGAAGTCCATCTCCTCCCCATTTCTCATAGCACAATAGTATTCCATTACATTCATATACCACAACTTGTTTAGCCATTCCCCAATTGACGGGCATCCCCTTAATTTTTAGTTTTTTGCCACCACAAAGAGAGCTGAAATAAATATTTTTGTACATATGAGTCTTCCTCCCACTTCTGTGA
>CM053580.1:302135591-302147061 GCA_028627135.1 Pseudochirops cupreus
ATAGTTCCAGATTGCTCTCCAGAATGGTTGTGTCAGTTCACAGCTCCACCAACAATGCATTAGTGTTTCAATTTAACAAGATGAATTTTTAAGGAAAGGTTGGGTTGGAATTAGTAATATTAAAATTGGCAATGTAATAACATTTGATAGCTATTTGCCAGAGAAGGCAGGGGTAAGATTCTGATATCTTAGTTCATATCATAACATCTGATGTTCATACAGCACCCTGAGAGTAATAAACTGCATCAGATATAATATTTCATTTGGAAACAACCTTGTGAGGTAAATGTTATTATTATCCCCACTTTACAGAGGAGGAAATTGAAGCTTAGAGAGGTTACATGCCTTGCCTTTGGTGACACAAATAGAAGTCAAAAGACAGTTTTAAATTTTATTCCAGAAGTAACAGGGAGCCACCAATGATCTTTAAACAGAGGAATGATGTGGCAAAACGTGCTTTAAGAAACTTATTTTAGTGGCTATGTGAAGGGAAGATGAGAGAAGAGAGAAGCTAGAAGCTAAGAGACCAGGTAGAAGGTTATTGAAATGATCCAGGAAAAAAATGGAGAGACTGAATTAGGGTAGTGGCAACACTTGGCAGCTGGGTCAGTGTGGGCAATCTACTTCAGCTCTTTAGATCTCAGTTTCCCCATTTTTAAAATGAGGGAGTTAATCATAATCCTGTATGCTAAAGCCTAATAACTTGATAGGATTAACATACAGTCAAGATAATCAAAATCTCATTCCATGATGCCTTATTAGGGCTGGGTATCCTTTCCCCTAAAAGACAGTTCGCATTAATAGAGCGATTTAGAGGTTTGTGAGGCACTTTACAGGTATTATCTCATTTGATTCTCATGATAAACCTGTGAAGTTCTTGTTATCATTATTGCCATTTTACAGATGAGGCAACTGAGGCTGACAGGCTAAATGACACTCCCTGTGTCATACTGGTAGTAATCACCTGAGGTGTCATCTGAACTCTGGTCGTTTTATATATTACATCGGCTAGGGGAGGGTAACCAAGATGATTTGCATGATAACAAATTTATATCATCTAATCTTAACTGGGCCCTTCAGCAAGGCAATCCTTTTACTCCTCCTTAATTAATTCTTTAAAAAAATTTAAATTAAATTATTTATTTTTAGTTTTCAACATTCTTCCTAGTTAATTCTTTATCACATTTGCCAAAGCA
Organism: Pseudochirops cupreus; assembly: GCA_028627135.1. Taxonomy (NCBI): domain Eukaryota; kingdom Metazoa; phylum Chordata; class Mammalia; order Diprotodontia; family Pseudocheiridae; genus Pseudochirops; species Pseudochirops cupreus. The sequence continues at coordinate 302,136,788 of CM053580.1, forward strand.
GCTACTCTAAAACTTCTCTCCTTGAGTCTCCCATACCTCCACTCATCACACCACCTCAGCTGAGGACCTCTTCTCATACTTTATGTAGATAATGAACTCCTGCCATGAATTCCTACTCCTTTCCTTCTCCTCATCTCACAACCTTCTGGCATCACTCTCCCCCACAAGTACTCCTTTACTTGAAGCTCTGATAAAAGAGGTGGCCATTTTTTCAGGAGTCTTTAGGAGACCAGGAATCAGTACCACTGGGATTCATTTTCCTTACTCCCCTCAACATAATCTAAAATCTGGATATACTAGCCAGCCTACTCCATTGGCCAACTTGGTGTCTTTTCCCTGGTTCTCGTCCTCCACCTCCCCTCTCTTCTGTCTCTTGGCTTTCCTATCTTCCCTCAACACTCAGCTCTAATCCCACCTTCTGCCTCCCATTTCACACTCGCACACACACACATACACGCATATATATGTACATGTACACACATATACATGTGTATGCCCATATTATATATATATATATTACGTATATAGTAGTTTGCATGATGTCTGTCTCCTTTATTAAAATGTGACTTCCTTGAGAACAAGGAGTGTTTCCACCCTTCTTTGTATCCCCAGAGCTTAGCACAGTGGTGCCTGGCATCAAGTAAGTACTTATTACATGCTTGTTGACTTAACTCTAGCACATAAAGCTCTTTACAACCTGGCCCCATCTCATCTTTCTAGTCATAGAACACATTATTCCTCTCCACACCTTCTATGGTCTCAATGTACTGGGCTGCTCTCTATTTCTCACCCACAACCCTTCATCTCCCATCTCTGTGCCTCTGTACTAGCCAGCCTTGGCATACTCTCCTTCCTCACCTCCACCTCTCAGAATCCTTAGATTACTTCAGCACTCAAACCATCTACCACTTTAAAAAAATATTTTATTCTGAACTTAAGAAATAAAGGAAGCATTTCCCTAACATAGTAGAATAGAAAACATGGAACTGCCAATCTATTATGTACAACTTGCTCTTCCTTTGAAATATATAATAAAGTTATCAAATCACTTTCTTTTTCTCCCCCTTCTCCCCCCCACACCCTAGAGATGTTTACCATCAGACACAAATATGTATTTATATGTAAAGCCATTCTGTATATGCTTCTATTTATCATTTCTTTCTCTGGATGCAGGTAACATCTTCCTTCATATGTCCTTTGTAGTTAGTTTGGGTATTTTTCATAGTCAAAACGACTAAGTCACTCAAAGTTGTTCTTAAAACAATATTGCTGTTACTGTATACAACATTCTCTTGCTTCTGTTCATTTTGCTCATTATTCAGTGCATATCTTTCCATGTTTTTCTAAGATCATTGAGCTCATCGCAGTAATATTCCATCACAATCATATAGCATAACCTGTTCAGCCATCCCCCAATTGATGGGCATCCACACAATTTCTAGTTCTTTGCCACCTCAAAGAGAGGTACCATAAACATTTTAGAACATACAGTTTCTTTTCTCTTTTCCCTAATCATCTTTGGAAACAGAACTAGAAGTGACATCATGCACCGTTTTCTGCATGTGGCTTTCCCTGTTCCACCCAGGAGCTACATGAATCAGTATGTAATTTTATTTCCTTGGAATATCTTCTGAATTAAACTCTCTGGATTTCTCTCAACATAATTCAGGTAATAATGCTGCCTTTCCTACATAGCTCTGCTGTCTCCGAAGTAGGTACAAGTCTGTTCAAGGACTCAGAGAACTAAGGATTAGCCTGTCCACTAAGGGCTATATAGTCAATATTTCTGAGCTGTGGCTATTTCTATTAGACTGAATCTTGTTATAGCCCATTAGATTTTGAGTTCTTCCAGAGCAGGGAGTGTCTTTTACCTTTCTTTGTATCACTAGAGTTTAATACTATATCTGGCCCATAGTAGGGCTTAAGAAATGTTTATTGGCTAACTAACTAACCTTAACACCTTAGAACAGAGCCCAACAGGGGAGGGAAGGCCATTGATTCTGGAATTAAGAGAGTAAGATTATGTAAACACTGTCTCACTTAATAGAATGCATCCTCTTTGAATGTATCCAGTTTCAGTTTTGTTTTTTGTGTCCCCAGGACTTAGCACATCCTGGTCTGCAGGGATAGGAACTAGACCTGTGATTTCATTGGGATGGGGAGCTCTGGGATAACGATGGTGATGATGATGATGGCCAGCACTTCTATGGCACTTAGTACTTGCCAGGCTAAGGGCTTTACAATTCTCTTCTTATTTGATCCTCACAAGAACCCTGGAAAGTAAGTACTATTATTACTCTCATTCTACTGAAGAGAAAAGGCAAATAGGGGTTAAGTGACTTGCCCAGGGTCACACAGCTAGAAAGTGTCTAAAGCCAGATTTGAATTTGGTGTGTCCTCTACCTTTATAGTCAACACTTACCACAGTGCCTGGCACATAGTGGGCAGTTTGTTGATCTGTTACAGAGTTGTGTGGAGCACCAAGCTGTTAAAGGACTTGCTCACAGTCACACTAAGTTCCACAATGGATAGAACACTGGGCCAGGGAGACCTGAGTTCAAAATGGGCCTCAGACAATGTGTGACCTTGGTCAAGTCATGTAACCTCCGCCTCATTCTCATCAGCTCTAGAATGGGAGTAATAATAACATCTAGCTTACAGGGTTGTTAGGATCCAATGAGATAATATTTGTAAAGCTCTTCGCATAATGTTTGACGCACAGTAGGTCCCGTATATGTTCTAGCTATATGATGACGGTCATGGGCAGTTATGTGTCAGAGGGAGGATCTGAAGCCAGGCTTTGTGGCTTGGAACCTTCTCTCTATCCGCTTCATCCTAGTTATCTCTCAGAGAAGGTGCTTAATAAATGCTTGTTGCTTTATTGATCAATTCTAGTCCTCCCACTTAATTCTCTATTAAGAATAGAGCTTCTATCTCCATAATGAGGATATTCATCCTAATAACACTAACACTCAATGGAGTTAAGTTAACCCACTGCCATTGGTGTGCTATAGCTGTGAATCAGAGAGGTCGTGAAGGAGGACAGGTCGACAGGCAGGACCAACCCAGGACCGTCGTGATGATCAGCCTGACAGGGGGGACAGTGAACAGGGTGATGCTCCCTTACATTCTGGTACCACAAGAAGACCAAAGACCCTGAACAAAGAACAAACTCCAGTAGCCCCACTGGCTGGAGATGCTTCTGTACTGTGGGTGCTGACCATGAAAGCATACAAAGGAGCCTCACAAAATAGACTGATGTTAAGAATGCATTCTGTCTGCTCCAGAGCTACATCAAAACAAAGCTGGAAATAAATCTGACCTGCTATGTACACAGACCACGTGCTGCTTTTTGAGAACGATTACATCCCAACACTTTTATTATTCAATTACAAAAAGGCAATGATTTTCTCCAGCTGTGCAACAGTCCTCCAAACATTGGATGTAAATGGGTAATAGCTATGTGATGTCTGTCCTTAGGGACGTTTTTTAGCTGAACTCCACAGAATAAAAGATGAAAGAAAGAAAAATAACAGTAATAATGATAAATACCATTTCTATAGCACTTTAAGATATTAAAAATCAACTCCTCACAACAGCTTATGAGGTAGGTAGTGTAAATATGATTGTTCCCATCTTATAAATGGGTAAACTGAGTTACAGATATACTTTTCCAACCTACAGCACAAAGACATTGGGAGGATCAAAATGCATGAGATAATGTATTTGAAAATACTCTGTAGATTATAAAACACTCTTCGAATATAAAGTAGCAATATTAACTACTAGTCTGTATTCTATATTATAGCATGTTAAGACAACAGAAAGGATCAGAGGACCTGATTTCAAATCCTGCCTCTATCTCTTACTACCTGTATGACCTCGGACAAGTCACATAACTTTTCTAGGTCCCAGTTTTCACACCTGTAAAATAAAGCAGTTGGACTTCACTAGATGGCCTCAGTCATCTTTCCCAACTCTAAATCTGTCACCTTGTCATTTTTCTATAGCCTTTTAGATCAATAGCAAAATTGTTAGAAAGCATCTGAAAGTGCATGTCATATTTCATATCTGTGATTTTGGAACCCACATGTTGAACACTAATTTGTAATCTGTGACCATCTAGGTAGGGAGGAAGAGAAGGGTTAATATTGCTGGCTTTTATATAGCATTTTAAGAGTTACAAAACCCTTTCCATGTATTTTCCTATTTGATCTTCACAACAACCCTGAGAGGAAATGCTATCATCATGCTCATTTTACAGATGAGGGAACAGGCTCCTCACTGCTTTTCCAGGCTTATTTTACCTTGTCTCCCTTCATCTACACTACAATCCAGTCAAACTGGCTTCCTTATTGCTCCACACAAATGATATACCATCTCCTGGCTCTCTCCCTTTAGGTATTTTATCATCTCATGCATGAAATGCACTTGATCCTCACCTCTACCTAATGGAATCCCAGATTTCCTATAAAGCTCAGCTCAAGCACCCCCGCCTATAGGAAGCTTTCCTTAATTCCCCCATGTGTTGGTTCCTCCCCACCAAAAATAAAGAAAAAAATCAATATTTTGGTTTTACTTTATATATATTTTGTATTTACTTACATTTTTAGGAAAGGTAGTGTGATTCGTGGATAGAGAACTAGAGCCCAAAGGATTTGACTTTGAGACCAACCTCTGATAGCTAGTGCCTATGAGACCCTGAGCAAATCTCAGGACTCCCAGATCATTCGCTAAGATTCTAAACTGCAGAGAAATTACTGACCTGAATTGGTAGAAGAGGCAGCTAGGTGGCGCCATAATGCACAGAGCACCAGGCCTAGAGCGAAGAAGACTCATCTTGAGTTCAAATCCATCCTCAGACACTTACTAACTGTGTGACCCTGGGCAAGTCACTCCACCCTGTTTGCCTCGGTTCCTCAACCATAAAATGAGCTGGAGAAGGAAATGGCAAACCACTCCAATATCTCTGCCAAAATGGGGTCACAAAGAGTTGAACACAACTGAAATCACTGAAAAACAATAGCAACATTGGTAGAAGGAGTTTTCTCTGTGAGGAATTCTTTACTACCTGCATGACCTTAGACAAGTCACTTAACTTTTCTAGGTCCCAGTATTTACACGTGTAATTTAAAGCAGTTGGATCTCTCAAGTCCCTATCCTTAATGTTTGTGTGTATATGTATACATGTGCTTATGTATGTGTGTGTGTGCGTGTGTGTGTGTGTGTTATTTTTCCTGCCAGAAACTCATTGAGGGCAGAGAGATTTTGAATTTTGTCTTTCTACTCCCAGTGTCTAGTGTATTGTGTGGTACATAATAGGTACTTTATAAATACTTTTTGATCGATTGATTTGGACTGCGTGGTCACAAGAGATTGCCAGATCTGATCTCTCCTAATGGAGTCACTTTGATGGGGAAGGAGGGAGAAGAGAGAGGGGGTTGGTGGCAAAGAGGTCTCAGAGAATTTCTTTTCATGCGAGTTCGATGGGTCCTAGGGTTCTTGTTTTTCCATAAATGGATGCCTGGGAGCAAAGATGTTACCCTTAACTTGAAATGCTGCCAAGGAGACCAATATTTTTTTTTCCTTTTGAATTAATTTACTTTTAGTTTACAACATTCAGTTCCACAAGTCTTTGAGTTCTAAATATTCTCCCTCTCCCTGTCCTCCTCCCTACCTTCCCAGATAGCATGTAATCCAATATAGGTTCTATATACTTTTACATTAAATATATTTTTGTGATAGTCAAGTTGTAAGGAAAAATTATAACCAATGGAATGAACCATGAGAGAGAAGAAACAAAACAAAACAAAACACAGAAGAAAGAGAGAGCAAGTAGTTTGCTTCCATCTGCACTCAGACTGTAACTCTTTCTCTGGATGTGGATAGCCCTTTCCACCATGAGTCTTTTGGAGTTGTCTTAGAACCTTGTGTTGCTGAGAAAAGCCAAGTCTATCAAAGGTAATCATCACACATGCAATGTGTCTGTCATTTCTAAAATACATAGAGAACTGAGGAGACCAGTCTTTTCAACAGCAGGGGCAGTTAGGGATAAGGCTTTACTCAGAGGAAAGGAAAAGCGACGTTTATTCAGCATGTGTATATATACAGATTCATTTATACGACTTTTTATACAGTATATCATACGTATATAAATATACACATACTGTATGTAGAGTTCATGTACAGGCACATATTGTCTCCCAACAGTAATAAAAAACAAGCTGTTGGAGGAAAGAGATTTTTTAAAAATGTTTTTATCCCCAGCCCCTAACATAGGCCTAGCACACTGTAGGCACTTAATAAATGTTTGATTGATTACAGGCTTACAAGCCGATATTTTTGTTAGGCTAAAGGAATCTGCGTTTGCTTGACAAGATTATCACCTCCTAGGTTGCCTTGGAAATCCTGAGGAGTAAATGTGATTTTCCCCTGGATGTGATTTCCTAGCAAAGAGGACTCAGTGTCCAACTCAAGACCACTTTAGACAATTTCTCTTTCCCCTGGAGGAAGATGCCTTTCAGAACTCTTTCCTGTTTGGCTGAATTTATAATTGTCTCATGTTCACATCAATTACTGGCTGATTACTGTTGTAGTAAGATAAATGGCTAAAAGGTATGGAATTTGACAGGGAGCCTAAAGAAGAGATATCAAAGAGAATAAATTATCTTCAGCTTTCAAGTGATATTTCAGAGGCATAATAAATAAGGTAAGTAAAACATGGAGTTCCTCCAGTAGCCGTTTGTAAAAATTATATTTATTTCTTTCTTTATTGCTTCTAAGAAAAAAGTGCTCATTACCTGCTTGCTTGTGAGACGACTATTTTATGCCTTTTGCATCTAAGGTGAGATTCGTAAAAGCGCTGCTGGGTGTAATGGAGGGTGATCTTCCCAGCAGGCTCATGATGGGGTGGGGGTGGGAGAAGATCATCTTGGCCCTCTCCCCTGTCACCCCACCAGACATTGTGGATTAGAGGAGTACACTCACTTTACTATTTTCACAGATAAATAGTTTGTGGGTCTGATACACATGCAACACACATCTTAGGTGCCCCAGATCCCCACTGGAACCAAAATGAAATAGTCTTCCTTGAATCCCATTTCCCTAGATCCCTACTAAAGACCAATGCAGTCCCTACCAGTTCCAGAGTACCGGAGACAACATTCCTGTCCAAGAGACATTTTTTCAGGAGTCCCTATGTGACTTCTTAACCCAATTTCCAAATACTATGTGCGACAAAGTAAGCAACTGGCCTAACTGGGTTTTCCAGAGCGTGTCTTCAGAGCACAGACCTGTTTAGGAGGATAGGAATCAATCCTGTGTGGATTCAGGCACTTTTGTTCCTTCCATGTAATCCAAGATCTAGTTACACTGGCCTATTCACTGTTCTTCACACAGAACACGGCATCTCCCAACCCAGTGTCTTTTCACTGGTTGCCTTTCATGCTTGGAAAGTTCCTCACCCTCCTCTTCTCACTTGTCTCCTGATTTCCCTCTTTTCTTTCTACATTTAGCTCACATCTTACAGTCTGCAAGAAGTCTTTCCCAATCCCCCAATCCCCCAATCCCTCGTGGTTAGGGCCTTTCTTTTGAGATGATCTCCCATCAATGTTGTGTAGAGAGATGGATAGAGAGATAGATAGAGATAGAGAGACATAGTATATATATAGGACACACACATACACACATATACATGTGTATACATATGTTTATATATATATACATATATATGTATATACACTCATACACACTACATAGTTGTTTATGTGTTATCTACCCCTAAGACTTGTAACTCCTCAGGAGTGGGACTCTGTTTTTCCCTTCTTTGTATCCACAATATATAGCACAATGTCTAGCACCTAATAAATGCTACTTGATTGAGTATTTATCAGTTGGTTACAGCTGAAAGAGATCTTTGAGACCACTTAGCCCAATCTTCTTATTTTTCTGGTTGAGGAAACTGAGGCTTAGGAAGATTAAATGGCATAAGATTATGTTTTCTACGTCTTTGAATCAGTCATGGTGTACTCCCTGAGGTCTGGCCATAGAGCCTGGCTTTCCATGCCCAGAACTGAAATGTTTCTCCCTTTTGGTTGCCTGAGCATGCAAATGTTGCCACGGGGGGCATGTTGGAAGGACCTTCTGTTTAGACAAGTTTTTGCTTTGTTACTAGAAAAGTGTTCCTTGCCTCAGGCATGCTTTTATGCCTGAGCCAATTAATTTGTTGTAACAATGTCCTTTTTCTCATGAGGCACCTTTGGGTTGCAGGTATGTGTATGTGTGTGTGTGTGTGTGTGTGTGTGTGTGTGTGTGTGTGTGTTTTAATGTGGAGCATATTTTCTCAATTAAAATGATGAGCAGACATGATGGTGCACATGTTTTCTACACCTGAATTCCTTAGAGTCTTAGTCCTTTGATGTTTTTGTCATTCAAGGTGCTTTTTAAGACAAAATGATTGCAAAAAATAATTTCTAATATCTACAAAGCCTGTAAGGTCATTTATTGTCTAGAAGGTATATAGTAGAGTGGAATACAAAGTACACTGAAAGTGAGAAAGTTTGAATTAGAGATTCCTTGTGGAGAATGAGGACCTACCTACCTCCACATGCTCCTGTTTCTGGATGACATCATGTTATTTGCATGAAGTCCAAAGATATCACAGAACCTCTCAGAGAAGATCAATAATTCAAAGGAGTTTGGTCTGTTCATCCACACAGGAAAGACCAAATGGATGAAGATTGTTTATTACTCATGCATCTGAATGGATACTCTATAGACTTGTTCAATTATATGCATATCTGGAACATTCAGTATAGTTGAACAGCAGTGAACCAGGCCCAAATTTGAAAAGGAAAGTGCACTGGATTGCTTTTAGGATATTGCAAAGCACTTTTACTGAGCTCTAACTTCCCATAAAAGCAAAGGTCCCTTTATTCAATAGGAACATTTTACCAGCGTTTTTGTAGTAAAACTTAGAAGTAAAACCCGAAACACCACTGTTTCTGAAGAACTAAAAATATGTATGACTGCAAGGGAAATGGAAAGGCAGATGGTGGTTATGACTGGGCTGTAACACACAAGCTTTAAGGAACTCCAAAGACTAGTTAGTAGTAAAGGATGTCATCAAGGAATTATGTGATAGAAATAAAAGATGGTATGGTCATATAGGGAGAAAGGTATGAAATGCAGATTGCCGGAGTGTTCCACTTGTACCCCAAAATAGCAAGAAAAAGTGAGAAAGTCTGCCATGTTGAAAGGGCCCCCTGTATCAGACTTTTCAAGAGATCATAGCTAAGAGGTACACACACAATGGATCAGTACAATGATTTACAATTCACATTCCTGGAGGGACTGCCTAAATCAAAACCACAGATCCATTTGAATATTTGATTACAAATTGGAGTTCAATTGGATTGGAGTTCAATTACTGGGATTAGAAATTCAGGGGGTGGAGCCAAGATGGCAGTGTAGGAGCACCAAGGTACTGCAGCTCCCACATAACCACCTCAAATACCAATAAAATATGACTGTAAACACATTTTAGGGCTCTAAAACGCATACAAATACACCTCCCGCTGAAGGCAGCTCAAAGGGACCATCTCAATGCTGGGAGCTGAAACCAGCCCAGCCTGAAACTGTGGTGTGGCCCCAGGGGTGGCTGGACCATCTGAGCCAAGCTGCAGCTGGAGCTTCAGGAGAGTGGATCAGTGGCAGCTGTGGCAGTTTCCAGAATTATCAAGCCATAAGAAACAAGGACTAAGTGAAAGGTCAATGGAACTCAGCTAAACTTGCGGAAAAAAAGCAGGTCCAGCCAAACTGCCTCCAGGGAAAGGAAGTGGCAGAAGTGGAGGCCCTGCAGCTGCCTCCACATAGCTGCTTCAGAGCTCCCGGCCTGCAAACTGCAGTGGGCCCAAGCAATCCTTCAGAGGATAAGTGCTCTTGAGTTGAGCAGCCTGGATCCAGATCATGGTCTTGGGTGGTGGTCCTGAGGTGCATTTTCAGTGAGCCAAAGCTGGTGAGGGCTGCAAAAAAACAACAGCCCCCTAATAGCTCCAGCAGCTGGGAAAACCCCAGCAATTTGGGACAGAGCTTTCCCCTCTGGAAGCAGAGTTCCACAGAGCTAAAAAATCATTGACTGGCCATCATGAGCAGGCAAAGGAAGCAAAGTAAGAACAGCAACCAAACTCCCAAAGCATGAAACGGGAGGAAGACAACACAGTCAGAACTCCCACACCAAAAGCTTCCAAGAAACATGAAGACTTCCTAAAAGCCAT
>CM053580.1:302147561-302170126 GCA_028627135.1 Pseudochirops cupreus
TTAGAGGCCAAATGAGAGTAGGACATATTTGTAGTCCTTTCCAAAATAATGTAGAATTTGGATAGTGCCCAGAAGTTCTCAAAAAAAGTCAGAAACAAAAACAGTCACTATCTAGGTCCCTGAGTAGATTGTTACTAAGCTTGCTAATTTTAACTATTCTTTCATCTTTTTTCATTCAAGATCAGGATCTAGTATGCACATGACTTCTACCATTTTGCAAGAGGAATCCAAATCATATGAACCTAGATCCTTGAGTCTTCAAAAATGGCAGGAAGACAGATTTTGGCTCCAAATGCCAGGAATGTCTACTAGGAAGTTCCTTGAGGATTCATTATGGTAGCAAATATTACATTGCAGCACATTAGTATAATCCTCACAGGTGTCTAGTATATCATCACAGAGCACACCCGTTATCCACTCCCAAAGAGTACCTATGTCTAAAATTCTTCAAGGTCTATTTTAAAGTAGTCATCTTGGAAAGTTAAGTCTTCTTCCTACAATGCTATTCTTGGTCAACACAATTGAGAAAAATCACCTTAATATCACTTTCAAAACTTGTAGCACATTCTTTTGAATATTTTCAATGAAGGAAAAGCTTCATTTCTTAAGGATGACTTGATTTTCAAAAGCAGCCAAAAATCATTCAGAGACAAAGGTGAGATAGATGGATGGACAGACTCGTGGATTCTATTTAGAACTATCCAGGAGCAGCAACTCTAAAGCAATGAGACTGGTGTATCTGTATCATTTGTATACTGGCTTGGAAAGCAATTCCTGAAGGAGGACAAGACACGTTCTGCAGGAGATCACAAGATGAGGTGGTGGTTGTTGTTATTTTTCTTTAAGACAACATTATCTGAACACAAAATTTCCAGTATATTTGTTTACAAAACCAGGCTCATTGCTCTAGGATGTCATCTTATATCTTGCAGCATTAATTGATACTATGACAATAATAATCAATAAGACCAGAATTTATATATTCCATGAAATCACCAGAATATAGCCAACATAGTGTCAATTCTGTCTGTTCTTTGAACCTAGCATTTCCAGATACTCTAACGAACTCTGCCCACCATGTTCATTAGCATGACAACAAACATCCTTGGTCTCTAAAGATAATACAACCAACATCAGCAAGTACGTGCTGATTCTCTATCCCTCTGACCACTGGTCTCTGTTCACTCTTTGCATCTTCAGTGAAATCTCACAGTCATTCACACAACTTCTTATTCTTCTGTTTTAATTTTCATCTGTGTGGTTAGGATTCTCTAATATAGCCCTATCTCCTCTTTCCATTTCCCCCAAGAATTTCCTAACTGCTTCATCCTATTCTCTTTTTCATAGATCATTTTGACTTTTGCTGAGTCTTTCATCACTACCGATGTTAGTAGATGGCTAAAGGCAGGGTCTCACACTGCATCCCAAACCCTGCTCAGAGCAGTGGCAAAGGCCACCACTGACAGTAATCTTGGCTAGGAACAGATAAATGTCCCAGGAATAGTGTAACCACATACATTTGAGGGAAAATCCATGGGACAAATCAGCTCCACTCTGTAGACCCTGGTGCTATGCATACTAGCCCAGTAAGTACACTATTTCTCCCCACTATTGACTTAGTCTTGATTGTTTATTCCCATGTCACCATCAAGTTTTGCAGTGGCAGTCAGTAATAACAAATAGAAGGGGGTTAGGGGTAGGAAAAGAAGGGAAGGGAATAATCATTTATAAAGCACCTACTGTGTGCTGGGCACTGTAGTAAGCACTTTGCAACTCATCTCATTTGAACTCTGAGTCATTTATCAAGTATTAATTCTTTGAGGATCTGTGCATGAAAGGATACTCTGATTTCTGTCCCTTCCTATTCTGAGTGGCCAAGAGTTTCCTTCTAGTTTTCTAGAATACTTTTTCTGCTAGGTTGGATCATTGTAAGGCTTCTTTCAAATGTCACAAATCTCTCCAGTCTTGAAAAATAGCTGCCTGATGGGCATTCAACAATAAATGAAAGCAGCTGCATTTTGTCCTCCAGGGTTCAATGTGTTTCTGCTGTAGGAGATCTGGCTTTCTCCACAGTGTAAATTACAACCAGGTGGGTTTGTAATAGCAAACATGGTTCTTATCTCAGCAGTCTTACAATCTATCTGAGGAGACAAGACAAATGAATGAAAAATGCATAGTGGGATATATCATGAACACAAATATAAATATATGTGTAGCCAAATACATGAATGTGAAGGACAATTCTTATGGGTTTCCAGCTGCTGAATTTAGCTGTTTTGAGTAACTATCTCAGATGACCCAGTTATGTATTTCATGTCTCTAGAGAGGGTCCTGATGACCAAATCAATAAGCTCTCCACTGGAATTATTTTGTATTACTAGTCTACCCCCACTGAGAAAATTTCCCTCTTTTTTCTTTTTCTTTCCCTGGTACCTGTAACTATTGAATTGAGACACTGTGATAGAACCTTAGACTTCACAGTGGAATCACTGAATGTTTTAGTAGGAAGGGGCATTAGGGCTCATTACTGTAACCACACACATGGTGCAGCAATCTTCTCTGCTGCTAACATCCCCGACAGGTGGTCAGTCACCCCTGGTTTGAATATTTCTACTGACGAGGGAATTGTTTCTTCAAGAAGAACCCCATTTCATTTTGGGGGAAACTCTAATTATTAGGAAAATATTCCTTTTGTTGGATCAATGGGTAGAAACGGCAGGAAAGTGGACTTGGGCTCGAGCTGTGACCTCTGAAGTATATAGGATAAATTTAGTTTCCCTGTCAATTGAAATTCCTTCCAGTATCTGAAAACAATAGTCACATGCACCTAAGCCCTCTATTCCCCGGGTCAAAAGTTTTTCCTCTTAGTTCCTTCAATCACTTCATAGTTCACTATCAAATTAAAGTGATTTGTATGATGTACAGAGGTTGATGAAGCATCTTTCTGCATTTTAATTTGTCTTCAAGAATCATCCCAAACAGAGAAACATTTAGGAGGCAGAGGAAGAGGAGAAGGAGTAATAGTAATAGTGACAATATATGAATTGCATGCAAGAGAATGCCACCTCAGTCTTTAGCAAGTTAGATGATCTTAAGGGACAAAGAGACAGTAAGATGTATGCATGAGGCTCTTTCACACATAAAGTATTCTACATCCTGTCACTTAGTAGTAAGCCCACCACCTGTTTTTGTACTAAAATGGTTTTTACATATTTAAATGATTGAAAAAAATAAAAGAAGAATGATATTTCATGATGTGAAAATTATATGAACGTCAAATTTTGATGTCCATAAACAAAGTTTTATTGGGACAGATCTATGCTTATTCATTTATGTATTGTCTGTTATTGTTTTGATACTACGAATATAAAGTTGAATAGGTGTAATGGAAATCACTTGTGACATTCTCGATACTTTGTACTGTTGTTCGGTTCACTGCAAATTAAAGTTATACAGTTTTAACTGTGTAGCATTTCTTTTTTTCTTTTGAATAGTATTTTATTTTTTCCCCATTTACATGTCAAGACAATTTTTAGCATTCATCTTTCCAAGATTTTGAGTTTCAAATTTTTCTTCCTCCCTCCCCTCTTTCTAAAATGATAGGTTATGTGACATAGGTTATGCATGAGCTATTATGTAAAATATATTTCTGTTAATACAGTTGTAAGAGAAGAAACATCAAAAGAAAAAAACACAAAAAGAATAAAGTATATGAAAAGAGTATTTTTAATCTACATTTAATCCATCAGTTCTTTACTTGTATTTGGATAGCATTTTCCTTCATAAGTCCTTTGCATTTGTCTTAGATCATTGTGTTACTGAGAAGAATTGAATCATTCATAATTGATCATTGTCTAATGTTGCTAATACTATGTATAATATTTTCCTGGTTCTGCTCATTTCATTTTGTATCAGTTCATACAAGTCTTTCCATGTTTTTCTGAAATCTGCCTGTTTATCATTTCTTAGTATTCTATAACATTCATATACCACAGCTTGTTCAGCCATTCCCCAATTGATGGGCATCCCCTCAATTTCCAATATTTTGCCATCACAAAAAGAATTGCTAAAATATTATTGCACCTGTATGTCCTTTACCTTTTTTTTTATTATCTCTTTAGGATACAGACTTAGTAGTGAAATTGCTAAATCAAAGGGTGTGCACAGTTTGGTTGCTCTTTAGACATATTTCCAAATTGCTCTTCAGAATGGTTGGATCAGTTCACAGCTCTACCAACAGAGCATTAGTGTCCCAGTTTTCCCACATCCTCTCCAACATTTATTATTTTCCTTTTTTTGTCACATTAGCCAATCTGATAGGTGTGAGGTGGTATCTCAGAGTTGTTTTTATTCACATTTCTGTAATCAAAAGTGATTTAGAGCATTTCTTTATATGCGTATACACAGATTTGATTTCTTCATCTGAAAACGGCCTGTTCATCTCCTTTGACCATTTATCATTTGGGGAATGATTTGTATTCTTATAAATTTGACATAGTTCTCTATATATTTGAGAGATAAGGCCTTTTTCAGAGACACTTGCTATATGTAAAGATTGTTTCCTAGCTTTCCTTCTAATCTTGGTTGTATGGGTTTTGTTTGTGCAAAAGCTTTTAAATTTCATATGATCGAACTTACCTATTTTATTACATTTTGTAATGCTCTCTATCTCATTTGGCATGAACCTATCACTCAGTTAACTTCTGCTTTAAGAATCTGAGTGCTATACTACTTGGTGTATGTATGTTTAGTATTGATATTTCTTCATTGTCTGTGGTACCTTTTAGCAAGATGTAGTTTCCTTTGTTATCTTTTTAAATTAATTTTAATTTAATTTTTGCTTTTGCTTCGTCTGAGATCTGGATTGTTACCCCTGTTGTTGTTGTTGTTTTACTTCAGCTGAAGCATAATAAATTCTGCTCCACCCCTTACCTTTACTCTGTGTTTGTCTCTCTCCTTCAAGTGTGTTTCTTGTAAACAACATATTGTAGGATTCTGGTTTTTGATCCACTCTGCTATCTGCTTCTGTTTTATGGGGGAGTTCATCCCATTCCCATTCATAGTTAAGATTACTAGATATTTCCCTTCTGTTTATCCTCTCTCTCCTTTCACCCTTTCTCTCCTCACCAGTGTTTTGCTTCTGTCCACCACCTCCCCTGGTCTACCCTCTCTTCAGTCAGTTATACCCCCTTACTTAATTTCCTCCCCTCCTACTTTCCTGTCAGGTAAGATAGATTTCTATATTCAACTGATTGCATATATTATTCCCCTTGAGCCAATACTGATGAGAGTTAAGGTTCATTGCTCACCCTCCCATCTTCCCCTCCACTGTAATAGGTTTTTGGTGCTTCTCCATGTGAAATAATTTACACCATTCTACCTCCCTTTTCCTTATGTGTCTCATGTACTCTTCTTTCTCATTCCTGAATTATTTTTATATCATTCTCTCTAATTTACCTTATATCCATGCCCTCTGTTTATGTATATTCCTTCTAGCTGTGCTTTAAGTGGTACAATTTTAAAGAATTACAAGTATCATCTTCCCATGTAGGGATGTAAACAATTCAGCTCTACTGAATCTTTTAAGCTTTCTTTTCCCTTTTTAGGCTCTCTTGGGTCTTGCTATTAAAGATCACTTTTTTTTCAATTCTGGTTTTCTCCTTATGAAAGTTTGACATCCTTCTATTTCACTGAATGACCATTTTCCCTTGGAGTATTATGCCGAATTTTATCATGTAGGTGATTCCTGGTTTTATTCCTAGTTCCTTTGCCTTCAGGAATATCATCTTCCATGACCTCTGGTCCTTTAATGTTGCAGCTCCTAAGTCCTGTGCAATCCTGATTGTGGCCCCCTGATTTATGAATTATTTCTCTCTGGCCACTTGCAGTATTTTTCTTTGACTTGATAGTTTTAAAATTTGGCTTTAATGCTCCTTGGAGTTTTTATTTTGGGATCTCTTTGCTGAGGTAGATTTCTAAATTTTACTTATCTATTTTTAGTTTACAACATTCAGTTCCACAAACTTTTGAGTTTTAAATTTTCTCCCCTTTCCTGCCTTCCCTCCTCCCCAAGACGGCATGATATAGGCTATACATATACATACATATTAAACATATTTTCACATTAGTCATGTTGTAAAGAAGAATTATAACCAATGGAATGAGCCATGAAAAAGAAGAAACAAAAAAAAAGAGAGAGAGAGAGCTAATGGTATGCTTCGATCGGCATTCCGACTCTGTAATTCTTTCTCTGGATGTGGATAGGGTTTTCCATCATGAACCTTTTGGAGTTGTCTTAGAACCTGGCATTGCTAAGAAGAGCCAAGTCTATCAGTTAGTCATTTCACAAAGTGATTGTAACTGCACAACATTCTCCTGGTTCTGCTCCCCTCACTCAGCATCAGTTCAGATAGGTCTTTCCAGGTTTTTCTTAAGTCTGCATGCTTATCATTTCTTATAGCTCAATAGTATTCCACTACATTCATATACCACAACTTGTTCAGCCATTCTCCAATTGATGGAAATGTCCTCAATTTCCAATTCTTTGTCACCACAAAAATATTTTTGTACATGTGGGTCCTTTTCCCATTTTTATGATCTCTTTGGGATACAGCCCTAGAAGTGCTATTACTGGGTCAAAGGGTATGCACATTTTTGGAGCCTTTTGGGCATAGTTCCAAATTGCTCTCCAAAATTGTTGAATCAGCTCACAACCCCAACAACAATGCATTAGTGTTCCAGTTTTCCCAAATCTTCTCCAGCATTTATTATTTTCCTGTTTTGTCATGTTAGCCAATCTGACAGGTATGATGTGGTACCTAAGAGGTGTTTTGATTTGCATTTCTCTAATCAATAATGATTTAGAACATATTTCCATATGACTATAGATATCTTTAATTTCTTCCTCTGAAAACTGCTTATTCATATCCTTTGATGATTTATCAATTGGGGATTGACTTATATTCTTTAAATTTTACTCAGTTATCTATCATTGAATGACCATATTTTTTCCTGAAGCATTATACTCAGTTTTCTTGGGTAGTTGATTCTTGGTTTTAAGCCTAGCTCCTTTGCCCTTCAGAATGTCATATTCCAAGCCCTTCAAGCCCTTAATGTGGAAGCTGCTAGGTCTTGTGTTATCCTGATTGTGTTTCCACAGTATTCAAATTGTTTCTTCCTGATTGCTTGCAGTATTTTCTCCTTGATCTGGGAACTCCAGAATTTGCCTATAATATTCCAAGGAGTTTTCTTTTTGGGATCTTTTTCAAGAGGTGATCAGTGAATTCTTCCCATTTCTATTTTGCCCTCTGGTTCTAGAATATCAGGGCAATTTTGCTTGAGAATTTCTTGAAAGATGTTGTCTAGGCTCTTTTTTTTTTATCATGGCTTTTAGATAGTCTGATAATTCTTAAATTCTCTCTCCTGGATCTATTTGCTAGGTCAGTGGTTTTTCCAATGAGATATTTCACATTGCCTTCTATTTTTTCATTTGTTTGGATCTGTTTTATAGTATCTTAATTTTCCATAAAGTTATTAATTTCCATTTGCTCCAATCTAATTTTGAAGGAATTATGCTCTTCAGTGAGTTTTTGAAATTTCTTTTCCATCTGGCAAATCTGACTTTTTAAGGCATTCTTCTCCTCATTGGCTTTTTGGGCCTCTTTTGCCATTTATGTTAGTCTATTTTTAAGGTCTCTTATTCTGTATTTTTTGGGTCTCCTTTAGCAGGCTATTGACTCTTTTTTCATGATTTTCTTGCATCATTCTCACTTCCCTTCCCAATTTTTCCTCCACTTCTCTTACTTGATTTTCAAAATCTTTCTTGAGCTCCTCCATGGCCTGTAACCAATTCACATTTTTCTTGGAAGCTTTTGATGCAGGAGCTCTGATTTTGTTGTTTTCCTCTCATTCCATGCTTTGATCCTTTTTGTCCCCAAAAAAGGATTCTATGGTCTGTTTGTGCTTCCTCTGCTTGCTCATATTGCCGACTAATTACTTGATTTTTGAGCTCTTGGCTACGTTAGAACTCTGCTTCCAGATTGCAGAGAGCTATGCTTCAAATTGCTAGGGTTTTCACAGCTGCCAGAGCTATTAGGAGGGTGCCCTCTCTGAAGCCCCCACAAGCCCTGGCACGCTGGCTACACACCCCAGGACCACCACTCAAGACCATGATCCAGATCCAAGCAGGTTAAAGCAAGAGCGATTACCCTCTGAATGGTCGCTTGGTCCCCCTATGATCTGCAGGCCAGGAGCTCTGGAGGAAGCCACACGGCAGCAGCTGCAGCCGCTGTGTCTCTGACACTTCTTGCCCCAGAAACAGGGGCCAGACCGTGCTCTTCTCCACCCAGTTCCAGCAGAGTTTTTGACTGACCTTTTACTTTATTTTTTGGCATTTATGGGTTGAGAAGCCTAGAAACTGCCACAGCTGCTGGTGATTCACTCTCCTGAAGTCTGCTCTGGCTGCTGCTGGTCAGGGCTGCCCCAGGGCTTAGTGCAGCTCACACGGGACTGCACTTGGCTTCCAGCGCAGTGTGATAGACCCTTCCTGTTGGCCTGCCAAGCTGCCTTCAGTAGGAGATTTGTTTCTCTCTGTCACTTTGTGGGTTCTGTAGCTCTAAAATTTGTTTAGAGTAATTTTTTTTACATGTATTGGAGGTAGTGGGAGCTGGAACCATGCGGAAGTTCTGCTACTCTGTTTACTCTGCCACCTTGGCTCTACCTCTGGGTCACATTCTTATAAAGATAAGCCACTAGAAAACCTGAATAGGTGTCAACACAAGTACATATAAATTTGCATCCTTTATCTTGGGGTAGGGGACCAATAAAATCCAATTGCCAAATTTGGACTTGGGCTTTTCCCTTTGCTATCTCCTCAGTTACTACCCAAGGAACAGTTCATTCCTCTTCCAATGGACATATATGACATTCCTCTGCTATTTGTTTTAACAATGAATGAGAGATACTAATACCTCAATCTTGTGCCCACCAGCGTGTGGCCTGGACCCCTACATTGTCAGTCATTTGATTGACCCATTTTGCTAGTACTGAATCATCAATTATCGTCAGAGTAGAGACAATAGGTTGAGTAGCAATCTTTGCTAGTTGATCAGCATGTGCATTGTACTCACATTCTGGTGTGGTGAGGGCCATATGAGCATCTACATGAAAAACTGACAAATTAGTAGCCAAAGATATGTCCCATATATTTTCCCATAATTCTTTGCCCCAGACTTGTTTACCATGAATTTCCAAATTTTGATTTTTCTACATGAGCATCCATGTAGCTAACCCATTAGCTACGGCCCATGAATTAGTAAATATATGACACTGTCCTCCTTGTTCTGTACTGCCATAGGTTCAGCATCAGAAATGTATAACCATAAAGCATTTGCATGAAATATGCTTGATGCAGGGCTAGGACAAGTCACAACTCCTATGCTACAGATATGCTAATGTCCTCCAGGGATATCATCACACTATTTTCTGATAGGTGTACCTGCTAAATTCTGCTAATGTCTCTTCTTATCTCATGTTCTTTAGTTGCAATACAGTTCTGAGGAACTGTTGCTTCCTGCTGTCACCAGCTGATCACCAACTCTGATGAAACTTATTCCTGGAGCTATATTTTGCCCTTTTGTGAGGCAAACCCCAGACAGCCATATCCAGTCATCTAGCTACTTAGAGAAGCCCTTATGGATTTTAAAGCCTGTCTTAGGATTCTCTTTTTCCTATTGCCACTTGTGGTCCTTTAGGCTAACATCTTATCTGAGCTGTTGCCTAAAATTTTTTTAAATTCCTAAAATATCCTTAGATGACTAGCCTGAGTCTTTTTCAAATCATCCTGGGAATTCTACTTAGCAAAACTACAAAAAAGTATCTGGATGGTGATGTGGTGAAGAGATTCCTTTTATTTCCTATAATGATTGCAATCCAAATCAACTCAGGAGTAAACCAGGGATATCTAAAAAGTGCCAGATGGAGCTATTGAACCTGGTAACCTTTGTTATACTTCCTACAAACAACCAAAATCACTTTACTCTGTCTCTCTTTCTCTCTCTATATATATATATTTGTATATATGTGTATATATTATTATTATTAGGGGGAGGAGGTAGAATAAAATAGCAAAGGAATCATAAACCTCAGACTCAGAACTTAATAGAATGGCCTTCATTTCAAAGAGAAGCCACAGGGATTGCATGGAAGAAATTGCTTAGTGGTTTAAAATCTGTTCCAAGAGAATTGAGTATGGTACTTTAAATGAAGCTCAATTATATATAACATTTTCTCCAAGAATTTCCCACAGTTTAGTCAACTTATATTGTGCCTTTGCTGCCAGTGTTTACTGATTCCCCAGGTGGACTACTGTGGTCAGTAAGAAAGCAAAACTGCTGGAGAAGACAGTGAGGAAAGTCTAGGCCCCCGCGCCACAGTGTTTGGGAGCCAAGTCTCCCAACATTTTACCCTGGGTTGGTAACAGTGAAAAGTAAACTCAAGACTCATTAGAAGACGTAATGAGGATGCCAGACCCTATTTCCTGATAGGGACTAAAACAAATCAAGCTTTCTACTTTTCTTTACTCTTCTGTTATGGTTTAATTTTTATCAGGATGTGTGTTGGATTTCTGGGAGAACTCTGCCGCCTGGGTCTAGCAGGAGGAACAGATGGGGAGGCAATAGCAAAGATGGGTGAGCCAATGCAGACTGTGAAAGCCAAATAGAAGTTTTGTGGCCTAATGATTTTTTGAAAACTATTTGCAAGATTGAGCTCCAGCGATAAATGCTCCAGCCAGGTTTAATGAGTACTGGCAGCTAAAATGAATCCTCCATTAAAAAAAAAAAGATCTAAGGATAACACAAACTAAGATTTTTTTCTCCATTTTAGATACTGTCTGGTTCAAAATTTTCCTTTAGATAAAATTACAGAAAAATAGCAGCCTTTTTGGGTGGATTTCAGAGAGCTTTAACTTGTGTTTGCTTTTGTCCTGGGAAAATTTTGAACTAACAGTGAATCTCAAAGGTACTGAATTGTGGGAAAATACTTGCCCTTCTTTTAACAGGAACTACTGGAAATAAATACATAGGGGTCTTGTTCCATCAGTGCTACTGGCCGACTGCATGACCTTGGATGGGTCCTTTCATCTCTTTCTCTCCATTTTTCCCAGCAGTCTGCTCTACTTATATTACAGGAATGTTATGAGTAAAAATAATATCTCTGACAGCATAAGGGCCCATCAGAAGAAGGCATTATATAAATGCAAAGTGTTGTTGATCTTCCATTTCCATTGTTCAGATTAATCTGGTTTTAATCTGCAAGAACAATAAGGCCATTAGCCAAGAATATTCCACTTGGCTGGATGTAACAGTATACCACAAGCATATTGCTGAGATAAAAATCTCTACTTTAGGACAGGCAGCCAGAAATACTGCCATAGCAAAAGATATCAGCTTGTTGCAAAGGATGCCAAACCACCTTCCTCACTGAAACAACAGCTGACTTGACTTTGGATGGATTCAAGTGCATGGCACCAGAATGATGTGATCTAAAGTTTGTCAGTCAATGTGCGTGATGTGTTTAGACCGTCATGTGAACAGTAAGAGCTAGGACCTTCCACTCATTCCACAGTGAAGATTTAAAGCAACAAATGGAAACCAGGGAACTCTTTCCCCATCGTAATGTTTCTGCTATATTCTTTGGGTCTACACACTAAGACAGGTTAATTCATTACAGAAAAAAGAAAAACATTTACATTTATTCACTAAACCAACTTCCTGCCTATCATATCTGGCTGGGTTCTGCCATTTCACATGCAGGCACTCATCAGGCCCAACCCTATTTGGTTCATCATGAAATTATTTCTACAGGAAAATAATGCTGCCTTTAGATGAGAAAAAAAATGCCACCTGGCTACAAGACCTCACTTATTGAAGCCCAAGTAGTTTTATGTTAACTTATCCTTCCCTTACATGCCAGGTTTTCTCCATTTTGGAGTTTTGTTCACAGATGTCCATGTCTCTTGCTATGTCAGAAAAAGAGGAGCCATCTTGCAAACTTTGGAAAAAGGATGGAAATTCTCCAAGGAATGGCAAGGCAATGAAGACAGGGATGACTGGGAGGAGGGAGGTGTGAATCATTATTTGGCTTTTTATCACACCCATAACAATTTGCTTTGATTGAAAGCAGCCTCAAGGCTTCTCTAACAGCCACAAGACTTCATAATTAAAAAAGAACTTCTCTGGGAAAGCATGTTTTTATTCAAACCTTCTCCTGGACAATTCACTTATGTTTCTAAAACCAAAGTGCTCTCAGTCTAGTAGCTAGATTTTAGAACCATATAGATTTTTACATGATATTATAATTTTCTTTAAGTATTCCAAAGTTAAGTTACATAAAAACTTCTGCTAATTCCATTAATAAAATTTCCAATTCCTGTGACAAATGTCCCTGTATCAGACATTCTGAAAGATTGCAGGATGATAGAATTAGTCAGATGGGATCTTAGAAGGTATCTAGTCCAACCTCCTCATTTTATAGATGAGGAAGTTGAGGCAGAGACCTGAAGAAATCTTACCCAAGATCACATGAATAGTAAGTGACAGAGGCAGGATCCAAACCCAGCTCCTCCAATGCCAGAGTCATCTCTTTCTACCATACTGTGCTACATCCCAGCCCCTTTGATCTTTCAATAGCATTTGACACTATTGACTAAACTGTCTTTTTTTTTTGCTTATTCTTTCCTCCCTGGGATTCCAGAACCCTTTTTTTCTACAGGCTCTCCTAACTGCCTGATGCTTCCCTTTTAGTCTCCTTCACTGGTTCATTGTCTTCCTCCTGCTGCTTAAGTGTGGATGTCTATTGAGACTCTGTTCTCAGCCTTCTCTTCTATTCCTACACTTTCTCTCTTGGTGATCTCCTGTATCCTCATTGTTTTAATTATTATCATCATGTGAATTGCTCTGAAATCTATATCATATCTCCCCCTGAGCTCCAGTTTCATAATTCTAACTGCCTGATAGATATCTTTGCAATTGTCACCTAAAAAACATGTTCAATACTGAACTCATCATCATCTCCCTAAAATCTGACTCTCCTCCCAACTTTGCTCTTAATGGCGTCCCCATCTTCCCAGTTATTCAGGTTCAAAAGCTTAGAATCACATCTGAATCCAACTCTGCCAATACCAACTGCCAATGTGATCTTGGAAGAATCATTAAACCTCTCTACATTCAGTTTATGTAAAAATGGAGAGTTTAGATTACTTAATTTTTGAGATCCCTTCCAGCTTTAAATTTGTTATCTAAGATCTTATGACTCTTATTTTCCCTTCAATACCCCCTCCACCATGTTCAATCTATCACAAGTTTCTACTGACTCTAACCCCATAGTATTTCTTGATTCTATCATCTTCTTTGCCCTCGTATTGTTCTCTTCCCTTAGTTCAGGCCCTCATCACCTCTTGCTTGGACTATACTCATATCCTCTTAACAAGAAATTCTTCCTTCAATCTTTCTTTCCACTTTCCACCCTATCATTCACACAGATTCCAAAGGTTTGAGTAAAGGAACAAATGTGGTATTGCATGTGGTGTGTTCAGAAGACCAGTCTGACTTGAGAATGCTTCTAAGTTGTATAAGGAGTAGATGTCTAGAAGTGGTGGAGCCAGATTGTGGAGGGCCTTGAATGCTAGACTAAGGAGTTTTGGGGATTTTGCATATATGTCCTGAAGAAGTTGTTAATTTGCTTCATGAAAATATGCCCCAATCCACAACTTCACTCCTTCTCTTGAGGGCACCACCATCTTCCCAGTTGCTTAGGGTAAAACACTAGGGGTCATCTTCCCTCTTGCTTTTGCTGCCCCTTTCCCAAAGAAAAAGTACCTCACATTCTACCTCTGGAAAAGTATTTCCTTCTGAATTCCAACCACTTTAGTTCACACCTTTATCACTAACTGCCTAGTCAATTATCATAGCCTTCAAACTAATTCCTCCTGCCTCTATTCTCTCTCTTCTCCAGGTCATCCTTCATGATGCTACCTGAATAATATTCTTAATGAATAGCTCCAATCATATCATTCAGGACTCCTATGCTTAAAAACAAAACAAAGTAAAAAAAAAAACCAAAAAAAGAAAAATAAACAAGACTTTTCAGTGCTTTCCAATACCTACAAAATAAATGAAAAACTTCTCATCTTGGAGTAACCTGCATGACAAATGTGCTTCCTAGTGGTAGATAGCACTTTGCTCTTGACAGATGGAATAGAGTCAATCTTGAAGCTTTCCCTATAATTTATAATTTATGTGGGCTCATGTTGACCTGACCAGATTTGGTTCTCAAGCCCTGTGTATATCTGAATTTGGCTTATTTTGAGCTTTTCTCTAGGTACATTTAACTCCCATGTAAACATGAGGCTTTCAAGACATAGGGCATGGAATTTCATTACATACAACAAAATACAACACCAAATATAGGTTATCATATGGACAGGAGAGATTAATCATTTCCTTTTTCTTTGCAAGAAAAATTCTTTGGACCTAGAAAAATAGCACTAATTTAAGGTGCTAATAAAATAAAACAAAAGCACTAATTTAAGCTCAGGAAAATAACTTGGAGTTGCTAAGGAGTCAAACATTTACACCTCTGAAAGCAGTATCACCCTCCCTAGGGAAACATACAGTGCTATAGACCTAAAGCACATCTGGGTTTGCTTCCTATTCTCTGCCCCTCCCCCAATGCCCTTTTCCCCCCACCCCACCCCATCCCCAGACCCAGAATAAGGAAATAACTCTGAGGTTTCTAGGGAGTAAAGCACCCATTATTCTGATGAACCTCACCTTCTTTGGGCTTCCCATCCATGGGAAACAAGCTGTCTCTCATCAAACTATTCAGAGTACATTATCTGAGTATCTTTGTATTTGTTACCTTCTGTGTTAAATTTTAGTTCTTTAAATAGATGTCTAATATCTCCTATTAGAGTGTAAATTCAACAAGGGCAGGGGCTATGTCCTATGTATACTCTGTACCTAGCATAATGCCTTATGCAACACAGGTCCCTGCTGCTTGCTAAATTGAATTGGTAAAGCCATGGTACCACAGTGAGAAAAACTGATGTAATTTTGTTTCACACTTGTTGAGTTTTCGAAATCCCCTTGGAGACAGTGCAGTCTAGAGGATAAAGAGCAGCTTCAAGGTCAGGAGAGACTTGGGTTCAAATTTCATCTTTGAAATAGATGGGCTGTAGGACACTGTGTGAACGTAGTCAATTAACCTCTCCATGTTCCAGGCAGTTATCAAAGACTGGTGAGGTCAAACTCAAATAGAAATGTGACCATTAATCCATATATAAGGACCCTTATAGATTGCTCAGAAAATCACATATTAACATTATCTACATTTGATTATATTTTTATTTGTTTGCTAAATATTTTCCAATTACATTTTAATCAACAATGAGTTGTATTATGGGTCTAGATCAGATCCTGCCAGTTTTGACACCTCTGCTCTAAAACTTTATAACTTAGAAAAGATGCTGACCTTTTGTGTGTATAAAGAGAGTTTCCATGTTTGGGAGTTGTGCTGACTAATGGAACCACAATTTCAATGCTATCTCTAACCCTGGAGGAAATAGCTAGTGAATCTTCAAAAAGCTAAAACAGAATTTGCCAACAATTCATAAACCTTGGGCATGAATGTGGAGTAAAAGAGAAATATTGCAACAGCAAGAGAAGAAATTGGAAAGAAAGAGAGAACATCAGGTTTGAATTTTCCTATTCTCTAGTTTTAGAACTTTCTCTTCAGAAGCCACATGAAGCCTATTTGTTGATGATTTGCTGGGTTTGGGAGTGGGAGGTGGTGGACCAGTTATGTTTACTCCTCATCATTGTCCAGCTCAGATTGAATCTTCAGAGAGTAAATGTACTTCTTTTTTTTCTAATAAAAATGAAAAACAACTAAATGAAAATACATCCAAGAAAAATAAAACCCTATTTCTTGTCCTTTTTCTGAGGTTATCTTCACTGGTCAGGAGAATTTGGTTTCATTCTTTTCCTTGCCCTGCTACTATTTTTGTTGTGTGATGTTAAGTAATTAAATTCACCTTAAAAGGCCTCCATTTTGCCAGCTGTATAATAGGATTGTGAGGTTGTTGTTATCATTGCTGTCGTTTTTGAGTTGCAAGCTATGAACATAAAACATTTTAATTATGATTGAAATGTTAAGTAAGAGTATAAAGATTCCCTGAAGTTTGAATTATTCATTGCAAAATGGTAAGAGCAGATTGGCATCCCCCCTACCATTTAATATGCTCTTGACAACCCTTCCCAACCAGTAGACCATTATGTGATCAAAGGTTTTCAACTAGTTTTCCTATTGACCTACTGACATAGGTGTTCATCTAACTTGATTGGGATGTTCTTTAGTTATCAAAAATTGTCAAATAAAATCAGGTCAATCATTCATAATTAGATACTTTCCCTTAAGTCCAGTTTCTAAGGAGTAAGGCAGCATAGCCTGCTGGATAGAGGATTGGACTTGGAGTCTGTAATGTTAATGGAATTTGAAGATCTTTCATGACCCTTTGTATTGGCAAGTAAGCAGGTACTTAGCACCTTGTTTCAAGTTAACACCTTGTTTAAGATATTTAATTAACATAGTAGTTAACATCTTGGGAGGAAGTTGCTGATGTAACAGGAAGGGGCAGAACATGGAGGAGCTAAGGCATATATAAGGAAAAGCCCCAGCTGGGAATGGCAGAATTTCCTGGGGTAAGCATCTGGAGGCTGGAGCCTCTGCTGAGACCTTTCTTCTGCTGAGACTTTTCCTTTAGGAATTTCTGCTGACAACTTCCAAGAACCAGGCTGAGGAGCTACCATGAGTGAGAGAGGAGGATCCCTGCTTGAGGGAACTTTTTTTGTTGTAAAGGCTTGGGAATGTGGATGTTCAATGCATTAACCATGTGTGCCAACTTAGTGGCTACTGTAATAACTTTGGCTTTCTGGTTCTGGGACGTGGTATTCTGGTATTTGAATAAAAGCTTTGGTTCCATCTGCCATATGGAGAGTCTGCTACATTTTGTGATTCATGACTATATCAGCATATTCATAACCACCATGGGTGTTGTAAATACTGCATTATTGTTACAGACCTATGTTGGAATCCTACCTTATCCTTTAGTGGCTCTTCATCCACACCATGCCCATGAACCATGAGTATTTTCCAAGGCTCTGTCATGGGCCTTCTCTTTACTCTCTATACTATCTTGCTTGATGATTTCATCATCTCTCATGCATTTGATTTTCACCCCTATGCATCTTAGATTAATATATTTTGACTTACTTTCTCTATTCTGCCCTCTAGATTCACATCACTGACTGCCTACTAGATATCTTGAAATGGATGTCCCATAGGCATCTCAAACTCAGAATATACAAAATAGAACTCACTATCTTTCCCTTTAAACTCCCCATACTTCCCAATTTTCCAATCACTGCTGAGGGCACTAGCATCCTCCCAGTCACTCAGGTTCACAACCTCAATGCCATCCTCAACTCCCCATTCACACCCATCCCACATATCCGATCTGTTGTCCAATCTTCAAATGTCTACCTTTGCAACATCTTTCACATCTTTCTCCTCTCTCCACCTCTCTTAGTACATCATCTAAGTATAGGTCCTTATCCCCTCTCATCTAGACTATTGCACTAATTTTCTACTTGATCTCCCTCCTTCATATTCCTCACCTCTCCCATCCATCCTTCTCAGCAGCCAAAGTAGTTGCTTTGCAAAGCATGTGTTTGTGTCACCTCCCTGCTCAATAAACTCCATTGCTGTAGCTCTGTCATTTCACTCATGTCTGACTCTTTGTGATCTCATTTGGGGTTTTCTTGGCAAAGAACCTGGAGTGGTTTGCCATTTCCTTCTCCAGCTCATTTTGCAAAAGAAGAACTGAGACAAACAAGGTTAAGTGACTTGCCTAGAGTCACATAGTTAGTGTTTGAGGCCAAATTTGAACTCAAGAAAATGAGTCTTCCTTACTCTAGACCTGGCACTCTATCTACTGTGCTACCTAGCTGCCCTCCAATAAACTCCATAGTTCCCTATTACCTCCAGTTTCAAATAGAAAATCCTCTGGCATTTAAAGCCCTTCACAACAAACCTCCTTCCTACCTTTCCTGTCTTCTTACATTTTCACTCCCCTCCACATACATTATGATCTAGATATACTGGTCTTCTTGCTGTTCCTTTCACATGACCCTTTATTTCCTGACTTTGGGCCTTAGCATTGACTGCATCCCCTTCTAAAAATGCTCTCCCTCCTCACTGTAGCCTCTTAGCTTCTCTGACTTCCTTCAGGACTCAGCCCACATCCTACCTTCTGCAGCAAGTCTTTCCCAGTCATCTATTCTTGATATATTGTGTATTTGGACTTGTTTACATGTGGTCTATCTCATTCAAATTTGAGCTCCTTGAGGGCAGGGATCACATTTTTGTCTGGTCCTTAGCACAATGCCTGGCTCATAGGATGCCCTTAATAAATGCTATTTGATTCACTCACTCATGAGCTTTATGACCCTAAGCAAATTGTGCAAAGTCTCTGAGTTTCTGCGTGTGTAAAATGGAAGACAATAACAACACCTACCTCACAGAGTTATTGTGAGATTCAGATGAGATAATCTATGTAAAATGTTTTGCAAAGCTTAAAAGCTGCATAAATGTTAACTATTATTATTGCTATTGGTGAAATGAGTATAATAGTAGCAATTATCTCAGGTTTTGTTGTGGTGATCAGTCGAAGTAATTATATAAAAAGTACTTTGTAAACCTTAAAGCACTATGTAAATGTGGATTATCATCATTACTAATATTGTTGTTATTGACAATAACTCAGCTCTGCATTCTCTGGGATCATGCATCCTCATCTTCACACCATTTTTCACCCTAATGTTGTATGTCTTCCATAATGCTCCTCTCCACCCACTCACCCCATTCATTAATTTTCTACGTCTCATCTAAAGAGTTGTTGTGCCATCATTGCTTCTGAAGAGGGCTCGTCAAGGGACAAGCTTGCTCCACTCATCATGTCCATGACACCCAGATCATGGCTCCCTTTCCTGGCTACCACTTCCCTATATATATGCCATCCCCTCATTTAGAATCTAAGCTCCCTGAGGGCAGGGATTATATCATTTCTTACTTGCATCCACAGTACTGAACATAATGATTGGCATATAGTAAGAGCTTAGTAAATGCTTTTCATTCATTCACCACAAAGGCAGGGGCACTGAGATCCTCCTTCTCAAACACAGACTCCTCTGGCACTTGAATCATTTTATAATCTGACTCCAGTTACATTTTCATCCTCGTTCCACATTACACCCTCTCATGAATTCCACAGTCTAACCAGACTGACTGTCTTCCTGGTCCCACAGACAATCCCTGTGCCTTTGCATGGATTATTCTTTATGTCTGGAATGTACTTACTCATTCAATCAATAAACATTTATTATGCACCTATTATGCTCCAGGAACTGTGCTAAGTGCTGGAAATACAAAAAGAGGCAAAAGAGAGCTCCTCACCTCAAGGAGTTTACAATCTAATGGACTCTCCCCTATTAGAAACCCTGGCTTGCTACAAAGCTCATCTCAACCACCACCTCTTAAGTGAGACCTGATTCACATAGCTACTAATGCCTCCTTCCTGCCAAATTAATTTGCACTTCACAATAGAATATAAACTCTTAGGGAACAGAGATTAATTCATCTTTGTCTTTATATGCCCAAGGCCCACTATGGTGACTGGCATACATTAGGTGTTTACTAAATGCTTGCTAATTAATTGATTCCCATCAACTACAAGTGGTAATTATTATACTCTAACACCTTGGACTCTTATGTGGATTGCTTAAACATCTGTTCTAATGTTGTTTCTGAGATCACTTTACACAATTTTGGCCCTGATTAGATACAGAGAAACTGGAGTTTTCAGCATAGCTTTTAACAATACTGCACTGTTTAAAAGCTTATCTAATAGATATGAGGTATTTATTGGCCAAATCATTTTGATGACAGACCATGGCACTCTCACTTACCCAGTATATACTATTAGATTCCCTTCCTATCATTAAGAATCTCATGGGACTACATCAGGAAGTGAAGAATCCAAGATGGAGTGCTTTAATTCTGTGCTGGGTGAATGTATCCCAGATACTCAAGCATTTGGGCTTATTTCATACATGAAAAGAAAAAAAGAGAAAAGAAAAGAAAACATTGATCATCTCTCCAAGTACATTAGGAAAACATGTTGGGTAATTTTAAAAGCAATTTTTCCCTCTTTCCCACCCTTCACTCTAGTCCCAAATGAAAGCATATGACAGTCACAGTTGAACTTACTCTGAACTATGGGTCAGGCTCATGTTGGTTTTCTCTTTATTGCTCTACCCTCAGCACCATCCACTTTCTCTCTTCAGCCCTAATAAACAAGTTCTCAATTGCATACAATGAAGAATAGAAGGACATACTTGAAAACTCAGGCTTGTTGAGGAAAATGTCAACAGTCCCCATGGTGGATATGGAGTAATTTGGCACAGAAAAGAATGCATGCTATATAGAAAATGGAAACCAACAGGGATAAATAGCCTATTGTTGTGCTCTCCAGTCATCCATAGGATTTCCCACAAGTTTATGCATTTTCAGGGGAAGATGAGATTCCATTGACATAAATCTGGGAGCATGCACATGTGGGGTCTGTTTTTTCAGGTAGTCATTGAACCTAGATATTCATTGTTCTCTGATTTACTACCTCAAAGGATGTCTTCTGGATGGTAGAATATATGTCACTTTGCCATTGCCTGAAAAATATGCCAACATTTCTATGTTTCTTCAATGTGCTGTTACATTGTGGTTTTATCACAAAGCATACCCTAAGGAGATATTTCCTACAATCATTCTATAGGTTCAAACATGGGCAACCCAGAACAGATGGATTTCCTCTTGGAGTTTAGTCTGTGAGAATAAGAGTTTCCTAGAGAGGACAAGAAGAAATAAATGGTTTCATAGCAAGGTCTTTAATCTCCTGCCCTTATCACCTCTCACCTGTATTATTATGGACTATTTCCCCACTTCACATTTCTTCCCTCTCCAATCCATCCTCCACTGGGTTTCCAAGATGATATTTTTTTAAAATAAAGTGTAGTCTGTCCTCTAGTCCCTGCTCCATTACCTCCAGGATCAAATATGTGTTGTCCCAAAAGTCTTAGTACAGTTTTAAGCTTTAATAGCTTTCCAATCTTCCTTACATTTTGCTCTTCTGTGTTCACTCTTTGATCTAGCAACACTGGCCTGTTTTAGTTCCCTGAACTTGTAACTCTTTCTCCTATCTGTGTACCTCTTTACTGGCTGTCCCCCATACTTGGGACATTCTTTCCCTTTCCTTCTGCGTCTCATGGACTCAGAACTCCTTCAAGTCCTCCCTCAAATCTAGGAGGCCTTTACAGGTTCCCCCAGCTGCTAATGACTGTCTTCCATCTGCTTTGTACAGATCTTGTAAAGTACCCGGTTATTTGCATGTTGTCATTCCCCCCCCCCCCCCCAACAAAATGAGAGATACTTTAGAAAAAGAATTGGTTTTTGTCTGTTTCTTTCTTTCTTTCTTTCTTTTGTAGCACAGTGCTTGGAACATAATGAGCTTTTAATATATGTCTTTTGACTTGACTCTACATATCTCAAAAGAACAAGATAGCTCTGGGTCCAGAATGATTGAAAGGAAGCCTGTTGGAAGGAAGTAATGCAAATTAAGAGGCTAAAACTATACACTCATGGCTGGATTGAAAAGACCAAAACATCAAATCCATCTTATGGCCACTGTTCTCTGTATCTGGTTGACCCTTACAGTGGGTATCATGTTACCATACGTGCACAGCTGATTGAAATGGCTAAACAATCTCCAATATCAATCTTTCTGAATTCTCCTCACGGTCATCAGTACCAAGTTATGCTAGTCTCATTGTTCTTGGAGGAGTAAGGAGCATAGATGGCATTAGTATGCTAACCAGAGACTTGAGAGAGAGCGACTTTGGAGCAGGCAGAGCTGCTGCTGAAATGAGATCTGAAGTTCAGTTTGCATGCCGTAATTATCAATGAGTACAGCTACTGAAGACAGGGTGAGGCTGGAGTGGGGGGAGCGATGGGAAGGTGGAGGCGCCCGTAGGTGCCCACTTAGTGGATAAATGGCAAAGTGGGATTAAATGCCTATTGGAGACCCTTAGGCTAAGAGGCAACAAGAAAACTGGGCAAGAAAGACAATTGAAGCAGGTATTGAATTAAAGATGAAAACTAATTCAAGAAGTTCTAATCAAATATAATTTTCCGTTTTAATTCCTGCTAGTGTTGGAGTGTTTTCACCGGAATCCGCTGCCTGCGCAGACTTTCATCTCACCGGTGAAGACATCAGTGTAGGCCTAGGCAACAAGGGACTGGGACGCCGGGAAATGGAATTTCTTTAGTCACTTATGTTACAGTTTTCACCCAAGTTTAAATATGCTCTCCACTGTGTGGGGGTGTGTGTGTGGGGG
>CM053580.1:302170626-302183126 GCA_028627135.1 Pseudochirops cupreus
TGTGTGTGTGGGTGGGTGGGTGGGTGTGTGGGTGTGTGTGGGTGTGGGTGTGGGTGTGTGTGGGTGTGTGTGGCAGAAGCAACTAGGTGGCTAAGTGGATAGAGTGCTGAATCTGAAGTCAGGAAGGTCTAAGTTCAAATCCAACCTAAGATACTTACCAGCTGTGTGACCCTGGGGAAATCACTTAACTTTCATTTGCCTTAATCCATTGGAGAAGGAAATGGCAAATCACTCCAGTATCTTTGCCAAGAAAACTCCATGCACAGTATTGGCATGTGATGGTCCATAGGATCACGAAGAGTCAGACACAACCAACCATAAATATATTTATGTATGTGTGTGTATCCCCCCGAAGAAACAAACAAAACCCACCAAACCAAGCCAATAAGTCACAAAATGTGACTGTGGGTACAGTCAGCAATAAAAGATCTAAGACACCTTAAATGAATATTTCTATTAAAGTCCTTGATTATTTTTCCTCTCCAACAATTCTAAAGTCTGTTGTGGACATGAAATTGGGATCTGGAACTATTACTACACTTTGAGAACTCAAATGTCTTCGTCATCGTCAGGAATGACTTATTATGAAAGAGAACTTTTCATCAACAACAACCCAGACATTCTTCTGCAGCTGAAAGAAGCCAGGAGGATGCCCATTTTTCAATTTTACACAATAAGGGAGAATTGTGCTTCCTTTTCCATTCCCACCACCCCTTCTTTAGAATAATCCCAGACCAGTGGAGCCTCAGCATACCACGGAATGTCAGAGACACTGAGGCTGTGAAATTGTCACAGAATGAAACTGCTTAATGTTGCAATGGACTTCATTGCCTTTGGGACAGCTCAAGGAATGCTAAATAATATCCTCCCTCCCTTAAAAAAATGTCAGTTAAAATGATGAAGCAGGGAGAAAACGGGCACTCAGTGTCATAATGGAATGTGGAAACTAGAAGGGACCTTGAGAGTATTTAGTTCAAATCCTTCATATTACAATTGAAGACCTTGGCACTTAGAAAGCTGAAATACAGTCCCATCCAATCCACATCAATTAAGTACCTGCTCCCGGTCAGGCACTGTGCTAAGCACTGAGAGTACAATTAATTAAAAAAAAAAAAGAATGATAATCTCTGCTTTCAAGAATCTTACAATCTAATGGGGAGGGGAGATAACACATAAAAGGAGTCAGAAAAACAAGAAACGGGGGGGAGAAACGAGGAGGCACTCAGGGACATCTTATTCTGTGAAGCTGAAATCAGGCAGAGCAATAGATGTAGAAGGGAGTGGAATGAGTGAAGGAGTGAAATGATCGACTAAGGTCTCTCACAGCTGGACAGTATCAGAGCAGGATTTGGAGTCCACGAAGGTTGAATCTGCTCGTTCCACTCTATCACATGTATAGTGGAAATTAACCCATTCAGTCAAAGGTCTTTCCACTCCATAAAGAAAAAAAACTGCTGACCTCCTCACCTGAAACTAGAGGAAGTTTTCTAAACAGCAGCTTGCTAGGTGGTAGAGTGGATAAAGTGCTGAGTCTGGGGGACTCATTTTCCTGAGTTCAAATCTGGCCTCAGACACTTTACTACCTCTGTTACCCTAGGCAAGTCACTTAACCCTGTTTGTCTCAGTTTCCTCATCTGTAAAATGAGCTGAAGAAACAAATAGCAAACAATTTCAGTATCTCTGCCAAGAAAACCCCCAATGGGTTCATGAAGAGTTGGACGTGACTGAACAACAACAACACAGCAGTAACTTTAAAAAGGAGTCTTGGTGGTTATTGAGAAGAATACTTGGAAAAGCAAACCATTATAAAGTCAAGCCACTCCTTTATAGGATCCTAGGATTTAGATTCAGGAGGTATCTTTAAGATCATTTAACTCAACCTTCCGGGAGGAAAAACAGAATTCAGAGACAGGAGATGTCTCTTCCAAAGTCACACAAATGGTAAGAAGCAGGAACAGGATTCCTTAGCTTGGTTCATGATCTCCATTTATTCTGCCTATTACTCTAATTCCAATAATACCAAAAAAGTACTAGGGTCATGTTGGTGTTAATTTCCTCAAACATTTCATCCATGTCAAAGACAACATGGTACAGTGGAAAGAATACTGGTTCTGATGTCAGAGGACCATAATACAAATCCCACCTTTGATGACTGTGTTATAGTGAAGCATTTAACCCAGGGGTTCTCATCCTGTGGGTCACAACCCTTTTGGAGGTTGAACAACCCTTTCACAGGGGTCACAGAGGTCACCTAAGACCACAGGAAAACACATACTTCCAATGGTCTTAGGAACCAACCAAGACACCGCTCCTTTATGGGTCTCCAGGGGGGTCCGCCCACATGCAGATACACCCACATATGAATATTAAAGGGTTGCGGCATTAGAAAGGTTGAGAACCACTGATTAACCTCATTAGGACTCAGCTTCCTCCAAAGTAAAATAAGAGGGCTGAACTAAATTATCTCAAAGGTCCCTTGTAGCTCTGAATCTGTGATCCTGTGAACTCATTTGAAAAAAATGGACACCACAACAGGAAAATAGGTTCACACTAGACTATAGGGGCATTCCTGAGTTCTCTGATACTTCCTCAACCATTTGGGTAAGGAAATCTCCAAATTCTGGGTCATCCTCAACCTTGTTAATAAAAAAAAAAAAGAGAGACAGCTTTAAATAATATTGGGTAATAGCTCCCACCCATTAAATAGGCAAAAACAATGTGAAAACAATGAAACTCAGTACAACTAGGGTTGTGCATAAAAAGATATATTCTTTTATAGTTGACCATATTCAAATTTGCAGAATTCCTTTGGAGAGAAATCTGGCAATAAGCAGGAAAAGTTACCGTACACACATGAACTCACACACACACGGAGGAGGGAGAGAGACAGATACAGAGACAGAGAAAGACTCTTTGAACCAGTAATTTTATGGTGGAGGAATATACTCTGATAATGTTGGGGGTTTTTTAAAGAGTAAAGAGCTGTCTATTCAAAGATTTTCATTACAGCATTATAGGCAATAAAAAAAAGTCTGGAAATAGCCTACATATTCAATAATAGGGGAATGGTGAAACATTAATGTCATGGAATATTATGAAGCAATTAAAAATGGAAAATCATGGGGAATATAAAGAAATATAGAAAGACCTTTATGATATAAAACCAAGCCAAAAAAAAAAGACAGAGCCAGAAGAATACACTAACTACAATCATATGAGGAAAATGAATAAAAAAGAATAGATAAAGAATCCCAACAGGGCTGTTAGAAGGCAGGGTTGAAAAAGTGTTGTAATTTTTGTGTGTGTTGAGATTAATTTAAATGTAAACAGTTAGACAAGTAGAGCTGCCTGTGGTAATGTTTAATGTTTCTAATAAAACATTTTTTTTTTTAATTCTGGATTAGCAACTTGATATCAGTAATGGGCCCTGTATATACATCCCTGCTGATAAATAGAAGCCAGGAAGAAGGGCTCCCAACTTGGGTCACACTATCATATTTAAAGTGCTTGGTGTTTTGTGGCCTCACTCCAAGTCCCATTTTCATCCAATTGCCACATTATCAGAGACCACACAGGAATCTGGGCCAGGGCACAGAATCCAGGAAGAAGAATCACTGTAAACAAGAAAAATGAGGTTGACTTACAAGGAGGAAAAAGTAGTTCCATGGATTCTCTATGATAGCGTGGAAAGAACACTGAATGTGGAATTGACCAGAAGATGTAACTTTGAAGCTCCCTGACTAACATAACAGCCCTGGTTAAGTCTTTTGATCTAGGTGGCATAGTGGATAGAGCACTGGGTCTGCATATAGTCAGGAAGACCTGAGTTCAAATCTGGCCTCTTATACTTTTTGACTGTTTGACGCTGGGCAAGTCACTTAACCTCAGCCTGCCTGTTTTCTTAACAGTAAAATGGGGCTCATAATAGCACTACCTCCCAGGGTTATTGGGCAAATCAAATGAGATAACTTTTGTAAAGTACTTAACATGGTGTCTGGCACACAGTGGACCCTTAATAGATTCTTCTTTCCTTCCTTTGAGCTAGTTCCTGGCCCCCACTTCCCTGTATCTGTTGTCTTCTCCTATTAGAATATAAGTTTCTTAAGATGAGAGACTTGGTCTCTTTTCTACTTGTATCCTCAGAGCTTAGCATAGTTCTTGGCATATAATGTATTAAGTCATTTGGTCATGCCCAACTCTTTGTGACCCTGTGTACTTGTCCATAGAGTTGTCTTGGTAAAGATCCTTGAAGTGGTTTGTCATTCATTCCCTAGTGTGCCCCTCCTTTACAGATGAATGACTCAGGCAAATAGGGGTTAAGTGACTTGCCCAGGGTCACATGGCTTATAAGTGTCTCTGGCTGGATTTGAACTCAGATCCTCTCAATGCCACGCCTGGTGTTCTATCTACTGTCCCATCTAGCTGCCCCTCAGGCATAGAATTAGGACTTCATAAGGGCTTTCTCTTTCATTCATTTATTTCGTTCGCTCACTCATTTGTCATTCACTTATTCATTCCTGGCTCTAAGGCTTTGAGCTCTTCAGTTCACCTTTCCTCTTCTGTTATGATGTGTCATTTTTAATAAAATGATCATCCCACCCTGGACCCTGAGCTTTTGATTGTTGGGCCTTCTCCATTTCTTGATCCTCCCTGTTGCTGTTCCCTCAAATCTTCATGTCATTCTGCTACACATATAATCCATCTCTTGGTGTCTATTTCCAAAAACAGACTTGAGTTTCACAAATGGATCCTTGTGCAGGTTGCCTAAATTACTCAGTAAAAGAATTTCATGGTTATTGCACCTGCTGGGTGGGATTTCGAGTGGATTTTTTGTCCCTTTCCATCCCTTCCCTTTTTACAGGGGAACGAGAAAGGCCTGCTATATAGTTGTGAGGGGCCACAAAGTAATGCTCTTGCCAAAACTGAAAAAGGGCCACTCACAGGGAAGCAGCTGGGAGTTTTCCCACCCACCCACCAGCTGGCTACTGAGGAGCCCTTGTCTTTGGCCCTCTGCTTGGTGAAACTCCTGGGGAAGATGTTTTTCCCACCCACATGATGAAAGAATAATGGACACGAGAAGTAAAGAGATGAACCACAGACTAGCATGGAGATAGACTGAGTAGAGGCACAACAAGGAGAAAATGGTTATGGAGGAGACAAAAGAAGACACAAGCCCTTCCGTGAAGTCTTCCAGAACTATCCACAAACGTCCTCCAGGTACAGAGACAAGATGGAACCCATGCTTTCATTTACCAGATTATTGAGTTTGGAGGACCTTGAACCCTAAATTATTCAGGGATGGAAAGGGATTGGGAGTTACTCATTCAGGCATGTGTCTGATACCAAGTTTATTATTAACTTCTTTCCCAATAAACTTTTCAGTACTGTTTCTTGCCTGGATCTGTTAACTCCATTGAACAACTAAAACCTAGGTCTGAGATGCCTTCAGAAGTCTTCAGGTTTTAGACTGAGTAAAGGCCAAAATAGGTAAATTGCCATCAAGAATGCCAACTACTTGAGCCCAAGTCCATGTAGGGAGATCCCTCCTTGAGCAAGGTGTGGATGGTCTAAATATCTATGCTAGGCAGTATTATGGAGCAAAAGAAGGGCATAAAGTAGTAGAAAGTATGTGAGATTTGGAGTGAGTCAGAGGATTTGGGTTCAAAATCCCAACTTTGCTACTAACTACCAATGTAACATTGGAGAAGTAATTTAATTTCTCTGGGTCTCATGAGTTTCCTCATCTGTAAAATAAAGTGTTTGGAGTAGAAGATCTTTTCCAGCTCAGTATCAATGGTCATTTGACTTCCTTAGTGTCCTTTTTGACTATCCATAGTTGATTCTGCAGGGATTTCTCGAGGAATGCTATAATATTGAGTTAGGTCATGTTAAAAGCCTAAACATCCTTGCCTATTATAAATGATTCAATTATTCCTTTACAGAAAATAAATAGCAACCTCTGTAGTCTGTATCATTATCAAATGTTCTTATTGTTGCTGCGTTCTGTTGTGAAAGCCAAATTTTACTGGAATAGAGTACCTCTGTTAATAGGGCAACTAGGCAGCATCATGGATAAAGTGCCAGGCCTGGAGTCAAGAAGTTTCATCTTCCTGAGTTCAAATCTGACCACAGATACTTACTAACTGTGTAACCTTGGGCAAGTCACTTAACCTGGTTTGCCCTCAGTTTCCTCATCTGTAAAATGAGCTGGAGAAGGAAATGGAAAAGCACTCTAGTATCTTTGCCAAGAAAATCCAAAATGGGATCGTGAAAAGTCAGACGGGACTGAAACGACTAAACAACCACAATGGTTACAACAACAACAACAACCTGTGTTACCAGAGTCACAACAGATTTGGGAAACAATGGAACAAAATTGAGTCTGTTCTAACAGAGATGAACCAAGGAAGGACCAGGGATTGAATCCTTGAATGTTGGAGTTCTAGAGAACTTTGAGGATCTTGTTCTCCAAGTTTTAAGATGGAAGGAAGATGAGGAAATGAAGCCTGAACGTGTAAAGTCATATTGGTGACTGGTCTTTTGATTCCAAACGCAGCACTATACAGAGAGTTATTTTTAATTATTAAGGTTTCCGTAAACTTTTTGAAAACAACACCATCCTTTACAAAGATATGTGGTTGTGGCTTGTCCTTTGTTCTTGAAAAGGACCATGACAGCAGGAAGATGAAGTCATGACTTGCGAGTGAATTGGATTTAAGTGAGGCAGGGCTGTGCAAAGTCACCAGCTTCACTCTCTCCTCCTGAGTCGTCTGGGTCCAGTGGCCAGATATGGAACAATAACCATAACCAACACTTATGTTTTGAAAGTGCTTTACAAATATTATCTCATTTGAACTTCACAACCACCCTAAGAGGCAGGTACTATTATAAGTCTCATTTTACAAACGATGTGAGGAAACTGAGGCAGATCAAGGTTATGTAATTTGCTCAGGTTTACACAGTTAATAAGGTGTCTGTGGCCAGATTTAGATTCTGGTTCCTCCAGGTCCAGTTCTTCAGCCATTGCTTCTAAAGAACAAAATATAAAGGATTTTCAAAACATTCTATATGAATATGGAATAATAGATACCAGAAGAAAATGAAAGGTTAGTCCTTCTGTGGTGTGGGAGAAAAAAGCACTGGAGATTCCTAGTTTAGATTGTAAACTCCTTGAGGGCAGGGCCTGTCTTTGCCCTATTTTATATCCTGAATGATTAGCGGGATGCCAGGTACATTATAGGCACTTAATAAATGATGATCGATTGATAGATTGATTGATTGATTGAAGAGAGAGATCTGCCCTGAGCTAGCTGCTCCATCTTGAGTCAGTCAGGTCATATGTCCAGGCTTCTATTTTCTCATCAACAAAATTAAGGTAATATGATAAGTAAAGGAGTTGGATTGTATTATTTTTAAGGCACCTTTCAACTCTAATGTTCTATAAGTAATTCTTGTATGTGGTGTTCAGGAGGATCAGCACCTCTTCTGTGGGGTCTTCCTGAGCTCTTTTCAGGCCACTCCTCCACCTTTGGTGTCCACCTGTCACCCAGCTCTCACCTGTGACCACAAGAAGCTATAGCACGTGCAGTGGCCACACCCTGGCAAACCTGACTTGGCAGACTTGCTAAACCAGGTTGAGGGCAACTGACAGGCTTCACTCCTGGTGGGGAGTTAGTGGGTGTTTACTCTGAGAGTGTGAAGACTTTCCCTAGCAGAATGGACAAGATGAGAACAATTTGTTCTAATGGCCATGAAGGTGGCTGAAGCAGGTGCGATGCAGAGCTTAGAGTTTGGTGAGACTTCAAAGACACCAAAGTCATCCACCGCATCTTGGGCCATCTCCAGTTGTCCTGACTTTTGTCCTGCTATTCAACTTTGTTAACTCCTGAAGAGAAAATGATGCTGACAACTGTGCAATTCTGCCTCACTTAAATCCAATCCACACACTAGTCAAGACATCACCCTATGATATCTTGGTCCTCTTTGAAAACAAAGAATGAACATTATTGCCCCAAATACAAACATTGTTAAAATACCCTTACATACCTTTTCTTTTTTCCTCCTCTTTGCCAACCAATAAATAGACACAACGTCTTAGTACTCAACCGAATGTAGCCACCACCAAACCCTATCACCTATATGGATCAGAACTCATTCTAATCTGATATATGCCATATTTATCAAATATCATGTTTTGTTTTTATCCTGACTTCCTCTCCTTGGAAGATTTTTTTTATTTCATGACAATTCATTTCTGATCTGGTGTGCTTCCACTGATGATAGCCTTGGCACCTAAAGCCCCATTTGGGAGGTAAAGTAGGAGAAGACAGCAACAAGGACCTTGGCTAAGCTACTTCCCCTAGTCAGACCTAACTTTCATAATCAATAAAATGAGGGGCTTAAACTAGACTGTCTCTAAGTCATCTTTTAGCTTGAAATCCTGTGATCTTATGTAAAAAAATCATAAACACGCGCACACACACACACACACACACACACACACACACACACACATACACCCCTGGATTTGGAGTCAGAAAATCTGGGTTCACATCCCAGTCCTGCTACTTAATGTACAAATACAGGCAAATCATTGAATTTCAGTTTAATTATCTGTAAAAGAGATAGTTGGATTATTAGATCATACCGTCAGTCCCTTCTAATTCCAAAATTTTATGATGCTCTGAGAGTTTCCTGGCTTAAAAGGTCCAAGAACCTTTCTGGGAATTTTCTCACTTCTCTTGGCTCATCTACACCCACTGATGAAACTTGAAAGAATCTCTGCATGGCAATACTCACACTCACCAATGTGAAGAACCCTGTGACTGAGCCTTCAGCAAGTCTGTGCTAGTCACATAAGGAGTGACTCCCTCTCCTGCCTCCTGCCATTACTGACATCGTCCTCCCCAGCTCTGCATAATGACTACATATTACATCCAGCTTTTCAGGCAAATTGGGGTGGGGGGAAACACCCTCTAGGATTCTCCATCTACCTATTTAACACTTAGAAAAAATTTCACAATTGTCTTTGTTTGAAAGGAGCTACAGATCACCCTATAATTTCTGCTGGTTAACAAGCCCTACTCTGGCACCTAATTCATTTTCATCCTCCTTGAGGATATTGTAATTTTCTCATCTTTGCCTCATCTAGACTCCGCACAGTACCTTGCTTTTTAGTAGGTGCTTTAATAAATGCATATTGAATGAGTGACTGCATTTCCACAGGACGTCACTATTTTCCTAAGTCTGCAGTGGGGAAGCGGTGAAAGAGATACCAACTGGAGACACAAATATTTAGTTATAACCAAGTATACAAGTGTTTATGATGTCATCAGTGTAGGGGACTCCTATTGTGGGAATTCTTTCAACCATCACAGATTTCAATCCAGCCATGAAACAGTAGCCAAATAGAGGTAATTGCTTGAGATATATACAGGTTAAATAACTTGTTTTCTCTATCACACAGAGAAAAAATGTCAGAAAGGGATGTGAACCCTCCTTAGAGCTTGGTCAGACATCGAAGACACAAAAATCATCCACTGCATCCCAGGTCATCGGCAGTCATCCTGACTTTTGTCTTGGCACTGAATTTTGATGATTATGGAAGAGAAAATGAGGCTGACGACTTTGTAGGATTCTACCTCACAAATCCAATCCACACACTAATCAAGACATCACTACATGATGTCTTGGTTCTCTTTGAAAACAAAGAATGAACATTATTGTCCCAAATGCAAAGGTCTTTTTGACTCCAGAGCCACTTTCTTTTCATTGTGTTATATTTCAGTACCACAGAACTTTGTCCATCTGATCACAGAGTTAGAGTTCAACAGAAACTCAGAGATGCTCCCACAGATCTTTTATCAAGACATTGTGTAGA
Source organism: Pseudochirops cupreus (assembly GCA_028627135.1). Taxonomy (NCBI): domain Eukaryota; kingdom Metazoa; phylum Chordata; class Mammalia; order Diprotodontia; family Pseudocheiridae; genus Pseudochirops; species Pseudochirops cupreus. The sequence continues at coordinate 302,180,507 of CM053580.1, forward strand.
GTTCCTAAAATGGTACTGATCCTAACTCCTCTATACCATCTCCTGTTCATCTCTTCTCTATGTCCTCCCTTCAGGCCTCCAGAGGGATCCATCCAGCATGCTGGGTGCCTTACCCAATGATTGTTAAAGAAATCTTGATTCTCCATTTTATGTTTGTTTTCTGCCCTAATTTCATTTTTAAATGCTCTTGGGATAACCTGACTTAATTAGTGTCTCATTAAACTTTCCACATAAGCCTTTTTTTCCTATTCACTGCTTTTCCCTATTTGGCAAGGCAGTACTGCTAATGATTCTCCCATATCCGCCCTCATAAAATTTCATAAAAAAATTTTTTACATTTTAAGCTGATGTTGCCCTTGGCAGCTATCTTGTCTCTGCTTGGCAAGACACCTAGGGTTTACTGATTGAGATGTTACCTAGGACTTTTGGTGGAAGAGGAAAGACATATCATGGGAGACAGTATTGTACTACAGAAAGAGGTCAGGAGAAAATATGCCTTAGTCCAACACATACACATGCATAAATACACCATTATATTTACTAATAGTACAATCCTTGTGGACCCAAGCTTCCTCCTCAGACTAGATGGCCTCTGAGGTCTTTTCTAGCTCTACAGCTTAGAATCTCATAGTGGTGATTGATTTACATCAATTAATTCTCCTTGGGAAATAATAATAATCTTTATGTTTATTCTTTTATCCATTTTCCATATGTCAGTACCAACAGCTCATTTAATAGGTTAGGTTAGAATTATCTCAATTGCATACCACATCTTCTCATTTTTATTCTTTCTTCTAATTCTGATTCTTCTAATTCTTCTAATTTCTTCTAATTCTAATTCTAATTCTTCTAATCTTCTAATTCTTCTAATGGTGAAAAATTTTCCTTCATTGCTCTTCATTCAAATAGCAATATTTAGTTCATTTTCAAAAATCAGTGTTGTTCCCTTTATCGCTTGGACAGTCATTTTGTTTTTTGCCTGATCTTCCCATCACTACTGGTAGTAAGAGCACGTTATAGGCAACACTGAGATATCATTTAAGCCAGATCTGGTAGGAAACCATGGCCTATATTTGGACCCATTTAGAATTATCTTCTGGGAAATTCTACCTAATTGCAATTTAAATCAATAAAAATTATTTTTGAGAAATCTTATTCCTTGGTTTTCAGCATACATTTCATATCTGATTTCTATTCAACCTTTGTGTTGTTATTCCTAACTATGTTCTCTTGGATTCTAAATAATTTCCTTCTCTTGGGCATTTTATAATTTTCAAGTGCCAGATGATGAGGAAATCCTGCTGTGGCCAAGACCTCTGCCTTCTTCAACTCCAGCTTTGATTTCTCCTCAATCCCAAGACCTGGTCCCCAATGACATCACACAGAACACCAATTCTTGGAAGCAAATATTACCACAGGAGGTGGGGCAGTTGAGCTGAAGGGGCACAAAAGCTACATCTATTGCCAATCACCTTAAAAGGGGAAGCAGCCTCTCTTCCAAGCTGCCTAAAAACCACAGGTTCAGGAGCAGCTAGGTGTTGCAGTGAATAAAGCACTGGCCTTGGAGTCAGGAGGACCTGAGTTCAAATCCAGCCTCAGATACTTGACACTTACTAGCTGTGTGAGCTTGGACAAGTCACTTAACCCCAACTGGGTCATTTAACCCCAATTGTTTCCCCTTCCCTCTCAAAGAAAATTAAAAAGACCACAGGCTAAATTAAAAAGAGCTAGAGCCTCTGGGCCAAGTGCCAGCTATAGGCTGGCCTATTTTCACAATAGATTGGATTGGGGAAAGCAGCATGATATAGTGGAAGTATTACTGGATTTCAAGTCAGAAACTGTGAGTTCAAATTCTGGCTTTCATTAACTGCTTAACCATTGGCAAATCACTTTTTTTTTTTTTAGAAATGTTTCCCTCATTTGTCAAGTGAAGAGATGGAATTAGAAGACCTCTGACCCCTCCCTGTTCTTCATTCCCTAAGAAAGGGAAGTAAGAGAATGAGGTGAGACACTTCTTCATGGCAGGATGGGAGGCCCCAGGTGTTCCAGGTGACCCTGGGCAAATCATTTAAACTCTCTGGGCCTGCTTCCTCAACTATAAAATGAGGGAGTTGATTCATTGACCCCTAGACCTACCCCTGAGCTTAACATGGCTCCTAGCATACAGTAGATGATTAATAAATGTTTATCGATTGTTTGATTTTTGGCCCTAAATCTATGATTCTCAGCCAACTTTAACGAGACTACAAGACTTTTACAAGACTATTTTAATTGGGTTCATCACTAGGTTTTAAATATTAGATTAAATTGTCCTAGGAAGGCCGCTGTCTGCTTCCATTTTTCATGGACCAGAAGTGAGAAGAAATGATAGGGTGAGTCAATAGCGATACTGCCACAGCAAGGAGGAGTCCACAAGCCAAGCAACCAGCTCTCATTGACCTTGTGACACCAAGTTAGCAGCACCTCAAAGTTTTGGTATGCCCTGGGTCCAATACCTCAGGGGTAATAGGAGAGTCCAGAACTTCAGATTTCCTCATAGGCACACACATCACAAAGGGAGCACAAAAAGATGGGGTGGGGAGAGGGTAGGGGTGGAGAAGCTACTCAAGAACACCTGACC
>CM053580.1:302188126-302205197 GCA_028627135.1 Pseudochirops cupreus
GCTTGTTCTCTTCTCTTCTTACTTGCAGCAAGCTTCTTTGAATCCCCAAACTAAGCCACACAATTCACACTGGTGGAAATAAAACACATAAACTGAATATTCCTGCAATATGGAGCTTGGTAGGTAACATGTTGAGTTCGTCGATCAGCATTCATATCTTAGACAGGACCTGTGGTGGGCAATGATCTGGACCCAGAATAGAAGAGGAAGAGAAATTTGGGCTGAAACATAGTTGGGAAATTGTGTAATGTTTTCAACTATCCTAACTGCTTTCTGCCATAAAAGCTCATCTCTTTAAAACCAATTTTCTGATGGTTCTATGTGGCTTCAACTATGTTTTCAGAAAAACCAAAATGATACTCCAAAGGGCAATTGAAAGATGCATGTTGAAACTTAATAGCCAGCAAGAGATGACCAGCAATGCTTTTTCTCAAGAGGAGACAAAAAAGACATTTTGACTAGGCAAGGAGATGGCCCAGTTGTGTGACTTTGTTTATTATATTGATCAGAAAGACAAGTTGCAACATGCTTACATCGTAGCCACTAGTCTTCTTTCTAAAGAGGAAATATTGACTGACAGTTTGAGATAATTTTTTTTCCTTTCCCTCACATCTATCATGTGGAATTTACCAATAGGAGTTCCTGGATCCAGTAGGGAGCAGAGCACCCTCCCTACAGACAGAAAGAGAGGGAGACACAGTTGTACATTGTTAGCAGAGGAGAAGAGAGTCAACTTTGAACTCAGTAGAGGAGCAAACCCAGACAGTCCAGCTGAGGGACCCACTTAACAGAGATGCTGCCTCAAGGGGAAACTTTGAGATGATCCCACAAGGAGAGAGAACTTCAGAGCTATGAATTGTCCTTGCCATATGTGTTTCCTGCACCTGTACCTGCACCTCTTCAACCTTGTTCTCAAGGTCTGAGCCCATTCTTCCCATGGATGTTTTTGTGGAAGAGGGCAACATTTTGTCACTACTATTCTTGCTATGCTGTTTGAGAAAATGATCTTTGCTAAGAGCTAATTAATGTACCAGTCAACTGTCATAGAAAACATGCATGTAGGGGCTTGTGAGCTACAATGTCGGGAGTGCAGCCCCACAAGGTTAGCCCTAGGATCTAAAGTGGAAGCCACCATGTAGGATACTTTCACACTATTATTGTGAAAACAAATTCAGGAGAGTTTCCTAAAGTGAGTATTATATTCTACATTTCATTTAGTTTTATTTAATTCGTTCAGAGGTAAAAGGTACAATGTTCAAAATAAATCCGACTTCCACAATTTTTTTTAGAATACTACAGTGAAGGGATACACACACACACACACACACACACACATCTATATATGTATAGCCATATCTATACATACACACAAATATATATGGAAATATATATATATATATATATATATATATATACATACATATATATGTTTATATACACACACATTAGCAGCCAAACTACTTGGATCAGCATGTGCATCTGACTTAATTAATGACTAAACAAAACAATTGGCAAGAAGGAACTAATTACCACATTTATTTGTCTTTCACACTACATGTGTTTCCCATCAGTCTGAAGCTGGTATTTCTGACTAGCCTGAAAGCTATAAATAAGTTTAAATAGACCATCTAGAAAAAAGATCTCCTAGTTGGAGCTGGTCCAAGTGTTTTGCAAACATTGTTAAGTGCCGTATAATCCTATGGCAAAATATGTTTTTCAGAAATGGGAGAGTTAATGTATCCATAGTTGGCAAAAAAATACAAAAATCCGCGGTGATAAAGAAACCAGGGTTTCCCCCACAATTATCAGCCAGTCATAAGTAGACCGCTAGAGCCAAATACTATAAAGTTATCTCTGTAATTACAGCTGTCCAGGGTCTTTTTAATCTCCTAAATGAAGAAAGGATTTTGAAAGGAATTATCAGGTCACAGGACACAAGGTTTAGGATTGGAAAGGACCACAGAAGCCATCTAGTCTTGTCTCTCCATTTTATAGGGAAACTAAGGCCCAGAGATGCCAGTTAAGTGACATTCCCAAGCTCATGCCAAAGTCAAATCAATGTCAGAGGCGATAAAACTTATTTGTCCTACCACCTGGTTGGTTTGAAAAGAGGAAAACCTCCCCATGTTATTAGCCTATGTTGGGTTTAGTGATGCTTTAAGAGTTGGATTAAAATTGAAATGGACTTGACTTTCAACAATTAAATATTTATTCATTCCCTCCTGAAGACCAAATCCAGTGTCTCATCATGGTGTGGAACTAAGCCAGGCAAGGATTATGCCAGGGTAGAACTGGCCATGCCAAGCCCTGCCTACCAAGAAAGAAGGATTTTCAGGGTGGCCTAACTAAAGCCTGCACAAGTTTGGATCTGAAGAACAGGACACCTTAAGCTGGGAGAGGGTTACCACGGGATGAATCTTTCTGGTCACAAAAATTCACAAAAGTATCAACTAGAAAGTGTGGGATTCTTTCTTTCTGTTAAAGGGAGTATGGAAGCACAGATCTTCCCAAATATTTGTCGAGCACTGCCCTGATCCCAGTTTCTGATAGGCTGCCTTTTTTAATGAGGAAAAATAAGACATTAAAGGGTCTGATACCTCAACTCCAGATTTCCAATAGATCATTTCATATTTTCCACCCTCTACTTTGATGGGTGCCTCTGGCTGATGTCCCTCTCTCAGATTTTTTTTTTAATTTCATTTTCACTTTTTTTCTCCCCAAACCGGGTGATCTCTCCTCCTCCATCTGACACATGGTTTGTTCACATGCATGGAAATCAGGTCTCCCTCCCTCCCTCCTTCTCTTTTAAGGCATGACTCGGGATATAGAATAACCTTTCACTTGTTCTATCCCAGTGGCTGGATGTGACATCCCTATGAAACACACTATATATCGCATATTAGAAGAGACCTAAAGAAATAAAGGACCCAAGTCCTGCCCTCAGAGAGCTACACTTTTAACAGTATTTTTTCGGTACTGTTTTAACAGTATTTAACAGTATTTTTTCAATACTGACTTTGTATACCTAGGCTGTTACTAAGGTAATACAGCAAAATAGAGAATGCGGAACCCCAGCTCTTCAGAAATTTTTAATTAAGTATTCCAGTTATATATTTTGGAGATAAGATAGAAACCGATGGAAAAAATCAAAGGACAACACAGGACAAATAGAATTTAGCACCAAGATGTTTGGTACAGCCAGTGAAGGACCAGAAAGGTAAAGAAGGACATGATCAATTTTGGCAGAGGTTATAAAGGCACAAATTATTGGATCACTTTTGATGAGAACAAGAAGTCTTTAAAAAAAGAATTTTTTTAATGTCGTGATTTAGTTTTCTAACAGACAGATAACTCAACACCATGATTATTGTTATTAGTGTTATTTTAATCGGTTTGTTTATGTTATTCAGTGTTTTATGTTTGTTTTTAACTCTAAAGGATTCGTGGGAGTTGGGATCCTTAAAATCCCAAAAGAACAGGATATGGCAATTGAAAGCATTTTCGTTGTTGTTGTTCAGTCATTCTTCAGTCAGGTCTGACCCTTTATGACCCCATTTTGGGTATTCTTGGCAAAGATCCTGGAGTGATTTGCCATTTCCTGCTATCACATAGTAATAATAGCTAACACTGATATTATGCTAACTATTTGCCAGGCACTGTGCTACATGCTTTACAGTTATTATCTCACTTACTTGCCACAATAACCCTGGAAAGTAAGGACTCTTATTATCCCCATTTTACAGATGAGGAAACCGGGGCAAACAATGGTTAAGGGACTTGCTCGGGTTGCACAGCTAAGTAAGTGTCTGAAGTGTCAGGCCTTCCTGGCCACTGCGTCACCTAGCTGCCCAGCACATCCAGAAAAGTGGCCTCCTGACTGCCTCCGAGCAAAAGACCAAGACCATGATCATAGTGATACAAAACTACTAAACTGATCTAGTAAAAAAAAATACCATCTAGTCCTCCATTTCAGGATGGATTACTCTAACCCTTCAATTCCAATGTTTTCAGGATAGAAAATCTCTCTCCTTTTCCCCCCAAACAGAGTAATATATGGAAAGGGACCCTAGGAGACATAAAGTCCAGTTATCTCGCTTTATTCATGAAGAAACTAAAGCTCAGAAAATCTTATTGGATTGACCCACAGTCTCACAGGTGGTTGTTATTGTTGTTCAATCATGTCAGACTCTTTGTGACCCCATAAACCATAGTATGCCAGACCCTTCTATCCTCCATTAGCTCTCAGAGTTTGTCCAAGTTCATGATTGTTATTTCCATGATGCTATTTATCCATTTCACCTTCTGCTGTCTTCTTTTCTGTTTGCCTTCAATATTTCCCAACATCAGGGTGTTTTCCAATGAGTTCCATCTTCTCATTATGTGGCCAATGTATTTAAATTTCAGATTCAGTATTTAACCTTCCAGTAAAGAGCTTAAAGAAATTTCTTTAAGTATTGACCGATCTCTTTGCTGCCCAAGGAACTCTCAAAATTATTCTCTAGCACCACAGTTCCAGAGTGTAGATTCTATGGTGTTCGGCTTTCCTTTTAGTCCACTTCTCATGGCCATACATTGGCATACATTGCTAGTGGAAAAACCATAGCTTTGACAATACAGATATTTTTTTTACTCACACAGGTAGTAAGTATAAAAAAAGAGAGAGAATTCAAACAGATCCTTTCTACATCTCAATGTAATAATAATGGTGATAATGATTAGTAATAATTATTTTAGGTCTACATATAGATTTATATTTGTTACCACATTTCATCCTTACAGCAACTCTAAAAGGTAGGTGCTACCTTTGCCTACCTACCTTTGCCTACCCCTCTCTGTGTCTCAGTTTCCTCATCTACAAAGTGGGAGGTAAGCAATTTGCCTAGGGTCTAAGGCAGGATTTGAACTCAGGTCTTGCTAACTCCAAAGCTACTATCCTATAAGTCACTTCTAAACAGGTTTAATTTGGGTGCATTAGGTTTTTAATGCTACGTTTAATTTTTTTTAAATCAGCTAATAACACATTGAAAATCTATGAAAAAATATTTGGCATTCTGGGGGATACAAATGAAATAGAAAACATGGTTCTTGCTTTTAAGCAGATTATGGTTTAGTCTAGTATATTCTTGTATAAGAACATGTACATAAAATAACTATTGAGCAACATATCAATAAATAAAAGAACTGAGTAGAAATTAAGGTTTTATGTGTAAAAGAGAAAAGTGAGATCTGTTGGTAACAGGGCAAAGTGGAGATTACCACGGGAGAGGTATTCGTGGTCATCTTTAGTATATAAATAGGTGAAATCATGAGAGTGGACTAGATAATTACAAGAATGGTATGTGTGTATATTATAGCCAGTCTGTGGAAAACCCGCGTATTTAAAGATAGGTGCTGAGTTCCATGGATTGTTTAGGGACATTCTAAACCAACTGAAATGTCAACAGGCTTGGGAGGAGGGCTTATGGGAATGCAAGTGTCAGATTGTTTACTCTATTTAGTTCATCAGAGCTAATGGCAGTGGTTTTGAATGACTTTGAATGGTTTTTCAGACTTGGTCCAGAGCCATCTGGCCAACTGTCCGGAAGGACAGCTATTTACAGAGAGAAGTGTAGGAGGACTAGAATAGGGTCTTGGGAGAAGCTCATTTATGGGGAGGAGAGGAAGAAGAGAAAGACAGAGAGAAATTAAGTAGTCCATGTCCAACCAAGACAAAATAAAGATTATTTGAAAGAGAATCTCACAGTATCTCAGACCTGAGCCCGTCTTCAGGTGGAACTGAAGAGATGGACCTTCAGATGACAGACATTCAGTTTTATTCAGGGTCTATGATTTAATTAACGTAATGAATTCCCAGGGAGAAAACTCCTTCTACCAATGTATTTGGTATTAGTTCTTCCACTTAGTAATCTTAAAGGATTTACTAGGGCTCTGAGGGTTTAGGTTTAAAAGGTTGAATGACTATCTGGGGTCACACGGCCAGTATGTCAGAGGCCAACCCTGAATCCAAGTCTACTCTTTCCTCTCTTCTACTCTGTCTTCCCTTTAACTAACATAAGAAAAAAAAATTATATTCTTCACATATTTCTTTACCATGAAGATTCTAAGTGCAGACCTTCTCCCCCATGCTGTCATAACATGAACAATGCAGCCTAGATAGAAACTGAGTATTATAATAAAGATTTTGTGTTTTTGTCTCTTCAAGAGCCATCTTTCCACATCTCTTTGGTAAATTCTGGGCTTTATCGCCTGGAGAACCCCATTCTTCCATTTCCCCATCACTCCTTAAACCTTACACCTTACACATGCAGTAGTGGTTACTCGATACTTTTTTGTTAAATATTTGAATGAATGATATATACCATGTGTCATCAAGGAAAGGTTAAGTATTTGTTATTGTAGTAATTAAGAAAGTAGGGAAGTAGGTAGGAGATTTGAGAATAATTTTCATTCACTAGTTAAAATAACAGAAAACCAGCACCATGGAAAAATAAAAATTGAAAATAACCTGAAGAATACTGTGAAGACCCATAGTGAGTATAAGCAGGCTATATAGGAGTGTGTATGAATACCAACCTCTCCCCCACTCCCCATCTAGATACTAGTAGAAGCAAAGGAGTGACCTCTAGAGCCTTAGATGAAATTTCTATGGAGGTTTTATGTAAAGATATGTTAAAGAATCATTCAGAAAGAAAAGGTTGAAGAAATACACAATAGAGAGCTGTAACCTGCATTGATGGAGGGACTACCCACACTGATGAAATCACATACCTAGCCAAGTCCCAAAGTAAATAATCAAAAGGGAAGATATCAGTTGTCTGGGAAATGAGCTTTGATAGAACTATTTATTTTCTGAAGTTGTAGAATATTATGTTTGGGTGGGAGTCAGTTGAGATCCCTTGACTGAGAATTTAGCAGTTCCCTGTTTTTTCTTGGCAAACTATTTTGCTAACCAATCATTTGCTATTTACTTTAATCTTTAAAAAAAACTAAGCAATATTCACATGTAAGCAGGTAATTGCTACCATGCAAGATATTTGAGCCCATCACCATCCTATATGCCAGGCCAAAAAAAAAAAGGCATTTCTTCTCTGGGGGCTTCTAGACCAAATGATATATATAGCATAAGGAGAGATGATTCAAAAGTACAAAAGAAAATCATATAATCACAGCAGAGATCTCAAATTCATCTTGAATGCTCTTTCTAAATTTGCATCAATCTATTTGAAGTACGTACTACTATCCAAAACACACTCCCACCTGTCTCTACCTCCTGGGTTCCTGGGTTCCCTGGTTCCCTTCATGTCCTAATTAAAATCCAACTTTCTTCAAAAACGTCTTTCCAAGCTCCCTGTTAAACTTGTGCCTTTTCTCTGAGATTATCTCCAATCTATTCTAGATATATCTTATACGTACAAAGTTGTTTTTGTACTGTCTGCCCCACTAGACTGTGAGATGCTTAATACAGGGGCTATTTTTACTTTTCCTTGTACCTCCACAGCTTAGTACAGTGTCTGGCACATTATAGGCATCTAATAAATGCTTGCTGACTTGACTTAAGAAACAGAGAGGTTGATCAGTTGAACATATTAGGTATGTTACATATAGAAGCAAATGAATACAGTAGCTTAGTATTTGAAAAACACAAAGACCCCAGCCGCTGGGGTAAGAACTTGATAGTCCACAAAAACTGCTGGAAAGAAAGAACAAAACTGAAAAGCAGTCTGGCAAAAACTAGATTAAGATCTCAATGTCTTATATGCCAAGGTAAGTTGCAAATGGATACATAACCAGACATAAAATGACATCATAAATAAATTAGAGCAGTGAGGAAGAAATTACTTTTCATATCTATGGATAGCGGAACATTCATGACCAAATAAGAAATTGAGAAAATCACAAAAAATAAAATAGAAAATTTTGAACATGCAAAATTAAAAGGTTTTGGCACAAACATAATATAGCTAAAATTAGAAGGGAAGCAGGTAACTGGTGGAGGGGGAATTTGCAGCAAGTTTTTCTAGTTACAGTCTCATTTCATATATTTGTGTGTATATGTATACACACACATATGCATATCTACATGTGTATATATATGTGTGTGTGTGTGTATGTATATATATATATGAATTGATTCAAATAAAATCCATTCCCCAATTGATAAACAGGTGAATGATAAGAAAAGACAGTTTTCTAAGTAAGAAACCCAAATTATCATTAGCCATATAAAAATGCTTCACATGACTAATAATTAGAAAAAATGCAAATTAAAGCAACTCTGACCTCCTATCTGGCACCTATTAGATTGGCAAAGATGATAAAGAAGGAAAACGATAAATGTTGGAGGGGCTGTGGGAAAATAAGCATACTAACACACCATTATTGGAGCTGTGAATCGGTTCAGTCATTTTGGAAAGCAATTTGGAACCGTGCCCCAAATTTTACTAAACTGTGAGTACTGTTTGACTAAGCAATACCACTTAAAAGTTCTATACTCCAAAGGAATAAAATATTTATGGAAACTCTTTATATAGTGACAAACAACTGGAAGCTAAGGGGATGCCATCAGCTAGGGAATGGCTGAACAAACAGATATGCGAATGAAATAGAACACTATTACGCAGTTACAAATGACGAAAGCAATAGTTTCAGAGAAACCTACTAAGACTTGAATGAACCATTGCAGAGTGAAATGTGTAGATCCAGGAGAACAATTAATACAATAACAACATTATATAAACAACTTCAAAAGACTTAAGAACACTGATCATTAGCTAATACAGTAACTAACCATGATTTCAGCGAACCGATTATGAATAATATAACCTATCTCCTGACAGAAAAGTGATAGACTCAGTGTGCATATTAAGACATATATTTTTGGACATAAGCAATGCAATATTTTATTTTGCTTGACTAAGAATATGTGTTACATAGAAGAACAGAAACATCTACAAGCAAATCTTCAAAAGAAATAAAATGCAACTTGGACATAATTTCAACAAGAATTCCGGGAAAAGTCTGTTTGTTTGTTTAAAGCAAAAATGATTTCAAAAACCAAATAGAAAAAAGGGAGAAAGGAAAATAAACGTTAGCAAAACTTTAGACAGACCCGGAGTGAGATCCACACAGAAGAAAAAAAACATTTGTTGTTGTTGTTTGTTAATTCATTTGGCTCTGTCTTGTTCAGTGCCAAGAGTTTTTTCTGTAAGATTAAAAAACAAACAAACACGGACCATGGAAGAAAAATATGAAAAGAAAATTAGCAACTTGAGGGGGAAAGGTACAAAACCTTCCTGAAGAAAATAATCATACCAAAATTATAACTGACAAAATGAAATCTAATGACTCTTTGAGATGTCAGGAAATAATAAAACAAAGTCAAAAGTCTGAAGAAAATAGAAGAAAATGTAAAATATTTCATAGGATATACAACTGACCAGGAAAACGGGTCAAAATGGATTAAGGCAAGTTAATTTAAGAATCTTGGGACTGCCTGAAAGCCACAAGTAAAATAAAGCATACATATCATATTTCAAGAAATGATCAAACTCCCCAGTTATTTTAGAAACAGAGCAACATAAAATTCAAGGAATCCACTGGTCACCTTTTGAAAGTAACCCCAAAATGAAAACTCCTGGAATATTACAGCCAAAATGCAGAAATTGAAATTCAAGGAAAAATACTTCAGGCAGCCAAAAAAAAAAGAATTCAAAAATCTTGGAGCCATAGCCAGGATCACATAAGATTTAGCAGCCATTACTACAAAGAAACAGAAAGCTTGTAATATGATATTCCAGAAGGCAAATTATCTAGGCTGACAACCAAGAATAATTTACCTAACACAACTGAGTGTGATCCTATGGGGGGAAAATGGATCTTTAATAAAATAGAGGACTTCTAAGCATTCCTAATGAAAAGAACAAAGTTAAATAAAAATTTAACATACAGATATAACAGTCAAGAAAGGCATAAAAAGGTAAGCATGAGTGAAAAATCATAAGGGACTAAAAAAGATTAAACTGTTTACATTGTTGCATAGGGAAATGATACAAACAATCCCTCAAAACTTGATCATTCCCAGAGATTTTAGAGGGAATCTAATTAGACAGAGGACCTGGGTGTGAGTCTATTATGTCAGGATAATCTCAAAAGAAGTATGGAAAGATGGGGAATAGGAATGCATTCAGAGAGGAAGAAAGGAAAAAGAAGAATGGGAAAATTTATTTCACATAAATAGAATATACAAGGAGAAATTTATAGAACAGAGGAGATAGTGGTGGGAGTGGGTGATATTTGAACCTCACTCTTATTTGAACTGGTTAAATGAGAGAAGAATACACATACATAGTTCAGAACAAAAATATATATAACCCAAGAGGGAAGTAGAAGGAAAAGGGATTAAAGGAAAGGGGAAAAATAAGAAGGAGGGTGGATTAAGGGAAGCAGTAATCACAAACAAAAAAAGACTCTTAAAGAGGGGATGAGGGAAAAAAGAAGGGAATATATAAAAGAATAGAATGGAGGGAAATACATATTTAGCAAATCATAAGTATGAATGTAACTAGAATGAATTCATCCATAAAACAAAAAAAGAATAACAAAATGGATTAGAAACCTTCTTAATAAGAAAGACATTTGACAGATACAAAGTTATAATAAGTGGCTAAAGCAGCATGCTTCAGCTGAAGTTAAAAAAAAAGACAGGAATAGCAACAATGATCTCAAACAATGCAAAAGCAAAAATAGACCTAATTGTAAAAGAAAAACAAGGAAACTACATTTTGCTCAAGTATATTCTAGACAATGAATTGATTTCAATGTTAAGCATGTATTACCAACTGGCATAATATCTAAATTCTTTGTTTTTTTTAAGCAATCAAGGTTAAGTGACTTGTTCAGGGTCACACAGGTAAGAAGAGTCTGAGGTCATATTTGAACTCAGATCCTCCTGATTCCAGGGCTGGTGCTTTAGCCACTGCTCCACCTAGCTGCCTCTATAACATCTAAATTCTTAAATGAAAAGTTAAATGAACTACAAGGGGAAATAGACAGTAAAACTTTAATACTGGGGGAACTCAATTTATCCCTTTCAGACCCAGATAAATCTAGCTATGAAATAAACAAGTTAAGGAGATGAATAGAATATTAGAAAAGTTAGATATAATAGAATTGTGGAAATCATAGAATAAGAACAAAAATAAGCATTCCTATATCTCCGATGTACATGGCACCTTCACAAAAATTGAACATGTGTTAGGATATAAAAAAATTTACAAATAAATGCAGAAAAACTGAGATATTAAATGTATTTTTACTTATCATACTGTAGCAAAAATGTATTTATTAAAGGATCTCTGAAGCAAAGATTAAAAAATTAACTGAAAACAAAATAACTTAATCCTAAAGAATGTGTGGGAGAAATAACAAGCCATGGAAATAATGTAGGGGTGGCTAGGTGGCACAGTGACCAGAGCACCAGCCCTGTGGTCAAGAGAAGCTGAGTTCAAATCCGACCTCAGGCACTTAACATTTATTAGCCCTGTGACCATGGGCAAGTCACTTAATCCCAGTTGCCCTGCCTTCTCCCCTACAAAAAGAAAAAAAAAAAGAGAGAGAATGTATAATTTCATTAAAGATAAAAATAAGAATGAAAAAACATGCCAAAATTTGTGAAGTACAGAAAAAAAAAACAGCACTTAGGAAAAAATATATCTTTAAACATTTGTAATAACAAAAAAAAGAGTAGATCAATGAATTGGGCATAAAACTAAAAAAAAAAAAAGAAATCCAACAATTTTTAATGAAAATTCTGAAAACCAAAGTAAAGAGTAACAAAATTGAAAATTAAAAAATGAATTAATTTTTTAAAAACTGAACTAGATGCTATTTTTTTTAAAAAAAATACAATAGTGGTCATTAGTTAATTTGTTAAATAAAGAAGGAAAGAAAAACAAGTGAACAGTATCAAAAATGACAAAAAAGTTGAACTCACAACAAATAAAGAAATAAAAGCAATCATTAGGAGCTATTTTGCCTAACCATATGCTGACAATCCAGACGAAATGGATGAATATTTGCAACAATATAAATAGACCAGATTAACAGAACAGGAAATAAAATACTTAAATAACCCTTTCTTAGAAAGGAAAGTGAACAAGTCATAAATGAACTCCCAAAGGGGGGGAGGGGGCAACCAGGACCAGATGAATTTATAAGTGAATTCTGCCAAATATTTAAACAATGAATTCCAATACTACATAAACTGTTTGGGGAAAAAGGGACAATAAGGAATCTTCTCAAAATCCTTCTATGATACAATATGATCTTGATATCTAAAGTAAGGAGAGTTAAAACAGAGAATGAAAACTACAGACAAATTTCCCTAATAAATATTGACACAAAATTTTAAAATAAAATAAAAGCAAGGAGATTTTATCAATATATCTCAAAGATTATACACTATGACCGGGCTGGACTTATATCAGGAATGCAGGGCTAGTTTAATATTAGAAATATTGCAAATATAATTGACCATGTTAACAATGAAACCAACAAAAACATATGATTATTTTAACAGATGAAGAAGCTTTTGACAAAATATAGCTCCTATTTCTGTTATTAAAAAGACTTGAAAGCATAAGAATAAATGGAGCTTTCTCTAAAATGACAAGTAATAACTATTTAAAACCAAAAGGCTACATTAACTGTAATGGGGACCAGCTAAAAGTCTTTCCAGTAAGATCAGGAATGAAAGATGGATGTCCATTATCACCATTACTATTCAATATTGTACTGGAAATGCTAGCTATAGCAATCACAAAAAAAGAAAGGAAGGAAGGAAGGAAGGAAATAAGGAAGGAAGAAAGGATAGAAGAAAGGAAGGAAGGAAGGAAGGAAGGAAGGAAGGAAGGAAGGAAAGAAGGAAGGGAGGGAGGGAGGGAGGGAGGAGCAAAGCCAAAGAAGAAACAAAACTATCACTTTTTTGTAGATGATATGATGGTTTACTTAAAGAACCCTAGAAAGTCAAAAAATAAAAAAACTAATTGAAAGAGTTAACAACTTTAGCAAAGTTGTAAGATATTTAAAAAACCTATATGAATCATTGGAATTTCTATATTATCAACAAAATCTAGTGGGAGGAGATAGAGAAATTTCATTTGAAACAACCACAAACAATATAAAATACTAGTGAGTCTTGCTGCCAAGACACACATAAGAACTTTATGAATACAATTAATAAGGCAGATCTAAATAATTAGAAAAATATTAATTGCTCAGGGGTAGATCAAGACAATAAAATGACAATAAAAGTAACAATACAGTACCAAGCCAATCTACTAAATTGATTTATTTATTCAAACTCCCAAAGCACTATTTTACAGAACAAGAAAAAAAGTAAATTTCATCAAGAATATCCAAATCGATGAAAAGAATGAGAAGCAGTATTTGACGTCAATCTACACTACAAAGCAATAATTTTTTGAATTTGATAACACGTGAGAAATACAGAGTTTAATCAGCAGACTAGATCAGTACTCAATATATAGGAGCAAACGATCACAATAGCCTAGAGTTAGATAAACTCCAAGATCCCAGGCACTAGGGTAAAAACTTCCTATATGACAAAAAGTACTGGGAAAATTGGAAAGTAGTCTCACAGAAATGAGGCGTAGTCCAATATATCACACTGGATATCCTGAGAAAAGCTCAAAATGGGTACATTTAGTCATAAAGGGTGGCATCAAAAGCAATTTAGAGCAATGGTTCTCAACCCTCCTAATGCCGCTACCCTTTAATACTCACATGTGGGCATATCTGCATGTGGGCAGACCTGCCTGGAGACAGATAGAGGAGCGGTGTCTCAGTTCCTATGGCCATTGGAAATATGTGTTTTCCAATGGTCTTAGGTGCCCCCAAAGGGGTCATGACCCACAGATTGAGAACCGCTGATTTAGAGGAACATGGAAGTTACCTGTCATATCTATGGATTGGGGGAAAGTCCATGACCCAAACAAGAGGTAGAGACATTCACAGAGGTAAAATGGACAATTTCAAGCATACAAAATTAAAATTTTTCTGCATAAACAAAACTAATAATGTGGTCATTTATTTTACAGGATTATACATATTCGTATTGGACTTTGATTTTCTTACTTTCTCAGTGGGTGAAGGAGGGAGAAAATTTGAAACTGAAAATAAGATTGAATTGAATTTTTTTTAAAATAATAATGCCAGTATAATACATTGGAAAGAACACTGACTCTAAAGTTAGAAGATCTTGGTTCACATCCTCCTTCTAACACTACCAAAGGTATTCTCAGCTTTGAATGTACAATTACCTGCAAACAAAAACAGCACGCACCAACACTCCTTCTTTGCTTATAGCCTTTTTGAATTGAAGAATAGACCTTCAGTGCCATGACTGATGGACACATTGCCAGAACCAGCTTAGTGTTTGGGAGGCTCTGAAGGAAAGTGTGGAAGAGAAGAGCTTTTAGACTGACTACCAAACTGAAAGTCTGCAGACCTGTTGTGCTGACTTCATTGTTGTATGCCTGTGAAACCTGGACTTTCTACCAGCTCTGTGCCAGGAAACTGAATTGCTTCCATTTGAGTTGTCTTTGCAAGATTCTGAAGATCACCTGACAGGATAAGATATCAGATGAGGTCTGGTACACTGAGGTCCTTACTCAAACTAAACTGTCAAGCATTCAAACTCTACTGCAGAGAATGCAACTATTTACTGTTCATGTTGTTCAAGTGCCACACACACACTTACCTAAAAGCCTATTTTATGGAGAACTCACATAGGACAAGTGCTCACATGGTGGTCAGAAGAAGCAATACAAGGACGCTTTCAAGGTTTCTCTTAAGAACTTTGGAATTGATTGTGTGACATGAGAGAAGCTGGCACAGGATCACTAGCATAGAGTACCATCATCAGTGAAGGTGCTATGTTCTATGAGCAAAGCAGAATTGAAGTAGCTCAAAAGAAATGCAAAATGCACAAATTTAGAGAATCCATCCCAAATGTTCACATGGACTATTTCTGCCTAACTTGTGGTGCAGTGTTCTGAGCTTATATTGGTCTGATCAGACATAGTCAGATGCATTGTAACTTGTTCCTAACAGTGATGTCATTTTGGTCCTCTTCAAGAAAAAAAGACAACAACCAAACCAGGAGTGTTTTGGTAAATATCTAACAAATGACTCTCCAAAAAAAAAGAAAAATGTGCACTCAAAAATTAATTTTATTTTTTCTAATTGAATAAAATAATTTTAATAATGGCATTGAGTATATAAATTAGTTTAGGTAAAATTGTCATTTTTATTATATTGGCCCTGCCTACCCATGAACAATACTTCTCTAATTATTTAAATCTGATTTTATTTGTATAAAAAGTTTTTTTTAAACATAATTTTGTTTAAATAGGGTATTTTTAAAAATATTTCTTCTTGCAGAGTTTTGTTTATGATAATACAGGAATGCTGATGCTCTATGTATATTTACTTTATATCCTGCTATTTTGCTATAAATCATTGATTGGTTCAACTAACTTTTTAGCTACCATTTGGGATTTTCCAAGAATATTATATCATCTGCAAGAAGAAATAGTTTATTCACTTCATTCCCTATTCCAAATTCGTCAATTTCTTTCTCTTCTCATTGCTATTGCTAGGATTTCCAATACAGTATTGAATAATATTGGTGACAGTGGGCATCTTTGTTTCATACTTGATCTTGCTGGGAATGCTTTCAGTTTATCCCCATTACAAAGAATGCTTGCTGATGGTTTTACATAAATGCTTTTTATCAATATAAGGAAAAATCAACTTATACCAATACTTTCAAATGTTTTTAATAGAAAATGAGTATTGAACTTTGGCAAAAGCATTCTGCAAATATTAATATAATCATATGATTTTTTTGAAATTGTATTATTGATGTAATCAATTATGTTAATAGTTTCCTTAGGTTAAACCATCCCTGTATTCCTGATATAAATCCCACTTGATATAATATATAATCCTGTGATATATTGTTGTAATCTTTACTAGCATTTTAGGTAGGATTTTTATATCAATATTCATTAAGGAAATGGATCTATAATTTTCTTTTTCTGTTTTTACTTTTACTGCTTTAGGTATCAGTGTCATATTTATTTCATAAAAGGAGTTTGATAGAATCCCTTCTTTACCTATTATCCCAAATAATTTATTTAATATTGGAATTCATTTATCTTTAAACGTTTGAGAGAACTTACTTGTAAATCCATTAGGTACTGGTGCTTTTCTCTTGGGAAACTCATTTATGACCTATTCAGTTTCATTTTCTAAAATAGATCTATTCTAAAATAGTTCTATTTCTAAAATAGGTCCATTTCCTCTTCTGCTAATTTAGGCAATTTATATTTTTGTCAATATTCTTCCATTTCACTTAAATTGTTAAATTTATTGGCATATAGTTGAGGAAAATAACTCTTTATAATTGCTTTAATTTCATCTTCATTGGTAGTATATTCGCCCTTTTCATTTTTAATATTAGGGATTTGGTTGTCATCTCTTTTTTTAATCAAATCAACCAATTGTTTATCTATTTTATATGTTTTTCCATAAAACTAACTCCTAGCTTTCTTTATTAATTCAATGGGTTTTTTTTAACTCTCAATTTTATTAATCTCACTTTTAATTTTTAAAATTTCCAATTTAGTCATTAACTGGTGATTTTAAAATTTGTTCCTTTTTTTAGCTTTTTTTTAGTTGTATACCCAATTCATTAATCTGCTCTTTCTCTATTTAAAAGATATGGATTTTCCTCTAATCACTGCTTTTGTTGTATCCCATAGGTTTTGATATATTGTCTCATTATTGTCATTCTCTTTAATGAAACTATTGATTGTGTCTATGATTTTTTTCTGTAACCCACTCATTCTTTAAGATTATGCTGTTTAATCTCCAACTAGTTTTTAATCTATATTTCCTTAGTCCCTTATTCAATATGCTTTTTATTGCATTATGATCTGAAAAGAATACTTTTAATATTTCTGCTTTTAACTATAAAATTTTTACA